>OY282559.1:238283666-239483666 GCA_958295665.1 Tipula vernalis | reverse complement strand
TTTATAGGCAACCTAGATAAGAAATTTGCAGTAACATTTTTTTCCATCCCGCAACTTTATCACATAATCATAATTTGAGAGAATGTAGTCATTATGGTGAAATGCTTTTTTCTTTTGAAAAATACTGCATAAAGGCTTACTAACAAAAAGATTACCATATAGATATGTATACTTGTGAATTTTTTTTATTCCAAACATTATTGCTAGAGCTTCTCGATGAAGATTCAGATAATTTTGTTCTGGTTGAGAGAGACAGTGCTCGATACAAAAAATGTGGGTTTCTCTTCGTAATTTTCGGCCCCAATTCCATATGAATTTGCATCTATCAAAACAACTAAAGGTTTCTTTGCATCATAATGTGCCAAATATTGTTTAATAAAACTTGTTTTGACTCTTCAAAAACCCTTCATTGCTCCTTTGTCCAAATAAATCTACGATTTTAATTCAACAATTTATATACAGAATGTAATTCTGCAGAAAGTAAGTTTTCAATTGTGTAACATTATTTGGTTGCGGCGCTTGAATAATCGTTTCACTTATATTTACTTTGTTGATGGTTCAAAACCTTTTTCGTTTATTACATGTCCAAGATATTTAATTTTCGTAATTCACTTTTACTCTGTATGCTTGTAATTTATTTAACACCAGTTTTAATTTACTTTGGGTATACCCCCTAAAATACAATCCATCACACATTGAAAAACAACAGCTGGGTTTTAAATTCCGAAAGATACTCTTAAAAAGTAAATAAATCTTTATGCGTCTTCACAGCGACCAACTTCTTCGGAAATTTCTAATTGTTGTTATACTCCCGTTAAATCTAATTTACAAAAATATTTACAATCTCCTACATTTGATAAGAGATAATTAATATTGGGAAGTGGATAATGCTCTATTTTGATTACTATGTTAATGAATACTTTGCAGTTGATACCATTCTTGAAGCCCATTCACTAAACATCACTTCATACACCTTACAAAATGCTGGCCTTTCATCATCTTAAATATGTACCACCGCCACGAAATCCTTAATTCTTTTTAAACAAATTTTTGATACGTTCCCCTATATTTTCTAATTCTTTTTTTTCAACGTTTTCATCAGATCCCTTTATTTTCAACACTTCTGATTTATTTTATTTAAATTTTGCTCATTTATTTTATTGAAATTTTGAACAAATATTTTCGCCAGTGAGGAAACAGTAAATCCAATCAAGCTAACTGTTTATACACTAACCTTAAATTTTTCCAAAATGCTTACAATTTCCTCTGAACTGATAATTTCCTGCTAACTGCATTTAAAATATAATTTTTGAAATTTTTGTTATACTCACAACTGGATATTATTCTGTTTTTGGATCCAATGTCGATTTCAAATTTCATTCTCCTACCATCCAGCCACAAATCCGTCCGTGAAAATTTTTTTGCAAACCGATATCTTTCTGGTTTTCATTGGATACATTAAGGCCAGCAGACATTTTACAATTTCTTGCGTAATGCCCCTAATTTTAACTTTTTTCGCTTAATAATTATGCTAAAATTAATATAAGCGGAATGATCGGGCGATTCATGTACTGTGCGCGCTCTACGAAAAAATTCTATTATATCAAGAATTTTGCATAAAATGCGAACAAGTACCAACAGTGGGTCGGGTGTCCTGTCGTACCATTTGAAGCGATTCAAAATTCGCGAAACGAAGCTTTTTGTGAAAATAATGTCATACGTTCATCTATTACTTGAAAAATCCAAAATCTAATGTTCCAAGCGGCAAATATACCACTTTAAGAAATAGACAGCTTCGACTTCAAAGATTTGATGTTTATGTTAATTCCCACCTCATCTTGCATAATCTGCTACGAATGAGCTTTAGCTCAAAGTATATTGTGTAAGTGGGGTTGGTTTACCTTTATAAATTGGTTGTAAATAAATAAATAAAAAAAAATAAAAATAATTCGCACTGAATTTTCCCGTTAATCATACCCGTAACAAATCGATCTCGTAAAGCTATGTCTCGAAATTCACCAAAATCAGGCTTCTCCGCCATTGCTTCTCCTATTTGTTGACTTCTTTTATTGAATTTATAATGTTCCACGATACTTTGTTTCTTTGGACTGAAATAATCCAATAAAGTAAGCCCTACTGGTTTCGTCGAATTAACTATTTTCTTTAGCAAGTTGAATGTTTCTTGTCCCATTATGCGAATGAACATCTTTTGTGGTTGATCATTGTCTTCTATTGCGTTTATTGGCAAAAAATTTTCAAAACCCTCAATGTAATGCTCAAAATCGTCGCCGAAAATGTAATTTTCAAAGTGCCAAAATATTCTGCCATATTTGTGTTTAGTTTCACCGTTTCAGCAATAGCTCTATTCCCGTGAGAAAAATTTAATTCGAATTATTTTTTCTTATGAAAAAAAGGCGCGAATTATTTTTTCGAATTGAAATAAAACAACAAAAGTTGTATTTCCATGAGAAATTTACAACAACAATTGCTTGCGACAGACTAATTAATTAATTCAAACCAAAAGTTTGCATTTTTTAATTCATTCCTAATTTTAGTTATACCACCTGACACCAGTTGCCAAATTGCCCTTTTTTGCTCTTTTAAAAACCCCAAGTTAATTAGATTTGATCGCACATAGTGGACTTAACGTAATACAGGGGTCCGCTGTACACATTTCAGGGCCTAGATTCTGATCAAGTGACAAATGACAAATGACAATTTTTTGTGACTTTGTACTAAAATTTTAACTGCTATAAAATGACAATATAGTTGTGAGTTCTAAAATGCGATTCTGATGAAGTGACTTTTTCAAAATGTCACAAGAAAAAAAATGATAAATTCAACAAAATTGTCATTGATTTGGTTTTCCGTGACAAAAGTCAGCTGCATTTTTAAATAAAATATGTGTGAGTATATTTTGTTAATTTTTAATAATTCTTGTTATAAATTTTAATTGTTTATATTTTAATTAAAATAAAACAATATTTTATCTATTTTTATATATACATATATAAAAATAGATAAAATAATAATTATTAAAAATTAACAAAATATACTCACACATATTTTATTTAAAAATGCAGCAGACTTTTGTCATGGAAAATCAAATTAATGACAATTTTGTACATGTACATATATGTATATACAAAATAAACCTTAAAATATAACTGCGGTAAACTAGAAATGCAACTGGTGTAAACTGCTGTTAATGTCATAACTCATTTCATCAGAATCGCAAATTTTCCGTGGCAATATTTTGTACTAATAACAAAATGTCACGAAAAATTGTCATTTCATCAGAATCTACCCCCAGGACATAAATTTTGGTCGCCTCATGAGTCAGTGAGGCGATAATATTACCGGATCGTGATGGTATTAGTTATTGTGTGTGGGTTCGAATGTTTTTTTATGATTCATGGTCTTCATGCTCTTTTTAGTTTTTCGTTTATTTATTTTGTAGTGTTTGTAGAGATTAGGGTTTCGTATACGAAATGAAATTTTTAAAGGGACACGAAGATGACGATGGTTGAGAAAAAAATCAATTGACTAAAATGCAAAATTGTGTATTACCTTTTTATTAATTTCAATTAAAATTGTGTACAACCTGCAATTCGATATATTTAATTTCAAATTATTTATATTTATGATAGTTAGTCAATAGTTAGTCTTACAAGTAAAATAGTTAAGTTAAAATAGTTAGTCATACATTTACGAATTATCGTTAATTTACGTTACATTCACAAAATAAAAAAATAAATTTCTTTGGTTTTAACCTTATATTTTTGTTTATTAATTTTTTAATAATTTATAATAAAAAACCGATTTATTATAAATTATTAAAATATTAATAAACAAATATATTAAGTTAAAACTAAAAAAATACATTTTTTATTATACAATATGTAATAGAACTTTCAAAAAATATTTACCATATTTTGTTTGAGCAATGAACAACACAGTATTGTTAATTCTCTTCCTTCCGTTAATTCTCCTCTTTCTCTTCCGCAAGTGAGATATTCTCATAGGCGAGCATAAGCATCAAAAATTTGTGCCGATTTCAACCGATTGGCTTATTTTTGATACTTACCGTCACAAAACGATACACTAATACAAATAACGTATATGACAGCACACAATAACAAAATGTATCTTATACGCTTTGTAGGTATACAAAATTCTCATGAGGCAGTGAGGAATTTTGCGACCAAAATTTATGAACAGATAATATTATGTATGCAAGTATGTTGGTAATTTGTTTTTTTTTTGGCTTAATGTATAACAATTTTGCAAACACCTCGGATTTTTATCATTTTACTACTTTAAAATAATTTAAAAAAAAATGTTTCTAACACCCCTCAATTGCCGGTTTTATGTAAAACCAACAATTGGGTGGTGTTAGAAAAAAAGATTATTTTATTATTTTAAAGTATTCATATGATAAAAAAACCGAGGTGTTTGCAAAATTTTGTCCACCGTCTGTATATTCATTCAAATCAATTTATCAATATTGTACAATTTTGGTTTATAAGGTAGATTTAATTACCATAATCATTTTGATCATATCTCATCTGGGTGGGTTTTCTTCATATACAAGTTTTACTGAATGGGTCTAAAACCATTCCATCAACATTGGTTCGGTTTGCAATTTTATATGGAATAATTAGTTACAAAAATACTACTAAAAAGTGTGTTCAAATATAATTTCAAGAAATAACGAACGCCGAAATATAGACTAACAAACACCTTTTGAATGCTTAACACAGAAAAAATGTTACCGATGTTATAAAATTTAACCCAGTACCTATCGATAATTTACTGCGAATTTAATATTAATGCCTTAAGCTCGAAAAGAAAAACTGGCATTTGTTTTTTCGCTGGAACTTGTTCGAATTTACCGTACAAAGCTATTTTTAATTTAAAATGTCCAGAAAAAAATTCTAATAAGCTTAAAAAATTGTACATATTTTAATTTTATACTTTTTCGGGCAGAAAAAAATATTTGTTACAGGAAAAAATATGCACTCCCATTTTCTAAGAAATTACATTATCTGTTTTAAGTTGTTTAATTAAAAATATAATTTTATTGTTAATTCGATAAAATTCCAGAGGATTTTAGCTGAAATAGAGCAAAATTTGGAAATTATTGCGAAAAAATTAAAACCAGTTTTGTTTTTTTGTGGGTGTAGCATTTTACTATGGAGATTGATATTTAAATAGGAAGAAATAAACATAATATCTGAAATATGTACGGCGCATCCCTATATTACGTTAAGTCCGCTTTGTGCGACTAAATCTCATTATGTAACTTGGGTTTTTTCAATTAACTAATCAATAAATTTTGATTCGTTTCCTCAGAACGAATTATACAATACTCACGCAATTTTGGTTTCAATTTAAGACAATTTCACGAACGATGATTTCTTTTCAACTGTAGATATACAAATAACGATCATAAAATAATATTGCGGAAATTATAACGAAAGAATTTTTTTTATTACATTTTCAGTGATATGTATTAATAATGTTTTAGATATATTTTTATTGCCTACATTAAGGCTAAAAATAATGCTTAAGAAAATGACCCAAAATGCAGTCGGAATCGATATCCAGTTTTAAATACTTTTGAAGAAAAAACCCAAATTAATTTAAAACATGAAAAAAACTTTCTTTAAGTGACAATTATTATTTTATTTTAGGACGATTGGTTTCGGACATTCATCCTTCCTAGTTTTTGATTGTTTTCAAACAGATTAGTTTGAAAATAATCAGGAACTGGGGAATCTCCGAAACTTCCTAAAATAAAATAGTAATTGTCACTTAAAGAAAGTTTTTTGCATGTTTTAAAGTAATTTGTGTTTTTTTTTCGAAAGTATTTATTGTAAAAGTGGTCTTTTTCGTTTTTTGTGAAAACACAAATAAATAAAAATAAAAGTACTTTTGTATTTTATTATAACCAAAATACTCATTGCCTAAAAATGCTACCCAATTTTGTATGTACAGTGCTCTCCAAAAGTTAGTTGAAATGGTTAAAAATGTAAAAAATGTAAGAAAATGAGAATAAAACCCAAATATTATCATGGTTTTAAGAACTGTTAATTATGTTATAATCAATTTAGAATATTTCTATGAATAAAATAACCATACCAGTTTTAATGATTACAGTGTTTAAAAATAAACAATTAAATTACAATGGCAAAAGTTATTTGAAATAAAAAAAAAAATTGATTTGTGCTGTGTCCTCCCAGATATCTTGATTCTTAATATTTTGTGTAACCGCAATTATTCTCCAGATTGCTTTAAGGCGTTTAGGCATTGATTCTACAAGATTTTGCAAAATTTTATCCGGTATATATGCTGTCCATGTTTCAATTATATAATTTATAAACACATTCCTGTTGCGTTTCACGGAAATAGCGGTCCTGCGGTTTATTTCGCCCCATAAATGTTCTCCTACCACAATCTTGAGATTGATTTTGCACTGGCGCACTATTTGTCGATTATCACCAGAAGTAGTTACCCTTGGACGCCCCGGTCGAGGTACATCTGCGTGAGTAGCACCTTCTAAGGTCTTCTTTATCATTTTTCGAACACCTTCTGGGCTGATTTTAGCATTTTATCCACAACAGTAATGTTTTTTAATTTTCCGTAATCACATGCGACCTTTGTTCTTTGTTCTATGGTTAGTTTCTCCCTCGGAGCCATTTTTTATTGCAACTGCCATCAAAAAGTTCTGATACTGCACTAACAATATTATTAACCCTAATACCCTAGACACACTGCGATTTAATAAAAACGATTTTGTAAATTTTTCGAGATTAGCCGCATTGTGTACACCTCGATTTAACTAATTCCTTGATTTTTGCATAGAAACTTAAACTAGTTTAGCTAAATCGGATTTATTAAACCACTAGGGTATAAACCTCTTAACAAGAGACTGACAATCTCTAATCTTTTAGTTATCGTGTATTTCTGCAAAACAGTTTTAAATAAACAAGCGACTTTTTTTAATCTCAATGTACCGGTAACTTTACGAAAAAAAGTAAAAACAATATTTTTTGAAATAATGCCGTTACATTTTGGCATTTCGGATATAATATCAAGGGACCGTGTTCTTCGAATGAACCGGCCAAGTGTCACCATCCAAGTCCAAATCTGCAAAAAGAGTGTATGCAATGAGCATTCTACATCAATTCGTAAATATTTTACATGCAGCTGTAATAGGGTTATGATACTGGCTAATTTTTCGCAATGTTCAAGTGATTAAAAAGAAAAATAGGGCAGGCGAAATAGGCCAAACAAATATGATTCTAATGTCGATTTCGATTGATTTTTTCCCCTCATTCGAGTACACTAAATAGAGTACCCTATTTTTTAACGTCAATCGAATGAAAATATGTTATTGCACTAGTGTTTAATTGTGTGTGTGTGTTCGGTCGAAAAATATCAATAATAATAAAAATAAATGGAGAAACTAAATGTAAATTTAGAAGATTACAATTTGGTGTTTGATATCGAGGAACGTGTTATAATGAGTGGGGCTTGGGGTGTTGGAATAATTTAACGGCCAAATTCCAAATGCCACCATTCAAATCACAAAATGTCATGCATAATAGCAGCCTAAAATCAAAATGTCATCACGACAAATCAAAATGTCATTACGACAAAATATCATTGTCATATTCGTTGGTGTGTGTAAAAAGAGGGGTTAGTCGACCAAAAAAGCTAGAGTAGCAAAAATTGCACTAGTGCAAAACTAGTAAAAAAAATTTTACCCTCAACTCATTTTTTTTCAATGGGACGGTTTGACAGCCAATAGAGTACTATTTTTACCCTTCGAGTGAAAAATTTTCTACAATCGAATTCGACATTACTGAACCTGCAAAAGTTTTTTCTATTCCAATTGTTTTATAATAAATGATTTTCTTGAAAAAAAAAATGCAAATATTTTTTTTTTTCATTTTTTTTTTCATGTTAAGAGTTTTAGGATTAAATCAGTTTACAATAGTGTAAGTATTATTAATCAACAGAAGTTTCTACTTCAACTGACTTTTGACGCACTCAGTCAACCAATAAACGCAGATTATAAAATGAAACAAAATATATTTCGGGAAATTTCCCTACTATAGTTACAGGAATAGTCTGTTCAAAATAAATGATAAACGATATATGTGACATCATAGTTAAAGTGAATAATCTTCAACTGACTTTTGGAGACCACTGTCCTAGTGTTCAATCGGGCAAAAAAGAAAAAAAATATCATGATATTTTTATCACTTTTTGGAATCCAGCTGGTACTTTGGATTTATTATATACAGCTGTCAATTTTGAATTTATTTTCTTTGTGATATTTTCGATGCCTAAATCAAATTCAGTTTGCTTTTTTTAAGATATCGAACTTTTGTCTGAGAACACAAACACAACGAAACTCAAACTAAAATTATTTGTGTCTATATTTTGTAACATTTTTGCCCGATTGAACCTGTCCTCTATAAGATTTTTAGATTTCTCACGATTATTTTAATTCAAAGATTATAAAGTCAACATCTACCTCAAAAAACAAATTTTAAATGTTTTTGAAATCATTTCTATATAAAAATTGAATAAGTAGGTTAGGTTAGGTTAGGTTTGGGTGGCGGTCCACTGGGACCAGGCATAGACACAAAAATGGTCCATAGCCATACCACAATAATTATTTCCTCCAACTCATTGGAACCATTTTGAGCTGTTGACAAAGCGCTGGATACTCCTGACGTCCATCCTACAGAGGTCCGTCAGGTCTTTGAAGAGGGATGTCCCTAGAAACTTTAGTCTGTTTCGTTGCCAGACGAGGGCAGGTGCAAAGAAGATGAAGTACTGTCTCTTCCTCCTCTTCGTCCTCGCAACTACGACAGTAGTCATGTGAGAAGACACCAAGTCAGTGCCCCGTAATCACTCCAACAACCACACTGATCTGACTTCGCTGAAGTGAGATCAGCTGTTTGGACCTCGCCAAGTATAACTTTGGCCAGACCTGCCGAGTTATTACGCAAGAAGTGATACTTGACTATCTGTCATTCGCCAACTTGCTAGCTTCTTCCTGAAGCAGCAGTTTGCATACCGCAAGAGGCATTTCAATATCCTTTCTGCTTTCTGAGAAGTGGTCCGTTGTACCACGTCGAGCCAGTTCATCGGCGTTTATGTTCCCTTTACTTATGAAATGTCCTGGCACCCATAAAATGTGGATGTTGAACTGATATACCATCTCGTTACGAGATGAGAGACAGTTCTGGACTACCGACGTGAGGAGGTGTGATTGAAGCGCTTTAATGGCAGCCTGACTGTCCGTATATATGCGAATATCACAAACTGATATTACATTATACCTCAACCAGTCTACGACTTCCTTTATTGCAGTTACTTCAGCTTTCAGCTTTCCTCGCAGAACACTCCAGCCCAGACTTTCCCGTCCCGCTTTCAACCATCAGTGAAGAAGTTAATAACTCCTAGTTCCAAAACTGCACCCACCATCCATTCCACCCTGGATGGGATCCTAGTCCGGAACTTTCTGTCAAAAGATAGTGACGGGACAGTATAGTCGGTGGTCTTGGGAATTTGTTTGTTGCACAAAATAGATGAGTGCCCTGTATTGTTGCAGGTCCACTGAATAAGTAACTCTTACAAGTTTCATGTATTATACATGATTTTGAAATTTTCAAAACTTCAATTTTTCAAAACTTTTCGAATTTAAATTTTAAAATATTTCTCTGTTTTTCAACGTTCTGTCAATTCTGTGATGTATTTACTGTTTCAATTTTTTTTTTGAATTCCCGCGGAAAAATTCAATGTTTATATCAAGACGTTGGATAATCCTTTTAGTGCACCCATCGCTTCTTTTGCCTAGGCTATTGGGAGATGATTACATAATGAGCGAATAATCGTTTCAGGGTGTATTATTTGCTCTTATGTGAATATGCATGATTCTCGCTTCAACACGCTATTAACAATTAAGTTGTTGGAGCCCCTGCTTAATTTGGCAATTATAACAGTGACCCTGGCGTATATTACTTCTTCAACTTTCACCCTGTAAGCCTGGTGCACCTTAGTTTTCTCGATCTTCATTCATGAGGTGGGTCAAGTTACCTCCTTCTTTATCGTTCCGCTAAGATCTGTCGCGATCTCTCACTGGTGTGCTCGTATATAATATCCAGTTTGCAATTAGATGGACTCTTTAGTTAAACTCACATAAGTTGGCTCGGACTGCTTCGAATAAGAATACTAACGCCAAAACTTCATTTACGGTTTTATCTTTCGCCGTCGTTCTTAAATGAAATTTTAGTGGATCATCTCTAATGGAGTTAATGAAAGCATACACTATCGGTTCATTCAAAACATTCATAGGAGCTTAGCAGTATGCTTGCCGTGCTGGCTTGGTTATTTGATGTTACACATCTTGAAAGCGTTCTTCCCGTTTCAGTCTTCTGTTACATGGGGCCATTGGTACCTTAACTTTACCCCCTGAATTTTCTTTCGTAGTACATCTCTGTAGCGGATATACTTTATACCACATTTGCGGCCTTCCCTCATAGGGACTTGCATTGCAGTAATGAATTTTTCTAGTGTTTGCACCCTTTATGTCCCATCTCATGGTACAACTCGTTTCATCAAAATTAACGATGCATGTGGGCGTTTGTTCATTCGTGAACTCCGACGAGTAACAGTAGACCAAGATGAAAATGTTCCTCTGCTAAATAAAAGAAATATTTATTTTTAATTAATATTTAATACGAAATATTATAGTAATAGCGTTGTCATCTTATTAGTATTACGTCTCACCCATCGCCTTGTAAAAATAACTTAATTTTTATCTACAACACAACCGACAAAAACGCTATAAACAAAATCACTGCATGAATGTAAACACTCTGCATATTATGTATTGTATAACCGTTATTTTTTCTACTATAAATTAACATTTCCAATTTTTTTTATTATTTCCTCCAGCCGAAAGTTATTTACGTCATCCAAATAGTTATCTTCCTCGGTACAATATACAAAGTGAAACAGATGGTGAAACCGCACCGTTAACAGGTGGTAAACGACCATTAAATGGTCTCGACATTGGACCACACCAGATAATCGAATCTGATGAGGAAGATGTTCCATCGTATGGATTTCCTTCCCAACAAAAGCGACGTAATAATAATCGACGTGAACCAAGCGACCTAGATCTAGCGCTAAACAGCGGTGGCGAAAATAATTTACTATTAAGTCATCATAGCCATGGGGCATCGAATAGTGACTTATCAACACATTTATGCGAAATTGATGATTCTGAATGCGAACAGGAACCACAAAAACGTGTGAAATGGAGCAACAGTGTACAACAGACACAGGTTTGACATCGGTTTTTTTTAAGTTTAGTCCTAATTATTAAATTTTAATTTTTTTTTTTTTTTTTTAATAATTTTCCTATTAATCAAACTTATCGTATTATTACAAATTAATTTTTATTTATATAATTTTCATATTTTTGATATCTATAATTTTGTTTACACACAAAACACACAGATACTATAATAAATAAATGAAAAATTATTTTTATATTAAATAGTAAATACAATTAAATTAAATTAAAATCGAAACTGATATATATCATAAATAAATATATAAACTATATAAATAAATCTGTATAAAATAATATAATTAAAAATAAAAATTAATTTAATTTACACTATACAAAATAATTAAAACAAGAAAAAAATAATTTTTAGGAACTAAATAAAAATAAATTTAAAACAAAAGTCGCAGCTAGGAACCAATTTAATTTAAATTAAATTAAATAAATAATTAAATTAAAAGAAAATTAATTTTTATTGTATTATTTTATTATGTTTTTTTTTTTAAGAGAAAAAATGTTTATAAATAATAAATATTAAATAATAACAAAACTATTGTGACTGAAATTAATAAGTAAATAAAAATTAATTTTTAAATATAAAATGAAAATTATTTAAATTAATTTAATTAATAAAAAAAGAGAAAAACTAATAAAAAGAGTGCTAATTTTTTATACTTTTTTGTAATAAATTATATTTAAAAAAAATATATAAAAAAAATTAAAATTTAAATAAATTTTAACTGAAAACTGAACAAAAAAAAAAAAAAAAAATTAATTACAATTTAATTTAAATCTTTTTTAGTTTTATATTTTTTTTGTTTGTAATGAAAAATCGAATTTTTATATTGTTCGTCTTATAATTTTCCATTATGTATTTTTTTATATATACATAATATATATAGATAAAAACGAATGAAAAATTAATTATCATGTAATTAATTTTTATATAAAAATAAAAAATTATAAAAAAATACCAAGAAAAAAAAAAAATAAAATAATTTGAAAATTTTTGTAAAAAGAAAACTAATGAAAAACAAATAAAAAAAACATCAAAAATAAAATATTTCTTGTTTCTATATGTGATAGCTGCTTGTTGGTTTATTGATTGTTTTTATGTGGATGGAAAGAATTTGTGGAATTAAAGGTAAGGATTTTGTATTTTTGTTCTTTTTTTTGTTTATTTTTGAAAATTTTACATAACTAAGCAGAGGATTATAAACCGAAGAAGAAAACAACAAAATGTCAACTAATTTATGAAACATGTGTAATGTTTGTTTAAAAGTTTACCTACCACCTACACTCACTCACACGAGAATGGATTAATTTTTCTTAAATTGGAAGAATTAAAAATTTATAATAATATTTCGTACACAAGCTGGAAAAAATAGAATATAGAATGTTGTTATTTAACTTAAGCTTAAATTAAAATTTGGTAGTCCCTTATGTTAGCGCTGTACAATTCAACACTTTTTTAAGCCGCCAACAAGTTGGTATTAAAAGTAAATATTTATGAATAAAACAGTTTTAAATAATTTCTTCATAAGAGATTTTATTTTATATGGGATTTTGTTTTACACCTCCAGTATGTAGTTTGTACGCTTGAACAGAATTTAACGATAAATGCGATAGATGACCAGTTAGTATATCGATATTTTTCTGTAAGCTTGTTTTGCTTTAGTGGTGTAACTGGGTACTTACAGCACCCCATGGCTGCGAGTGGGCCCAAGGTAATTGGGGGCCACGATAATTTACCAAGCGTTCAAATATTAATTCAGAAAGATTAAACAGGTGAAAGCATATTTTAAAACACAGATTCAAAATCTTTTTTCACCGAATGCGATTTTGAAGATTTATACCACTATTATGATTCTCTTCGCCGTGTCTCGGAAAGCCGTGTGAGTTCAATTTTGTTATTATGGTTCTCCCTTTTATTTTGGCGAGAGCTGTGCACGGCTGTTGTGTTAAGGTTTAATGTGTAGTTACGACAATTTCCATTAGTTTTAAAGTTAACAACGCAGTAATTTTAAATTTTTTGACACGTCTAACAGTCTTTTTGATGTGTTCTGATTTTTTCTACATATTTACATATCTTGTCATTTATTTTGTAATTTTATGTGAATTGATTATATATTTTAAGAGTTAAATTAATAAATAGTGAAATCGGGCAAATGAAATGTGGATTTATTTTTTTGTGACGAACGAAGGTCGAGGAAAAAAATTATTCACAGCTTATACGCATTTTGTTGTAAATAGCTATGCACAATAAAAGTATTTAAAAATACAATTTTTCTTTAAATAAAAGATAGATTTTTCTCCAATATTTAACTAGGAAATTTTAAATTAAATATATTTGCCTATAAAAAAATTGTGTTTTTATTTCCATTATTCCTTACAAAAAATCGCACTAGTCACAGGGAAACATTAGGAGAGCAATTTTGACATCACTCTCACTTATTTTTCACTCACGGCGAGGACCATAAATTTACAATCGGTAAGCAAAAATACAAAAACAAAAATTAACAATTATCAATAGACATAAGTCATTTCCAAACGAATTTCTTGTCAAGTTAAAATAGAAAACATCGTAAACCGAATTGAAAAGTTGCTACATTCTCGGACTCGATAAACAAACGTTGAACTGAATAGACATACATTTTATTCAACAAATAATAATCAGTGATCATGATATAGAATTAGTTACAGCAAACCGAGCAAAAAAAAAAGAAAAGCGATGTTGCAAGATATTGAAATAAAGGATACATCCAATTATGAACATCTCGGTACTATTGAGGCACCTCGTCTGCTTTCAAAAAACGGGTTCAGCAATATTGAAAACTTGGGTTTAAATGTAAATACGTCAACCTCTGCTGACGATAAAACAAAATATTGCCCTCCCATAATAATCAAGGGTCAAATTTATCTAACTATCAGAGGAATTCTCACTGCAAATTATAGATTTAAAGTTCACAACATTCGGTCTAAGAGATTTGCAAACTACAATTTAGGATAACAATTTAATAAACATTTTGGACGAAAACTATTTCGAATATTTTTCGCACCAAATTCAAAATGATAAGCCGGTTTCATTTGTGTTGGCTGGACTACTTATAATGGAAACAAAAGAAATCAAAGACGAGATTATTCACGCTGGAATTTCAAATGTTACATATAGATGTACAACCAATTGTTATGAAAAAACAACGGTATACCGATCACTGTTTATATATCGTTAAAATCTATGTAACGCATAGATGTGTATGTAACACACCAACTCTTAAACAGCGCTGCTCTTTTTGTGATAAAAATGGATATGACGAATATGACTTATCCAGGAATCGAACCGATTCCTCCGATATTTCTGATGATTGTCCAAAAAACAGGAATATATACAAATCCAACTAAATCTCAGCTGAAAAAGCCAAAACAACCACATTAAAACGATTCCAGAATTTACACTAAATCGAAAGGACCAAAAGTTCCCAGCTTTACCAAAATTAATGCTATGGCCGAAATTACCATTCCTATCTTGAACTGATCAGAGCACCGTAAATTACCTCAATCGAACAATAGTAAATAACGTAACTGTTTCTTCAAACAAAAATTTTATTAGTTATAGTAATGAAAAAGATAATTTATATTCGTTTGATGAATTAATGTTCATAGAGAAAGAAATTTTTACAGGTCAGAAGGGAGTACATACGAAACGTTTGATGAATTAATGTTCATAGCGAAAGAAATTTTTACAGGTCAGAAGGGAGTACATACGAAATGCAATAGTTACACCTTAAGGGCTAACCAGCGAATCAGTAAGAATCCTTAAAGAGTATGGGAATATTATGGGTCGTTATTTATTATTTACGAATAAAGGAATGCTTTTTCTATTTTAAAATACGTTTATCCTTTTTTGCTTTATACACGAGACTGATTTTTTCTTTTTTGTACAATTGATTAACAAAGTAAAAAAAACCTTTTGAAAAAAGTATTTCCCGATGAACCAAATTGAAGTTGAATATATCGACGTCTTCGGTTTGCAGCATAACCCCACAATACTCCGCCCTTAGTGGAACCGTGCGGGTATGTAAACTTTCCTACCCGTCTTTGTAGTTTTCACTGGAGCTGATGCATTTGTTGTAGTGGTCGACGATGTAGTACCTGGTTGAGTTTTTGACGTATCTGATACTGTTTCTGTCATCGGTGTTGTTGTTTGTTCCGCGTTATGTGGAATAAATGCTGCTTTCAAACGATCAACCGAAATTTTTTGTGTTGAATTGCAATTTTTAATTACAAAATACTTGTCAAAACGTTTGATTATTTCATATGGTCCTGTATATGGGCATTGTAATGGTGGACGTACGCTGTCATTCCTCACAAATACATGTGTGCAACTTTTTAAATCTTTTTGCATGAAAATTTTTGTATTATCGTGATGAGCGGTTGTCGTAGGTCGCATAGTGGAAATAAGTCTTCGAAACGTTTTTACGAATTCAGATTCACTTTGCTTGTCCTTGGTTGAGTTAAAGTATTCTCCAGGGATGCGAAGCGTTTGCCCAAAAACCAGTTCTGCCGGTGATGCTTTGATGTCGTCTTTGTACACAACTCGTAATCCTAATAGAATCAGTGGCATTAGATTAGTCCAATCATTGTTTTGATGACACTTGATTGAAGTTTTTAACGTTCTGTGCGACCGTTCGACAATCCCGTTCGCTTGAGGATGATATGGCGTAGTTTTCAAATGTTTAACGCCCAGTGTTTGATTAATTTCTTTGAATCTTTGTGACTGAAATTGACGTTCCAAATCGGATGAAATCTTAATGGGGACCCCAAAATACTGTATCCAGCCCGAGATAAGGTGTCTTGCAAGGTTTTGGCTGTGATATCCTCCATAGGAATTGCGGTAGGCCATCTACTGAATCGATCAAGGATGGTCAAACAATACCTGTTCCCAGCTGAAGGTGGCATGGGTCTTATTATGTCGATGTTAATATGCTCGAATCTGGAATTTGGCTGTACGTATTTCGATATCGCTGATTTGTTGTGGCGAGTAGTTTTCGAAAGTTGACACTTAATGCATGTCCTCACGTATACCTGGCAATCCTTATTTATCGCCGGCCAAACGAATCGATCACAAATCAATTTTTGGGTACCACGAACCCCTGGGTGGGTTAATTCGTGTAATTTTTTGATGATTTGTTGGCGATATTCCATCGGGACGAAAGGGCGAATACGATTTTGTGAAGAATCACAATAAATTTGTCTATTTGTATCCGGCATGGTGAAGCGGCTTATTTGCAAGGATATCTTCTTTGAATTCCCGTCCAGTATTGATTTTAATTCTGGATCATGGTGTTGCGCTGCTGTCAATTTCTCAAAATTGACTTCGCCCGTTAAATTTATCAGGTTAATTCTTGACAGTAAACCAGCCACATTGTTATCCGAACCGATAATATGACGAATGTCACTCGAAAATTGACTGATGTAGTCGAGTTGCCTAATTTGCCTCGGCGTTAGTGGTTCTTTCTTTTGTCGGAATGCGAATGTAAGCGGTTTGTAAACAGTATAGATACAAAATTTTCTTCCTTTCAACATGTGACGGAAATATTTCACAGCCTTGACGCATCCGTAAATAAAATTAGGTCTGCCTTACTTACCGGGTGCGCCAATAAGGTTGAATTAATTAGGTCATTTTTACATAGTTGAAAAGCTGTAAATGCCTCTTCCGACCACTCAATTGGTGTTTGATCATTTTTTTTGTTCCGAATAACTAACTTTAGAAGCGTTGATTGATTTTTTACTGCATTTCTTATAAACCTTCTGTACAAATTTACCATGGCCAGAAAACGTTTTAACCCAGCCGCGGTTGTTGGTCGTTCGAATTTGTTTATTGCTTCAATCTTTTCTGGTAGGGGTTTTAAACCATTTGCTGCGATTAAGTGCCCGAGGAATTTAACTTCGGCTCTTATAAATATACATTTTGAAACGTTGATGCTTAACCCGTATTGTCGCAATCGTTCGAATACGATGGAGAGATGTTTGCGATGTTCCTCTATGTTTTCAGATGCGACAGCTATGTCATCGATATACGGGAACACGAACGGTAAATCCTTTAAAACCTCATGCATTAGTCGTTGCTGGGTCTGTGCGGCGTTGCAGAGTCCGAACGGTGTATATAGAAATTCAAATAAACCGAACGGTGTTGTTATCGCAGTTTTTGGTATATCCGCAGGTTCTACTGGGATTTGATGATACGCTCGTTGAAGGTCAATTGTGGAAAATATTTTACAACCATTTAGAATGTTTCCGAAATCTTGTATAAATGGTATAGGGTAACGATCCGGTACCGTAATTGAATTCAAACGGCGGCAATCGCCACATGGACGCCACTCTCCATTTGGTTTTTTTACCATGTGCAATGGGGAAGCCCAATTGCTTTTAGACGGTCGGCAGATCCCTCTCCGTACTAGGTCTTCGAATTCGTTGCGAGCCACTTGGTATTTGTCTGGCGCGAGTCGACGAGGGCGTAGAAAAACTGGAGCGTGATATTAATTTTTGGCGGAGCTATGTGGTCGTGCTGTACTGTGATGTCCTTATACTCCCGTAAAATATCCGAGAATGGATCTGTGTCATCGAAGGTTGTAATCCCTAACGTTGATTCTGTCGTTGGTGTACCTTTTGTTGACAACCTGGTTGCACCGTCTATCAAACGATTTTGTTTCATATCTATCAACAATCCGTAATGTTTGATAAAATCCGCCCCGATGATCGGTTGTTTTACGTCGGCCACGATAAAGTTCCAGATAAAATTTTGCCGAAGTCCAAAATTTAAAGATAATCTCCTTTCGCCGTATGTGTGAATTTGTGTCCCATTTGCTGCAAAAAGTTTCGATCGATTTAATATTTTACGATTATTTTCACTGTTCGGGGGTAAAACAGAGATGTCCGCACCGGTATTAATTAAAAATTTTTACGTGCATTTAAGATCCGAAATGTATAAACCATTTATACAGGCATCCGAATTTTTGTGTTCGATCGAATTTTTCCCCTCATTCGACCGAATATTTAGTTTTTTGTGGCAAAATTACACGGCTGTTTGCATTTCCGCGCTTTTTCACCAAACTTATAATGCCACCAACACTGTTCGAAGTTTTGCTTCTTATTTGAAGTATGAGAAGATGATCCTCGTGATCTCGATCGTTGTCGTGATTGATAATTGTCAGCATGTTATAATTTATCAAATCGTTTCACTAATTCGTTGATTTTCGTCTCTAGTGACGATATTGCTGATGTGGATGTGGATTCAATAGTATTGGATACTGCGTTGACTTGATTAAAATCGCCCAATTTCATCAGTTTGTCGGCCATTTTTGCTAATTTTTGAATATCGTCGTCGCTGGTTGAAATTATCATGCGAATTTGTTAGGTAAACGTTGCATCCAGATTTGCTTCAACATTTCGTTCCCTACTTTTGATCCTCCCAATGTGCGCATTTCGTTTAGGAGCCCGGCCGGTTTTTTATCGCCTAACTGCACATCTTCCAACAATGTTTTAATTTTTCTTTGATCCGACACGGCAAACTGTTCCAACAAAGCTTTTTTTAATGAATCATATGGTATTTCTCATCAGCAGGTGGGTGCACGACTGCGTCCGTTACCAGGGATAATATTTTTGTATCCACTGCCGTTAATAACGTATAAAATTTTATTGCGTCAGTAGATATTCCGCTCAATGCGAATTGTGCCTCCACTTGTTGGAACCAAATTTCGGCGTTCACTGACCAGAATGGTGGTAGCCTAACTGCTACTTTGTTTACGACGATTTCATGTTCGTTTCCCATAATTAAGAATTTGTGTATTTTAATATTAATATTCCGAGTATAATATTTTTATGTGTAAAATCGGAAATTTTATGATGTATATTCACGAATTTTTTACACGTGGTATTACATCACTATGTCCCCTAACCACACTATTTTTCGTATATTTATGGCTGTGCACTATTTGTTAAATTATTTTAATATTTACGACATTAATTTTTATATTTATTTATAGTTAATGCGTGCTTTTTATTACGTCGGGTTGGTTCACCAAATTATGGGAATATTATGGGTCATTATTTATTATTTACGAATAAAGGAATGCTTTTTCTATTTTAAAATACGTTTATTCTTCTTTGCTTTATACACGAGACTGATTTTTTCTTTTTTGTACAGTTGATTAACAAAGTAAAAAAAAAACCTTCTCAAAAAAGTATTTCCCGATGAACCAAATTGAAGTTGAATATTGAATATATCGACGTCTTCGGTTTGCAGGATAACCCCACAAGAGTTTGACGAAACTATTTTCTTACAGAATATTTCACATATTGGCCATCGAAACTAAATTTTACGCTGTAAATAAAAAACTGTAAATTCGAACCCTTTGTAAATTTAAGTTCGAACCCTTTTCATTTTCAAAAGCGTAATTTTGGCAGATATGCGAATTCATATGTCAAATATGCGAACGTGTATGTTCGTCATTTTCACAAAGTTGATTTTTGAGAATTGGAAGATATTTTGGTGCAATTTAAAGAAATGCATTGCCAGACAATACCACAGTAGGTATCGACATAGGGTGACCTGGAGGAACAGGACATAAAATTGCTCTGGTGGGGACTCAATAAAAGCACTCAAAGAAATCTCTTTTAGAGATTAAAGTTTTATACCCGCTAACTGAATTCATATTGGTTAAGTCAGATATAAAATTTCAATGCAATTCGTGCATACTTCAAGTAGTTCCATTTGGTGCAGGGATGGAGTTTCTTAAATAAAATAAGGCCAGAATTCAATAAATATTACAAGAGACTATAATAATATTTTGGTTATTAGAAAATAATTTGAGGAAATTAGATTTGCTAAAGCAAAATTTGTTTTTTATTTCATAACCACTCCAGGCCTGTACTACATTTCCAGGTTCCAGCACCAAATGGAGCAAGTTTATCAATGGATTTTAGTGAAATGCTATATCTGAGTTATTAAGCCGATTCTATCAGTAGTTCCTAATATAAAGCCGAATTATTGACGCTCTGAACATTTCTTGGGTCACAAGATATTATTATATGTAAATAAAACAAGAACCTATTCCAAGAAATATTGCGGAACATAACTAATGATATTTTGTTTGATAAACCATGGTTCAAATTTAGGATATTTTAGGTTTGAAACTTTAAATCACATATGATATTCGCCAAATTAACTTGTATACACTTAGCTAATTCAAACTCTCTTCTCAGTCTCCGGCATCTAATGGATGGAACAAGCACATTTGTTGAGTGAAATTTAATATCTGCAATATTTTGAAATTCTATAAATAGTTCCTATTCTAAAACTTATTATTTCAGAGCCTGAAAAAATTTCTATCATAAGGTAGATTCTTGGATTAGAATTTTTAAAATAAAACATTGCCCAACGACAAGAAATATTTTGGAACACTATTCGTACTAATGATATTTTGATCGATACCATAAATCAAAAATTATATTTACCAGTTTTGGTTTTTAATACACAGCCAATGGAGATAATTTTCTCCGCCTCCAGCACCGAATAGAACATACACTTTTGTTGATGTATTTTAGTGATATTTTATTTCAGAGATATTGGGCAGATTTGATATAATAAGTTCCTAACCTTAAATATATTAAATCACGTCCGGAAGAATTTTTTGAGCCAGTCGTTTGGGCTGGAGTTCGAATTAAATTTTGTTGAAATTATTTTTTTTCTGATCCCTCTTGAATTTTGCATTGCCGCTAATAAATTTAACACAGAAATTTGAAAACCCAAAACATTTGAGAATATTGATATCCAAAGGATTTGAGAATATTGATGTCAAGGCATATTGAACGAATGAAATTTCCCATATCACACTGCATAAATCCAGACTTCCATACAACTTTCTAGTTAAATTTTGCTTAAAAAAGGATTTGGGAGTATGTATTTTAAATTCAGATTTCAATATATCGTTTTCGTGTGGTAAGGCTAAATGACCACATATTTTGCTGGGTAACATAATTTTTGTATACAGGTGAATATTAAGCCAAAGCAGTTAAAAGTTTTTTGATAAAATCAGGTAATCTCTTTAATGTTTGAGTTTACCTGGTGCCCCATCCGCCTTGATGCTTTTATAAGTTATAAAAACACGGAATTATCTTTTTATAAGTTTTACCAGTAAATCTTCAGATTCTGAAGTAAAAGCATTGTGAAGTTGAAGTAGTTTAGTTCGCCCAATTTGACATGTTGACAATGATATACCTATAATCATTTTATGGGTATTTTCTGGAGAATGACAGAAACCATTATAAATTAGCTTTGAAAAAATGCTTTATGAAAAAGCCAGCTATCTCCCAGACTATTATAATTATTACAAGCAAAAGCCGATAAGTTAAAATATTTTGTTAACGTATTACGTATTATGTTTTCCCGTGGCGTACTGCAGCTATCGGGGGGGGGGGGGGGGGGGGGGTCACAGGTGGTGGATAGTGGATGGCCTATCGATAGGTAGGCTAGCGGTGAATTAAATAAGCCGCCCCCAACCGCAGTCCAGCTGGTGGGAGAGTCTCAGGGAACTGGGGAGTGGTTAACCTCAGTTCATTAAATTCTGAGTGCCTATGATGCCCAGCATGGAAAGGCGAACAGATGGCGCCAGAAAACCATCGACCAATAACCACGGCGGACTGGGCGTCGTGTCCTCTCTGCACCTCCGGAGTCTCCGCGGGTGATGAGTGGGGGTACCCCTATAAACGGGTGACCCGGGGAATGGAATGGATCCCATTGGATTGGGCTCTCCATGTGAATAGGTGAAAGGGGGAGAGAATGTGGGCGGAGGGAAGGGGGTGCTGGGAGGCCGCGGTGCTAGCGAGCCGAATGGGCTGGATTAAGGTGTTAAGCGACCCGTGCTGATGATCAACTAGGCTGGGGGCCCATTTAACAAAGCCCAGTCGCTAACGGAGCCCTCTGGATATCTGGCGACCTCCAGTTATATTTAGCCTTACCTGCGTATTCGGATCTCTGCGCAGGCGGACCTCTATTTCTCCGATACTCGTGGGAATCAGATGGAAAGATCGAACACCGAAAAAACAAAGGGCACCGGCTCTCCTCAAAAGCCGGTATCAGTGAATGGGGGTACCTCGAACCAGACGGATGGGGCCTCTAAAGTTGCAAAGGGGGTTGGCTCTAGGGCAAAAGTCCCGGGAGTTAGCGGTACCAGCGCAGCACAGGGGAGTGGGACGAGAGACATTCTTCCGGCGAAAAGGCGATACAGGAATCGCCGCTCGGCATTCCGAATTCTCGAGAAGTGGGCTGCGACCCCCGAGGGGCAGCTTACGGAAGAGCAAAGAACATCAGTAGCTTGGGCAAGGAGCACTGTGGGGTGCGGAGGCTCGGAAAAGGACCATGTGTCGAAAAGACAGCGGTCAGAGGACGAGGTGGAAGAAGTCAACAGCAAGCGGGCCAAGTTGGTGACTGAAAGGAAGCCGAGCTCCAACTCAGGAACAAAGCTGTTCAGCGATGTCCTGAGGGAGCATGTGTTGATGCTAGCCGTCATTGACGAAAGTCAAGAAGATGGGAGCATCACGGCCGAAAAATGGAGGTTGGTGTATAATGCACTCAACCTCGTCTTTTTAAAGGTCCTGGGTGAAAATCCGGGACCTCCCCTATCCTGCAGAGATGCGGGGTGGTATCAAGGGCGTGTGAAGATGACTGCATGCTTGGACTCTAGATCTGTGGATCTATATAAAAAGGCTATAGCCAAAGTAGGGGAGGTGTGGCCAGGCGCAAAGCTTGCGGCAGTTAGTCGGGAGGAAATTCCCAGCAGGCCGAGGGCACGTGTCTGGCTGCCATCCGAACCGGCTAGCCCTGACGAGGCTTTGGAAATCATTCAGGCCAGTAACCCGAGTCTTCCGACCGGAAATTGGAAGATCGTCAAGCAGGAGGAGGCGAAGGGGGGCTCGAAATTATCAATTATGGTAATAAATAAGGAGTCCCTTGCCCTCCTGAACAAAACGAAGGGAGTAATTGACTTCGGTTTCGGGTCAATTACTCTCAACGTTTATAAAAAGGATGGGGCGGAAGCGCGTACGGGAGGCCAACCGGAGCATGGTGGCAACCCGCCCAGGCCTGAAGGGGGTACCAGCAGCATGCGGGGAGAAGCTGAGGGTATGGGGGAGAGTGAAGCCGGCGACCTCGGTCGGACAAGGCCTCCCTTGAAGCACAAGGAGGGGCACATAAGCGAAGGAGCTGGTGTACCGATGGAGGAGGCTGTCGGCAGCCCGGCCAGACGGGTCGGCACTGACAAGTCCACTAAAGAGGGTATGAGGGGTGGCGAGACGGGTGGATCCGGCACACCTCAAAATACCGAGAAATAATATTCCTGCGGTAGCAGGAATATACCATAGAGATAGGTAGAGGTTAAATGGTTATGATTAAGATAACACAAATTAACCTTCACCATTCTAAGGCTGCTTCGGCAGCTCTACTCCTCAGACTGACTAGTTCGGGTGAGGATGTGATACTAATCCAAGAACCTTGGATTAACAACAACAGGATCTGTGGCCTCAGAACCAAGGGGTATAAAATTATATCCTCTAGTAAGTCTGGGAAGATCAGATCTTGTATTCTTGGGAAAAATAATATTAATCTTTTCCTTCTCTCTCAATACAGCAATGGTGACACTACTGCAGTTAGCCTGGAAGTAGGCACTTGTAGATTCTGGCTAGTTTCAGCCTACATGGACCGGGAGAAGGAGGTTCCTTCGGATAACCTGGAGGAGCTGATCCGTAAAGCGGAACAATCAAAGGTAGGTGTGGTACTGGGAGTTGATGCTAATGCGCATCACACTATCTGGGGAAGCACAGACATTAATGAAAGAGGTGAGTCGTTTTTTGATTATTTGATGAGTACTAACCTTTCAGTGTGTAATATTGGGCGGGAACCCACATTTATTACTAGTAACAGGCAGGAGGTTCTAGACGTGACCCTTGCCTCAAATAATATTCTTCATATGGTTAAAAATTGGAGGGTGGATAAGGAACACTCCTTTTCTGATCATCGATATTTAACCTATAGCCTCGATATTCACCCTGCTACCCGGGAAGCCTTCAGGAACCCTAGAAGGACCAACTGGAGCAAATATGGGGAATTATTGGAGGAAATGTTACCGACGAGGGCTATGGAGCCCCCGACGACCGTTGGGGAGCTGGAGGACATGGTGGCTAGCGTTACTAGCGCATGCAACCGATCCTTTCGCGCTGCCTGCCCACTGGCTAAGCCTAGGGGTAGGCAAAAACCAGTATGGTGGTCCAGGGAACTGGGAACCTATCGTAAGGCTTGTAGGATAGCCTTTAATAGAGCCAAAAATACAGGGGAGGCTCAGGATTGGGACTCCTATAAGGAGAAACTCGGAATTTATAAGAAAGAATTAAGAAAGGCACAAAGGAGGTCTTGGAGAATCTTCTGTGATAATATGGAAGAGGTATCCGAAACCTCCCGCCTTAGGAAGATTCTTTCCAAAAGTACATCTAGTCCTAGTTTTTTGATAAAACCGGACGGATCTTGGACAGCTTCTAGTGGAGAATCTCTGGAGCTTCTCTTCGAGACACACTTCCCAGGGAGCTTTGAAGACCTGTTGGTGCGTAGCAATCATCAGGAATCACTGTCAGTAACCACAGAGGATATCGTAACCAGTTAAACCATTTAAATCGGCTGGTCCGGATCAAATTATACCAGCGGAACTTCAAAACAACTCAGTAATTATTCTTCCCTACCTGGAAGCTATATTCAAACGGTGTTTGAAGCTGGGCTATATTCCTAGGTACTGGACGGAGGTCAATGTGGTGTTCATACCGAAAGCGGGGAGAAGCTCACATGTCTATTCTAAGGACCTAAGACCAATAACTCTATCATCCTTTCTTTTGAAAACATTGGAAAGGCTGCTGGATGTATACATCAGAGATAAAATAAGTGCCAGGAAGTGGGCATCGTCTCAGCACGCGTACACAAAGGGTAGATCTGTGGACACTGCTCTGCACGCCTTGGTGTCTACGATTGAGAAATCGATTAATTCGAAGGAATTCTGTTTGGTGGCCTTCCTGGATATAGAAGGCGCCTTTAATAATGTGAAAGCGGAGGCAATCAAGGAGGGATTGTCATTTTTGGAGGTGGACGTTCCTCTGATAGGGTTAATCAATTATATGCTGGGAAGCAGGATTGTTTGCTCGAAGTTGGGGGACTCCACCTTCAAGAGGCGAGTAACTAGGGGAACTCCGCAGGGGGGGGGGTTCTGTCCCCTCTTCTCTGGAACATAGTTGTAAACGGGTTACTACTTGAATTGGAGAGAGAGGGTATTGAAGTTATTGCGTACGCAGATGACGTAGCTTTAGCTGTTACCGGGAAATTCCTGGGCACGATTTTAGACGTAATGCAGAATGCGCTTACCATCGTTACGAAATGGGCTGGCAAATGTGGACTTGGTATTAACCCGTCCAAGACAGAGCTGGTATTCTTTACTAAGAAATACAAAATCCCGGTAGTTGTCCCTCCTACCTTAAATGGCACGAGACTTGCTTTTACTGATATAGCTAGATATCTGGGCATTATCTTGGACAGTAAGCTTAGTTGGAAGCCCAACATGTTGGAGAGAATAAACAAAGCTACTATTGCTTTGTACTTCTGTAGGAACGCCATTGGTCATAGATGGGGTCTGAAGCCGGAGCTGGTACACTGGCTCTACACCGCTGTAGTGAGACCTGTACTCATGTACGGGGTGGGTGTTTGGTGGCCAGCTCTGGATAAGGTAACTTACAAAAGTAAGATTGAGAGAGTGCAAAGAACGGCCTGTATGCTTGTTAGCGGGGCATTGAGGTCGACACCGACAAGTGCCTTAGAGGTTATGATGCACCTTCTTCCGGTCGACATTTTTGGCAAACAGATGGCGGCAAATACGGCTGTACGACTTGCAGCCGTCTCTCAGTGGAGGTGTCTTAGTATAGGACACTCTACTATCGTCAGATCGTTGAAGGATGAGCTGGCGAATCTTGACTACATTAAACCTACTCTGCGCTTCGAGAAGCGATTTCGGATCTCCTTCCCTTCAAGGGAATCTTGGAGGGATAGACCGTTATCGGAAACTGAAGCGTTGCAATTCTTCACAGATGGCTCCAAGCTAGGCGGCAAAGTAGGAGCTGGAGTATTCTGTGACAAATTAAATGTAAATATTTCTATTCGTCTCCCTGATTACTGCAGCGTGTACCAAGCTGAAGTCGTAGCGATTGAGGAGGTCATGACGTGGTTGAAGCATAATGTGTTATCCTCAGGCGATATTACAATCTATGTGGACAGTCAAGCGGCGATCCGGTCGTTAGAATCGGTTTCTTTGGCGTCACGGGTGGCGTTGAGTTGTCACTCATCTCTAAATGAGATGGGTGAGCATTTCAACATCCAGGTAGTCTGGGTCCCAGGTCACTCGGGCGTCATGGGGAACTGCAGGGTAGATGAAATTGCTAGGCATGGTACGACTCTCCAGCTGCAACCGGAAAGGGCAAGTCTGGGGAGGCCTATCACAGCGCTGAGACAAGCACTTGGGAAGCAGGCGCTATCCTCAGCGGGGGAAAGGTGGGCTAACACCCTCACCTGTAGAGTTGCAAGACAAGTTTGGCCAAAGCTGGACTTGGGGCGCACTAGGGCATTAATATCCTTACGCAGGCGTGAATTAAGAACGGTCGTAGGAATACTCACGGGACACTGCCTTTTTGGAGAACATGCAAGAAGGCTGGGTCTGGAGGCTAATGACTTCTGCAGAAGCTGCTTGGACGAAGAGGAGGAAGAGACGTTGGTCCACTTCCTTTGCTTGTGTCCAGCATTGGCTCTCAGAAGGCACAAACACTTAGGTAAGTTCAGGATGGACTGCCTCTCGGATCTCGAAAACATTAAAGTGCGGGACGTCTTACGCTACATAAGTATCTCGAAATGGTTCCAATAGGGGTAAAAGGGGATACATCCTGTGGTATCACAATGGACCGTCACCGGTCTAAGTGTGCGTAAGCAGCCACTCCAACCTAACCTAACCTAACCTATGTATTAGTATAACAGTTATTAGAACAGGGAGAGTAAAAATTGAAAGTGCGGAGTATAGGAGTAAGCACTAAGCGAAAGTAGTACATATACTCCGATCATACTCACTTCGACTGCACTGGTAGGCATTTCTATTTTTACTACTACTGGTACAATCCAATTGTTTTCTGTTTATTTTCCTGCCATTATTCACCAATAACCAAAAAAATATGTGTAACAAAATACAACAATGATTCAAAACAAACAATTTTCTATGCTTTCAAATCAGAACTTCAAACGCTATTCAATTTTCGAAACAATACTATCATTTGTGGAGATCTCAATTTAAGACATCAAGCTTGGAATTTTGTCCGTGCTAATCATGCAGGTCAGATCCTTGTTAAACTAATATCTTGTAGAAGGGATTTAACCCTGTTATATCCAGACTCTCCAACTAACGTACCATTGAAACGTTGTCACCCATCAACAATTGATTTATTATTTACGAATATACCATGGAATATATTTAACCTTACAACAAAAAACGTGTTTAATTCTGACCATTTACCAGTTGAATGTACTATATATTGCAAAACACAAAAAGTTTGTAAGACAGACATAATCTATAATAATTATAACCAAGCAGATTGGAATAAATGTAGAAGTCATTTGAACGACAATTTAAATTTATCCGAAGTCTGTACAAAATTGGAAAACTTACATTCTGAAAATCAAAGCATTATTGACGAATATGTGAATTATTTAACAGCATTGACGATCAATACTCAAAAAACATCAATACGGCTAGTTAGAAAAAGTGTTAGAAATTTCTATAAATTGATATTATCCGATGATATTATTTATTTAAAAAATATACGAAATCAAACTCGAAAGAAATTTACGAATTACTTTAATTCTGCTGATAAAATTACTATAAGTATTCTCGACAAAGAAATCAGCAAACAGATATAAAATCTAGTACACGAGAAATGGGCTACTACATTAAATAACATCAACATTCAGTCTAATGCTGAGCATAAGAAAACCTTTTTAAAATCAGCAAAATTCTGAAAAGTAAATCGAGTAGTCAGATCCCACCAGTTTGCCAGTTTCAGTTCTCCTACTTAAATTTCTCGATAATTTCTCCCTGCTTAAAAAATAATTATTTGGTCAAGTACCGACAAAACTTAACATTTCAAAACAGAAATCGTATTTATGCGTTAAATAAAATTAAATTGAAATTTATTAAGAGTTTAATATGTGTGTTTGCGTATAATTCGCTAATATTACTTAACTACACGTTTGTTTTCTATATATAGAAAGTAAACTAAAGTGTAATTAGCATTTTCAGTCGCTATAGCCTGATGAGATTGACTGGTAAAAAAAAAATTAAATTTTTCTTTTGTTCTGGGCGATAAATAAAAACGAATTTAATTTCAAAAAAACTATTTTATTCACAACTTTTACGCCCATTCTTTTTACATGACACACCAATACTATATTATTTTTCTTATAGGGTTTTAATACATACTACATATACTGTTTGCAGTGCCATCTATTCACATACAACAACTTCAAAATTTAGTTACAACATTCGGCCATACCTGACGCTCCAATCGTCTCGATTTGGAATAATAAAATATAGAAAAATTAAAGTTAAATTTCACGAATACATTATTAAAATTAATGCTTCATATTGAACGGTGCACTTACTCCTCTGAAAAGTCTGTTCGATAACTGTTGGCCTGGAATATCTTCACATTGATATCGATCATTTGGCAAAATCTTGGTTACGACGTACGGGCCTTTAAATCGCGGCAATAGTTTCTGGCTTATTACAGTTTCTACTGAATTATTTTTTTAAAATACCAGGTCTCCACTTATTACCAGGTCTATACTTATGAGCGGGCTTTCGTTTTGAATCGAAATATTCCTTTGATTTCAATTGAGAATATTCTATTTCCTGAGAAGCTTCTTGTCGTATTTTGTTCAAGTCTCTTCTATCGTTATTTAATTCATGGATTAACTGTTGAATTTTATCATTTTCCAATTTTTGGTTGACACCAAAAAGAATCATAGATGGAGTATTATTTACAGACGATTGATGGTATTGTTAAATACGAACTCAGCATTACTAAGAACAACATCCCAATTTTTTCCTTTTTCTGCATTACGGAGTTTTGCAAGCATAGGGACTAAACTTCGGTTCACTCGTTCAGCCTGACCATTCGACTGTGGTGAGCTCGTTGCATTAAGCACTTGAATAATTCCCAACTCATTTAAAAACCTTTTGAACTGATGGGATGTAAAACAAGTTCCTCGATCAGATATAATACGCTTAGGAATACTATAATCTCTAAAATACTTCTTTAAACTATTAATAACTTCATAAGTATTAGTACTCTTTGTAGGATAAAATCATCTATATTTCGAGAATGCTTCAACCACTACTAATATATATTTGTATTTCTTATTGGTAACTTCGAACGGACCAACGTGGTCAATATGCAATGTATGGAAAAGCTTATCGAACCGATCATACAAATTCATGTAGCCCTCTTTTTTACCATCCTTTGGGTTATATACTTTACATTTAATACACTTTTTAATCGAATATAATTTTGTCTTTTATAGACGGAAAAAAACACTGTCGACTTATCTGTTCATGCGTTTTGTTGACACCAGCATGACCTATTTCATGAAACAGCCTAATTATATTTTCCTCCAGTGACTGTGGAACATAAAATAAAAACTTATCTCGATCTTTCTAATAAGATTGTCTCTAATTATAAAATGTTTACTCTCCCCATTTGTGGACTTACTGACTCCTTTATACCGGCAATTATGGGATCAGATAATTGATGATACGAGAGTATTTGTGAAAACGTGCATTCAGTTATGTTCATAATTCCCTGAGCACGACTTAAAGCATCGACATGAGACATACGAGATCCATTTCTATGAATTATTTCAAAATTATATTGTTCTAAAAACAGAGCCCATCTTAAAATTTTAGGATTTGATTCCTTCTTCTGAAGTGTCTGCTTCAGAGAGTTGAAATCAGTTACCACTGTAAAAGGTATGCCATATAAATAAATATGAAAACGCTTAACCGCATTGACTAAGGCTAAAGTCTCTAATTCAAAAGAGTGATACCGACTCTCAGCATCAGTTGTCCGTTTACTAAAATAAAACACTTGATGGAACTGTCCAGATGATTGCTTCTGCAGCAATATGGCACCAAATCCAATTTTACTGGCATCCGTGTGCAATTCTGTAACCGCTGATGGGTTATAATATGCCAAAACCGGCGACTCTAATAATCATAACTTCAGTAGCTCAAATGGTTCCAACTCATTAGATCCAAAACTAAAACTTGCATCTTTATTTAAAACATCTTACAATGGCTTCGAGACTAATGACAAATTTAAAACAAATTTCCTAAAGAAACTAACTAACCCTAGAAAATGGTGAAGTTCATGCACGTTTTGTGGTATAGGATACGAACGTATAGCATCCACACGTCGACGCGATGGTCTAATTCCATTTTAGCTCACTTCATACCCGAGAAATTTAATTTTGGGTTTTAAAAAACGACATTTTTCTATTGATAATTCTAAACAGTTTCTATGAAACAGACTCAAAACAATTTTCAAAACTTTGAAATGACTTTCAACAGTATCGGTTGATATTAATATATCATCAATATAAATGGTTAGATCACCTGACTCCAATAACGGTTTAAAAACTTCTGCAACAAACCTTTGGAAAACCGAAGCTGCATTGGACAATCCGAAAGGAGTCCTAACGTATTCAAATAGTCCGTCCGATGTGACAAAAGAGGTGTAACGAATCGAATTTCTTTCTACAGGAATGTGATGAAATCCACTTTTTAACTCCAGTAAATTGAACACTTTTTTTTGTCTCAATTTCTCAAGACAATCGTCCATTACAGGCAAAGGAAAACGATCCTTCACTGTGATTTTATTTAATTGTCTGTAGTCGACACACAGTCGATGTGTACCGTTTTTCTTAGCTATATCAAGACTATCGGACTTGCGTAATCACTCTTACTTTCCCTCACGACACCCTGCTTTTGCAAGTCTGTTACCATGCTTCGTACGACTTCGCGTTCTTTCCACGGTAATCTGCGTGGAGTTGAATAAACTGGTCGATCGTCAATACAATTTTTAATTCATGCTTAATTTCAGGTGTTTGCTGTTTGGTTTGGAAAAGTGATCGTCTAGCATTTGTACTAATCGCTTCTCAATCTTAAAGTTATATTTCGACTCGTTGAAAAATGGCCCTATATCGTAAGTATAATTTTCACATACCTGCGATTCGAATTCAACTCCCAAAATTTCGTTAAACAAAGCTACCGTTGTCGCGTCGATGACATCCTCATTATGTTTTGTTTGAATGTTGCCGTTTGTTTCGAACAAAACCTTCAGAACACTTAAACCGTTCAATGTTAGCTTCTCTGATTCTTGTAAAAATTCACGTCCAATAATGCAATCAGGACTCATGGTTTCGTCAGGTACGATATGAAATCTGCAATTATACAATACATTTTCAATTTGACAATTAATATTTAAATAACCTAAAATATTTAATTTAGCTCCATTAATCCCTGTGTAGCTTATAACGTCTTGATACGAAGCCAACGTTAAATTTTGTGGAATAAGGTGATATTTTAATAAGTTAATAGGGCTGTCTGTATCAATTAATGCGGTCGTAACCCTACAACCATCTGCGAACTGAAATTCGATGTTAGCGGTGAACTTTTCAAGTTTTGTGTCAATCAGTCCTACTTCCTTTGATCGAGCGCGTGTACAGTACGATGATGTGTGTCCCGGTTGCTGACAAGAATCACAAAACCGTTTTGATGGATTAGGACATTTTTTAGCGATGTGACCGTAGTCGTTGCAATTATAGTATAAAGGTGCTATTCCATGGACTGATTGACTGACTCAGTCAATATAAAGCAAGAAAAGAGATTATATTTTGTGGTTGTACAAATGAAACAAAAAATTTTACTCAGTCAAAAAATATTTGAGTTTTAGCAGTGTGAACTGCCATAAAAAGTATCAAATCGAATACTTTTTATGGCAGTCGAACAAACTACATACATAAAATTATCGCATGGAAGAGAATTTGACTATAAAGTTTCTTTATGGAAAAGAATTTAACTATAAAAATAATTTATTAATGGAATAGAGTTTTAATATCTATGGTTGTTATTTATCACCATGCCATTTAGTCAATTTTTCAAAGTGTCAAATTGAATTTTAGAATCGAATGTTTCTTTTAATATTTACTCCAATAAAGATTGAAGAAAATAAATAACGTTTCAATTGACGATTGGGAAAGTTGAAAATGCAGTACCTATCGCCCGAAAAAAAAAACTTCGTATTTAATGGATACAGAAGCAAACATTTTTGTCAAGGAAAAACTCATTGGATTCAAGAGATAAACTGAGAAGAAATTTTCAATTAATGCCGGTCAAAATGCATGAAAGCAGAAAACAAAATATGATTTATGTATTCGAAATAGTAATTACTTTGCTTTTATTGATCAATAAACATGTTAAAAATTCCGAACTATATTTTTAATCTTGAATCTGTGTAAATACACAACATCCATCATTACTATCGACCAACCTAAATGGCCTTGATCGTTGCCGTCCACGAAACGATTTAATAAACGTTTTATCTGGAACAAATTCAGCTGTATTAAACATCAATCCTTCAGTCTCCAAATAGATGTCAAGACAACAAAGCGCACGCTCCATCTGCTTCTCCAACAATTTTGCCGTATTCTTTGTATCCCGAACAGTGCGATTCCCAGCGACTCCATTCGATCGGTTTTTGTATTAATATCCTGGGCCACTTTATCCTTTTCCTTTAGCAGTTCATTGTACAATGCAGAAAGTTCCTTCCGTTGCTGCAACTCCCATTCTAAACGGGCCAATCTTTCGCATGTTCATCATTTTTAGTTTTATCTGGCCGGGCCACCGTATCTGGTGCATTTTCGTAAAATTCAACTTCAGGTACCAACTGGATTTCTTCATCCTGACTTTTAAATTGGTAACATCGTTGAATTTCTTTATTCAAATGATCGGCCTCGTACAGCAAATTTTGCAATTGCAGTCGATTGCTATCGACGCGTAACTTCTCCTTTTGCAGTGCCTCACGATTATCACGGAACCGAACTTTATCCAAGCGATTCAATTTTTTAAGCAGCACAAAAAGTAGGGAACCTTCTATGCGCTTATCAAAAATTTCTTGTTTTGACTGTTCATTGTTAGGGGTCCGCTTGGCTACAGCAACCGTATCAAATGTGTTTCGCAATTCTTCGCACGTTTGATGGAAAAGCTGAGAATCCTTTTCGACCGATCGTTGCCTCGCCTCATTTTCCTCAAAATTAATAACGTTCTAAATTAAAATTTAAATAAATAAAATGTATACCAAACTATAATTTCAGGTTATGTTTACCGCGTATACATCTTTGGCGACTTTAGTTGTAATTGTTTCAGTTATTTTCTTTCTTTTACTTCGATCGCTACCTTCATTAATGGAATCTTTGTGTGTTACTTTCATGATTTTTGATATTGTAATTGTAATGATTTTATTGTATTTGGAAATTATTGAAAAATTAGCGTAATGAACCGAATTTTTACGTTTTCACAAATCATTTTGACGTTCAATTCAATGCGAAAATAATTTATTATAGGTTTGATGAAAGGTCGAGTTACAATGAATTGTTTATTTCAGATAAGCACACTACGCTGTTAAATTTTAACCATAAAATGTTTAAAAAAAAAAAAAAAATTTGTCTTTGTCACTCTAATGTAATTTTGTTGCTATCAGCTTTTCAGTCAACTCAGTCAATCAGTCCATGGAATAGCACCTTAAGCTAGTAGACTTTTTTTTTTATTAAACAAGTAATTACATACTCGTAATTTTCAACATTCTGCCTCATTACCCAGTCAGTGTATTTTTATTATCTAATACAATAATAAATACCTCTTAAATATAAAGTCTGTTTTGAAAGCTTAACTAAAAATATTTAATTAATTCAACAGGGCAAATTATTATTTCCAGCACTTTATAGATATAAGTAAAAACATGTCATTAATTTTGCTTTTGATTAATGTACGGGCCATTTGTCGGTAGAAAACCGATACTAAAAATTCCACATCTTCAATCTTAATATTAAACTATAATACATCAACCTTTAATTTACCACAGCAAGCCTTTTAAAGACGAACGAAAACATCTGTCTTCATTACCAGAGTGAGATACCAAATACTTTAACGTTCACGAAGAAGGTAAATGTATGTGTGTATGTACAAATAGGAAAAAAGCTCAACATAATAAATTTCCAACAGCAAAAATTTATTTTAAGCTTTTTACAAAGTTTTATTTTTTATTTTCATTCTATTTGCTTTCGAATCTATAAATTTTCCAAGAAGCAAAAACACCATCCAAAAATACATATTTTATAGTTCCAGGTTTTTTAATTCTTTAGGTCAGGTCGTTTCTTGTATAAACCGATTTCTTTGTTCTTTACTAAAGTTACATATACATCGTATACATAAATAGGTATAGAGTGTTAAAGTTGCGAGCTTTATATACAAAAAAGGTTTGGGTCGAAAAGTACGTAGGAGAACAAAAAAATGTTCACCAACTTGTCATCAAAATTATAAATTTTTTACTGTATTCAAATATAATTAATTGGAGCTTTTTTTTGTTTGTAAGTTTAAAAAGTTTTTTTCCTCTTAAAATTTTATGATATTTTATTATTTTCGAGCTGATTATTTGTTATATAGTTTTAAAAGTTGTGCTTTTATTTAAACAATTGTGTGGAGTGTGGAGGAAAAACAAGAAAAAGAAGAAATTTTGTGTTTATTATTTTTGTTGTTACTTGAGAATGGTTTAGGCAACAATCAACAAATAAAAAACATTTTTTGTTGATGGATTACAATTTTTGACAGAGTGGTGGAAATTGAAAATAGCTTTTACTGGGTTTGTGTTCATCGAATGAATTAATTTTGGTTATTCTACTTCGATTGTTTTCTTTAAGTTTTCTTCGCATTCTATACTGTTTCGAAAAGACAAGACACCCGATTTCCCAAAATCGAAATGCTTTTGATCAATTAACCGTTCAGTCGATATTCAGGCTCTTAATGAACCTGAAAATACTACTGGCCGGTACGTGATACATACTATTTTTTGCTCATTGTTCTTCCTCCTAGATGTTGCAGTCTTTGGAGCGGAAAATGGTTGAACATTAGCATAGAAAATGTTCAGCTGATGCCGCTTCCATGTTGCAGAACCGATATCCGTCTGTTGAACTTAGGTCCATTTTCTTAAGGTATATAGATACCAAAAACGATTTAATACCGAGTAGTCTTATGAAAATTTATTTTCTAAATATAAAACTAAAAACTATATAAAATTTCATAAAGAGGTCTCGTGGAAATTTAGTAAAACGGTGATAACCTTACATTCTTACTCTCTTCAAACCAAACTGGCTCTCTGTTATTAATTTCTCATATCATAAATTTGTTTTTGATTTGCGTTCGACTTTAAATTTACTTTGTTTTTAAAGAACGCAAAAAACAAATGCGATAGAGCAAAATTTGTATTTCTCACTACAGTTTAATTTTTCTGTTTACAATTTGTATGTGTGAGTAGTACAAACAAACAAAATGTGCGCTTATTTGCAACAAATAAATGAAAAACATTATGCTAGATAGAAAATAAATGCTTCTTGGACAGATTCTTAATTAGCGGCTAGTAATATATTCTAGTCACTTAAAAAATATTTGTCCACGACTAACGTATAATATACTCATTATACGTTTGTTTCTTCAATTATAATGATATCCATTATTCACTACTAGTTTATCTTGTAGTCCCTTTTTCCATTATTCACTAGTACCAAATAAAAATTTTATTTTTGAAATTTTATCTAGTAGTCTCTTGCCATTATCATTATTATTAAACTGAGACGACAAAATGTCGACGTAAATTATTTTAGGTTTATTTAAAGGATTTGATAATAAAATTCAATTTTTTATCGGTCGTGGACAAAGTATCGTATTCTACTCGCATATAATGGCTGTTATTCACTCAGATGATTTACGACACTCGCCTATCGGCTCGTGTCGGTAAACTTCATCTTCGTGAATAACTGCTATCATTATATGCTTGTTGAATAATATACTATTAATAAACAAATCCGAATATAATTTCATTTTCAAAAAGAAATTGCAAAATAACGTTTACTTGTGCGAACTTTTCAATATTGTAGTGCTTCTGCATATCGACAATCGTGCATATTGCAGTTTTATGCTTCAGCGATAAATAAAATCGTAGAAATTTAACCTCACTTTTATTTGAATTAACATTTTTGTCGTTTGTTTTATTACTTTTGGTTAGTGTCGTTTAGTTTAAAATTGTTGTAATATCAGCAGAAATTAAGATTTGTTTTATTAAATTTGTTACGACTGGCATACGTCTCCACTTCATACAGAGGAAAAAGAAGTTTTTTTGCGAAGATTCCAAACGCTCAAATAATTTGAAATTTTTTTTTTATCGTTATAAAATACCCTGACCACCATGGTGTTTATATCTATGCTCGCTTTTATGATTTCCAAATTTAAATTTAATATTCCCTTCGATTGCTATGTAAACATATTTTAAATTTTTTTTTGCATTTACTTGTTTTCTACATTGTCATGTATAAGCATACATATCTCTTGCGAGTTGGTGTGTGTACATGTATTGTGTAGTATGAGATGGAATGTTTGCGTTATTAAAATGTTCAATCTGGAATATTCCATTTTTTCTTTCTGGTATCATTGGCTTAAATTAACGCGTGATATTTGCTCTGTGTGGGGAACAAGCCGATCGGTGTATTCGATATGAATCCGACGCGGCCGTACAGATAAAGGTGTAACCATACTTGGAATAAGAAAAATAAAAAAAATAAGAATTTGAGCTTTTCTTATTTCACTTTGACATTTCGGCTATAGATAACTTAAAATTTTTTAAGTTCAAAGCGAAATATTTTTGTTTGATTTTTCAGTTATTTTAGGAAAAATTATACTAAATTCATTTATATCGTAAAAAATTATTAATTTACATTTACTAGTTCTAATTAGTGATTCAGAAACACTATACAATATTTTTTGTTTTAAAAAAATTGTATATCTCAATTTAATTTTTTTAGGTTATGTTTCAATTTTTGTTTGTGTTTTAAATGTATGTACAATGAAATTGCTCAATTATTTATTGTCTAATTTAATGCTCAAATATTCCCGTTCTGATTTATTTATTAATAATTAATCGAAATGTTATAATTTTTACCAAACCAGTTGTTTACTTTCTACAGTAAAAAGTTGTGCAACCTTTTTCAAATTTTATAAGCTGAAAAATTATATTAAATTCATTTATATCATAAAAAATGAATTAATTTACATTAACTGTTTCTAATTAGTGATACAGAAGCACTATGCAATGTTTTTTGTTTTAAAAAAATGTAATATCTCAATTAAATATTTTTAGGTTATGTTTAAGTTTTTGTTTGATGTTTTAAATGTATATACATTATATATACTCAATTATTATAGTCTAATTTAATGTTCAAATACTCTCGTTTTAATTTATTTATTAATAATTAATGAAAATGTTATAATTTCTATTTACAAACTTGTTTTTCATTTCCCGCGTTAAAAATTTGTGCAACCTTTTTTAAGTTTCTTAAGTTTACACGAAAAATTTCGCTCCTTTTAAGTTTTTTAAGTGACAGCTGAAGTTTTCATTTCCCCTCCAAAAAAATTTTAAGTTTCTTATTTTAAGTATGGTCGAATACACATAAATCCCCTTTCTCGCTCTCTTACGTTATTTTTTTTATTTTTCTTATTCTAACTATGGTTCTCGCTTAAGTGTGTATTATGTTCGTCGTCGTTGTTCGTCTTATTCGTTGTATTTGTGTACATAAAAAAAAAAAACATAAAATATCAATAAAGATTTTACAATAATAGAAAATAAAAAAATAAAAATTAAAACGATGAACGATGTGCACAAATACAACGAATGGGACGAACAGCGATGCGAAGTAGAAAATAGGAGGGGGAAATTTTCTGATTTTTTTTTCTCGTTGATGTAAAATATTTTTTGTGATTGGGAGTCTAGTTTCGAATTTTAGATAATTAAGTCGAGTTGTGATTTTGATTAAAAACGGTCTAATTTTTGATGCGATGAAACTTTGGCCGCATTTTTTTTTTTTCTGATATTTTGTGTATGTTGTTTTCTGATAGACAAGTTTTAATTTTAATCAAGACAGTCGATATTTTTTTTTGATATGTATTTTCAAGACCAGTTTGTTTATATAAAAAGACTAGTTTGGTGATTAAAATTGATTAGTCGTGTACACAGTCTAATTTGGTATTTGATATAAAACATTTTAATTTTTGTATTTTCTATGATACAGTTTAGTTTAATTTTGAATAAAAAGGGGTCTATTGGTGATTATAAAAGGCCCAGTATAATTTGTGATTTAAAATAGCCATCTTTAAAACAGTCAAGGTGGTCCAAATAAAAAAATAAAAAAAAATGTATATAAATGAAATTTATTATTATGTAAATAAATAAAAATAATATTAGTGTGAAATTAAGTAAACAATGTAAAGGAGTTTTACGAAAATAAAAATAAATATTATTACTAACTTAAGGAAACAAAATTAAATTATTGAAATTTTCTTTGATCAATTGGTGTGTTCATCCATTTTGTTAGTCAAGAAATTTTTTTTCCTTATTATAAATTGAATCGTGCGTCATTATAAACTAATTATTAATGAAGAAAACAAAAGTGATAACTACATAATTTTATCCTACTTCTATGAACTATAACTTACATTTATAAAAAAATAAAAAAAATTAAATTGATTTGTTAAGTGAATACGGTTTATTTGTACCATACAAATTTCATTCTAAAGAAATCCGTCTATTTATTACCGAGTTTAAGACTTGTTATTTACGAAAGTTTATAAACGGTGCATGTCCTGATATTGTATCCATATTCCCGCCCGTGGGGGCAGGGCAACCATATTGAGGGGGATCCTGCGTCGGCGCTGTTTGTGGTGTGGTCGGACGGACCTTTAAAAATAAAAGGTAAAACAATCAAGGGACAAACAATCTGGCTAACTGTAAATTTTAGTTTTCTAAAGTCTGTAACAGTTTGATTCTCCCTCTCTATTTTCATTATATTGTACATATATTACTATTTTTACCGTTTGTTTTCGGCGTTTCGTGGTGGTGCACCGATTTGGTGAAAACCCCACTCAGAGCAAATTATTGTCAGGTTATATTTGTTTCCGTCATTTTGATTGATTGCGTTTGGAATTTCCGTTTTTTTTTCCTTTTCGCTTCTGCTCGGTTATCCGTTTTTGGGTGTGGTTCGACCCCATAACGGTTCATTTCTTTCAGGTATTTTGTGTTTTCCTTAATTTTCTTAAAACAGTGATAGTGAAAGTGAAATTTAACATTAACGTAGAATCAGTTTTAACGTAATTTATCTTGCTTAATTTTAAATTTTTTCTCGTTTACCGTAACCTAAAAATTTTTATTTGAATTTCTTACTGTAGTGTGCTACGCCGCACCATGTGCGTGTAAACAAATAATTGATCGGATGAGGTGAGGTGTGGTCATGTGAAGGGTCGGCCTTTTTCCACCCTGTTCCGTGCGTGCCGTTCGTTCCTCCAGGACAGGCTGTGCTGGAGGGCGGCACGCCATATGAGTTGATCGCGTCGGGGTGACGGTCTCCGTTCCGGGGGATTGTCGCTAGGATTGTCAGGCGGGCGTCCTTCCCTCATAGTGGCATCGGTGGCCGTCGCGACTAGGAAACAGCATCCCAGTAGGCGGGCCGATGAGGGGAGGCCCGTGTGGCAGTCACGGCGGTGATCGCCTGGGATTGAGACGGTCACTCCGGATCGATCACTCCTTTCTTATTATTTTTCTTAGCCGCTGAGGCCGTGGCAATTTAATTTTAATTTCCTTTGTCCCTCCAATTTTATTGTTATGCGGTTATTCAAGCATGAGTTTATGTCTGAAAACCCCACGCCGCACTGTGAGCTCTAGCCAGCTACTATACCGCATCAGACCGCTATACTCATGTCTGTTAACGTAATCCCCTTGTGGGATTCCGTTACAAATTATCTCATAAACTTTATTATTTCATTACTTGATAAATTATTATTATGATTGATCGAAGTATTGAATTGTGATTTTGTAAGAATGAATAAGAAAGAATCCGATGAAAAATTAATTATGGAAGTGGAGTCGCATCCAGTAATTTATAATAAGCAATCGAAAGATTATAAAAACCGATGCAAGAAGGAAGATACTTGGGTGGCGGATTGGGCCAAGAAGGTATTTATGGGCCTATATTGAATTTCGATCAATTTAGTGTTGATTTCAAGCAAACTAACATCCCTAGTGGCTGAAAAGCACCAAAAAACCCTTGTAATTGGGTTTACTTTGAAATTCTGCAGTTTCTTGTACCATTTATAGAAGTACCCAGGTAAAACTTATCTAATTTTAATTTTTAATAGATAACATAATTGTTGTTTTTATTTAGCACTAGAGATAGCCATAAAACTGATCATACAACATCATCACACACAATCGGAACATTAGATTTGGATTTTGATACGATATATTCAGAAGCCATTGATGTCAACTGCGCTTCAAATAATAGTGCACCGCTTAAAATACAACCAGTGCCATCCCAACGTGAGCAGCACAGCAGTTCCCCGCAGCCGGCAGAAGAGACATTTTAGTGATACCATCGAAGAGAGATTGGATTCTTTGATAGAACGACCCGACTCGCAACCGCTTAATCAGTTCTTTCGTCAAAAGCTGCAAGAGCAGCAACTTTTAACCGAAGCCAGCAAATCCAGCTGGAAAAAAAGTGTTTGGAAGCGATTCATTCTGTAGAGTATGGCACAGAAAATGATAAGGAACCATTTTTCATAAATTTAATGAGAAGGGCGGCTTTATTGAGCAAGGACAAAAAAACAAATAAAGAAGGTTTGTCGCGAAGCAATATACAATATTGAAGTCGATACTGACGATGAGTCATATAGGTTTGAATTTATTATATTATAATTTTGATATGTACCTGATTGAAATTGAGTTGTAAAATAAAATTTGTGTTTACGTATATAACTTTTCAAACGTTATTCAAACGTTAAGTTTTTGTTAGTTTATTAAACTAATTAATTAGGTACTTCATTAGAATTAAATCATATGATATTGGAAAGGTACATCTCCATCTTTGATGCACCAATTAGCGAACTGCTCTCTTATATCAAAGGCGTAAGATGCCGTTTGAAGTGAGAAAGCTCTTTGGTTGGACACTTCAATGTGTGTGCAACTTTGCTCCGGAGTTCTCGATGACATATCATTCATTCGAAGAAGGTTATGCAGAATGCAGCAAGCATATATTATGTTGTTTATTCTTTCGGTCTGGACTTCAAGACGGTTCAAAAGGATCCTCCATATTTACGCCAATATACCGAATACATTCTCAACCACAAGTCGCGTTCTTGATAACCTTTTTAAAAATATAAATTATGTAAACGAGTTTAATAGGAATATAGGTAAAATCCTAAATGCAATTTTTGTCAAAAGTTTAAACCTGTAATTAAAAATTCTGTTCCTTGTGGACAAGCTTTGACCAGGAAATGGCCGCATGATGGTCATCTTAAGTGCCAATCCTTCGTCAGCAATTATCACGTGTGGTAACGGCTTAACTGTTCCAGATAAAGGTTCATCATTAAGTATATTGGGGGAAAGTAACCAAGCTTTTCCAAAATCGCAAGGTGCAAATACTGTTGAATCAGCATTGGAACCATATGCACCAATGTTAACTATTAGGAATTTGTATTTGGCATCAACTGCGGCCACAAGATTTGTCGAGAAGGTTTGAAAATTATACACTTGAGCAAAATTCTATATACTTTTTACTTTCTTTAACTCTAGTAAAATAAAGTATAGTAATCATGAAAATTTTGGACCTTGAGATTTTTAGAGATTTATTTGTTTTGAGGTCCCTTGAGTCCGAAAAAATCGGTTTCGAAATGGTGTCTGTCTGTCTGTCTGTCAGTCCGTCTGTGTCCTCTCTACAGCCCAGATGGGTTAACCAATCGAACTGAAACTTCAGATTTAAGCTTTTTTGATTAATTTGGGGGGGCCCCAGTGAATTTTACTCCAAATCGGCTAACAGGAAGTGGCCACTCCCTTGGTCCAGAAAATTTTGCAAATATCTTAGAAAGTATAAGGTTTACAAAAAACTACTTAATACAAAATGTTTCCAAAAATTAAAAACAAATAAAAATAAAAAATAAAAAATTAAAAAAAAAAATTTAAAAATTGAAAAATTAAAAAAAAAATTAAGAAAAAAATAAAACTTCTCAAAATTCTCTGTTCATGAAAGAAAGTCGTGTGTTGGCCACACCTCCATTTTTTGAATTGTTTGAGTTGATGCATTCTTGTATTGGTTACTTGATGAATTTTTTCTACTAGGGTAATTAGCTGCTGAATAAAAAAACAACATATTTCGGCTGGATAGGTACAATTGTACATTCATATATTTTATATGAAAATAAAGCGAATTTATGATAATATTTTAACATGGGTTTTCATTGCGTTATGGGTTATTTGTTGTGCCAAGCCAGCAGGATACATTTGATTAGGATACTTACTAAATGTGGTATTCTAAATTGGTTTTAAGATGAAGTTCTGGAATATGACCAGGTAAAATGAATTTTTAGGATTTAACTTGGATATTTCTTAACTAGTTTTAATGAAATTCTACATCTGTGATAGAAATGGGATACTAAAATGATATTTAGGAGAAATTCTGGAATATGGCCTATAAGGAAGGAACTCGGTTATCTCTTAACCAATTTTGGTGAAATTCGACATGTGCGATGGAAGTGGGATTCTAAAATGATATTTAGAAGGAGTTCTGGAAAATGGCCTATTAGGAAAGAACTCGTTTACTTCTAAACCGATTATGGTGAAATTAGACATACATATACCACGGAAATGGGATTCTAAAGTGATTGTTAGATGAAGTTTTTGGAATATGGCCAATTAGAAAGGAACTCGGTTATTTATTAACCGAGTATTATGAAATTCGACATGTATTATGGAAATGGAATTATAAAATGATTTTTAGATGAAGTTCTGAAATATGGCCAAGTAGGATGGAGCTTGGCTTTTTATTAAATATTTTTTATGAAATTCGACATGTGCGAACAATCAGTCCTTCGCTTTAAAGCAAAAATGAAAACATCTAACCAACAGATTTAAACAAAATAATAATAATCATAAAAAACGAACGGTTGGTTTTTGTTTTACACCCGCCTGCTACTGATGACCATCAAAAATTCCGTGCTGCACAATGGTAATAATATTTCATTGATAGATTTGGTAAACAACTCACTAATTGTTAACACCGCAAACAATATACCACAAATAGTCTAATATGAATGACGTTACACAATTATCTCACAAGTAATTTATCACATGCAAATATACTACAATTTACGCTGGATATCACACCACTGAAATTCCTTAAACAGCATATTGCATGCAAAATACCGCAACTAGCATGATTCTATTATTGCACCAGCAATATCCAGTAAATACCTCTTGGAAAGCAATGTACCGATATCCACGTAATTTTGATATCACACCACAATACGGCACATGTAAAGAAAATATGTGCCCAGCACTGATCTGATGAAAACAATTTTTTTTTCCTGCTTGCTTCATAGTTCACACAATTTTCTTCACCGAAAGAACGAACGAGAAAAAAAATCAGCACAGAATACTACCTTGATCAACAAGTTCCCGGAACAATCACCGTGTGGCGCTCCCATCGTTCCGATTTGAGTTCTGTTTTTTTTGTTAAGCTGGTACATCTGTTGTTGATATTCCCTCTAAATCTTAGCGTCTTAGCTTGACATTTGCAAAAGTTACGTAGTCAAGAGTACATCTATCTCTATGTATGTTGGCGATTATTTACAATTTTAGAAATTATTTACAATTTTAGACATGATTTGCGAGGCTGAATCCGATCCCACATTCATCAAAAGGATCATTACTGGAGATGAGACGTGGGTTTATGAGTACGACACGCAATCCAGACATCAAGCAAGTGAATGGCGTTCACCAAAAAAAAAAAACCACGTCGTTTTCAGTCTGTTAAAGAACATAACCTAAAAAACAAAAACAAACAAATCATTTTTATTATTATTATTTAATTGATTGATTGATTGTGAGTGTACGGCCAAGCATTATAGCAAGTTTCCCGGACTCCCAGGCACACACCGTACACCCGTTTACACACAACAAAACCGAAGGATAGGATAGGATTATTAGTTGGGACAGACTCGACCCGGTTACAGACACCAATGCGATCGATAGTTAGTAAATTAACGGCACAAAAGACAACACAATCTAACTACATTTTTAGATGATCATTTCTCTGGAATCCAGGGCCGGATACTCAGGACTCCCTAAACCTAAATTAAAAATTATTAATGTTGTAATTTCCCCCTGTTCGCCTTTCATTAATTTACCTGATAAAATAATTAAGAAAATCTAAAATTACTAAGCTAAAATTATAATTATAATTATAATTACAGTAGAATTCGCTTATAGCGAACACTCAAGGGGCACAATTTTGTTCACTATAGCCGGCTGTTCATTTTAATCAAATATTCGTTTACGTTTATAAACGTAGTTCTTTGTTTGTAGTGTATAAGAAAAAATAAGTGTTCGTGCAAATTCAAGGCACAAAACTTTATGACAAAACCATATGATCATTATAAGCGTTTGTTCTATACATGGTTTGGTATAAACGGATTCTACTGTATTATAAAAAACATCATTATAACAAAATAAAGATAAAATTAAATAAAATAAAGTTGAAATTAAACTTTTATGATTGATTATGAGTGTACGACCAAGCATAATAGCAGGTTCTCCCGGACTCCCGGGCCCATGCCGTACACCCGTTCACATATAACAAAACCGAAGGATTGGATAGGATTATTAGTTGGGACAGACTCGACCCGGTTACAGACACCAATGCGATTGATAGTTAATAAATTATTAGTACAATATATAATAAATAGGTTAGCATAAGACAGCACAATCTAACTAAATTATTAGATGATCATTTCTCTGGAATCCAGGGCCGGATACTCAGGACTCCCTAAATCCTAAATCTAAAACAGGGCTTAAAAATTATTAATGTTGTAATTTCACACTTGTCCGTCTTTAGTAATTTACCTGATAAAATAATTAATAAAAATTTAAAATAACAGCGCTTATTTCCTTATTAATGGTCCTTTTATATCCAATTAAAAAATGGAGGTGTGGCCAACACACGACTTTCTTTTACGAACAGAGAATTTTGAGAAGTTTTATTTTTTTCTTAATTTTTTTTTTTAATTTTTAAATTTTTAAATTTTTTTTTTGAATTTTTATTTTTTATTTTTATTTGTTTTTAATTTTTGGAAACATTTTGTTTTAAGTAGTTTTTTGTAAACCTTATACTTTTTAAGATATTTGCAAAATTTTCTGGACCAAGGGAGTGGCCACTTCCTGTTAGCCGATTTGGAGTAAAATTCACTGGGGCCCCCAATTTATCAAAAAATGCTTAAATCTGAAGTTTCAGTTCGATTGGTTAAATCATCTGGGCTGTGGAGAGGACACAGACAGACTGACAGACAGACAGACAGACACCATTTCGAAACCCACTTTTTCGGACTCAGGGGACCTCAAAACAAATAAATCTCTAAAAATCTCAAGGTCCAAAATTTTCATGATTACTATACTTTATTTTACTAGAGTAAAAGAAAGTAAAATTATTACTTACTGCAACAAGAATTAACATAAACATTTCCGATCCAGAAAAGAAAATATATAATTATGAATTCAATTATTTTATAAAATTTAAATAAAATGATTTAAATGATAATATTACAGCACCACAATACCTAGATTTATTAATAATTCAATAATTCAATTAGGTACTATAAGTATATTAAGAATCAACAATTAAAATCAATATATAATTTCCCAGGCAACTCTGAAAACTTATTTTAATTAATAAATCACCATAATATCAAAGTCAAATCTAATTCTGAAATTCAGGATTAATTTAATTCCCATATTAAAAATTGATTCTGGAACTACGGTATATTCTGAAAATTGAATTATTTATTAGCAAATTAAGGAAGAGAAACTTTTAAATATTTTTAAACTAAATTAATTAATATATATTAATGAGCAAAACACAATACTATATATTACATACAAATATTACATTACAAATATTACAAAAATTAACATTTTATGAGATTGCCTATGTAAACTCTCCCACTTCTAAGCTAAAATTCTAAAAGAATGTTTAAAAATTTTAAATTGTTAAGTTATAATTTAAATTCACATCACTTGTTCCATTAGTTACCATTCTCCTGTAAATAGTTAATTAATTGTTTACCTACTGCAACTAGATTTAAAAATAACAAGTTGAAAATATATATTTAACCATACTATTAAATTTAAACTAATCGGCAATTTCCTACAAATCCAGAAAAAAGGAAATTAATAATGTTTAAATTAATTATTTATTTATAAAAGTATATAATATAATTTAAATGTCAGAACTCAGGATTTTATAAATCTAAATTAGGACATCAAAAAATTATTATTATTATTGATGTTTTAATTTACTAATCTAGTTGACATAATTAAAATAAAACAAAAAATCAAAAACTACGAAATTTATTATTTATTATAAAACTTTTACTCCGTTTATGGACATATTACCCTGCAAAGTAAGTAAAATAATAAATCCATGAAATAAACTTGAAACATTATTCTCCTACAAAACTAATCGGTGTACTATACAGGTAAAATTGACATTTACGTGTGAAAAACTGCAAGCTAAAACTTTAATCATATTCTATTAAGTTAATAATTAAGTTCAATACATTTAGCCTTTCGAAAATGTTTTCACATAATTCCACCTCGTTCACCATCTTTTAATCGAAATTTGGCATGCATAAATGAATACGTTATTATGTGATGCAAACCAAAATCACAACTCAACTCAAATCAACAATTCTAAGTTAGCATTTTATTTATATGGTTTAGTTAATTTATAGCCTTTTCACATTAATTAAATAAATTTAATCATTTAATGCATTTTATAATGCCCTGTAAAAAATAAAATAACTCATATCTAAAATAAATCCATCTATATGAATTATATAAGGTGGATTCCAATTCGACTCAAAACTTATTTGATTATACAAAAATATAAAAAATCTATTTGAGTCGAATACCCTAAAATTTCGTTGTGTTTGTACAGTTAAAAACATCTATAATTCCAAGACAAACTATTATTCTTTATTGGCTGGTAATTGCTACTGAAGGTAGTATTGGTGACTAAATGATGACGGCAACGTCGCATATTACTTTACATTTATTTTCATACAAACACATATTTACTTTTTATTTGTACACTCTTGACAAAAATATTGTACCTTTTTGAATTCATTTTTGAATTTAATAAAAAAATTATTAAGATAATTTAAATTTAAAACGTGTCTTAATATTAAAAATCGAATTGTGTCTTAATATTTTAATATTTAACATGTAGTAAAGCATTAAAATATGTACGCTTATTCGTATTTTTTAACACAATGAAATGTGCCAATTTTTGGTCTAGAGTGTAATAAAAATAGGTTAGGTTAGGCAATGCCGTCTAGAATATACAAGCCATACTGCTAAAAGCAAAAATTATGTTTTTTTAATTCAGCGACATAACCTAGATGGCAATTAACATTCGAAAAATGAAAGAGTTGAGAGAAACAGACAATAAAGCATTTCAAAAATAAAAAAATTATTTAGTATTATCTCATGCGTGTACGAATGGAAGGTTGTACATATTTTTATCTCTGCTAATTTTCTGCATAATTTAAAACTAATAATATTATTAATAAAATAATGATTTAAATATAAATAAATATTAACTAAAAATATAATATGAGTTGGAAAAATTTATATGAACTATTTTTTATTAATAATTTTAAATTATGAAAAAACACACGACGTACAACCTCCCTTTCTTGCGCTTGGATTAATACTAATTTATTATTTTTATTTTTCACATGTTTTAATCTCTTCGTTTTCAAGTTTTGTTCTCTTTCATTTTCCTAGCATTAATGCCATCTGCAGAAGATTAATGGAACTGTCGACATAAATTGAGTGACGTAGACAGTAGTATGGCTTGTATATTCTAGACGGCATTGGGTTAGGTTATACATCTTTTTCCTTATGTCAAAAAATATGTGTGACAAACATATGACATCTTGTTTTTGTGGCCCTTGTTATATAAAAATATATTTTAATAGAGCGCTCAAGATTAAAGACGTTATTGTAATTGGTATTATTTTCCAACACAAAACATACACATAAATACTCGTAGGATTTGTGTTTACACGATATTATTAAACGGCGTTGCCGTGATGTATATTGTTGTTGTTTCTTATGCATTTTTTGTTTTTTTTTTTTTTCATATTTCATAGCTCAAAACCAAAACAAATTACATTAGTGTTGGTTAGTTTTTTTATTGAAGGCTTATATGTACACAACTAACACTATGGGCAGTCGTCACTTTGTACCTTTAAATTTCGTATAGTTCATCTTGGAATTATAGATGTCTTTGATACAGTCCATGTTTTATTAAGAACATTTTAGTTGTAACATAAATACAAAAACAAAAAGAGGAGAAATAACAAAATAGAATAAAAACAACAGATTCTTATATGCATACTAAACCACCAGCACACATTAAAAGCAAATATCTCTACAATCTTCCATGTGCGACGTAGACAGTAGTATGGCTTGTATATTCTAGACGGCATTGGCTAATACATAGCAAAAACCAATAATAAATAGTACATTTCCCTAATAGGATCCGCGTAAAGAGCGAACGAGGCGGCCCGTACAAACATTTCGTTGGCTTTGTCATGTATCAATTTTCAAAAAAGTATTTCTGTCTATTATACTTTGTAGATAACATAAAAACCAAGAACCAAAACCATATCCACAAAAATGTTTATACGTATGTATGTATAAACACCTTTATTTGGCTTGCAAGAACCAATGCCGTCTAGAATATACAAGCCATTCTACTATCTACGTCACTCAATTTATGTCGACAGTTCCATTAATCTTCTGCAGATGGCATTAATGCTAGAAAAATGAAAGAGAACAAAACTTGAAAACGAAGAGATTAAAACATGTGAAAAACAAAAATAATAAATCAGTATTAATCCAAGCGCAAGAAAGGAAGGTTGTACGTCGTGTGTTTTTTCATAATTTAAAATTATTAATAAAAAATAGTTCATATAAATTTTTCCAACTCATATTACATTTTTAGTTAATATTTATTTATATTTAAATCATTATCTCATTAATTAGTTTTAAATTATGCAGAAAATTAGCAGAGATAAAAATATTTACAACCTTCCTTTCGTACGCATGAGATAATACTAAATATTTTTTTTATTTTTGAAATGTTTTATTCTCTGTTTCTCTCAACTCTTTCATTTTTCGAATGTTAATTGCCATCTAGGTTATGTCGATGAAATAAAAAAAAATAATTTTTGCTTTTAGCAGTATGGCTTGTATATTCTAGGCGGCATTGCAAGAACGCATTCAATTATGCGTAAATATAAAATCGAATATGAAATTAACTACGACGTATGTTAATTTACATTAAAAACTATTTTGATACGATCCAATTATTAGGTTTTAGTAATAAAATCAATCAAACACACGTTAAAACATGCACCGAATAGAAATCAATAATTTTGATTTCATTATCTATAAATATAAAACATTGCCTGATAAATGCATCCCGGTGGATTGCATTTTCCAAAATTACACTTTAAATTATTTCACTTCCACTTTAATTATTGTTTCACTAAAAACTGAATTAAATAGAATTAAAATTATAATGATAATTAAACTTTATATACTACACAAACTACATAAATAAAACAAAATAAAAATAAAATTAAATTAAATTTTTGAAGAGGATAGAAAAAACACGTCTATCCTCTTTGAATGTTCGCACTCGCCTCCCTTTTTATTATTATTATTTATTTATACATAAATTCAAATTTTCCTTTAAATTGTTCTAAAATAATCGCCAAATTTTTTGCAGCGCACCCATGATGTTTTTTGGCTGGAATTTGTTTATTTTGTTTTATTTTTGTTTTTATTATTTGCTTTCTTGTTGATGATTTAAATATTGTTTATATCAAAAATAATAAAAATAACAATATAAGCACAATTGCACACATTTAGGCGAAATATCTAATATAAAATGAGTACTAGATTATGTTCAGCAAAATGATCTATTTCAATGCGCGGGGTTTTAATTTAAATTGCTCTATATTTAAAAACCGCGAATCGCGATTGGTACCACTTAAAGTGAAGGGGAAATATGATCAACTTTGGCGATTTGGTGAATTTTATAGCTTAAGTCATTCTCTTTTACCTGTGACAGCGAAGCGAGAAACATCAAAAGGAATTATTTATGCGATTACAACTTTTGGCGAATATTTAAGCGAGTAAGGTTATTTCTTTATATTAAAAAAAAATTGTTTGAAATTATTATTATAAAATTCATAAAATTAAAGAAAAATCGAACATTGTATAAAAATAAAAGTTTATAAAAATTGAAATATTGTGGAATTGGTGAAACGCGATTTGCCTCGAATGTTTTGCATCAGCTGGCAGGGCTGCGGAGCCATACAAACACCACTTGAGAATCGGTCCATGCGAGCAATTCGATGTGGTTGAGGTTGAGTGACTGGACTATCTTATGCATGAGGTTGGCTAGTAACACACTGGCACATAGTTCCAATAGCAGTAGGCTGACGGTTTTCAGTGGGGTGACCTTGGTTGGTGGAGGAGATCATCCGGCTAACTACAGAGGATGAAAAATTGCTAAAATCCAAGATTATTCAGGAAGCAAGCGGTTAAGATGAACCAACTCGAAGTAAATCGAAGAGTGTCGGGAACTTCTCAAGGAAAATTTGGTAAAATGACTTATGCTCAAGTAATGATGAGCAACGGAAATCCAGGAAAAACAGCTCAAAATGACGATATAAGTCAAATACTTAAATTATGTTTGAGTAGACTAAATACATTTGATGTGATAATTTGAATGGACTGAAGCAACTTCAACAAGAATTGCAAGTGGTCCTGGACACAGAAAAAATCGATGTATGTCTTATCACAGAAATACACTTCACTAGGCAATCAATCATTAAATTTAAAAATTATCAAATATATCACACTATTCACCCCGGAAATACTGCTAAAGGAGGTAGTGCTATTATAATTAGAATAGGATTCATCACTATGAAGCGTTAAAATATGAAACGGAAAAAATACAAGCAGCTGCTGTTATTGTCAAAACCAAAAGTAGTTCTATTTGTATTGCTAGTATTTACTGCCCACCGAAGCACTCAATGAAAGAAAAAGATTATCTCGATTTCCTCAGTAAATTAGGAAAACGATTTGTACTTGGAGGAAACTTTAATGCAAAAAAATGTCACTGGGGCTCCAGATTAACAACGACTAAGGGTAAAGAACTCCTAAAAGCTATTAGGAAATGCAGTTGTGAAGCCCTCTCAACTGGAAAATCAACCCACTTGACTTAAACTCTGATCATTCACCAATACTTTTAATGTTAAGTGAAAAAGTCATTCAGCAACAAAGAAATCCTTTTCTAGTAAATAATCGCAGTAATTGGAAATGCTTTAGACTATCGCTAGAAGAAAAAATTAACTTAATGGTTCCATTAAAGACCGAAGAGCAATTAGACAAAGAAGTTCACAAATTTGTAAACGATATACAGCAATCAGCTTGGGAAAATATCCCTGAAATTAAAACGAAATTAAGGGAAACAACTACACTATGGGAAGGGAACTTCTCGCAGAAAAAAGAAGAGCGAGAAGAGTATGGCAATAAACAAGGTGCCCCCGAGATAAAACTCATTTGAACAATCTCACTCAATAATTAAGAAGAGAGATCAAAGAATTGAAAGATGAGTCAATCAGCAACTATTTATGAAAATTAACTAATGATATAACAGTACTGATTATTCTCTTTGGAAAGCAACCGAATTAATTAAAAGACCAATAATGCAGAATCTCCCGATAAGAATAACAGGTGAGACATGGGCTAGAAATAATGAAGACAAAGCTCGAGAATTTGCTGAGTACCTCGATAAAATATTCCAGCCACATGAAGATCAAACCAGCTGTGCAAGAAAGTAAAGAAATCCTACCCACAACAAGTCAATCTTATAACTGCAGAAATCTTAAAAGAACTGCCAAAGAAAGCTCTAGTGAACCTCACCAATCTTATAAATGCAGCATTTAGAATCAAATGTGTAATAAGCTTGTGAAAAATTGCAGAAATAATTATGATCTCAAAACCAAGGAAACCATCACACATAACCTCGCATAATTTCCCTTTTGCCAGTGATGTCTAAACTCTTTGAGAAGCTTCTGGTAAAAAAGATAAACCCTATAATCGAGAGTAAAACTTGATCCCAAATCATCAGTTCGGTTTTCGTAACTAACACTCATCAATTGATGAAGTACACAGAATAACCAGTACAATTGAGAAAGCACTAGAGGAGAAAAAAGTCTGTTCAACAGTATTTCTAGACGTTGCACAAGCGTTTGATAGAGTGTGGCATGAATGACTTTACTATAAGTTAGGAAATCTTCTACCAATGCAGTTTGCTAAAATAGTGGAATCTTACTTGAAAGATAGGTTCTTCAGGATTAAGTTAGATGATACCAAATCAACGCAAGAGTTCCACAGGGCAGTGTATTAGGGCCGGTTTTATACCTACTATACACTTATGACATTCCTACATTAGAAAACAACATAGTGGCGACTTTTGCAGATGACACGGCGATCTTAGCTGTTGGAAAAACCACGTAGAATTAACACAGAAGTTACAATCAGCTATAACTCAAATATATAAATGGACGAAAAGATGGAGAATAAGTTTGGCTACGATTCGAACATATTCCGATTACCATAAATCGGGAAATAATACCGCATGCGAACACAGCTACATAAGTATCTCGGCATGACCCTGGATGCTAAACTACTATGGAAAGCACACGTCAAGAAGAAAAGTGAAGAATTAAGACTTAAATAAAGACAAATGTATTGGCTGATGGGAAGGAACTCTTCTCTATCAACATACAACAAGCTTCTACTTTATAAGCAAATACTGAAACCGATTTCGGCTTATGGTATTCAGCTTTGGTGTTGGTAAATATCATCCATACCATATATAATCGAACCGTCATCACTGATTATTTCGGCACAGCCGCACAATATTTAAGGGATGCTTTTAATTATTCCAGGAATTTAGATGCTAAATTTCTACCTCTTTAAGGGTTTTTCCTTTATTTAGTTTTAACTTTTCTATTTCTGTAACTCTTACTCTTAAGTCGTAATCAACCAAATCCTTTCACATAATAAAACCTTTTTCATTTTTCGAATATTTCTATAAAAATAATTAAATTTTTCCAATTTTTATCAATTAATTTTTTTAAACTCTTAGCAAAATAAAAATCGCAACCTTTATGTGGAATTTAAAAATTATACAAACTGAAAGAAAAATAACAAAAGTGAGTCAGTGAACGATAATTTCTATTTAAAAGGAAATCATTTTGATTCAATTTTAATTCCAATCACTCGTTAACTTTAATATTGTTCGATTGTTAAATAAAACCTAACTACAAGTACAAAAAGGCAACCTGTTACCCTCGGAATATCAATTGTTATATTAAGGCGAGACTGTGAAAAAAAATTGGTCCTTGTTGTACCAACTACCAATATACAGTGCTGGTAAAAAAAAATTGGGCAAACATATTTTGTTACAAATTGGAGTCTTTTTTTGCTAAAATTACAAAACTTTTGAAAGCAATTGGCTTATTGTTTCATTTTAAATACATGTATGACCTAATTTTTTGGAAAAAAAATGTACCTGCCATTTAGGGGGAAAACCCGAAAAATGCCAAAATTTTCAAAATACGCTGATTGGAGTTAAAGTAATGGAATAAATTAAACACTTATTATTTAATTTTTTTTTTTGTTTTTTACTGATTTATAGAAATTCTATCTTTAATATTAATATTTTGTTGGACCGCCATTTGCTTTTATTACAGCGATACACCTCTGATTTATTGAATTTGATAAATTTTTCAAAGTCGTAGAAGGCATGGATTTCCAAATCGTCATTAACAAACTTTTTCAAGCTTGAATTGATGCTGGGCGCTTTCTTGCTACTTCTAGCTTCATTATAGACCAAATATTTTCTATGGAATTTAAGTCTGGACTGTTTGGGGGCCAGCCCAACACATCGATATTTTTTCTTCGAAGTGCTTTTTTACCTTTAAATGAAGAGATAAGAAAAAAAAACAAGTTTTTAGCAAATTATTTATGTTTATCTGAAAGGCAATTTTTCTATCTACAATTCAAAATAAATAAATCACAACTTTGGCGCTAAGGCACGGAGCGTTGTCCTGTTGAAAAATAAATCTGCAAGTCTCGTAAAAAAGCTTTAACATAGAAGGCTCAAATTCGTTATGTAGGACCTGCAGATAAACAGCTGCTGTAATTTTGGAACTAATGAAGCACAATCGACCGGTTTAACTTCCAGAAAGGCATCCCGAGACCATAACTCCTTCATTTTTCGGTGGAAGTCTTAAAAGACATCCGATGCTAAGCCTCTTGCGAGATTCTCTCCTTATGAGAATTCTTCCATCTCCAACATGCAGCTTGAATTTTGATTCATCGGAGAAAATCACATCATTCCACATCTCTTGAGTCCAAGAAACATGCTCCTGGGCCCATAGCAAACGTTTTTTTTGTCACTCGTAATGTGAACTCAGGCTTGTGGACTGGTTTAAGTGCTTTCAAACCAGCTTAACCAAGTTTTTTTCTCACTAAGCTGGCTGAAATTTATTTTCCCGTTGCTCGCTCAAGATCCCCTCTTATGTCCGATGAAGTTTTAAAACGGTTCCGACGACATTGTAGTATTAAAAATTCTAAAATCTCTAAAAATTTATCAAATTCAATGAATCAGAGGTGTATCGCTGTAATAAAAGCAAATGGCGGTCCAACAATATATTAATATTAAAGATAGAATTTCTATAAATCAGTAAAAAACAAAAAAAAAATTAAATAATAAGTGTTTAATTTATTCCATTACTTTAACTCCAATCAGCGTATTTTGAAAATTTTGGCATTTTTCGGGTTTTCCCCCTAAATTGCAGGTACATTTTTTTTTCCAAAAAATTAGGTCATACATGTATTTAAAATGAAACAATAAGCCAATTGCTTTCAAAAGTTTTGTAATTTTAGCAAAAAAAGACTCCAATTTGTAACAAAATATGTTTGCCCAATTTTTTTTTACCAGCACTGTACATCATTATTTGGTAATATCAGGTAGATGTAGTATATGTAAAGACAATTTAATGTGTTATTTATACAAAGCCATAAGAAAAGTGTAATTGCATTTCTTACGTTTATTCATAAAAAATTAAATCGTTAGAAATCTACAAAGTTTATATTTACTAAGTGGTACTGCTTGATTACAACAATGCTTCAGCTAAACGAAGGTCAGATGTGGTATACGTTTTAATTACAAAATAATGCGGCCATATAATATTGTCGTTAAAGGTAAACATGCTTCCAATAAAACTCTCGATGTGATTCAACCTTTTATAGTTCATTACCTTGATTAAATTCATTAAAACGTTTCAATTAATTTTTGATGTTGTTGCGAAGACGACGTTTCGACGTATTAATGTATAGCAAATCCCACATATATTGTAAGAAAGTTATGTATATATATACGAGTACATGCTTAAGATAACATCGTTGTAACATGCACACATAAAATATTCTACACGAATATTAAATTTAAATTAATATAAAAAAAAAAAATTCTTCGTAATTGAAACATTACTAATCTCTGTTTCAAATATAATTATCCTCCTCTTGTTTTAGACTAGAGGATTAAAAGTCACTAAAATTATACGAGAACTACATGTATGTAACTTTGTACTATCTAGTTTAGTCTGTCACTCTCTCTCTCTCTCTCTCGTTTTATATGCCATGTAACAACGTTCATTACGAAATGAACAAATTTTATAATTCCGTTAGCAGCATCTTCAAATATAAATTTATCTCTTGACAATTTTTTTTTTTGTTTCAGTGAATTAAATTAAAATAAAATAGAAAGTATATAAGATGATTCAGTTTTTTTTTGTTAAGTTGGTAGACTGAATATAGTATATCTTTGTGTAGAAAAGATTAAGAATACATTATACGAATATATACATACATATATAAGCCAACTAACAGTTTGTTTAAAGGAATAATTTTCTCTTTTTCATCCTCCAGTAAGAGTATATGCCGCATTTGTTACACGGATTCTTGTTGGTTTCTTGTGTCTACATAACAGATTAAACACGATAACCATTTTTGAATTTTTCTTTTGCAAGATTTAATATTTATTAATGTGACTTTATAGCGTTCGACTACTTTCTCCTAATCTGCCTGGGTGAGTCTTAAAAAACTACCGACAATTTTTTTATTTTTGTAATTTCAATTACATATTTTATAATACTATATTACACACCAAGGTTAAGGAGTCTCCTCTTATAGCCGAGTGCAAAGTTTATAACCCGAGTCAAATTCTTTAATTTTATTTTATGAGAAACGGGTTTTTTGATAATAAACTACTTAATGTTTTCTTAAATTAAGGAAAATCAGGTGGCTTATAAATTAATAAGAAAATTAGCAGTAGAAAAGTATCGTATTCAACTTACTAACGCCCGTTAAATAATATAGTATTGCAAGATTAGTTTATGTTAGGATGGCTGTCCTAAGGACCGGCAAAGACACAAAAATGATCCTTAGCCATACCAAATAAAATGTTTCTCGACTGCACTCACTGTAAGCCCTGGATGGCTTATAAAGAAGCGTTGAATTCACCTGACGTCCATCTCATTGAGATCCGCCAGATCCTTTAACAACCCCCATGACCATACTAATGCGGAGTAGGTAAAGTACAGTTTCTTCCTTCCCTACATCTGCGCAGCTTCTACAGTAATCATTCGAGGAGACTCCTAGTCTCCGGGCATGCTCACCTATGAGACAATGTCCTGTAGCAACCGCCACGACCATACTAATATGGTGACGCGGAAGTGTTAACAGTTGTCTAGTTGTTGCCTGATATAGTTTTGACCAAATCTTCCTAGATATAACACACGAGGTCTTTGAACCATCTATAGTTCGCTGCTCTCCTAGCTTCTTCCTGAAGCAAGAGTTTGCATATAGCGAGCGGAATAGCAACACTTACCTTACATGGTAAAGTGGAGCAATTTGTACCCTCCCGAGCAAGTTCATTTGCCTTTTCATTCCCCGCAACATTGAAGTGCCCTGGCCATCCATTAAGTGGATGTTGAACTGATCTGCCATCTCGTTAAGAGATGAGAAACAGAGCTCTGGGCTACACTGAAAAAAAAACTGGGTAGTATTAAGAAAAATCGTGTTTAATATTATAAAGATTTTAGGTATAGAGAATAGATAGTTGTAACAAGAAAAGACGTTTAGTTAAATTGTTTCGCATTGTAAAATAACAAAATTGTCTTAATATTATAAATATTATTTTAATTAACAAAAAGAAAAGAAATGAAAATTTGTTTATGATAACGAAAATGAAATGATGAAGTGAAAAAAAACTTTATTTTTAATAACGATTATATTTGTAAAACGAGAAGAAAAGTATTTCGAGAAATAAAAAAATAAAATTCGTAGATTTATTAAAAAAAACAATGAAATTATTTATTTATTTATTTTTGTAAATTCAATAATTTTATTATTTAATTCAGTTTCGTAAATTTACAGATTTTTTATTTAGTTTTCAACTAATAATTTACATTTCAATTTTTTTAAAAATATTAGTGTCATAAAACAGTTTTAAGAACTTTATAAAAACTTTATTTTAAAGGTTAAAAAACATTAATTTGAAGATAGTAAAAGTTAAAAAATAGAATTAATAAGTGGTTGCTGTACTAATCCATTAAATTACTCGTAGCATTCCTTTTCTAATGATATGGTATTAACATTTGAACAGTATGAATTTTATAAAAATAAAGTTGGATAAATTGTTAAACTTTGTGGCATGCTTCTGGGTATTTTAAATTAAAAAAAAAAAAAAAAAATTTTGAAAACCAGGTCGATTGCTGCTTGCACAGAAGAAATTATTTACTTTATTTCGTCAAAGTAGACGATTATTTTTCTAGGGTTGGAAAACTCCTCGCCTTCGATCGCAACAAATGGCTGAATGCTTTATATTAATTCCGCTCCCCTATTGTATTTAAGCAAAAAATGTTCGTGAGACTCGTGAATCAAGTAGTGTTTAAATTTAGCTGTTACTGAAGTGTGGTTTTAATATAGCACTAAGTAACTGAAAAACCACCGAACATCGTCCTCCTAAGATAGTGGATTTTTTTTATAAATACAGTGAGTATGTCATACAACACCAATTATTTAGTAAATACCCTACTGTGGTTGTGGCGTCGATAAAGACTACAACATGTGAAATCCCGGTGCTTGTTTTAGAGAGGCCAGTTTAGAATGGTATTGTATGAAGCTTATAGTGCGATGAAACCATAGTTGGCGTCAGTCACTACTTTTCTAAAATGGACTCTTTCTAATATTGCAGTCGTTATCGACCTCACAATGAGAGTGAATAATAAATTTGATGAATGTTTTTTTTTATGTAAATATGTATGCATTTTGTAAAAATATGAGTTGCAATAGCTTTCTGTCGATTCACACTTGAGGGATTTTTTGGTACAGTGTAATGATTTATGTCAATTGGTTTTTTTTTTTGTATGGAAATCTATAGTGATGTAGATATTTGACTTGATAGATTTAAATGTCTGTAAATATTCTTGATAATCAGCATCACGTCACCATCTTTATACATCACTAAAGTGTGATATCGACCGAATGTTATTTATAATACTTACTCTCGGTTATATTTTCTTTTTGTGCTAGAATGTTACTTAAAATGGCTTTTAATGTTTGATCTTCCACCTTAACAGACAATATTGTGATAATTTTGGTCTCAAATTCTGGGTAATTGTCGAAAATACTTTTTGTGTCCAGATACATTCCGCCAAAATCAATGTTAATCTATAAAAAATTATTTATGTAAGTATGTATTATATTATTATTATTATTTTTTTTATTATTAAATTTACCAATTTAAATCCATCAACATCTTTACAGTTAGGCCAGGCTTCTAATATTTCCTTTGTAGAAAGCGCTGTATTAATTTGTTCAAGTCTTACACACATATTGCCTTTCCAATGCTCAATCAACTCCTGATATGATTAAGTTTCGTACTTTAAGGTTCTGATTTGGTCGACTGCCGTTTCATTTGGTTCCAAACCCGGGACCATTTTGACTAAATTTGTTTTTTCTATTATGATACTTCGTATATAATTGACCTAGAGGTGCAGCATTTTTCCGTTTCTGATAGTAATAAATCTAAATAAAAATTATAATTATGTAATTAAATATATTGAGTTTCTATGTATGTATTATCTTTTCCATAAAAAGAGTTACTTGAAAATCTAAAAATGTTTTTTTTTTCGTTTTTGTGATCATAGTTCAATCCTCAATATTTCTTTAAAAATGACTAGTTCCATTTTCTAGTTCGAGAGTGCATCACATTTCAATTATATAAAATTTGATGAACTGCTATGATTTCGAAAAACTGAGTGCCACAATTGTTTTTACGGCAACGACTCTACGTTGTATGTGCATACGATGCTAGGAAAATATAAGGGGCATCTTATTTGATCAAATTCAAATTGGTAATCATTTCGAAATCGCGTCCCCGGTGAATTTCGAAAAAAAAAATCAATGCTAAACATGTGACTCAAAACATTTTTGAAATACAATTATTTTGTAATTTACGTTAGACACTGCGAAGATTCCATGAGCCTGGTGCTAAACACAATAACTAAAAAATATTATTGGATTTTGCAAACCATGTACACAGCGGATATTCACGAATACCAAAATGGAATTGGATTCATGGCATTGTTGATGTAAATGGTAAAATAAAATGCGCCTATAAATATACTATAGATGTTTTTGATCATACACATACTACATGTACACAAAACATGTAGCTCTATCTACATACAAAGCATTCCTAAATATACAAGCCGTCAGTATCAGACCATTTTTAAAAGAAGCTTAAGAGGAAATAAAAGGCTCAGAAAAAAAAAAAATAAAAATTATAGAAACGAAATCAATGATGTAAGATCTTACTTACTATTTTTCAGACTTTAAAATACAATATACTAGAAATAGACAAACTACGCACAACCACTTTTTAACAACAATAAAAACTAAATGGTTTGTTTAAATGGAAGAAAAACAATTTGTTTCTCCTCTTTAGTTTAACGTATTTGCTATTTATCGACATTTTTCTATTATAAAAGAAAACATGAACGAAAGGTGTGACGTCGTGAGGTGTAAAGATGTGTTTGTAAATAAAGGGGGTTTAGTAAAACATTAATTAAACATCTATAAACAAGATTTTATTAATTGATTTTCAAATCATATATTTATCAATTATTCTTCTTGATAACGTAGAAATCAAAATTCATTTTTGTAAGATTTTTCATTTAAGAAAAACGATATTAAAAAAACATAACTTTTCATATGATTTGTATGAAAAATCCATTTTTTTTGTCTTTCTATCCCCCTTATATTAAGTTCGAATTTTATGCTGACGGCTTGTATATCTAGGAATGCTTTGCCACATACAACATAAAAGCATTCCTCCTCATGTTTTGCACTAACTACAATTATACACCAAATCGACAAACCAAAATCAGGCAAAAACAAGAAAAAAGAAGAAAAAAATGCCTTACCAAATATAATAAATAAAATAAAAATAAAAATAATATTTTACACTAATTCACATTACATATACATATAGTATGTACATAGACCAGTATAGGTATTATGAATATACCTCACGATAACTGTATAGTCCTGTTACGATTTTCCGAGTACATCTTCCTTTGCTATCCTAAAAATACCTTTTTTCCACTAAACACACTAAAACTAACACAATTTTTATTAATTGATTACAAACAATTAATTTAATTAAATTAAATCAATTGTTAATAATACACACACTTCAGCACAACACATAAACACTGTAAACTAATCGAAATTAAATTCAGAATTTTTTTTTTTTTCACTATGAACACTTATTATTGGGTTAGCCCCATAATCTTGCAATACATAATCTTGCAATACATAATCTTGCAATACAAAATCTTACATTACAAAATCTTGCATTATAAAATCTTGCATTACAAAATCATGCAAGTACAAAATCTTGCATTACAAAATCTTGCATTACAAAATCTTGCATTACATAATCTTGCACCAAAAATCTTGCATATAAGAATTTCCCGTACATTTATAGAATCGCGCGCGCGATTCTATAAATGTACGGGAAATTCTTATATGCAAGATTTAAAACTACACTGTGTTATGATATGAATATAATTTAATCTAATCAAAGTTGCATTTTCCACCTCATAAACATATATAAAAACAAAAGTGGGTCAAAAGCTACATCGAGAGGAGAAAAGCTCAAATCGAAAAAGTGAAATCCGGAGAACGCCTTCCAAAGAAAAGAAAAACAATAATTAAAAATAAAAAAATTAAACGGATTCTTAAAAAAAGGGAAAAAATCTGTAAGACTGATTTTTTAAAGAGAATCGCGCACAACATGATACTTTTTTAAATTGCCATATAATTTATTTTATGTTATGTTTCTTTATTTTTAATGTTGCCTATTAATTTATAATTTTATTTTATTTTTAATAGCCATGTATGTGTTTTTAATTGATGAAATTAAAATAAATAAATACTCGAAAATCACTTAAGTGTGTATTTAAATTTCTAATTGAGAATTTATAAACTTTTAGGAAAAGCAAGATTATGTTGAAATTAATAATTAAAACTGCAAGATTTTGTAAAGCAAGATTTTGGATTTGCAAGATTTTGGATTTGCAAGATTTTGGATTTGCAAGATTTTGTAATGCAAGATTTTTATTAAATGCAAGATTTTGTACTTGCATGATTTTGTAATGCAAGATTTCGGGGCGCTCCCCTTATTATTAATTAAATTAAATTAAACACAGACAAACAAGACAACAACTAATAACACTTTTTCACTGAATTTACATCAAAATTAATTTTAATTTAATTTACGCAATTTGACAGAAAACACGTCCACTTCGTTTAAACGTTCATCAATAACCAGGAACTTACATAGAAATCTATTTTAGCCTTTTTAGCCTACTACTAAATATTTTGTTCTTTTAGATAAATATCCATTTGAAATTTAAATAAATATTTAGTTAACAATAAAAATGAGATATTTTAAATAAAATTTTAATTATTTTGTATTATTTATAAATATTTTGTTAATATAAATGAAGCTATCATTGTTTTTACTAACTGTTCTTTTAAAATTATTTTTAAATTTTACAATTTACTATTTCTTGCGACAAAATGAAATTTGTTTAATTGAAATAAGAAATATCGTTGCGATTAAAGATATTTCTTAAATGCTTCAAAATTACTCTTTTCTAAATAATAATAACGTTTTTTTTCAGTGTACCTTCAACGTAAGTAAATAAGCTTGTAGCGTTTTAATAGCGGCCTGACTGCCCGTAAAAATTCAAATATCCCTTACAGATACTGCATTATACCTCAACCAATCCAAGGCCTCCATTATCGCAATTATTTATTTATTTGTTATTACCTACAGTAAATATAAACAATCGGTAAGTAAACATACAAAAACAAAATTTAGCAATTCGTCAAACTCGTTTTTAAACGAATTTCTTGTCATGTTAAAGTCGAAAACATTGTAAACTGAATTAAAAAGCTGCGACATTCTCAAGATTGGTTCCGAAAGTGCAAAATTCGTAGGGACAGGATCAATATGCAGTAAACGGCGACCGCGCAATCAGCGTATGGGAACGAAGATATTGAAACGAGCAAGTAATTCGTCACAATCTATTCGGGAAGTTAGAACATCGTGAACGAAGATAGCAGATGTAACGTCTTGTCGGTGATCCAAACGATATATATTATATGTAGTGTTTTTTATTCGCTCCGGATAGCCGCTATCGAGAGCCGTAATATTTATACGCCTAAATTTAGATATGACGCGCTATTTATTGGTAAACTAAACTTATTTAACATCAAACTATCATTTTTAATTCAATTGTTTACCAAAAACTTCATAGAAAAAATAATTGGCTCTACCTATTTATACGGAGCGCTATCCGGAGCCACTTTTTATATGACGGCTCTCGATAGCAGCTATCCGGAGCGAATAAAAAAATACTACTATATATATATATATATATATATATATATATATATATATATATATATATATATATATATATATATATATATATACTCGTATATATATATATATATATATATATATATATATATATATATATATATATATATATATATATATATATATATATATATATATATATGATGAAAAATACGTCAAATCACAAATTTTGGGAAGTAGTAGTAGGTAGTCTTAAAAAAAAAAAAAATTTGTAGAACGTGATTTTTTGTTGTTGTTGTTGTTGTATAAAATACCGGGTGTCAAATTTTGAGAAAAATGCTGAACATAATGTTGTGTTTATGGCTATAAAAGGAAAAATTAATTTACGATATTTATGATATAGGGCTCGGTTTAAAGGTAAGTTAATACGGATTAATAAAAAAAATATAAAAATGGTAAGTTCTTTAATTTCTTCATTTTCAAATTTCCCGCCAAAATTTTATTTTTGAATTTTCTCAATGATCGTCCAATTTTTCTTGTTTTTTTTTTTTAATTTTACGTCCTTTAATTCTATTGAAGATACTAAAATCTTGCGCTAGCAAAATTTTTCGTTTTCGTGCAAAATACGTTTAAGTATGACTCTACCTATTTTGAAAATTTCAAAAATCGAATGGTAGATTTTTGGTCCTCTTCCAAAAACTCGATTTTATTTAATTTTTCCAGCTTAATCTTTTCACTCGTTTTTGTGATTCAAAATTAAATTTAAAACAAAAAATATTGACAATAAAAAAATGTATTACAAAACAAGGATAAAAATTTAAAGATATTTATACGGTTAAAATATACATGTTATATAATCTTCACTATTTGAATATTTTTTATAAACGAAAGAGAGCACTTTTTACTTGCCATTCCTCACTTTTACTCATACTCGAAATATTCTCGTCATTGACTGTTGATGATGTCTCCGGAGTAACAGGTGAATTTAATGAATTATTAACCGGTGATACCTCGTTTTCAACTTTTTGATGTTTATTAGTCCTCCGGTAATAACATGATGTACAAATCGATGAATTTTCAGTTACATGAAGCGAGCGCGGCAAACGAATTTTAATATAATCAGTAACATTTCTTTAACTTTTAGAACATTTCAACTCAGGAAACGGCTTACAAACAATTTTTGTACCCAACCATTATTACACTTATTAATTGAAATAATTTTGATGTTATTTGAATGCGCAAATGATTTAAATAGAACTTCACAAGTTAAACTAACTGAAATATTAATTTAAACACTAATTTTTACCAAAAAATATTAACAAAAATCACTGGTTATATTTTATATTGTTTTACAGGCCTACCTACCCCTTCTTTTATAATTAAATTTTTAAATATGCGTCATTTTGTTCCAAAAGATTACGTTACGGTTTATGTACCTGAACGTAATATTTTGGGACGCATTTTTAGGGTTGGAACTAACAAAATAAATGACTCATACCAAAAGTTATTTTTTTACTAATAGCTTTATGGGCTATCCCTAAACTACGTTACGCCTTTGTTTGGGGAAGGAGTATTGATTGTCGTCACGTTTATGCTGGGGCAGGGAGAATTGCACAAAAGATGACGTCATGTAATTATAAGAAGTTACTGTTATGGGATATTACATTTGACATAATACAATAATTTGCAGGTATATCATTAGAGGCGTATTTCTTTAATATACCACTTACTTAATGTTCTTAAGTGATTACAGCATTGCTCACATATTCAGTTTTGTGACGACTTGTGATGAAGGAGTGAGAGAGTCGGAGTTAAGAATGGCCCAAAATAACTTGACGTAGTTTATGAACGGACTGTTACAAATTTTTTCCTCTTTGTTTTTTAATTTTCTATTAGAAGTAAGAATATACTAAAGATCGACAAAATAATTTTAAACAATTACATTATCAGGTCGAGCGTAAATTAGTTAAAAATTGAAAATAACATATAACAATTTGATTTTATATTCCAAAAACGGGTAAATCGTCATACTTAAACGTATTTTGCACGAAAACGAAAAATTTTGCTAGCGCAAGTTTTTAGTATGCTCAATAGAATTAAAGGACGTAAAATTTAAAATAAAAAAAAGAATAAAAATTGGCTGATCATTGAGAAAATTCAAAAATAAAATTTTGGCGGGAAATTTGAAAATGAAGAAATTAAAGAACCAACCATTTTTATATTTTTTTATTAATCCATATTAACTTACCTTTAAAACGAGCCCTATATCATAAATATCGGATATTTATGTTTCCTTTAATAGCCATAAACACAACATCATGTTTATCATTTTTCTCAAAATTTGACACCCTGTATTTTAAACAACAACAACAACAACAACAACAACAACAAAAATCATTTTCTACAAAATGTTTTTTTTAACTAGTACTACCAATTGAAAACATAAAAAATAAAAAATTTAAACGCGACTTCCGGTCCCATATACCAAATTTGTGATTTGACGTATTTTTCACCATATATATAGAGTATTCAGTGTGAGCGGGGCGCAAAAGTCTTTATAATTGCGCTTAATGAAAACTAGCATAATATAAGCTTTTGTAATGATTCAATCAATGTGTTTAGTAAAAGTTAAATCACAAGAAAAGGTTATCCCTAAGTCGGACATGAACTCAACTCTATCAACAGCAGTATTATATAGAAAATATTGCTGGAATATTGGCGAGCGCATCCGAGAGAATGATAAAATCCTGCATTAACACCCACATTCAGCAACAATTTTTTACTGAACGACCAACTGCAAAAGTTATTCAAGTCTCCTGGTAATTTCACATAATCAGCAACCTCATTAATTGGAGCAAATATTTTCATATCATCTGCGTAAAGCAGACAATGTGCAATTTCAAAACACTCAACAACATCATTTACAAATAATGAAAATAAAAGCGGACCAATGTTACTTCCTTGAGGAACTCCTGAGGTAACACCAAATGGACGAGAGCTAAAATCGTTAATCTTAACAAATTGGTAATGACCAGAAAGGTATGAATGCAACTCCTTAATAGGAATGAACTGACAATCTAGTCTATCCAGCTTTTCGATAAGAATCAATTGGTCAATTTTATTGAAAGCCTTTGAAAAATCGGTGTATACTGCATCTACAATTGTTGCCTATGTTCTAGTCTAATATATAAATGTTGACAAAACGGGACTAGATTAGTCGCCGTAGACCTACCCGGAAAAAATCCGTGTTGAGTAGAAGAAATAAACCATTTTACATGAAAAAACAAAAATGTCTGTACCATGGATTCTAATAGTTTTGGTATAGCATAAAGAATAGCGATTCCGCCATAGTTGCTGGCTTCACTTCTTTTGCCAGATTTGAAAATCGGACGGATGAAAGACAATTTCCAGAGGTCAGGAAAAACCCCAGTACATAGGCTATTATTATTAAAGATAAATAGTCAGTGGAGGGGTTAAAGCATCTGCAGAATTCTTAATAAGGATGGGTGGAAAGCCATCTTGTCTTGCCCCATCATCAACTTCAAGTCGAGAAAACGCATCATAGACTTCTGCTTCCGAAAATTTTAAAATGATAAAATCAGAAAGACTATGGTTAGTTAAAGGCTTCGAAAATATTGGCAAACAAATTGGATATATCAGAGGGCTCACTGGCGAAATAATTCTGAAAATTCATTGGGGTAGTAAACTCAGCAACCTTATTTTTATCATTTATGAAATTTCAAAATTTCTTAGGACAGGAAATCTAGGTATTGTAAAGGAACCAGTTTAAAGTTTTGAGCTCCCTACGACCAGTGTTGCAGCTAGGGCAAAATTTAACGCCGTGTAACTTATTTAAAGTATGTAACTTACGGTGATTTTCAATAGGAATTAGCTGTTTATTATACTATGGCTCTCGATACCGAGGTTCGTATCTCATTGATGGAACATGTCTTTCAATATCAGACTTGAGAAGCTCATTGAATAATAAAACACTATCGTTCAAGTCTGCTCTTCTTTCTAGAAATACCAAGCCCGAATTGACAAGAAATTTGTTTAAAGAAACGTAGTCAGCATGTCTGAAATCGAAATGAAAAGAATTACTAGATGTACACATATTATTACAATTCTCCTAAAAAATGTATATCATAGTTGGAGTTTGACATATGCTTATACATCCAGTGAATCCTCACACGGCGAGAGGTCCAAATTCATAAGGTCAGTTGAAAAAACCAAATCGAGGAGTTTCCCTCGACAATTGCTTATTCAGTTTACCTGCATCAATGCTGAGCTAGCAAAATAATCAGTGACTGCTAATCATTTTTGGTCGATGGAAAAGGCCGTGAAAACTCCATCAACATCAATCCAAGTAATATCTGGAAGATTGAAGTCACCAGTAACAATTAGTTGTTCAACAACGCGAACCACTGGTGCAACAGCAGAATCGATAAAATTAAGCAAGATAATATTCCAGGGTAGATCAGAAAGGAATATATGCAGCAATCACGAGGATTAAGGCACTGGCTACACTAATATGTACAGCAATAATATCATAAGTTGGATGGCATGCAATGAGCTCGTTTGAAATCGAACATTTAAAAGCGATCAACACACCTCCCTTCTTCAGGCTGGTACAAAAATCATGTCGATCATTCCTGTGAACGACGTAGTTAGGTGGAAAATATTTTGCCGAATTGAAACTTTTAGTAAGCCACGTTTCCGAGATAATGATCACATCGTAATCGTTGTCAAGCATGCCAAGCAAGAATAATTTAGCTTACCTCGAATGCTGGTGGTTTGGCGTCTATTGGAGGGGATACCAAAGTTAAGTAGATTAATGTACCAACTCTGTAACCTTCCAGTAGGGTGCGCATCATGTAAGCTGTTCTGGTCATGTATTAGGCAGCTGCGTGATCGGTACAATTGTGTAAGGGGTAACCTCTTCACAATTCGCAAGTGTACGTGCTGCCTCCTCGTGGCAACCACTGGTAACTAAGGCAATTTGGCACAGTATAAGGCTGGTCATAAGCAACAATCCCATATAAAAGCATGGCCCTTATCACCGAGGTATACAGCCAGTATACGATACAGGATTCAGGACCCCATCGTATGGCAATAGCGTTTTTACAGGAGTATAGCGATGTAGTACCTCTCTTTACTCTTTTTAAATTATTAGGCTTCCAAGGAAGTTTGCTGTCCAAAACAACATATAGGTATTTCGCTTTATCAGTAAAGGTCATGCTAATACCATTTAAAGTAAGAGGACCAATATAAAGAAGTTTGTATTTCCTAGAGAAGAGGACTATTGGCCCATTTAGAAAGAAGACCAAGCGCGTTTTGCATCCGCGCTCTCTTAAGACACAAGGATACTTACCAAAGACATAAATAGCAACGTCATCTGCATAAGCAGCCACCCTAAAACCCTGCCTCTTCAGGTCCAGTAACATATCATTTATGACCAAGTTCCAAAGAAGAGGGGACAAGACTCCAGCAGTTATTGCTAAAGGTTACCAAGGAGTATTCCTTAAATTCTAGGGATTTCTCAATAGGACAAATCAGGGAGTATAGAATGGCTTCTACCGATCCTCTTTACAGTAAGTATGTTGAAATTTTGATCAACTAGCTGGCTCAATAGATCCTTTAATGTGAGCTTCTGTATGTCTTTCTAGCATTTTTAGTAGAAAAGAGCATAAGCTTATAGGTCTAAGGTGTTTGGGATGGCAATGAGAGCTTTTCTCGCCTTTTCTCGCTATTTCCTCCACCTGGGAGTCTTCAGGTCTCACCAGGGGCCTGCCTGGGGGACTCCTCGCGGGACCTTTCCCCGTACAACTTCTGAAGCCGTCTGCTCTCTAAATCGCCTTCCCCAGCTGTCTCTTGGAGCGGGCCGCCAGCCACCCCAGTGGTCTTGGCTCCAGGTGCCGCCACCGTAACCTCCGCAGGCTTGACCAATGGAGTTCCGCCCACAAAAGCTGGTTTGGCACTAGCCTGACAATCCCAAACTTGAAGTTGACTTTAAAACCATCCCGCTTGAGCTTCTCAACTGAAGAGTGGTCCATGGAGAAGGTGCAAAAGGCTGAAGAGCCTTTCATATATTTTTTGTAATCTAATGGAACAAAAAATATTAAACCTGAGGCTGACTGCTGATTCTTACAAAAAATCGAAGAAGACCGACCCCCATTTTTGAAGCAAATCATTACTGGCGATGAAAAATTGATTAAATACGATATAAATCATGGTCAAAGAAAGGTGAGCTACCATAAGCGAGAGTTCAAGACCAGGATTGATGCCCCATAAGGTTATGGTGTGTGTCTATGGTGGGATTAAAAGGGAATCGTACATTATGAGATTCTTGACTCTGGTCAACCGATTGATCTAACCCCTAGTGTGAACAGCAAGCAATTAAAAAAACCGGCCAGAATTGATCAATAGAAAGCTTGTTGTTTTCCATAATGACAACGCCAGATCACACGCATATTTGATGACCCGGAAAAAATTGACAGAGCTTGGCTGGAAGGTTTTGATACATCCACCGTATAGCCCGGATCTTGCACCCTCTGACTACCGTTTGCTTCGATCTCTGAAACCTCCATTGATGGTCTATAGTTGGCTTCAAAAATGATGGAATTATGAAACTTCCCGAAAAATGGCAAAAGTTCATAGATGATAATGACTAACATGTTTCTAAATAAGCCGTATGTAGACTTCCCTGGGTGAACATTTACAATTTTCCGACCTACATGGATCGTCTAAAACTCTTTAATTTACAACCATTAAGTAAGCGTGTTATTCTTGCAGGTTTGGCTTTTGTTCATGAAATACTATTCAGCAGATCGATTCTCCTGCTTTGATCGAAAAGAAGTTAAAATTAAATGCTCGAGCTTTGAGAACGGTAACTCTTTTAGAATTCAGAACTGAGTATTTTGACTACAATATCACACAATCTTCTTTATTTTACCTGAACATTACGACGGAATATTCCATTGCCAAAAATAATTTATTGGCGACGATTCCATTGTTTGGCAAGACATATTTCATAAAGATGGAAAAACTCAACAAACCACAGTATTCACATGTATCTGAATATAGTATGTTGAAAAGAGAAACCTGCTGATTTAATGAAATATTGTGTCCATAATTTTTATGTTTGTCGAACATTTACAGAATAATAGAGATGCTAGTCAGACAATTCATACCTACATATAAGAGGTGGCATACCGTGAAGTAAATTACGAAAATGTATTATGTGTCATCATAATCATCTTTTCTCTTCCCTTATATACCACAGATACACGTAGTGTGTCGGTGAGGTACGCTGAATAAATTATTCCGTGTCTCTTGTGTGAAAAAGAAAAACAATCTGGATAATTCGAACGGAATAATTGCTTTTGATCAAATTGAATATACCATTTTAGTGTTTTGTCAGCGTTTCTGTTGCGCATACAAATTTTCAAGCCCGTTATTTTTGTTGGTTTGAAAATAATTGCATGCCACATTATAGTATATAGTGAAGAGAACGTGTACAACTATATACATTGTGCCCATGTAACATCCAATAACTGAAGCTAAATTTCCCTCCCTCCCAATTGAAACTTTTTCCGAGAAAGAATAGAGCAAAACAACAACAAGTAAATTTTGTAAAGTTTTTTTATTTTGAAAATGTGCGGTAAAAATTCTAATGAAAAATACGGAAATAATTAAAAATAGATAAATTTAATTAAATAATTTCATTTAATGGTTTGAAAATGGGGTTTTCGTTTTTTTCTGTTTTTGTACATTATAAAATAGAAATGTTTAAATTAACTCAAATATTTTTTTTATAGTGGTTTAGTTGGTTTTGTTATTGACTTAAAATATAAATAATATAAATGTTAGTTACTTTTAAAATAATTACGTATTCGTTTCTTTGGGCATAACTTAGAAATATTTACAATGTGATTTTATTCTGGAGAAATACAGATAAAACAATTTTTTCGGTAATAATTGAAGTTTTTATTTTAGCAAGTAGAGGAAACCAACCGTAGGATGATTTATCTTTTGCTTTCTTTTTCTTAAACTATTGCTTAAGACATATATTTTTTTGATCGCATATTCATTATACCTTTTTCCCATAGAGAAATTAATAATGCATGGCATTAACAAACTATTTATTCTTATGTATTTGTATTTTAAAGAGAACAAATTCACAAGAAGCAAGAAAAAATATTTTTTTTGGGATAACATCATATTCACGAAAATAAAAATCCTAAAAAAATAAATGATGATGTGCCTCGTTAAAAAGGAAGGCCACATTAATTGTTTGTTAACTACAATATGAAAACAAATGGAAGCTAAATAATTTCATGGCATCCTTCCCGAAATTACCAATGGCAAACGGCTTTGGAGAGTTTTTTATTTTAGTATGTGAAATACAAACGTAAATATGGTATTATTATAAATGTGAATATTTTTGAAATTTTTCTAACGTTTTGTCACCCTTGCACAAAGGGTCCAATACTAAGCGGCTTTTTATTTATTTTTTTTATTTTTTTATTTATTTCTTTATTTCAACTTATAACTTAATAATAATACAAACAAATTATAAACTAATTAACATATTATAGTTGAACAAAGTAAAGCTCCGTTTAGATGAAAATCTGTGGTGGAGCAAATAAACAATTTAAACATGCTATTCTATAAAATCTTTGGACACATTGAGTTAAATATATATTACACAATAGTTTTCTTATTTATATATGTATACTCAAACCTGTTTTTACACGGTGTTTTTTTACACGATTTTAATTACACGATCAACTAATTATCGTGTTAAAAAAAGCCATTTTAATTACACGGTAAACCAATAATCGTGTTAAAAAAATACGCAATTTATTTTAAAAATGTTTAAATTAAATTTAGTACATATTTAGTACTCCTCTTTAGTTTCTGATTATTTTACAGTGGTATTATGCACATACATACACATATTTATTATATAATTGGGGGATTCCCATTTCATAGTTTATTAATTCTTTTTAACCATATTGCGGCGTTCGTATTTCGCAGTTTGTATTCAGTTGTTCAACGATGAACATCGAAAGATAATTTAATTCTTTATTTAATAAATTGTTACAACTTTTTTAACGTAATACAAAATAAAATATCTTAAAATTGATTTTATAAATCCATTGCAAATTGTGTTTTCATGTGAGTTTTATAACGTTGTCAACTAAGTTTTATAATTTTACGTTTATTAACTGTATTTTTATAGTGAAATTGAAACTCAGGTAAGTCCAAATTTTAAAATATAATTTATGTAGGTAAGAAAATAATTTCAAATATTTCGTTAATCCTCTCCAGAAATGACGGATAAGCCATCAAAACGTAAAACTATTTCTTTAGAAACGAAGATGGAAATTTTAGACCATCTTGCTCAAGGTAAAGGTTCCACATCGGTTGCTAAAATTTTTAAATTACACGAGGCAACCATTCGGACCATTAAAAAAAATGAAGATGCTATTCGACGTTCCGTGTCGTCTGGTACCAAATTCAGTTCAAAGTCTGGTTCATACACCAGAGATATAATCATGGAAAAAATGGAAAAAACGCTTTTCACGTGGATTGAGGATCACAACCAAAAACACATACCAATAGATGGGATTACCATTAAGGAAAAAGCTTTAAGAATTTACTCAAAATTAAAGGAAATGAACCAACAACGTCTTCTCAATTAATCCACGAAGAAAAAAATAAATTTGCTGCAAGTAACGGATGGTTACAGGGATTTTTGAAAAGACATGCGATACATAATGTGAAAATTAAATGCGAAGTAGCTTACGCGAATACTGCAGCAGCTAAGGAATATCCTTTAAAACTTGAGAAAATCATTGAAGACGGCGAATATACGATTGACCAAGTATTTAATGCAGACGAGACTGGCCTTTTTTGGAAGAAGATGCACAAAAGAACGTTTATTGCCAAATCAGAAAAAGTTGCTTCTGGTTTCAAGGTTGCTAAAGACCGCATCACGTTCCTATTCTGCTGTAACGCATCAGGAGATTGCATGCTAAAACCGTTGCTTGTCAATCGGTCACTTCGGCCAAGAGCATTGAAAGGTGTAAATCTAAAAAATCTACCAGTTCATTGGGTGGCAAACAAAAAAGCATGGGTTACGATATCAGTGTTCAATGAGTGGTTCAATTCGTGCTTTGTTCCTGAGGTTAAACGTTATTTAGAGAAAAAAAAATTACCTTTTAAAGCCCTTCTGTTGATAGATAATGCACCCGGACATAACATCGTTTCAGATCATCCGAATATTAAAATTGTTTTCATGCCTCCTAACACATCTTTAATTCAACCACTGGACCAGGGTATAATTGCTACATTTAAAGTGTATTACGTACGACGCTCATTTCAATACATTTTGAATAAAATGGAAAATGATGAAACGGTAACTGTTATTGATGCCTGGAAACAGTTTTCTATTATGGACTGCATAAATCATTCAGCTTTAGCACTATCTGAAATAAAGCCATCGACTTTAAATGGTTGTTGGAAGAATATTTGGCCAAAATGTGTGAAGAACAAAGATACTGCTTCATCAAATAGAACTGAGGTGTATGAAGAAATCATCTCATTGGCCCAAACAGTTGGCGGTGAAGGTTCTAATAATTTATCCATGAACGACATAGATGAAATAATTGTCGATAAACCTCTAAACGACGAGGAGTTATTAGAAATCGTACAGGAGCAAGTTGACCTGAAATCAAGCAGTGATGAGGACGAACCATCACCATTGGGAATTAATTCAATCCTTGAAGGTCTTCAATTGGCCAATAAATTAAGAGATCATTTTATGTCGAATGATCCAATGATAGATCGAGCTCTTAAATTTCAATCCGATTTAAATAATTGTATGGCTCAATACAAAAAATTGTATAATGAGCTGTCCAAAAAAGGGGTACAGCGACATATTACTGAATTTGCCTATAAAATTCATCAAACTGCATCTAAAAATATTGGTGAAAATGTCTCTGATGTAGCAGATGGTCAATTGTCGTTAAACGCAAATGAAAGTGCCATACAAACTATTTCAGATGATGAAAGTGATATTGAACCAATTCCGCACAAACGAACGCGAGTGCTATCGGAAAGCGACTCGGAATAAAATTAATAAACATAGAAATTAATTTTAACAAACAAACGAAACAAAAAAGTTCCTGAACATATTGTGATTATGCTTTTTTTTCTTTTTTTAAAAATCTGAAGTCTCATTAATTATTTATTTTAGTTTTTAGTTTTTAGAAGACTGTGAAATGTGATTTTTTTGTTACATAATATGCACTGAAATAAAATAAGTATGAATGCATTATTGTGCATAATAAAACCAAATTTATAGTTCGAATGTGTATTTTTGTACATATTGTTTTTTTTATTATGTAAATTTATTAATGATTAAAAGTTTGAAGTCAAAGAACAAATAAAACTACTGGTTTTAAATAAATACGTATGTTTATCTTTTTTTACACGATATTCTCTGGAACCTATCCACCGTATAAAAACAGGTTTAGGTATATGTATAAAAAAGGTATATGGAAAAAAATAATAATTACACTTAGTTGCCTTTAAATTTACAATTGTTTAATGTTTACGATAACAGCTTTAATTGGTGAAATTACCCGAAGCTATATAATGTTAATTTCAGAAAAATCTTTCAACATTTTCTATGTTGAGCAGCCAATTTCGAACGTCCCTCTCAAATTTATGTTTACGTCCAATCGTTAGAATTTTTATATCTTTAGGTAAAATATGGAAAAAATACGGTGCCATATAAAGATAAAATCTTCTAAACTTCTCACAATTGCAACGGAAATCAGAATTATAGTAATTTGGATTTCTTGTATTATACACCTGTGTAATCCGATTGTGAAAACTGTTACTATGGATAAAAAACATTTTCAAGACTTTGTATATGTAAAGATATCTAAGTGGTAGCAAATTTAGTTGTCGAAACATAGGAATTGATGGTGTTGTTTGAGGAAGGTGGTATATTAATTTAATAATCCTTTTCTGGGCAATATATAAACCTTCAATGTTACTAAAATAAGTGCCACCCCAACTGGATATTCCATACATTATTATTGATTCAACTATGGCGTGATATAGTTTCCGCAGAGTACTGTTTGGGCATAATTTCTTAAGATTATAGAATTTATGTATAGTACCAAGTACGTTTTTCCTAGTGACATTCAGATGAGACTTCCAATTTAGTTGAGCATCCACTGTTAAACCCAAATATCTAAACTCGTTAACAAATTCAAGTGCAAAACACTGAGACGAGCAAATGATTGTATCACAGGGATGGACATGGTATTTTAAATGGTATACCGAAGAATTAGTGATATTCTTCCCAAATAGCATAACTTTTGATTTAACGCTTATAGCGAGCCGATGATGATAAAACCATTTACTTAGTTTGATTAAGTCGTTTTCAAGCATTAATTTAGTGTCGACATCGCTATTCGTACCATAGCTCAAAGCCAGATCATCAGCAAAGGCTGTGGCGTGTCCTAATAGATCAATACCGAAGATCGAATTAAAGTAGACTAAAAATAATAAAGGCCCCAGAACTGATCCTTGAGGAACGCCACAACTTATTAAACCTTCGCAGCTAGTTGCCTCACCTATTTTTACCACCTGACGACGATTTTCAATATAACTTGCAAACCAATCAAAAATGTTACCTCTAATACCAATTTTAGCTAACTTCAATAAAAGCATCCCATGGTCAACAGTGTCAAACGCCTTTGCGATATCGACAAAAAGAGCTATGGGTCTCCGAGTATCATTAATATGTTTATAAATCTCACTCAAGCAGTGCAAAAGAGCTTCTTCAGTTGATTTACCGGCAGTAAACCCAAATTGATTTTTATTTAAAAATTTAATCTTATCCAAATAACAAATTAACCGATGCTTAACTAGTTTCTCAAAAATCTTGGAGAAAGTGCTTAGAAGCGAAATCGGCCTGTAATTATTTGGTTGTAATTCATCACCCTTCTTAAAAATCGGGATCACAACAGCTATTTTTAAATCATCTGGAAATTGACCGCTGTTCAAGCTAAGATTATATAGGTATTGCAGAACATCAACCAAATACCATGAACATATTTTAACTAAAAAATTATTAATGCCGTCAAAGCCCTTGGACCCTTTGTTATCTAATTGTTTTATCTCAGATAGGATTTCCGAAGAAGATATAGGCTCAAAGAAACAAGATGAACTGTAGTTTCTATCAGCTCCATAAATATACTTTTTAAATTCAATTGAAGTAACATCACTAGTAATTACATTAAAATTGGAGGTTGATCCCTGCGAAACTTTTACGAAATATTTGCAGAATTCATCAGAGATCGATTTTGGGGACGTGAGACTGCTATTAGTATCGGCTTGATAAATTTGTTGTATTTGTTTATACATCCGATTACGTCCTAAAACTTCATCAATTATTTTCCATGTGTGCTTTGAATTCTTACTAGCCCAATCAAATTTGCTTTTGTAATAGTTATTTTTGACGATTTTTACATCCGCTTTAATATTTCCCGAAAGTTTTTTAACAAATTTTGCTAATTTAATATTATTTGGATGACATCTTAGTTTACGAGAAAATTTTTTTAATTTGTTAATTTTAAATAATAGATTAGGACTCATCCATGGCTTTAACTTATTTATTTTAGGAGGAGCAATAATGAATTTTGATGCGGCAATATGCGAGTTAAGTATAAACAAAAATTTTGCAAAAGCTAAACTGCAAATCCTTTCGCTATAAACAGAATCCCAACATTCAAACTTTAGAAAATTATTGAGTTTATCGTAACAAATTCTTGATTGATTCGAAGTATTAACAGAAACTGGTTGCCTGATGGATGAGGAAGAAATATTAACTTTGATCAAATTGTGGTCAGAAAAATGCATCGGCAGGTTACAAATATCAAATTTGAATAAATTTTCATTTTTAACAAAAACGTGATCCAAACATGTCTTCAACCTTGTTGGCTCATTTACAAGACTGACAAAACCATAGGATGCAAGCATTGTTTGGTAGTTGAAGGATTCACTAGTATTTAAAAGGTTGATATTAATATCCCTTAAGATAACAATATTTTTGTTATTAAGTGAACACAGCAACCTTTCCAAATCATCACAAAATGAAATGATGTTACCATTATGAAAACGATATAAACAAATAAAGGTAAAGTTTCGTTTAGCTAGTTGAATATTTAAAACAAGAAGATCCGCTGAATTCCAATTGCAATGTTGATACGTGAAATTTATAAAATTTTTACTTATAAAAACACCCACACCACCCGACCGATAATTATCATTACAGCACGCTCGAAAATTATACCCTGGCAAATTAAACTCTGAACATTCATTTGAATAAATCCAAATTTCGGATACAAAGATCAAATCAGGAAAATTACGAATATTTTGAATCAAAACTCTGAAAGAACTATCCATGATACACTTGAACACAAATCAATTTCAATAAATTACAAAGGAAAATTTTAATAAATAAAGCAGACAATGTATAGTAGCGAGTCGTTTTAATATTACGTTTAAAAATAAAAATAAAAATAAATGCGCAGAACAGAGCAACACACAATCACACGCAGATAAAACGGTTTTATTTGTTTTTGTTGATAAAGTCTACCGAACAACTTCAAAACCAAAAACATCTATAATTCCAAGACGAACTATACGAAATTTAAAGGTACAAAGTGACGACTGCCCATAGTGTTAGTTGTGTACATATAAGCCTTCAATAAAAAAACTAACCAACACTAATCTAATTTGTTTTGGTTTTGTGCTATGAAATATGAAAAAAAAATACAAAAAATACATAGGAAACAACAACAATTTACATCACGGCAACGCCGTATAATAATATCAAATAAAACGAAAGCTATTTATGCTTGTATTTATGTGTAGGTTTTGTTTTGGAAAATAAAACCAATTACAATAACAACAATGGTTCTGTCATTCGTCATATTCGAAATAATTGACTGAACGAAGACTGACCTTTTTTTTAAATGAAATTCATTATTTATTTTAATTAATTATTGAATTATTTATTTATAATTTTGTTAATTACATGTTCATTGGAAAAGGTTTTATGCCTAACGGAAGCACTAACTGAATAGTTTACTAAGAAATGTGCTTCCATACGGCTTTTACTTCTTTAATATATTTAAAAAAATTATACCTTGTTTATTTTATTTACCTACACGAAATTTATTAAATCGGTCTACATATACGCCAAGAGCTATGAATTTTTTTGGTGCTTTGCAATCTTATGCAGTGTACTTCGTAGTGTATTCGTGCTCGCATTATTCAAATTTAACATAATTTCACACGATCGAAGTCATCCGAATGCCGCGAATGTATCAGACTCTGTTGGTGAATATTGCTCAGCGGAGTGTGTACCATACTTGATGGTAAATATCCAGGTGGACTGAATATGGATAGACACATTGTTGATCCAACGTTGTTCGTTCGCAAAATCGATTGAGTTATCAAAGAATGTTCACCACCAATTTGTTTGCTTTGGGCCGTCGCCGTATTATTATTAGTATTGAAACCTCCACCACTGCGCATTATATTCAAGTCTTGTAGAGCATGTTTTCGTAATCCTTGCACAAAATGGCGGGCCCCACTTGGCATTTTCTATTGCTGATTTTTCATGGTGAAATGAACCAGTGATAATTCAGTCTTACCGTTTTCAACCTGCGTATATTGATTCGTTTGGCAAACTGGTTGTGATGTAGTTTGTTCCTCCTCATTACTGTTAGTGAGCTGCCAATCTGGATTCCCATGTTTTCGCATATCCATTTCGCAATCAAACGAAAAAAATCAACAATCTCCAAAGCCCGTGATTGGAAAGAGAAGTACATGACAAATGGCGTAACTAGTGGACTATATTTCGTTAACAAGATGAATCTGGAATAACATGAATTTAATACAAAATTAATGTAAATCAAAAATATTAGTAGTTACCACTTTCAGTTGCAATAATTGTCCGAATTGATCAGTTACTCTTGATGTACATATGTGATAATTCACGATACGATACTGGGAGATAATGAACTCATGCGCCGAATGGCTGTCATCAATAGTTCAGGACACCAAATTAAATTCTCATCAGGAATAAAGTTTTGAGATATAACAACAACCGCCGTTAACGGCATTAATAGTGTCATTTTAGTGAGGACATTTTCAACCTGGACAAGATCCTCATCATAAACGGTTAATATGTCAAAAACGCTTAAAATACCACAATAAAAACTAATTCACTCGTTAAATGTCGTAGATATAGTCGGCCATATCGTGATCAGCATCTCATTCAAGTTCCAGGTTCTCGTTTAATCAACTCACCATAATTAAAAAAAAATACATCAACTGCCACAAAAGTATTAACATACAGAGTATTAAATCTTCTACAACAAAACACATTATTGTCGTGACAACTTTGTGACATCGTCGATTTGATTTGTTGTACGTACGCCCAAAAACGGGACCATAACTTTGGCCGGAACTAAAACCTTATTCATGATAGCTACAATATAATTTTTGAACCGCACAATACGATCATAAATATCGAGCTCAGTCAGTAGCTTCTTATGTATACACGTTGGCTGTTCAGATTGTACTTCTCCGATTCGTTTTTGTACTCATGACACGTTAAATTATCGAGCTCCGACTGCAATAAAATGGTTATTAGACGTGAAATATTGAGATTATAAACAAATTACTTACGTCTTTAATCTTGAGCGCTCTGTTAAAATATATTTTTATATAACAAGGGCCACAAAAACAAGATGTCATATGTTTGTCGTACATAGTTTTTGACATAAGGAAAAGATGTATAACCTAACCTAACCTATTTTTATTACACTCTAGACCAAAAAATGGCACATTTCATTGTGTTAAAAAATACGAATAAGCGTACATATTTTAATGCTTTACTACATGTTAAATATTAAAATATTAAGACACAATTCGATTTTTAATATTAAGACACCTTTTAAATTTAAATTATCTTAATAATTTTTTTATTAAATTCAAAAATGAATTCAAAAAGGTACAATATTTTTGTCGAGAGTGTACAAATAAAAAGTAAATATGTGTTTGTATGAAAATAAATGTAAAGTAATATGCGACGTTGCCGTCATCATTTAGTCACCAATACTACCTTCAGTAGTAATTACCAGACAATGACAAAAAATAGTTTGTCTTGGAATTATAGATGTTTTTGTCAAAACGATCAAAATGTTATGTATATGTAGCGAAATATCATTAATATAATTAATACGAATAGATAATGTACTGATATTTAACACATACACACAACACTGAACGGTACTCAACATAAACAATGTTGTCAACACAAATAAAGTTTGATCTGTCAAACTAATGTAAACAAAAACAAATAATATAAAGTGATTTAGAAATAATAAAAATAAAAACTGAATGTAAAAAGGTAAGAAAACTATTTTACTTAACCTATTATTATATAATTTTAGAGCCCTGGGGGTCAATTCTCGTTCTATGAAAAGTATAATGAAAAGTTTTTTCAGTGAGAAATACACATTTCCGATTCATGTTCCATGAGAAGGAGAAAAATGACGTCAAAATTTTTTCATATGAATAAGACTTTCTCACCGACCATTTTGGCGGTGAGAACATCATAAATATGGAAATAAAATTCTATAAAAACTAAATTTGTATTTTTACCATTAAATCTGCATTGAAACTATAATATGATTCACTTTAAACTTAACTAATAAGTAAATCTATTAAAAACTATTCCGTATATTTAAGAAAAGCCTCCAAATAATTAATTTAGTTAAGTTTTAAAAATAATTTGGTCAATTTTATAATTTACTTTATATTTTGACAGCCAATGACAAAAACTGATTAACTAAATCTACTTTATCATTTATTTAGCTAATATTTAAACCAATTGTTGTATCAGCTAGCGGAAATATACATGAAACTCGAAAAAATATGTGTTTACAGTGTAGCTTACTATGGAAATAACTTATTCAGCGTTTTTCTCACGATTCTTTTTCATTTGGACATCGAGAATCGCTTATTGTCGTTGTGTGAAATGTTATAAATGAAAAAGACTTGATGGAATCAAAATGAAAACTTTTTTTTCATTAGGTTTTTTCATAGAACGAGAATTGACCCCCAGATCATCATCTGGGCAAGACGTGTTGTCCTCATCTGGATCCTCTTCAAGATGTTTGAGCCGAAAAATATCTATCTATAATAAAATTAAATTCAATTTTTGAAGAGGATAGAAAAAACAAGTCGTCCTCTTCGAAGAACATTTATTCACACCGGAATACCGTATCGAAGGATTGATGAAAATACAAAATTTCGCTAGGAGGTATTTCTAAAATTATGCAAAGAAGAATGTGGACATAATGCAATGTCGTAGGGGTGTATATCAGACGGAAATATATACCAATTTCAGAAGAAAACTTGATTCCAAGCTTTTTAACCCTTGGAGTGATAAAAAAGCAGCTTGTAATTAAAGATTGTTCCTAAATTTATCAGGAGAACGACCCGATACGTTCATCTTATATCGTCCAATAATGGCTTTTGTATAATTGTCTGAAAGTTATGAAAACACTACACATCACTGAGCTTAACTATAATTGAAAACTTGTCGCTTAAGTTAGAACTCGGAATTCGAAATCACCCCATTTCCAACAAAAATGTGCCAAAAAAGCTGTTTTAATCGACGCCAAATAGGCTCAAGTTAATAATAAAAGATAAAGCAATAATAGAACAATCTATCTAAAGTTTCATTAAAATTAAGTAAGGGCATCATTTTATGTTGTCGTTTTTCACAATGAATTAGTTTAATTTATCTTTGTGTATTAATACACTAATAAATGTAATTGGAATATAAGTTTCTTCCAGATCTGTAATTAGAAATTAAATCGCTATAGCCTGATGAGATTGCAGATTGACTGGAAAAAAAAATTAAATTTTTCATAATTCTCATTCAGATCGAAACTGAATATGCAAAATTCTTGATAATTTCGCTCTTCGTAATAAAAGTATTGTAATATTACGAACCACTAGAAATCTTTGTTCTATATAAAAAATTACAAATATTTTAAATACAATATAATATTATTTACAATAATATAGTATATATAAACAATATTTTAACTATTTAATTAAATATTTAATTTTATAACATTTGTTATTTTTCAAATTAGTTTAAAACTAATTTTCATAATTTTAAATGTTAAAGTGAACTGAAAATTGTTAATTAATTTTCATAAGTTATATTTGGTTTAATGACCGAAATAAATAATTGAATTAAAAATATTAAACAAATAAAATAAATGAATTAGCAAAAAAATCGTTTTTTTCATGTTTAACCTCATGTTTGCAAGCTCGTTGTTTCCATCAGAAGTTGAACATTTCATACTTGGTCTCATTAAATAAAAATGCGATGTTGAAAAAGTTAATTATTTGTAAAATAATTAAAAAGGAGGTAGAAGTGAAGTGAATTTTCCCAATTTAGGGTGTTCTGCATTGAACTGAGAGTAAGCCTTACTTTTTCCTAATCTACGGCCCAAAATCTAAAGGAATCAAAAAAAAATCCCAATCATAATCGATTTCCCATTTTTAACCTTTTTTACAGTTTAACTGGGCTATATCACCTGTACTTTTCTCTAGAATAAAAATTTAAAACAAATTGTATTCATTATTTTTCAAACTGGTTTTGAATTTCAAACACTTTTGTAATTTAGGAATATCGTAAATCACACACAAATTAAAAATTAAAGTTTTAATAATTATGTAATATTTTAAAAATTTATGAAAATGCATATCGTGAACAAAAGTTCGCATCATCGGTTCTTTTATTTACTTCTTATTTAGTAAATAAAAGCAACTAATGCATGTGAATTTTACTTCACAAAATGCATTTTGCAAAAATTTGGTTAAAAACTTTCATTTTTAAATTGTATTAAAGTAAAAAGCTTAGATTAGGTACTTAATTTATTTAAAATTAAAACAATCCTAAAAAATTGTTATTTGATTTATTTTTCAGAGGATTAACTTACGGTATAATAGAAATTTAGCCTGCACAAAGTATTTGAATATTTTGAATGCAAGGAAAAATAAATAAAATTTCGTAAAAGTAGCACAAAATTAGATAAAACCATGAATGACTATTTTCCACGTTTTTTCATAAATTAAGTATGTAGCTAGTTCGATGCAGAAAATATCTAGTAAAAAGTATGTATTGTATTATATGTATTTGTGTGTACTATATACATATGTATGTATAATAAAATCATAAACATAAACAAAACTATGTACATAATGTATAATGTTTTCTTTCTCTTCTCCATAATAAATGTGGCTAACGCTAAGCTATATCAAAGCATTTCTAAATTTAAAAGCCGTCAGGTTAAGACCAATTTTAAAAGAAGCTTAATTTAAGGCCGATACATTTTACGATTTCCCATAAGAACCCATTTAAAATTGAACAGTTTTCATTAAAATTTTATGAATGAAAAATACTCGTAACAGAAAATATTTTTAGGTTTATATTTAAATCAAACCTTTGTGTATAACATATAATTAAAACCAGTGGTTTCTATCCCATGGATAAGACACAAAACTAAATTACTATAGAAAACAACAACAAACGATGATACAACTTTTTAAAAATCCCACTCACTTGAATTGTATATGCCTCTTACTCTAAAATCATATTACCGAAAATGTGAAGTAAGAGCCGCATTAGAGTAAGTTTATTTCCGAAAATTATTCAAAACATTTTTTTTCCTAATAAACTTAAGATAAACAGAAAGATATTCAAAATCTTTAATTTTTTAAATCATAATTAATTAAATAAAACACTTTGCTACTTATTTTCCGAAAATATTTAAATTACTTTTTCATATTTTTCCCTTGAAATATTAAGTACATATCTGAACTATGAACTTTAAAAACCACAACAAATGAAAAATTCGAGTAACAATGTCAGACAAACGTAAATAAACTTAGTTGAGTATTTCAAGATTAATTGTTTTATCAAAAGTGTTTAATAAAATTATTTATTCTGCGAAATATATTAGATAATATATCAATTAATTCAATTCACTCGTGTCATTTCTTTGGATATTTGTGAAAATTTTATCTTAATAAAACATTTAATTATATGTAAATATGATTGTTATTCATTTCTCTATCAAACATGATCGCTTAGTGCTGAAAATAATCCAGATATATTTAAATCATTTAAAATAATTAGTGCCAATCTTTCATCTTGATGTTTTAGTTTTACGTATACATATATCGGCATTTTTGGAGTATTTATTTAAGACCAGACATAAATCAGTGACATCTTTAGATGGCATAAACAGACCTCCTCTGGTTTTCTTAAATAAAAATTGTGCTGTTGGATGGGCACCGTAACATCCTCTTGAAATGATGATGTAGGGTTTTGTTGAAATAATCCAGATATATTTCCTTTCGGGGTTTTCTTCACCCACGTTTTTCAATAAATTTGAATTTGATTTTCGAAAATTCGAAATTCTAGACAAGGAAGATACATTTTTACTTTCTCTGTCGCACACTAAGAACGATTTCTAGTTTTCTTTTTCATACCACAGTCTTTTGTGCATGCCTTATCCATGAGATTCAAATCAGTGGTTAAAACCAAAAACATAAATTTAGTAATTTGATTTGATTAATATAATTAAAATAAAATTGTACAAATTTACTTTTTCTTTGTATTTGTATGGGAAAATTACAGTATAAAATTATAAAAACGAAATCAATGACGTAAGATCTTACTTACTATTTATCAAAGACTTTAAAATATAATAGACAAGAAATAAACAAACTACGCACAACCACTCTTTAACAACAATAAAAACTAAATGGTTTTTTTACATCACAGAGCTAAACAAATAGAGCTGAAATAAGCAAACGTAAAGCATCGAAAATTCTGTGCGAAAAAGAGAAAGAATAAAATATATTAGGGCCTTATTTAGTGTATTATTCAATGGTTTAGAATAAAGTGGGTTGCTTAAAATAAAACAATTAAAGTTTAAAAAATATTTTTAGTATTTTTAAATTCAATATTTTTAATAAAATTAATTTTATTATTAAAAATAACTTTTCTAAAAACGCATCATTATTTAACACTTTTAGTGCGGACCTGGTAAAAATAATTGTCAACAAATTATAAGAATCCAACAACAACAACATTTGGTTTTTTGATAGTTATGTAATAGATTTAACTTAAAGGTGCAATTTTTATCACAAATTACAATATTTACATCACAATTTTAATCTCGTTATATATAAACCAGAATAAAATATAACGATGAAAAGAAATTCCAGGTAATTTGTTGCCTTTGACTATTGTTGTACTGTTGTTTGACTATTGTTAGTTCGTTAGTTTTGTTTTATTTGAAATTTTATAATTTTCACGAAACTACGCACAACCACTTTTTAACAACAATAAAAACTAAATGGTTCGTTTACATAAAAGAAAGCGCCACAATTTATTATTCGTAAGAACCCATGTACATCCATCCTTCTCCAACTGTCTAAGCTTGAAATAGAAGATATCATATGGGAAAAAACTTTGTTTCAAATCTAAAGTACTTTTAGATCTATGTTTTACATGTAAGAAACAAAAGTTGATTTCTCCTCTTTAGTTTAATCTCTTTGCTATTTATCGACGTTGTTTTGTTATATAAAAACATGAACGAAAGGTGTGACGTCATGAGGTGTAAAGATATCTTGTAAATAAAGTGGTTTTAGTATTATTATTGCGCCATGCGGGCAATCAAGCCACCTCGCAAGTTACGCAGCCCAGCTTCACCAGTCATACTTACCGAACTACCCAGACAGTCATCATGTTAATAAAGTCAGCATGTTAAAACAGCAAAGATAAGAAACACAATTAATATAAAACATAAGCAGATCTCACGTCAAAATCAAGTAAAGATAAGAAATACCATGAAGACAAAACATAAGCAGATCATCTTGCAGACGATGGGATGATAAACAAAAAAAATCAAACTAAAACAAAAATATATATTTCAATAAATAATAAATGCATTCCACTGTGTACACACAGGAAATGCAATAGTATATAAGGGAGAGATATGTTTACCCAAAATTGTTTTCCCCAAAACATATAAAAAAATATTCCCAAAAAACACTTCCCCAAAAAGCCTTTCCCCAAAACGCGTTTTCCCAAAAAGGCATTTGCTCAATCTCATAACCCCAAACGTCAATTATTCAAAAATTTAGTATACATATAGCTATGTACTATATTTGGTCAGAGAAAATATGGTTTATTATTTGAAATTCAAACATACGAGTATATTATTACATTTAATTCCGTTTAAATTTATTACTTTTATAATAATTATGATTACGTAACAACATAACTTATTACATCTTAATCACACTTTCAAAATTAAACTAAAATGTCAATTAATCAGACTAATATACTGACAAATTATATGCGATTGGGCGCAGGTGCTCCCTTTCGTTAGCCAAGTATGACCAGCTGCGTGCTTGTCAACGTCAAATGCAGCATACATGTATTCTTTCCCCAGGTGCCCAATTAGGCAGTATGTTCCGATGTGTGATTTACCAGTAATTACCTGAAGTCGTCGATCCCACGCTTCGGCGTTGTTGGTGGTCCGCGGCAGTTCACAAGTTTGATCATACACATACCAAAAATGTGATGCATAACGCGAAGATTTGTTGGTTCGCTTGTCAGGTAGAACATAGCTATTTCCAAACCAGACAGCAATGTTTCGCGTGAGTGCATCAACGAGCTTTAATAGTTCTTTAAAAAAGGCTGGAATTTCGTCAGGATGAATGAACGCTAAGGGTTGGATCATTCAAATATTAAGTGCTACAGTTTCATTTGTATCGCAAATACTTGTGAAACCTTCTTTCTGAACGCGGCGCCAAATAATTTAGCCCAAATGAAAATAGCAACACGGAACCGTGTATCCGGAAACACAGCCCTAAAAGCAGAGGTTGAAGTCTTTTCAAAATCAGCCGGTACTAAATTGGGCTTCAAATCTACGAAATGTTCCCAGGGAATCTTCAATATTTCGTAAATCAGTTGATCATAACACTTCCGCGACTTTGAAGTCATCAAACAGAAAAGTGCCGGTACGGTAACGCCGTCAATCTTCGCGAAAATTCTAAATAATTGACGAAATATAGATGGAACAACATCAAATGTGACATCCATCATCCAATAGTCTTGCTTTTCTAACATTCGCAGGATCTAAACAGTTGCCATAAGGATGATACATTCACTGTCAAACTGTTTTTCCGCTAAAGTAAAAATTCTCAAATGTTCTGGAACACTGATGTCATGGATGCTAGTTGGCTCTTTAATATCAGTCTCTCGAATTCGTTTCATCTTAGCCTTCGGGCTTCTTTATGCGGTAAATGTATCCTTGACGTTATTGGACAGTTGACAATATAATCCCTTATGATCGCAGCTGGATGTACGTTGGTAGTTTTAGCGGTCCTTAATTTATTGTTGACGCAGTGTACTGGTAAGTTGCTCGCTGTCATACCATGCACGTGCGTTGAAGGGCCCTTGGCTGTAAGATGTTCCCCATTTTCAAATTTGGTTGTAATCCATGCATTGCATTGGTGGTTGCGACGTTCCACGCAACCCGAAGAATACCGATTTTGCTGCGCTGATTTCACTTCCATGTAGTTGCTATATCCTACATGACACAATAAATCTGTTCCTTTATAATGATAAAATAAAGCTTTTGCCATTCACAAACAATAGATGAAATAAAACCGAACTGCAAACAAACGCATTCTCTAATCATTCTGCATTTAACATTAAACAGACTACTATACTTAGCACACGAGTATTTTCATAGTTTGAGTAATGTAAGTATTTTTTCTAAAAACATTAAAATATTTTTTAATTTGAAAAAAAAATTGAGGTGTGGCCAACACACGATTTTCTTTTACGAACAGAGAATTTTGAGAATTTTTTTTTTTTTTTTTTTTTAAATTTTTAAATTTTTTTTTTTTCAATTTTTTATTTTTATTTGTTTTTAATTTTTGGAAACATTTTGTATTACGTAGTTTTTTGTAAACCTTATACTTTTTAAGATATTTGCAAAATAATATTTCTAATATATAATAATAAATATTTCTGTACCAAGGGAGTAGCCACTTCCGATTAGCCGATTTGGAGTAAAATTCACTGGGACCCCCCAATTTATCAAAAAAGCTTAAATCTGAAGTTTCAGTTCGATTGGTTAAACCATCTGGGCTGTAGACACAGACTGACAGACAGACACCGTTTTAAAACCCACTTTTTCGGACTCAGGGGACCTCAAAACAGATAGATCTCTAAAAATCTCAAGGCCCAAAATTTTCATGATTACTATACTTTATTTTACTAGAGTAAAAGAAAGTAAAATATATCTTTCAAAAACGTATCATATGGAGTTGTATTCTAATATAACGCGCCTCCATCGGCACTTTAACTCTATAACGATAATAATCTCCAACATATGGTAGTTGTTAAAAAATTTATAAAAAATTTACAACTAAATGATCGCCAAAATCCCAATCCCATTTTTGGGGATCTTTTTGGGCAAAGGATTTTTGAGGAAATAATTTTTGGCCAAACGATATTTGACGAAATGATGTTTGGGAAAATATTATTTGTGGAAATAATTTTTGGGGAAACAATTTTGGGCAAATGTTTTTGGGGAAACGATTTTTGGAGAAACGTACCCAATCCGTATATAAAGATCGTAAAATGTATAATGAAACAGAGTATATAATTGTAACTTCAGTAGACAAGACGTAGTCTTGATAAAAATAAATATAAATTTGTTATATAAAAATAAAATAATAAATAATAAACGACTTTAAAATAAATTATTATCAAACATCGAACCTATATAACTCGAAGTGCGACCTAAAAATTTTTTGTGCATGGGCTCTGCTCAAATAGCCGTCCAGACAATATTCAGGCTTTTAATGAACCAAATAATACTACCGGCATGTACAAGATACATAGTATCTTGGCTCATTGTTCTCCCTCCTAGATGTTGCAGTCTTTGCTGGAAATGGCTGGGCTAATTAGCAGAAAACATATTCCGCTTCCAGATCTCAGAAGCGGCATTCATCTGTCGTACTTAGGCACATCTTCTTAAGGTGATACCTTAAGGAGACATGACCTCTGAGGAAGCCAGTAAGCAGCCTCAACTGAGGTTTCCTAAGTTCAAGACACTCCTTAACCCTGACAGACGAAGGTAATATATATTTCTTCGCCTGTCGGAAACCTGGAATTCTGCCCCAGTACGCCTCCTTGGGGACAGCCCTTTACGGCCCTGATGGTTACTGACTCGCCATCTAGTCTGGCTGTAATCTGCCCTGCTGCCCTCTTTATAGATCCATAGGAGGTATTATCAAACGCCTCCTCAATGTCCACAAAGGCACAAAGGGCAATTTCTTTATATGTCACCGCTTTCTCAATCCTCGTGATTAGACCGCTAAGGGCCATCACAGTGGATTTAACAGTTTGATAGCCAAACTGTTAAATCGGGGATTTTAGTAAAACATTAATTAAATACCTATAAATAAGATTTTATTAAATGATATTCAAATCATATATTTATCAATTCTTCTTCTTGATAACGTAGAAATCAGTGAAAAGTTATAACACTAAACGGCTCTATACTCTAGAACGCTATTATAAGAACATATTACTCTAAACAAACATACTCACTTAAGTATTATGGTTTTCAATTTAAACCAATCTAAATAGATTATTTTTTGTTTTTCTTTGATGATGAAATAAAGTTTTTATTTTTATTTAACTTTAATCACCCCTTTTAATTTTGCTTGTAAATATTGTTGATATTTACCTTTTCAAGTTAGACATTTTTAGGAACAACCGTGAGTGCCTAACTTAAAATAAAATAAAAATGCACTGTTCTCAATTATTATATACTGTTCTCAAGCTCACAACCAAAAACAGATACTACTCAAAGTTATTATTCATCCTGGCAAATACAAATCTTGAAACACAATGCAAACGTTGCGTCAGTAATAAGTATAAACATGACTACAAGTCCTTTATGAATGATAGCCCACACAAAAAGGAGCGAAGGACAACGGCTAATGAGCTGTAATATGCTTCGAATAAAAATATTGCCACAGAGAATCTGATGAATGAATCAAATTTTATTTAGTGGTAGCTTCTGAAAAATGTTATTTAGAGTCTGGTGTGAGACATGACAAGGAGACCATATCTGGGATGCTTATTCAAGCATAGGTCTAACTTATCTTCGACTGATTATTGTTTTGTTAAAAACTTGAATTTTAAATTTTTGAATGGCAGTTTCGGAGGCAGCGCAACCGGCAATCAATAGGTATGATTTTCGTTTGCGATATCTCCGAAACTGCTATCGGGTTAGAGTCATGAGATAGATTGTTTAAAGTATATATAGTTCGACGTTAGAATGAAAAAATATGTCTTCTAGTAGTTTATTTGTTAGTTTTGAAATTTTAAAGTTCGATTTCACATATTTTATCAAATGACGTTTAAAAAAACAATAATCAGTCGTGCGATAGCAATGTACGATTTCATCATAATATGATGACATCCTTACCTTTTCAAATTGTTGTATAGTACACTCAACACCAACAAAATTTACGAATTGGTTTGTTTTCACTTTGTCTCTTTTTTTTATTCTAGTTGCGATTTGTTGTTTTTATTTTTTCACTCATTTCTCATTTACTTTATTCATTGATCAAATTATATTGGTATAATTGGGTGACGTTTGATTGTGTGCCAGTATGATGCTTGTATAGACTGCTGCTAAACTGTTTCGACATGTGTGTTCCTTTAAAAAGTGTGGCACGATAAGGGATAAACCAACCACCACGGTTTTACTCCGAGGTAAAGGATGAATTTTGCAAAAATGATTTCTTCTATAATTTCTGGAAGCATCGTAGGTAGGCATTCCAAACGAATATTCGAATATATTCGACCTAATTTAGTCTATTCGATATTCGGATATTTTGTACCGAATATTTGAATGATTTGAATTACAAAATAATTTGAATCGTACTCCGAATACGCATACAAAATGTTAAAAACACTGCTTTTGAGCGACGTCTAAAACAAAAGAGACGACCGAGCAAACGGCGCAGTGGTTAAAGCTGTGGCGGTTGGATCGGGAGGTACCAGGTTCGAATCCCTATAGGGGCAGGATGCAAAAAGGATTTTTCATCATCTGATTACGATCGGTGATGAAGATGAACACATCGATGACCCCCTGTTGAGAGTGCAGAATCAATGGGCCGACCCACCATTCATGTCAGTACTACAGGTTGGCATGAAGCAATGCAATGTGGGCACGTGGATTTCAAAGACGGATCTGTAGCCGCCCGTCCTCGAATTGGCTACTCCAGGCGTAAAGTAAGACGGTAAAAAATAAATCAAGAAACAAACAAAAGAGACGAAAATATGCTTTTACGACATACCAACGTTGGTATGAAAATAATGAATAAATTTCGATATGATTTGTTTTAAGATTGCAGCTGTATGTGTTTATATTCTCTCTTTTAAATAAACTGTACATAAATATTAAGGTGGATGTTGATATGTATGCGTCTGATAGAAAAGGACATCAATATTTATGTTTCATTTGTTTTGCAAAACTCGTGCTCTCATTGTTTATTACTGTGTTGAGTGTTGACGTAAAAGGATTTTGTTATTAATTTAGTAATTTTCTTAAATTTCCAATCGTGTCCAATTGTTTGATTTTGTAATGTTGCAAACAGTAATTTTTGATAATTACGTGGATTAGAAATAAAGAGTTTGGGTAAATTTTAACCGTTAGAATTGGTTCGTTATACGATTTTAGTTGATTTATTCGATTTCAGCAATGTCAAAAAACTCAGAGGTTTGGAAATATTTTGAAAAGAGGTCCACTAACGAAGCTGTCTTTAAAAGTTGTCCAAAAATCTTAAGATGTAAGGGATCAACGACTTCCGCATTAATTAACCATTTAAAGACGCATAACATTTATATAAATAAATCTGGAAGTGATACAACAAATTTTGATAATGGCTAAAATAAGAAACCAAAATCCGAGAGTAACATGTAAAATTATATTGAAAAGGAATCCTTGGAAGAAATTTTGTCCAAAGTTGCAGCGGTAGATGGTTTGTCAATTAAAGCTATGTGTAGGTCAGAAGCTCATTGGCTACGTAAAATTCAAAGGTTCTAAAATGCCCAAAAGTCCTTCGACGCTGTCAAAACATATCAACAGCTTTTTTCGAAACCAAACGTGGCGAACTCCGTGCTTTATTTACAAATTTGAAACAAATAAATCGAAAATTTTCAATCACTGTTGATGAGTGGACCGATTGCGGTTTGACGCGATATTTAAATGTCACGGCCCATGTTTTAGGGACAGATTCAACAACTTTTGATTATCATCTATTAGGTTTATCGGAAATCGAGGGGAAAGGGAATGCTGAGAAAATCCAACTTTTGGTAGAAACTAAGTTGGCAGAATGCGGTATTAATATAAAAAGTGACGTTATTGCATCAACCCACAACGGGGCGTCCGTCATGAAAAAATATGGAGCTAACTTAGATGCAATTAATCAGCTTTGCCATAATCACGCCTTACATTTGGCTGTAATAAGTTGTTTTTATAAAAAGCAGCCCGACAGTAACCAATGTGAAGCTGCTGAAGACAATGATCCTGGTAGTTTCATCGATGAAGTTATCGAAGAAGAAGAACCTGACGAAGAAGCTGCGGAACGCAATTTATTTTCTAATCTTAATTTAGATTTTGACGACAACAATGAAACTGAGCTGGTTTTGCCTATGGCTATGGATGATAATTTCGAAGAAATTATAAAAAAAATAAGAACTATTTTAAGAATGTATAAGACATCTCCTGCAAAACATCCAATTTTACAAAGAAATGTTCTACAACAGTTTGGGAAAAAAATTAAACTTAAATTGGACATAAAAACGCGCTGGAATTCGGTGAGTATTATGCTTAAGCGAATTTTGAAATTAGCTGTGAGCGTAAACAAATCTTTAAATGATTTTAATATGGAAACAGTGTCTGAAAGTGAAATATTGATATTACAAAACCTACTTGATGTTCTCTTGCCAGTAGAAACTGCTGTTTTGGAATTGAGAGATTGAGTGTATATCAATTTCTATTCAATAAACTTTATGAAATGGAATCACAATCAGATATTAGTAAAACGTTGCTGGTTGAATTTAAAAAAAGAATGAATGAAAGAAGGGATGAGATATTACCTTCAAACAGGAAATATTCCACACTCAAACTAATATTTTAGATATTCAACAAAATATGCCGCGATTTCCTTAGCGGAGGAAATAATGAAAAAAATTCATCCACAATTGTTTAACGATGCAAACAATAACAGTTTTAGCTTATTGGAAGAGTCCAATTCGGATATTTAGCTGGAAAGTGGAACACCTCCAACGGCCGCAGTTAGACTACAACAAGAATTGCAGAACACCATTACAGGAATAATGCAACCAAAGAACTCAAAGCCCAATAAAGAGATCGACAGTATACCGGGCTTAAATAAGAGTTTCGTCAACTAGATTCATTTAAAAAAAGAACAAGTTCGTTGGATGTGTTATTCAACGCCTTAATAACGATTAGGCCAACGTCAACCGTCACTGAACGTGTTTTTTCCACCGCAGGTGCCATAAAAACAAAAAAGGGAACTCGTCTGAATTTGGAAACGTTTAATTCTTTAGTATTTATTATTCGTTAAGTTTTGAAATAAAATGATTCTTTTTTTATTTTATGTTACCAATAAATTTTGTCTTTTATTTTGACGAATATATTCGAATAGTTTGAATTTTATTATTCGATATTCGAATAGTTGACTTTCTCGAATAATTGGAATGTCTAATCGTAGGGATGAAGAATCAGGAAGAGAACAAAGACAATAAAAAGAATAAAGATTATTTACGATTGTCTTCTGGACAGCGATTTTGGTCGCAATTTGAGGATTGAGTTGAGTATTACCGGAAGGCAAAAGTATTGGTAAATTGTATTGGTGTCCAAAGAACAGAGAAAAACAGAGAATAAACATTTGAAATATAAAAAATAAAATTCAGTGTCATCTCATGCGTACGAAAGGTTGTACATATTTTTATTTCCAGTAATTTTTTGCAAAATTTAAAACTAATAAAATTGTTACTTGAATAATGATTTAAAGATAAATAAATATTAATTAAAAAAGGCAAATAAATTAGAAAAATATTTATAAACTATAATTTTATTAATAATTTTAAGTTAAAAAAATTAAACGACGTACATACTCCCTTTCCTGCGCTTGGATCAACACTAAAAGTTAAAATCACTAATTTACTTCTTATATTTTCACATTATCCCTCTTATCCGATGTTAAACAAAAAAACCTTATGCCATGTTATATTAAACAAAAAACTAAAAAATACGCACATTTGACAGTGTCTAATGGGCGTTTTTTAAGTTTTTTGTTTACCATGATGCAAATAAGAGAGATAAAATGACACGAAAAAGAGGGATATAAAATATATTGTGGAAAAAATAAGAAGTAAATTAGTTATTTTGGCTTAGTGTTAATTCAAGCACAGGAAAGGTTGGATGTACGTCGTGTGATTTTTCATCATTTTAAATTATTAATAAAATTATAGTTTATCAATATTTATCTGACTTATTTTCCATTTTTAGTTAATATTTATTTATCTCTAAATCATTATTTAATTAACAATTTTATTAGTTTTAAATTTTGCACAAAATTACTGGAAATAAATATATGTACAACATTCCTTTCGTGCGCATGAGATAACACTGAATTGTTTTTTTTTGATTTTTCAAATGTTCATTCTCACATAACTCAAAAAAAAAAAAAAAAAAAGTTAAAAAAATTATGAATGTGATCGACGAAGAATGTAAAAATTAAAAACCATTTATTTATGGTGCTTTTTGTTTTTTATATTGAAGATCACCACGAGCAATTGATTGCGTATATTGTTTTGGATTTTTGATAACGAAGTAAAATGAATGTCTCGTTTACAACAACAGTAGATAGAAAAACATGAATTCCTCATGTTAAAAGGTAGGGAAAAATAACTCAAGGCGAGCGGAAGCAACAAAAAAGTTGAACCGATTTCACCCGCTTAGCTTATTTTTGATACTTACCATCATGAGAAAACACACTAATACAATAAAAATATTTGACGGCACACAATAGCAAAATGTATATTATACGCCGTGTACATATACAAAATTCTCAATCCTCAATCCTCGTTTTGCGACCAAAATCGATAAACAGATAAATTTTGGAGAAATATTAAAAAGTTGGGTATTACTGATGGCAGTCCAAAAGTAAACTCAAATTTAACTGCTCGATGATTTTGTAAATCTTTACTACAAGATTCAGGTACGTTCAGCGGCAATATCTAAAAATGATCTCTGGATAGAGAACTCCGAGTCAACTTTTCCATTTAGGAATACTGCCTTAATAGAACTCCTATTCCAGTCCTGTTGAATCGATTGTTTTAAATTAGCCTATCCATTTATCTGTAACTATTTTTTCCATCTATTTAATGACATATTTAGTTCTTCAGAATTTTCTAATTGTTGGAAGAAAGCACAGGTTTCTTTATTACCAACCCCAAAAATAGAAACTCGTGCTAATTTTGCTGTTTTTCGTCCAGTTAATATTTGCAAAAGTTATTTACTTTATAGCATATCGTTACATGTATCGAATAAAGGTTCTTTAAATCAATATCAATCTGCCTATTGACAATATCATCGTACTTATTATGCTTTGTTGAATATAGTGGATGATATTCGTGGATCGGCCGATAGGAATAAGTACAAAGTGCTTATTTTGCTGGATGTTAGTCAAGCACAACATGGACACGGTGGATCATGGCTTATAGCTAATTTACATTCAATCTTTTCGTTTACTGGAACACGTTCCGTTCAAGAATAAAAACACGGAGAAAAGTGCAATTATATTTTATTCACATATAAAAATGAGACAGGCATATCAAAAATTTTATGTTTTCCTTTCAAAATTTTAATATGATTTCATAAATTTTGGTTCAACATGGTGCAACAAGGTGCAATTTTTACGAAAAAAGTTAATCTGGTTCATGTTTTCTTAGATTTTTCCATCTCAAACTATCGAATGCGAAAAAAAAAATTTTTATATTCGCTACTTAACACTAGAATTCGGTATGATACAGTAACAAATAGAAAAATTCTTTAGTTTCAGTAGAATCATACAAAATGGTACTGGTTTAGTTTCGCATATTATACGCATTTATTTCAATGTCATTATGTCCAATTATCGAATATTTTTTGCCATCTTGAAAAAGGAAATTTCTGCATTTTATAGTTTTAGATAGTGACGATATGATCTACCCTTATCTCGCTAACGTTCTTACTTGAATTAAATACATACCCCCTGGAAAACCTTCCACTTCTAGTTAAAACAACAAATAGTTAAAATACTCAATTTGTGTCTTAGAATTCGTGTGCAAAAGCCTGTTTCGCAAAAAAGTTCTTATGATTATACCAAAAAATGTTTATTGTGAATTATTACTATTGTAAAAAATATTTTCGTATCGAATTGCATTTACATATTAAAAATTGTTACAATACCTGACAAGCAAACCACCTACATAATAAATAACTAAGCTCTAAAACAATTAAATTTTAAATAAATAAATACACTCGAGACAATTAATTACATAATCAATTTTAATATTTTATTAAAATTCCCTAAAAGCATGTATCGTATATAGTATAATATGCTTTCAAAACACAAACAACAAAAATATTTCAAATTAATTAATAAAATAATTAATGGAGTTTTTATTTATCTATGTTTATACAGTTTTTTGTTTATTGATTTTTAATTTTTAAATTAAACTTTCAAATAATTTCCATTTAATTTTTTAAATATGCAAATTTTCTGTTTTGGTTATTTTTAGTTTTATAACAATGTAGAGGCTTCACGATTTACATACACAAAATTTGTGAATTTGATTTTGTAATGTTCAAAAAAAATTCCATAATAGTTTTTGCAAGCTTTAACGCAATATAGCTTCCTTCCCGAATTGTTCATGACCAACAGCTAAAATAATTATAAATATTATTATTTAATGCAAACGGTCAATTAATCACTATTATCTATTGTTGATAAAATATATTTTATGTCAACAATTAACTTTGTTATTCATAGAAAGAACATTTTCTATTAACCACCCACAAAATACCTCGCGGCTAAAGCTGAATACTAAAAAGGAATAACTGTAAAATACCTCGTACATTTACACAATTTGTTGAGGAAAATTGATTTTATTATTAAATCAAGTTTATTTATTTATTATAAATTTATATTAAAAAAAAATAAAAATAAATAAATCCAACATCATGAATATTTTATAACATTTACGTTGTATAACAAAAAATTCTATTCTAACCCATTTTTTCCAGTTTATTAATTTTCCTTTTTTTATTTATATATTTATTTATTTATAAATAAGAAAAATAAAAGAACACTTTTCATTTTTTTGTTTTTATGAATTTTTCTCCTCTATTCCATCTTTAATATTAAAGATTTTTTTATTTTTTATTCTTCGGTATTTGTCTATCTCAATGTAAGAACGAATATGGTTGTGGTATATAGAATACGTATACATAAACTGTGTAACACTGGAAATTAGATTTTCATACTTTGCAAGATTTACGATTTGAGATGAAAATAAGAAATAAAAATATATTTTCTTATCATTTTATCTATAAATTACGTAAAACACGTTTTAGGTGACAAATTTTGTCGCTTTGTTTTTTCCCTGTATTTTTTTATAGTGCTGATAAATGGTGAAATAGAATTGCGCGAATATATGTAGATATATTGGAGATAACTCTATTTGTTATTGTACGAAAGTGATAACTTTATGGATTCTAGATGACATTTTTCGAACGTGAGTTTAATATTACAGTGAAATCAATTTCTGCTAGGTCATATACATTTTATGGCAACGTACATACATGTATCGGAAATTTAAACCTTACACAGATCGTGTGTATTTATATATAATTTTGAAAGAGCTAAAGTTTGGGATTGCACGTTTATATGCTACATAAAATAACCTTTGGCAAAGCTTACGAAATTTGATTTCTATGAAAAATGTTAGTCAAGTAACGTTTTATAGGCAATATTTGTTAGTTATATCAATAAATAAGAAGAGTTGCAGATTTAACATTTCTCGCCCAGAATTGGTGGAGACAGATGATTTTCTGAAAATTAGGGTTTACTAAGGAAATAATTGGCCAGAAGTTTTTTTTAATCGATGTATTTTTTCACGCAGATTAAGGATTCCATGAGTCCTCTGCAGAAACTTCTTATCAATATACATAGTTGGTTATTTAGCTTTTTGTGAATTTTGTCTAATTCGATTGGACTAACATGCTTGTTGGCACAACATACTCAGGTTCTGAATCTTATTATTAAAGGTATCAACTTCCGCAATCGGGGCACATTTGCAGATTTTAGATTTTTGCCCAGTAATTGTGGACACAGGTGATTTTGAATAAAATTTATTTTTCGATGAAATATTTAAAAATAACCGAGTGATCCAAATGCTACATAGCATAACAACTGCTGGTTCCGAAACCTATTTTTAGAAGTATCCTCCATGGCAATCCGAGCACAATTGCAGTTTTTATTTTTTTCGCAAAATATTGTAATTCTTCTGATGAATCATTATTAACGTTAATTTGAACCATGCAAGTTTCAAAAATCAGTTTTTAACGTTTTTTCAGTACGAAGAGAATACTGGTGTCAATCTGTGTTAGCCTAATAATTTGATTAAGATTTTTCCGTAAACCAAATATCAGGTGAACAGCTGATAGCCTTCTAAAATAATTGTGTGGTTTTTAATTTCTTGGCAAAACCAAGAGACGTTGACTGAATAAAATAAAAATATGAATTTAAATTTTGATACTTGTTAATGAAAGTATAAAGTGAGGGCCACATAATTTTTCACTCAGGAATGAGTGTGGCCAGCACAATAGTTATTCCGTGTTGAGATATGCGGCCTGCGAGCATGTCGTAATATGAAATAACTATTGCGGTGGCCCTCATATGGTGATAAATTCTGCGGCCCTGGATTTCTAAATAATGTCCAGTATTTATTTTGAAAATCCTCATTTTGCTTTGACAAGTTTCTAGCCTAGATCGTTTCATAAAAAGTTGCAAAGCAAATTACAGAAGATAAACGTAATTGCGCTACTTTTGATTTTTGTTAGACGTCACATTTATTTTCATACAAACACACATTTACTTATTATTTGTACACTCCTGACAAAAATATTGTACATGTTCAAATTCATTTTTGAATTTAATAAAAAAATTATTAAGATAATTTAAATTTAAAAGGTGTCTTGATGTTGAAAATCGAATTGTGCCTTAATATTTTTTCATTTAACGTTTAGTAAGGCATTGAAATATGTAGGCTTATTCGTATTTTTTAAAACAACGAAATATGCTATTTTTTGGTCTACGAGTGTAATAAGGATAGGTTATAGATCTTTTTACTAAACCCGAAACAAAAATGTTTATAGAAATGTTTAGACATTTTATTGGTTTTGTTTTTTCGCAAATGTCAAACATTTATCTCGAATCTCGAATATGACGAATGAAGAACAAACATTTAGCGTATTTTGTTGAGAAATTTACAACAACAATCGCACTAGGCAGAGAAATTAAGTAATTAAAAAAATAGTTCGAATTATTTACTTCAAACTCGAACAAATAAAATTCGTAAATATTTGACAGAAAAATAGGAGAATTAACAACATAAAAGCTACAAATTAAATCGAAATAATAATTCTTGACTTATATTCTTGAAAAAAAAAACAATAATTCCATTAGTAATATCAAAGCTTACCTAAATATACTATATTATATTTAGGTAAGCTTTGTTAATATCCATACATTACAATTTTTTCTCAACAAAATATGCTTATTGTTGTCGTAATTTATTTTTCCTACAATCGCCGTGAAAAGCAGGCTTTTTTTCTCTGTTTTCAAAGCCCAAAGTGTCTGTTTTTTTGACAGTTAATAAACAAATTACTTTGTCACACGTTTCTCTTAGAAACGTGTGACAAAATTTGAAACCGCACGCATGTTTAAAGAAAGACTAATGTTTGTATAAAACATCAAACCAAATTTTTGTTTTTCTTTATGAAAAATAAAAAAAATCTTTGACTACTCGATTGAACAAAATGTCGGTCCTAAAATAAAATCGTATTGTCAGTATAGTAAATTTTACTACAAAATTATCTTTTTATTATATTTTTTAAAATGATTGTAGGAAAAATAAAGTGTGAAACACGTCCGCAAAGTTGTTTGTCACGCTCGAAAGGTTGCTGGCCTCCGTCCCGTCGGCCAGCAATTTCCTTTCTCGCGTGACAAACTGGCACTTTGCGCTCTTGATACACAAATAACTATTGTTGTTCCAAGAGACATACACATAAATAGCTTTCGTTTTATTTGATATTATTATACGGCGTTGCCGTGATGTAAATTGTTGTTGTTTCTTATGTATTTTTTGTTTTGTTTTTTATATTTTATCAAAGCAACCTTGATTATACAAAGCCATAGTCTAAAAAACGAAGCTTTTATAAGGGAATTAGAAACGAGGAAAAAACTAAAATTTTCATAGTAAAACCACTGAGCATAATATTAATAGAGGAATAATTTGTATGAATGACAAATGTCCACTAAAAATAAAATCGATTTTTCCTCGATTTCTAATATTTCCGAATGCCTCTTTCTATCTTTCGTATTTTCTATAAGCAAAAATTAAAAGGGGAATTTAAAGGCGTTACTAAATATTACGTTAAAACAAAACCAACCACCAAGCAGGCCATGGAAAACACTATAGGTTTTGAATACATATGTAGATTAAGCCTGAATTCCATTGCGAATAAAAGTTTGTCAGTCAAAATAAAGGGAGATAAAAATATAAAATCGGTGGTTGTGTGAAAGAAACACAAAACGAAGTCAGTCAAGGTTTTACTTACATCAAATGTGTATTTGTATTAGTGGATCGCCATAATTATGGTCAGAAATTATCAAAATCGAGGTCATTTTATGGTTATCCAACTAATATATGTACACAAATTTTGTGTACGAACGCAAATTTTTTTCCGCACACTAAGATAATTTAAAAGTTTGTTATTTTTATGGTAAGTGTCATAATTTTTTTTGGTGGTTGGTTCTACAAATAGCTGTGATAAAAAAAATATAAAATTTGTGTACAATTAAATTGTGATAACTTGGGATCAATTGTGATAATATCGCTAAATACTATTATTGGCAATTTAATAAAGTAATCGTTTTTTTTTTAAATAATTTATTGGTGGTGAAAAAGCCAAATTAATTTTTTTTTGCTGTCGCTGTCAAAATTTATCAAGATATTTGTACTATAAAAAAAATAAAAAAAACATGCTTTATCTTTGTCACTCCAATGGATTTTTTTTTTGTCTTCTTTCGACTTGAAGTCAGTTCAGTCAATTATTCACAGTGGAATTCAGGCTTAAAAAATAATGAAAACAATTTAGTTTTCGTCACATTTCCTTGTAAAGATAAAAATTTGATTTTATAAAAAAAAAAATGTTTGTCGGGATACCAAAATGAATTTTCGATACAATTCTGGAATAAGGATTAAATTTTAATTAAACCGATTTCTAAATTCTTAATTAAGTTTAAATTTCGCCAATTAGGACGGAACTTGCTGGTTTTTCCTTAACCGATTTGAACTTAATCCAACATTTATTTATGTCCGATGGAAATGGGGTTATAAAATATGTATATTAGTTAGCTGATATTCTGGAATATATCCTTAGGGTGGAATTTGGCTTTTTATAAATGTATGTATCTAAGATGGAAATGGGATTCTCAAATTATGTTAAGATAAAGCTCTGGAAATGGTAAATTATTATGAATAGAACTTAGATAGTTCAACTGATTATAATAAAATTCGACAGGTGTACCCATAAATACAAACACAAATCCAAAATTCAAATTATTTTAAGAATCGTATAGCTAAATCCAGTGTAGAAAAATACCTGGAATGGCCCAATTCGTCGAAGATGTCTGTGATGTTAGGCAAGGAAAATGTATCGCCTATTGTAGCGTCATTTAACTTCCGGAAGTCTACGACGATTCTCCATTGTTTTTTCCCATTTTCATCTGATTTTTTGGGTACTGCTAAAAGTGGCGAATTAAAAGGACTAGTACTATGGCAAATTTTTCCTTCGTTAAACATTTCTTCGACTTGTCTGTTAATTTATTTTTTCAAAATTTGGGGCAGACGGTATTGTTTAACATTAATAGGAGGTGTATCCGTGTGCAGTTGAATAGAGTGTTGCACGCCCGGGATGCAAGATAAGCTAAATTTCAAGCAAACTCCGAGAATGGAACTACATTCTTCAATATTCAAATCTTCATCCAGTTTTTCGTTTATCATATCTATGACAACTTGGTGGCGGTTTTCGTTCTGATCGATGAAGGATTGTTTGATGCAGTTCTCCGTGTTCTCCAATTTCTGAATACTATAGTTTTCTGTCTGTTCAATTTTTGGTGAAAAAGGGGGAATTTCTACTCCATGGTTATTCGCATTAATTAATGGGATCAGTGCTCTGTTATTTGTCGCCCTTGTGATGCAATTGCCAATAAATAGGCCTGATTGCAATTCTTCGGAAACACAAATTATTTCTCCGTTAATTGGCGTGTAAGATTGAATATACATTTCACTTCTAGGTGGTATCTTCATCGTATTCCTATTTGTTTCTAAAGCTATCGTTGACGCGTTGTCGCCGTGTGAAATTTCTAATTGATTTTTACTGTACAACAGGTCTATCTTGAAATTATTCCGCATGTCTCTGCCTAAAATACCTTCTTGTGCTATATGGAATTCATCGCTAACAACGTGATATTTTTGGGTTATGTAATTATTATTTTGTATTTGAAATGTTATGTAGCATGAACCAATGGTTATGGTCTCACCAGAACCTATACCATGTAAGCAAACCTTCATATCTGTATTTATCTTTACCGACTTATTCAGACAGCTATGCTTAACCAAGGATACATCTGCACCAGAGTCAATTAATAAACTTAATGTAGTCTTTTTTGTCATTTCCGTTGTGAGAGTTTCTGAATTTAGTCGAACAAAATGTTGAACATAAGAACATATTATAGTTAGGATGGGATTGAGGCAACTTACTTACTATGTTTGGGCAATGGTTATTTTCTAAACTCTTAATTTTATTAGTCGTGTCAGTGTCATTACTCCTGACATCTTCATTGTTTTCATAAACTTTCATGGATATGGTGCTATGAGGGGTGATTGGGTTTATAATTAAGGGATTTTGGTTGTTCTTTGGACTCAAGCATCGCTTCTCTCCTGTGCGTTCTCGAGCCCGTTGGAGTTTTCCGAACAAATTTCTTCACTCACATAATGGTTAACTTGGGCATTGCGTTTGCTTAGAGGATTGTTAGTTTTGTTCTCGGATATACTTAAGTGTTGAAGTGAACTGGTAATATTTTCCATTCTACCATTATCTATGGGGTTATATGGTGTATTGCGCGTGTAAGAATTTTTTATCGGTGTTGACACTGCTACGGGATTCCGCCATGATACTGACTGTAGTATCCTGTATATACCTGAGAAGTCCGCGTATCATTTCTGTGTTTAGTTCTACTTTTTTGTATTATATGCCCGTTTCTCTTACAATACCGACAAAATTTAATTTGTTTTTCTTGTGGTGGTACAGTTTTACCATCTGGTACTCTAATAGAAGTGTTTACTCTTGAATATTTCGTTTCGTCGTACAAGTTCTTTTCGAAACTCAATTGTTGCGTTGCTATTTCTAAACATTTTTCGAGAGATTCACCTTGGTGAATTCTAATGAAGTTTCTTATCGATTCCGGTAAGCCAATGATAAATCTAGGAATTATTCTTTTCTCTGCGATTTTTCTAGCTGTAACGTCGTCACTCACATTGCACTGTGTTTTCAGTAGTTTGTGGTACTTTTCTACCAGATTAGTAGTTCTCATGGAGAATTCATGGAAATTTTCGAACAATGGTTCAAATTTTAATTGTGATATTCTTCTTTCAATATCATCAAAAGTGTCCTCTACCTGATAAATTTTGGAAAGTTATGCTTTGATGTCTATCCAGGTATTGGGTTTTGCATTAGCTATTATATTATACACTTTACTCCCTAACTTGAATAATATGTAGTCAACTAGAAGACTACGCTCGTTATCTGTTGTGCACTGTTCATATACTCTGTCCACGCAGGAGATACATTTTAGCGACTCATCCGGGTTACCGTTAAATTCTGGTATTCGGCGAGCAAGGCTTTCCATTTTCTGAAATTTTTCCATCTCTAATTTTTCTATATCACACGGGGGATTAGAATACTGGGTTTTCGGATTCGCGTTTACGCTTGATTTTGGGTTTGAGTCGGGAGGGTTGGATAGATTTTGGTTTGATACTTCTGTTTTAAGATCACCGTTAACACTGGACATTAATTTCCGTATGTTCTTATATGGTGGGATGAAGAACGGATCTTTATCTGATTTATTTGGCATACACTAATTTCTAATTTAACTACAAAAATAAATTTAAAAAATTAGAATACTTACCTTAAATTTGGGAAATCGGGAACGTATTCCTTTTTTTCGGCTGCGCCACTGTTAAGCTTTTTCTTATTTTTACAACACTTAGTCACTTTATTCACTCACCAACACTAAACTTCACGAATTAGTTCTTTATAGCACATGGAATTCACAATTTATATATATTATAATTTATTTATTTGTATTTAAAATTTTTACAAATTTTCTTATTTATATGAATTACTTTCACGATATTACGATAATTTTAGAATTTAATTATTTATATGTATTACTTTCAGAATTATGACCTATGGTCTATGCAATTTCACTAACTCCCCTTTTTTTTCTTAACACTAAAAATATTTTATTTTAAAAATTGCCAATTCGGCTTAATGTGTAAATATATATTTTTTATTTTTATGGACAATGACATAAAATTGGGCCAATGCTTGTTTTGTATATGTTTTGCTTTTAAATAATTATTGTTGATAATTAAATTTCTTAGGAGTTTGGGGTTATTGAAATTATAAAGTTGGGAAACTATTTGGGTAATGGAATTTATAGGTTGGGAAATTATTTTTGGAATATGAGTTAATGTAGGTTTATTAACTCACGGTTAGGATTTCACAACAGGCTGTTGAACCTGAAGGACCCTTCATTGAGGTTGGCTAACTGGTCAATGTGTTTTAGATGATTTGACTTCGATTTTCAGCACAAAAAGCGAATTTATTGTTGTTCCAGGTGGTAAATATTCTTTGTATTTTATTTCTTATCTAGAGACTTGAACACTGGCTAGTTTCGTTACGGGCTTAAAGCAGACTCATTCCATATACATATAAAATAATAATAATAATAATAAATAATCGCCTATACATATATAAACCTCTAGACCAATTTTGATTGAATTATTAACCCTCGAGGTTCAACCTCCATAAATATTTATTTATTTAGCACGTAAAACCAATAGCCATTTATTTAGAATTTCTAATAATTCTCTGTAGGCGGGCGGGTATGAGATTTGCAATTTTATACATATTTGTATAATACAATGAACCAAAAATAAAATGTACTACAAATTAACATTTTGTATATTTCAAACCAAAAAAAAAAATTAAATTTAAATTTTATTTATTTTTAATGTAAATTTCGCCATTATATTACAAAGCACACAAACAATTTTTGTTATTTTTATTTACACTGCAGAGAATCCGTTTCGAATTTCGTTTTGTGTTGATTACAAATACGCCAACGATTTATTTCCAACCAATATCGAAAATGTATCCCTACGATGCTACTTAGTACATATGTATAGCAGAAAGAACAAAAATAAGCAGAAATTTGCTTGGTATTCTTATCTTTTTAAAAAGACAAAAGTTATTGTACAATAATTCAAATACGCTTACTCGTACTCATAGATGATTATAGATATAGCATCAACATCATATTGATTTTTAATGCATAAAATAAAACGTACATTGAAACATGTGTAAACAAAACAGGATCTGACAAGCAGGAACTGTACATTCAACTAAGCCAACTAAATATAATTAAAATGTATACAGACGTCGTATTATAGTAAACTATTTTTGTTCCAAATTCAGTTCCGGCTAGAAACAATAACCACTAAAAATTCCGGTACATACAACGAAAACCATACGCCGGAATTAATATCCATATAATACTTACATAAAATAGACTCTAAAGTACCCATATATGTTCTATATCCCTTTGAAAGCATATTTGGGTAAGTTTTGTGTACATTAGAGTTTCATTTTGTAAACATTATTTTGTACAAAAATTAAAACTTAAATCACGATAACGATCTAGTCAAAATTTATCATTTTTTGGTGTGCTCTGTTTTGTATAAACGGATACAATTCGTTTGTATAAAAGGAATACTACATTTAGTGTAGAGTAACATAAAAAAGAGAATAAAAATAAAACGAATTAAAATCCAGATTCAAGCCAACAAAACACATAAGCTTCAAAAAGCTCAAAGAATGCATTAAAAGTTTAACAACGAAAATAAAAAGCTGAACCGATTTTTTTTTTATTATTTAAATAAATTATATTTTATTATTTTCATTCTGCATCACACATTGTATGTACGTATGTAAAATTAAAATTGTACATACGTACGTCTGTACATAATTTGGAAGGATATGATTTGTGCTCAAGCTAATACATTTCTATATAATATACTATAGAGATACCTACATGTTCATTGTATACATATGTATATGAGCTCGTACATGTTTTATGAATTTCATTTCTTAATATATGTTCATGCTTGAAATACGTAACAAGCGCGAAACATATTTTAGCAGAATGATTCATCCATGATTCGATGCAAAAAAATAAAAATAAAAATTAAATCGTTTTGTTTAAGGAGCCGAAATACAGAATGAACAATTTACAATTCTTTTATTTAGCTTGTAAAAAAATTGACTCGAAAACAAGCTTCAAAACACATTAGTTAAAAGAATACTTACGTCATTTTAGTATCTCTTTGTCGGCTAAAGCTCAGGGGATTGCGTGTGTTTTCCAGTGACATTAACCTTGTAGAATTCTTCGTGATAACATCAGTAAGTTGTGATTCTTACACCAAGCATAAATAAAATTTAAATACCTTTATGTTATTTATTTTCTTATAATTTGCACAGTAACTTTGAAAGATGCGCCTGAAAATCAACGTGAAACAATCATAGTTTGTTGTCGCGAAAACGAAACTACGGCTCTTTCTAAGCGGGTGGAAAATGAAATGATCGATTTTAGTGAGGGTTTCATACAGCATCCGGTTGGCGTATCCACTCTTGATTTCCTCGGTCACAAGATAACCCCTAATGGTATTCTGCCGTCTGAAGGACGAATTAACGCCATTAGGGAATTCCCAGCTCCAACGTCAATCAAAAGCATACAGCGATTCGTCGGTATGGTAAATTACTACCACTGATTTATACCAAAACTCGCTGAAACACTCGCACCAATTCATAATCACTTAGCAGCATTACTAAAAAAGCCCCAGACAGCCATGAAATTCTCTTGACCCGACGAATGTCAACAAGCATTCACGTCGCTAAAAACTGAATTGGCACGAACAACACTTTTAGCGCATCCAATGAGCGACTCAAAGTTCAGCGTTACTACTGATGCATCAAACACTATCGTCGTGGCAGTTTTGTAACAGTACATCAACGAGTGTTGGGAGCCACTGGGATTTTTCTGCAAGAAACTCTCGGATCCCGAAATTAATTATTCCGTATTCGACCGGGAATCACTCGCAATTTACTTAGCAGTTAAACACTTCAGATATTTTGTCGAGGGTCGGGACTTCACCATTTACACCGACCACAAGCCTCTGACTAGAGCAATTCAGTCTAAAACTGAACGTAATCCAAGGCAATCTCGCCACTTGGATTACATAAGTCAATTTACCACGGACATTCACCCAAACCTAGAACTTCAGAATCTATTTTCTGGTTCCGAATGTCACACTAGTTCATCAATGAAACTAGAGATAGGCTCAGTCTACTAACTAGGCTCAGTCTTGTTTATCCTGCCAACGTGCCAAAGTCCAACGGCACACAAAATCACCTCATGGACAATTCGAGATTCCACCTGGTCGATTTGAACATATCCACTTAGACATTGTTGGACCACTTCCACCATCTGATGGATATTCATATTTACTCACATGTGTACCGATCGCTTCACTCGCTGGCCCGAATCATACTGCATGACCAATATGTCAGCTGCAACCATTGCCACAACATTCGTCAATAATTACGTATCACGATTCGGAGTGCCCCTTCACATCACAACCGATCAGGGAACACAATTCGAGTCAAAATTATTTACCTAGTTAACGAACTCCTCGGATCACATCCGATCCGTACAACGGATTACCATCCGCAAGCCAATGGCATGGTCCAACGCTTTCATCGGCAACTCAAAGTCGCACTCATGGCCAGAAGCAACACAATTCATTGGAGTTCGGAAATACCAATCATTTTACTTGGGATCCGAGCAACGGTTAAAGAAGATCTGAAGTGCTCACCAGCTGAAATGGTTTATGGTCAAACCATCAAGCAACCCGGTGAGTTCTTCGTCGAAAATCATCTTTCACCTTTACCAACCAGCGACACAGTCATCGACCAACTGCGACAAACCATGAAAAACCTTGTACCCAAATCAACTCGTCAATCCAAACAAGATGACGTTTTTGTTCCGAAATCACTCGACACTTGTGATTTTGTTTTCATTAGTTTAACTCCTCCATACGAAGGTCCGTATAAAGTTATACGTCGACTACGAAAACAATTCATCGTATCGATTAATGGAAAAAACTTCAACATTTCAATCGATCGATTAAAACCAGCATATGGAATCCTCTGTTCGGCTGATCAAACATCAAACCCATGAATATACAAAACCGTCCGTCCGTATTGACACTACTTATTCAATTATTCCCTAACGAGGGGAAATCACTTGCGGGGGAGTCCTGTAGCGGCTCGTTCACTTATTCATACATTTATTTATTTTACAATCACTCACCACCACAATCAGTTTACACACATTAATCTCGAACACATCTCGAACATATTTACAAAAGCAAAGGAACGCACCTTTTATTCCAGGTATACCAACCACGCGATAAATAACCAAAATATCTAAACGTCAATATAGTAGTATAAAACGAGAGGTGAAAGAAAACAGAAACGAGTCTGAAAAGTGCGTGCAAAACACAAAATAATAATAATTGAAATAATAAATTATCTTAAATACTTATTAAACAATAACAATAATTTAATATAATAAATCAAATTTATAAATTAATACAACTTAAATTTTTTACACATTAAAAACTACCATAAAGTCAAGACGATCAAGAACCAATTTATTTTGGAAATTGGCCAAAATATAAATTTCATACATGCACATTCCATTAGTCAAGGTAACGTCGGATTTGGGATAAGGATTAACCATATTATCAATTGATTCACCTCTACCCCAGTTAATTAGCTCAACAGCATCGCATGATTAACCTTCAAAGTGCAACGCGGAAATTTATACCGGTAATTACAAATCTTGACGTAAAAATTGGCTCTGTTATTGAAATACTTCAGTAATATAAGATTATAAGTATTGAAAGGTCTTCAGTTTTGTTTCGTTTGGGTAATTTATTTTATCTCGAAACTTCTTAAAAGTAGCTTGTTTAATTGCGCTTATTTGGCATTAAAGTTGGCGTTTTTGTTATTATTATAAAAATTTGCGTGTTGTTAGACTACACTTTTAATGTGTAAAAAATTAATTGCTTTGCACCTTCATTATATTAGCTCACAATAGCACACAATTTATCACCATTCACTACTTTACACATCATAAAATAATATCACTAAAATATCAACCGTTATTTTACTCATTATTAAATTACTATTGTTTTGTACTCAAATATTATGACTCGTTTTTTTTACTTTGAAAATTATCTCTAAAAAACTAATATTTTCCTTTTGCTGTTTTAGATATTTTAAAATTTCAAAATTATTTTATTTCGAACCCCAAACAGTTATTTCATTTTTACAATATTAATCGATTTAATATTTAATTTTATCCAACTAACGTTTTATTTTTCTCTTACATTTATCACAAAATTTTAATATATTCTAATCATTTTAAAAATTATTCAAGAATAGAGCAAAAATAATAATTTTTCACCGATCTGTTTTTATAAACCAGGTAGCGTAAGAATACCACACTAATCATTTCGCACAAAAAATGTTTTTTTCTGCGACTTGCATTCGATTCATCGAAATGGATTTTTCAAAATGAATTTCTCGTTTGTTACAAGCTTAGAGTTTTGATAAATTGAAGGAAATACAGCCAAACATAATTTACTGGCATAATTTAGAACACACCTTAAAATGTAAATTCTTTAAAATGGATATTAAATTTTAAAATTATTGCCAGAATTTTTGGAAAAAGAAGATTTTCTGTTGAAATATTCTGCAAAATGCAGATATGCATTTTAATTTTAAAATTACACGGAAAAAACACTTTAATAAAGGTTGTTATATTTTATGTATATTAACTCTCATTTACATGAGAAAATTTGCCCCCGTGCCAATATTTGAGAACCTTTAATATATGATATAATAAAATATTAGTTGTTTAAATGGTAAATACTCCCATGTAAATTACATAAATTAATAATTTTATAAGACTGAATTTCATAGCTATAGGTTATTTTCATATTAGAATATCAACATGCCTTATATAAATGATAACCTTTGTGAAACATGATCATGGTAGTTAAATGTTGTTATTATAGGGACTAACACATTTTGTAGAAACCTTAAGGTGGCTTCATAACACATTTACATATACACTATAGCAATATCTAATAAGGTTAAATAGGAGAAATTATTATAAAAAATAATAAAACTGATGCATTAAACATATTAATAATTAATATTATGAAATGGAGCAGTTTCAAAATTTTCATGATAGATTCATATATTTTTTAGAAGCTTTTCGTAAATTATAAAGGATTCGTTATAATACAATTTATTAAATAATCTTATATAGCTTTGTAATGATAGTAGTTTAAATAAATAAAACAACAATTTTAGTTTAATTCATTAGTTTATTACTTATAACATAATTTACTTAACTTTACGTTTACATACTTGTATATAATCTATTAATTAAATATATATTTATATATCACGATTAACTTCAAACAATATAAATCTTTTTATTTAATTTTATCATAGAAATCTTAGCAAAAAATTCATTTTACGTTCTATTAAAAAATTAGATTCTTCAACACAAAAAGAATAAAGGTGATAATCAAAATAAATTGTTTTTAATTCAATCAGAACAAATTTTATCAAATTATTAGAACAATCATACTTAATTGCTTTCACTTTAAAAAATATAGGGTTATCTCCGTCCGAATCAATATTCAATACTGAATTAATTTTAATTTTTCTGTTGTTAATATTAATCCAAGAATAATAATTATTTTCTAATAATTTTCGAAATGATATGCCATTTTTTATGTCCATTATCCTTTCAGAGCTACGTACGCTGCCAAACCTTAATCTATTAAATATAGTTCATTTTTAAACATGTAATTATATTGCACTATTAACTTATATTATTCACTTATATTGACGTTTAAACGAAACGATTAATGGCGAGCAACTGAAAACCAAAACGTTGTTGAACAAAGGTTAACGATGTGATGCCGAAACAACTTTTTTCTTTCCTCGGATAATCGTAACATTGAATATAGGATCGTATCTCTTTCACATTAGCGACGAATCCGATATTTATGATAAACGTTCTCATAAGCTACAGAAAAAAGTAAAGACTAACAATATATTGAAAGTATCTGTTGGAAATTAACAAATAGTCTGTAATATTTGTAACAGACGGTCTCATTGATGTAATAAAGTTTAGGGTTTTGCATATAAAAATCTACTGTTTCGCATGAGAAGCTAGTAAAAAATTATATAATAACTCTTCTATTATTTTTACAGAACTGCTAAATCAAAAATAATAAAGATTATTTTATTTAGGAGACTCATTATATCAATTTATTTCCAATAAAACTAATACACAATATTATTCTATATATTAACGGATGTGATTTTTATTAAATTGTTTATAATAATTTAATGAATGTTCTTGTATTTTATGAGAAGGGCTGTTTTATTTTTTTTGTTATGCATATAAGAATGATTCATATGAATTTTTTTTTCCGTGTAAACCACCATTTTCCAGAAAATAAATTTTCCATTCCCAGCAAAAATACTTTTATTAATTCAAAATCATTCAAGAATCCCATTTTCAATGTCGAGTTTCATCTTATTTAGACATTTCCTAAAAAAAAACACACACAGATTAGGCACCCACGCCGCACATCATGATCACTCCCTGAAATTATGTAAAATTAACAACACATCCTTTTCAATATTATCACCATTTACACAATTATATTTACAGAAAAAAATTAGTTGAATCTGCTTGGAGATATAACCACTCGTCGTCCGAAATTTGCTGCGGTACTTAGGCTGTCGTCGCGTACGGAGAGATCTGCGAACACGCCAGCTATAGCTAATACAATAAACCGAAGACAAAAAAATACACACCCGGAATATAATCAAGAAACGAGTATTCACACCTCAGGTCAGACCACACACTAAATCTAATTAATTTAATCAAAATAAACAGAAATATAATTAACATAAAATAAATGGTGATATTACAGTAAATGATGAAAGATGTTTCCCGTTTCGATAGTGGATGTTCTATGAGACGCCACAATTTACAGCTATAAGGCAACGATATGGATTCTTTGTATTATCTGCTTACTACTGGCACTAATTACCAAAATTTGTTCTCTGGGAATACCACAATACTCAGTGGTAACTGGATTTTACCGTTGGTAAAGCGATCGGTTAAATTTTGTTTTGTTTTTTTGTTTTTAATTTCCGACTTTTGCCAACCACAACTAAAACTGGCTTCTTTTTGTTCCACTCGGTTATACAAACGATATATCCAATTAATATATAATCCAATTTGGACCAGCACTGCCTTCCAGCTTTTACAATTTCTCTTTTTTTATTTATTTTTAAGTTTTATTTTGTTTATAAATTAAACAATTTTTATTTGGTTTAGAGCTCTTTTTATTTCTTTTTAACTAATTAAAGCTTGAGCTTTCGAACCCTGTTCGGGTGGGTTCATTTTCAAAAGCATAATCTATGCTTATGCTTTTAAAAATAAACCCGAATAAACATTATTTAATTTATAAATATTAATTGGCTCATAAAAATAAAACACTAATTTTATTTTGTTGATTTATCTCTTACACACAACTCTTCATCTTCTTTGTCTAAAAATCAATCCCTCCCTTTTTCCTTTTCTTTCGTCTTCTTCTGTCAAACCTATTACACAGCCGAACTCCTTTCTCTGATGCATGCGCCAAACAAGACACTGGATAGCACCCGAACTAGAAACAAAATATTTATTTTATTTTATTTTCAAATTGAGAGAACTCATCAACTTACAGCTGTGAACACTAAATATTCCTTCGCATTCAGAAATGATCATAACAAGACATTAAACCACAAATAAACAATAATAATAAGGCTAATTGGCCTTATTCAACAACTTCCTCTAATAATCGTCTAAGAATCCCATTTTCATCGTACCTTTCAAGGGACAAAAACCCGAAGGTAGAAAATCCCGATGGTACTAAATCCCGAGGGGACAAAATCCCGAGGGTATAAAATCCCGTAATCCCGAGGAAATCCCGCAGAGTGCCCCTTCTGGTGAAGGAAAATTTTTATTTAAAGTAAATTAAGGGATCACTACATTTGCCTGAAAAAAAAAATTCACAAATTTTAAGATCCAGAATAATTGAAAATTAAAAAATCCAGAAAAAAAAAATTCTAGAAATTACTAATGCCTCAATTCCACTGTGAATCAAAGTTTGTCATTAAAAATAACTTGAGATAAAAATATAAAATCGGTGGTTATCTGAACGAGACACATAACGGAGTCAGTCAAGTTTTTACTAACCAAAAATGTATATCTGTGTTAGTGCACTGAGGTCGAAATTAAACAAAAATGAAATCGAGAACATTTTATGGCAGTCCAATTAATACATGTATATAAATATTGTGTACCGATGAAAAATATTTCTTGCACACACTGATAATTTTAATTGTTTCGCATTTTTATGGGAAAGATTTTTTTTTAATTTTGTATTTTATGCCGGAAATAATTTGAATAAAATAATTCTGATATGAGTATTAATAATAATTAAATTTTTAGATTATTTTGAAACGTGAAAATAATCGAATTAACACTAACTCTTCATTTTTCTAATAATTCTTGGTTGTTCTAGGTTATGTTTTTGTTTGTGTCAAAACACTAAGGCAATTTTAAAGTTTGCAATTTTTATGTTAAAGTCTAATGTGTGATCGAAAATATTCGACAAAAAAATTCTGATATGAGTAAAAATACTCGAATTAACACTAATTCATAATTTTTTTTTATAATTCTTGGTTATATTTTTGTTTGCTGTCAAGATGTATCCATAAAATTTGCTATAAAAAAAACAATAACAAAATACTTTATCTTTGTCTTTCTGATGGAATATTTTTTTTTGTCTTCTTCCAACTTCAAGTCAGCTCAGTCAATTTTTCACAGTGGAATTGGGCTATAAAGAAGCAATCCAGAAAAAATCCAGAAAAAATATTTTGTTCAAAATAAATAAAAAATCAATTTTATTGGCATTTTTAGACTTTTGTCGTCACTTGAAACATTTGTGGTACATCTATCAGAAGAAGCGATACGAGCGATACAATTCCTTTGATCTGTGTCTGCAAGATTGACGAAGCATTAACGAAGAAATCAATCCGCAATTCGCTCCAAGAGATTCGTCGATACTATACTAACCCAACGAATTAAGCCAACCACAAAATAAATTGAAACATTTGTAGTACAACAATCCGTAGAAGCGATATATGCGATATAATTCCTTTGACCGGTGTCTGAAAGGTTGAAGCAATTTTTATTACCATAAATATTAAGAACTTTACGGAAAATCTCAAATTTTAAGAGCATTTTATGAATCTTAATTTTAACTTGGACCGCACTTTGATAATTGTGTTTCTGGATTTTAGTTTTCTGCATTTTTGTTTTTCGGAATTTTTATGTTTCTGGATTTTTTTTTCGGGGTTTTCAATTTCTGTATTATTTTTTAGATAAGGTAGCAACCCGTAAATTAAAAATAGAAAGCGGGATTTTTATTTTTGCGGAACTCAGGAAAAGCAGGATTATGAAAAAATGGAATTTAAAAAACGGAATGTTTATTGGGCGCGATTTTAACTAAGCGGGATTTTAAAATGCGCGATATCGTCGTTACGATCCTCCCCTTTGACTCTCGGGATTTGGCTCGCCCCTAAAATAAACATCATTATTATTTGTTTCTGTTTTGTGACCTAGTAACAGGTGCGGTAAAATTGTCTTGTACTACAATGTTTTCCTGTTTATTCCGTTTGTTTACCTGGGTATCGATTTTGGTCGCAAAATGAGGATTGAGGATTGAGAATTTTGTATATGTACACGGCGTATAATATACATTTTGCTATTGTGTGCCGTCAAATATTTTTATTGTATTAGTGTGTTGTCTCATGATGGTAAGCATCAAAAATAAGCTAAGCGGGTGAAATCGGTTCAACTTTTTTGTTGCTTCCGCTCGCCTTGAGTTATTTTTCCCTACCTTTTAACATGAGGAATTCATGTTTTTCTATCTATTGTTGTTGTAAACGAGACATTCATTTTACTTCGTTACCAAAAATCCAAAACAATATACGCAATCAATTGCTCGTGGGGATCTTCAATATAAAAAACAAAAAGCAACATAAATAAATGGTTTTTAATTTTTACATTCTTCGTCGACCACATTCATAATATTTTTAACTTGTTTTTTTTTTTGAGTTATGTCAGTGAGAATAAACATTTGAAAAATAAAAAAAAACATTTCAGTGTTATCTCATGCGTACGAAAGGAATGTTGTACATATCTTTATTTCCAGTAATTTTCTATAAAATTTAAAACTAATAAAATGGTAAATTGAATTATGATTTAAAGATAAACAAAAATTAGCTAAAAATGGAAAACAAGTCAGAAAAATATTTATAAACTATAATTTTATTAATAATTTTAAATGATGAAAAGACACACGACGTACATCCTTCCTCTCCTGCGTTTGAATTAACACTAAGCCAAAATAACTAATTTACTTCTTATATTTTCCACATTATATTTTATATCCCTCTTTTTCGTATCATTTTATCTCTCTTATTTGCATCATGTAAAACAAAAAACAAAAAAAACCGCCCATCAATTTTTTAGTTTTTTGTTTAACATCGAATAAGAGGGATAATGTGAAAATATAAGTAAATTAGTGATTTTGGGATGGGCAAGTAGGATGTACGTCGTATATCTTTTCATCATTTAAATTTATTAATAAAATTATAGTTTATAAATATTTTTTTGACTTAATTTCCATTTTTAGCTAATTTTGATTTATCTTTAAATCATTATTCAATTTACCATTTTATTAGTTTTAAATTTTACAGAAAATTACTGGAAATAAAAATATGTACAACATTTCTTTCGTACACATGAGATAACACTGAATTGTTTTTTTTTATTTTTCAAATGTTTATTCTCTGTTTTTCTCTATTCTTTGAACACCAATACAATTTACCAATACTATTGCCTTCCGGTAATTCTCAACTCAATCCTCAAATTGCGACCAAAATCGCTACCCTGATTATCGCTTACCGTTGAGATATTATCAGCTGGTAGAAATTAACGATTGACTTTGTAAAATTCTTTAATACTTCTTGGTACGAAAACTACTCGTATATTGTTATTTGTATACGTAGTGTACACCAATCCAGCTTTGGTAGTAATACTATATTTGCGATTTTATTTTCAGTTCGTTTTACTTTGAATACTGATGGAATAATTATCTTTCGACAGATAATGGATACAGTAAATTCTGTTATTAATATCGAATCCAATGTGACGTAGTCACCGAACAAAAATAGATGTCTGATTTTTATTTTAAATAACATCCACTGCTTCAATTCCTCTTTCAAATTTTACTGCAGTCACAATTTTAGTAAAAATTTCCTCGATCGATACATTTGCTATAAAAGGAATTCCTATTTACTATAGCAGATGAATTTTGATGTCTTTCGAAATAATCCAATTTTTCATCACAGAACTTTATTTTATTATTGAATCTTTCCAAATGAGCAATCAGGCGATTTCAGACTTTATTTTCGATTTATGTAGTTGAAATTAAACTGGAGTCTAACTCCAATTTGACTTTGTTATTCAAGCCTCTCAATTTCTTTTTTCAGGTTGTCAACACTTAACAGAAAATTATTTTGTAATCCGGCATCTACTTTGACATTTGATTTTAATGTTAATCAACAAAGATAAATTATTACAAATTAAATAATTACGCAACACACGACTATAAAATGCAATTCAAATATAGCTTAAAGTTTTATTCTGATTTAGTTCACATACAGGTTAATAAAAAATTAACTAATCGCACATAGAACATTTGGCGCACATAGAAACAAACTCAACTTATTCAGAATACACCATATTGCAGAGTGATTGAAGATTGACTGGTTGGTCTTATTCAAAAATTTCGTTGAAAATCATTTACGAATCCCATTTCCACCGTACCGTTCTGATTATTATTTCTGTAATGTGGAAAAAATTAAAAATTTTTGTGTATGCCCTATAAACTATAGCTGTCTAAGGCCATAGTTCAATTTCGGTTTGTTGCATGAGGTAAAATTCCTAGTTAAGATAAACTAGTCGGTCCTTAATTTGCTCTTCAGCACATTAATGATCCCATACATAAGAAGATTCATTGCTGCGAAATTATACAAAAACCTCGAATAAAATTATTTGCCTTGGCCGGGCATTTAAGTTAAAGTGAGATTTAAGTTAAAGTGGGAGATATTCATGATCTAGCAAGACCTAAACTTTGTAGCAGGGTGCCAAGAAAACCGAGTGGAATAAGATTCTAGGTGATATTAACAACAAATTTTTGAACCAATTGCGAGATGTTATAGAGGCTAAACAAAAACTGACCATCTGCATACAAAATATGAGTTGCTGTAACATTATTTATTTAGCCAAAAATAATATTAAATTTAATAGATTTGCTATTTTATTTTAATTTTTTCTATATTACACAAATAATAATCAGAACAAATTTGTGAGTACAAATAATTTTGGCAAAAATTAAATTTACTGTAATTTCTCCTCGAACTAAAATCTAAAAACAAATTTGATTGAAAAGTAAAGCAGGATAATTAACCGTGCGATTCTGACGTTAAGACTGTTAAGAGTATCACAGCTAAGAGAAATTTTGGTAAGAGATTTTTTTAAAGAGAATCTCTTAATTGGTATTCTGTTGGTAGTACTCTTAAAATATCTCTTAAAAACTCTCCAAATACTATATATTAGAAAATAATTGGAGACCTGTCATTTTGAATTTTTACATACATTTTTGATGGTTGATAAATAAATAAAACCAATTTTAGTAATTTTTATTTAAATTTTTTTTTGTTTAAATAATTTAAATTACAAGGGATCCTAGCGGGATGGAGTTGGTGATTGAGGAGGTCTACCTGTGTCGCTTGGCTTTCTACCAGGAGGAACAGATATGCCGTTTCGGTGGATGTTATTATTATTATTTATTAACTGTAATTTATTTTAATTTGATTATTGCAATTCTGTGGCTTTGAGTCCATTTTCTTTTTCATTTCTTTATCAGTAACTGTGAGCCAATTCTTGGTTTCTTTTTTTTACATGATAATATTTTAATTCTTATCCTATATAGTATTTTGTTCAACTGTCACCACTTTCTCACCACATTGCAGACTTGATCGTTTTAGTTTCGACCTTCCCTGTACCTATATAAGGTCAGTAGGGTGACTTTCGTCCATTTTTTTACTTTTCCGGTTTACTTTAATTTCTTTTCTTCGTGTTCACAATTTGTTTTCTCCCTCATTGGTTAATACGAGGATGAATATGTGTGTTTAATTTTGGGGTGCGGTTTCCATGTTTTTTAGCGGTGTTGGTTTCTCCCGAGAACTGCGAAGAGATCGACATGGGACATGTGTTGCCTGTGGGCTCTCCTCGTTTGTTCGAAATATGGTATGATGTGGTGGTCTTACGTCTTTTATCGGCAACGGGGTCCGGTTGTGGATTTGTAGTTACACTGGCCCGATGATAAAGGGACTACTTCCTCAGACTATGTGGAGGTCATGCAGGGAGGTGTAGTGCACCTGCACATTGCTAGTTACAGGCTGCTTATTATTCTCTCTTTGCTGATTATTGTACAATTGCTCCCTACGATCTCTCAGCACGTGACCCCGATTTTTGCAATATAAGCATCTGACTGGTTTAGTATTAGTTTTGAAATCAGAATTTACTTTCACATCTCCAGATAGCGAATTTCGATAATTTGATGTATTGGCTGTATATGACATACTAGGTTTATAATTTTGAAAATAAATTTTAGCTGAATGTCCTGGCTTGAAACATACTTGACATTTTATAAAATTTTTGTTAAAATTCGAAGTAATTGAGACCTAGGATTATTCATCAACGACATCTCTTCTTCTATGGCTTTATCTACTGCATCCTTCAATGCTGTGAATAGACGAGCTTTAACTATTGCTGAGACAGAAACATTCAGAGATTCAGACCATCTTGCAATGATCTTAAAGCATGCTTCATTTTGTATACATTTTTTAGATTCTTCCCCTTCTCTCCGGATACATACACTATTTAGGACGATAAGCATTTTTTCGATTTTATGGACAAACTTAGGAACATCTTCGTTTGCACATTGACAGAGTTTAATCAATTATATATTTATTGAGTAAGTTAAACAAACCATCGAATTCGGCCACTAATATTAAAATATCATCAATATTTAACGAAATAATTGGATCTATTATTTCGGGCTTTGTACGCAAGAGAAGTTCCGATTTTGCAGAGTTAGCAGAATAGAAGGAATCGTCAGAATCGGTTTGTCCAATATTATCTTCAGTTTTGTTAAAAGTAATTTTCATATACCGTAAATGATAAGATGTTCCCTTCATGTGATATTATATAATTGAGCTTGCCAAAATAGAAATTTATAAAAATAACGAAAAAATAATTCAATTAGATATTTTACTGTAATGATTTACAACTAAAATAAATTATTTACCTATGTACTTTGATTGTTTTGTAACTGCACAGAGGTTGCTTAATGATTAATTATGGTGTTGCGATCTGCATTCGTATGATGAAAATGATGTGATGGTACTAGAACCTGAGTTGTTGAGTTTATTGGCGATGTAAACCTAAAGAAGATAATTAAATTCATTGCTGTGAATTGAGGCTGGTTTTATTTTGGCAATAATTGTTTATTGGTTTGCTATCCTTTAGAGGTAAGGTTATGAGCGTTTCATCTCACCTTCACCGCTAGTTTTCCGCTGTCACTCTTAAAGAAGAATGATCGAGAATTTATTTTATATTTTTATGATCGATCGTTTTTCAGATGGTCAAGAGCGGGGAAAACCAATTAGGGTTTTTTTGTATTTAATATACATAGATAAAAAATAATTATTAATGAGAGAATATTTTGGAATTAGTAGGTATATAATGAGCGTGTTTTTTTATTAGCTCCGGATAGCAAGCTATCGGGAGCTCATGGGAAATTTGTATTGAAAATTTTGCTATTATACACATGTGTCGCTATTAAACAAAAAACTAAAATTTTACCTAACTTCATGCAGTTGTATGACATTTCTTCCGAATAAAAAATCGGAATAAAACTATCTAAAAATCATCGGGTGATTGTTGAGGGGCACGGATTGGTTTTAGCTGTCTCACTTGACAGGCGACGGTGGTAAATTTTGGAAAAGGAAGATTTAATTTTTTTTTAAATTAAAATAGAAATGAAATAAAATTTACTAATATTTATTCAATTGTGTATTATGTTTGCAAATTTTGGAAAAGGAAGATTTAATTTTTTTAAAATTAAATAAACAGCGATTTTTAGTTATTAATATTTCCACATCCAGAAATAAATGGCGCCACTTTGACTGAGACAGCTAAAACCAATGCTAGCCAAATAATATTTTGATGAAATGGACATGCCTGGTACAAAAGTCAAATCGATTCAAAACAAAAAGTTACTGTACGTATTCTACGTATATGTGAAGACACAGCTTAATATCACATAAATTTGAACCCCAATTCGGCATATTATGATCCAAAACATGTTCTATGAGGGATATTACTGATCCAAAATCACATCCTATTCTCGAATTCCACATCCATTTTCCACATGTGGACATCAGTCAAAATTCATAAAAATTGAATTTTTTTGGTACTAAGGGAATATTTCCGAATAGGTATAAGCAGGTGGAAGAAATTCTCCATATAGGAAAATGGCCATGTATCAAGTGTTTTACATACGAATTAAAATTTCCGAACGTTTTGATGCATTTTGACAGATGTCCGCATGTGGAAAACGGATGTGGAATTCGAGAATAGGATGTGATTTTGGATCAGTAATATCCCTCATAGAACGTGTTTTGGATCATAATATGCCGAATTGGGGTTCAAATTTATGTGATATTAAGCTGTGTCTTCACATATACGTAGAATACGTACAGTAACTTTTTGTTTTGAATCGATTTGACTTTTGTACCAGGCCTGTCCATTTCATCAAAATATTATTTATCTTCATCTTCGTCACCTTCCGACAATGATGCATTTCGATTATCGTTTTGCTTTCCAGCTTTTAAAAATATTTTTGCAGCTTCTACTTTAACGTATTCCTCATCAATCTCCCGATGATTTTTTATTTGGAAGAAATGTCATACAACCATATGACATTTGAATTTGACATCTATCAAAATTTTTAAACCAAAATGAAGTTTGCCACAATTAGGGTTGTACAAAAATCAAAAATATTTCAAATTTCCCTTTGCTCCGGATAGCAGCTCCGGATAGCAGCTCCAGATAAATAGGTAGAGCTAAATATTTTTTTATAGGTTTTTAGTTAAAAAGTTGAATTAAAAATTATAGATTAATTTTAAATAAATTATTTATATGTATAAATAGCTTGTCAAACATAAGTTTTATAACAGAAAATTAGCTGCTCCGGATAGCAGCTATCCGGAGCTAATAAAAAAACACGCTCAATACAAGTATATTATAAAATGTACCAGGTAATAAAATGTAAGTATATAATGTATAACAATTATAATTGAATAGTATCTAAATATGTATTATATAATGCAAAAGTACAGGGGTGGATTATAATAACCCGGCTTATAATTTTGTTTTATCTCCTGTAGACAGGTATTGCTCCGTTCTTGCTATCCCAGTTTCTTTCTTTCTTCTCAATGTGTTTTATTTAGTGCGAGTTTACGTAAATATTCCGCGGAAAAATTTTCAGCGGGCAACCAATCTACGTAGTTTATTTCGTAAACAAATTTCCCCTTCCGAATAATAGTTATTTATGATACTAGTGAGCAAAACGAGATATTATCCATGAGGGATAAGTTTGTCCCACGAGGCGATAGCCGAGTGGGACATTATCCCGAGTAGATAATATCTCTTTGCTCACGAGTGCCATACAACGTTTTATCCACTTTTGTTGAAATAAATTTCGTAAATTAATAAGAAATAGTTCCATTTTGTGTTTTCACACTGGAGCATTGAATTTTGAAATACATTTTATCATAGTGACCGTTCTTTAAATTGTCATGGAGTGCTTTAATTTAATTAATTTTTGGAATATAGTTTTTCATTCAATTTGACTACGAATAATTTTCCAATGACTACTCAACATTTTGATATACCAAATATAACTCACGTTGCCCCTAGCAGCGTGGGTTGTACAATAACAATGGGTTATTTTACATTTTCTTTATTTCAAATCAGCATAGTTATCGGGCTATTATATATCAAAAGTGGATAAAATTCTTTTATCCACTTTTGATATATAATAGCCCGATAACTATGCTGATTTCAAATAATGAAAATGTAAAATAACCCATTGTTATTGTATAACCCACGCTGCTAGGGGCAACGTGAGTTATATTTGGTATAACAAAATGTTGAGTTGTCATTGGACAATTATTCGTAGCCAAATTGAATGAAAACCTATATTCAATTATAAAAGGTAGTTAAATTAAAGTACACCATGACAATTTAAAGAACGGTCACTATGATAAAATACATTTCAAAATTCAATATTCCACTGTGAAAATACAAAATGGAACTATTTCTTATTTATTTACGAAATTTATTTCAACAAAAGTGGATAAAACGTTGTATGCCACTCGTGAGCAAAGAGATATTATCCACTCGGGATAATGTCCCACTCGGCTATCGCCTCGTGGGGCAAACTTATCCCTCATGGATAATATCTCGTTTTGCTCACTAGTACCATAAATAACTATTAAATAACATATAATAGTAGATTGTTCTACAAGTAAAGAAAAGTGATAGTTTTCCATTGAGTTTAATTCATGAACGAGCACTAGCGAGCGAGTGGATTAACAATTTTACGAGCATGGTAAATAGGGATTGCAATATCGATAATCGATAAATTTATTTTTCCCGAATTTAATTAATTTTCCCCGATAAATTCGATAAAAATAAATGTTTTCGGTGGACCTTACTATACAAATTTTAGTATTTTGGTTTGTTTAAGGCTTTGGACAGAACGAAAATATGAAAAGTTCGTCTAGGCCTGCCTAGACTTGTACTTCTCACACTTTCTTTTGGCGGCCACATGTTCAAATCACAAATCTTACACAAATATATTGTTACAGTGCATTTCAGACAATAACGGAAAGGCGCTTTTTAGAAGTATCCAGGAATCAATAATATCAAATATCATATTAACGTATAATTAGTCAAATGGCATATTGAGGTCTCAATTTGTCAGTTCGGCAAGTTCTTCTATTTAAATATTTACGCGACCCCGTAAAATAATTTCACGACCCCACGTTAATGAAGCTGTGGTCTAGACATACGACAACTTGTCATGATCACAGTATTGTACCATACCAAAAAAATAATCCTCAAATTACAGAATAGTGAAATCGGTTAAAGTTTCAGTATCGAAAGAATTGGTAAAGTTTTAGTATCGGAAGAGGATATAATTACTGATGATGACGGCTTAGAACCCGTTACCAAACATGATAGGTACCGGCCACACAAATAATAATTTAAACCTATTTGGAATTATTTGGTAAAGAAACCGAAGTGAAATTGGTACTCTGAAACAAAATGGATCAATTCGTCCGATATGCTCGTAAGGCTCAAATTCGGATGTTACCAGTACTCTCTGTCTATGAAACAATTAAAAGTGTCAGCAAAAAACCTCAACAGCTTATGTGCAAGTGCAAGAGTAATTTTATATTCTGTATTTCATTTTTTTTTTAAACAGTCAGAAAATACTTAGCTTATTGAGCATACCGGTCAATTATATTAAACTAAATTGTAATCTTGCTCGGATGCCTGCTGTGTGTTAAGGAAAACGGTAGAAGAGTACCATTACCAACTCAACCGAATCTTGACCGCTGGAGGATAATTTAGACATAAAGTGAATAAATTAAATTTTATCGATAGATTACCGATAAATCGAAAAATGTAAAAAAAATTATCGAGTAGTCGATAATTAAATTTTAGCTAATTTTGCAATCCCTAATGGTAAATCACTTTTCTTACGGGTAGGACATACTATTTTTTCGTGTATTTGAGGAGTAATCCGGTAAATGAAAAAGGTAGCTAGATCCAGTTTGGATTAAAGTATGTATGCATAGCATGTACAAAACAGCCGCAGTAAGCAAATAAATAAAAGTCAAAAATGCAAAATGTTTCTATGAAGAAAAGTATTTCTACGAAGAAATGTGTTGCTAAGGTTAAAAGTAGCAATTTTCTTTACTGTTTTCAACCAAGAAATGACGCTCTTTTCCATTAACTATTTATATTGGTTCATTAAACGTGTTATTATAGCTCTGTTTACGCACATTAAACAATAGAATTAGAAAACTTACCAAATTAATGTTCACAAAATCTCAACCTGGAAAACATAAATAACCATAACCTAAAATAAGAAAAAACAGAAAATATAAATTCACATGTAGATTAAATAAATACTTACCTTTTACTATTGTATAATTTTTGGTCATCCTGAAAAATAGAATTAACAATTAATAATTTATGTAATTCGATTGTAAACAAAAACAATTATAATTATCTTCAATATTTACCAAAATAATCAAAATATTCCAAAATGACAACTCAAATTGTCAAATGGTGGATGAATTCCAATGCAGTATTTGGAGTTCAATGCAACAATAATAACAGAGAATTGATCGGCGCGATACCTAAATGTGAGCGTCGATACTAACCTTGGAGTAATTTGTCGAACTAATCTGCACCTTTTGGGAATTTTGAAGCCATTGTATTCATTCAAGATTTTGAGTTCGCTTGAACAACATAAATAAAAATAGTAATAATAAATTAAATAAATCAAATATTTATACCGTCATTTCAATAAAATTGTATTTTATATAATTACTTCAAACATTAAAATAAAATTGAATAAAATATTAGTAACTTCAAATTGGTGATGTTTTTGTGTAATTAATTATTCAGTAAGCACTACAGTGCATCACGTGTGTTTGTCTTAAAGTTGGAAACACCGCCATTTTCACATTACTTCATTTCTTCGCATTCCGTGTAAATTGGTGAGACAGTTCTTCGGCATAGCTGCAACATAAAATTCATCAGTTTTGCACAAGCTCTACAATTAAAATTTTTTTGTCTAATTTAAGAAATACTATTAATTTTAAAACGGACACTAACAATCTGAATCATGAATTAAAAAAAAAACAATTAAAATTTTCAATAAAAAAAATCGAAAACAAAATTTGTAAAATTGGTCCGCCATCTATGATTTTATATTTAACTTTCATACACTAACCAAAGTTAATCTAATTATAAATTATCCCGGACACTCTTGATCTCCTATAATAAAAATTGTAAACAATATGAATAATAATTTTATACATTGACCAATTGTTGATCAACATTGATTTTTGTCCTCACTGTGTATATGTAAATGTCTTAACAAAGAAGAGAGAGTGAAGAGCCAACCAGCGAACATTTAAGAAATTTAACAGAATTTAACGAAAGTTTTTTCTTACGGAAAATTTGACAGATTGGCTAGCGAAACTGTAACACAACTTGTCAATTGCATTGATGGTGACGGTAGCTCGTATTAATATTTTTAAAAATTTGTGTAGAATTTTGAAGTGGTGATGGAATTGGAGGAACTCCGAAAGTTATTTCAATTATTAAAAAGCCTTAAATTCTTAGAGGACATAAACATAAATAATAAAAGACACAGATCTTGTGGCGTAAGAAAAAAAACGAAAATAAATAAATTTGAAAATAAATAATTTGATGTTACAATTTATAAAGTCTTTAATAATTCGGTTTTCAATTTACTTACATGAACATAAATAAATAATTTTGAATTTATGCTTAAAATGTACAATGAGCTCCCACAAGAAGATTTGCACAAAGGGCAATTTGGATTTTTGACATTTCCTTCAGTTTTGCGCGATAATTTTCGCTCTGTTAACCCGGCTACTCCACCTGACATAAATTTTACCATTGCAATTACCATATCTTGTAACAAAAATATAAAAAATGGCGTCGGGTGAGGAAAACATACAATAAATTTGACGTTTAAAAATCATTTGCGTTTTGATCTTTTGTAGAGTCGTCGTTTGTTAAATTGAATGTGATGTTTCAAAAAAAAATAAAAATTGCGCTTGGCTTAAAAGTTTTGCGCGATTTAAAAATTTTGCAAGACAATAAATTAAATAATTTAAAATCTAAAAGAAAGCGTAAGAGATCAATTTTTTGGGTAAATCCTTTTTTAATTAAGCGAGGAGACCACGATGTAGAAGCGCATTTGTTGCAAGATTTAAACTGGGGTTCTGCTGGCGGCAATTTCCAAAATTTTACTAGAATTCATATTGAACAATTCGAGGAAATTTTAATTATGGTGAGTTATAATATGAATTTTTTAAAGAAATTTATATATTATAAGTAATACACACATGTAAAATTTAACAAAACTTTAAAATAGACATAAATATTAATTTTAAAAAGTTGCCTTTGAAGTAGAATAGGTTGTATTTCACTTAGAAATACTATAAGTAAAATAATCGTTTTCAGGAGAAGGCTTTAAAGTTTAAAATGATTAAGAAACACCATATAAAGACTTTTCTTAAAACGTGAAAACCTTATGCAGGAGGACTTGGAAAAGAACACTCGAAGTCTATTCCCGAAAACGCCACCCATGTGTACATAATACATTTTTAATTTGGCAAAACTAAAATTTTAATTTTTTTATAGGTGGAACCGGCGATTAAGAAGCAGAATACCATTTTGCGGGAGGCAATTTCGCCTAGAGTGAGGCTCGCAATAATATTAAGGTTTATTGCGTCGGGTGACTCTTACAGATCTTTGGAGTATATGTCAAGAGTTTCACATAAAACAATTTCAAAATTTGTACCAGAGGTCCTTCAAGCCTTATGGAATGCGCTCCAACCAAAAGTAAAGAAAATTAAATGGTCTATATTCATGAACAACAATAATAAATTATAATTTTTTTAAGGTTCCACAAACGATTACGGAATGGAATAAAATTGCAGAGGAGTTTAACCAGATATGGCAGTTTCCACACACATTGGGCGCAGTTGATGGGAAACACATTAAAATCAAAGCTCCTGCCAAATCTGGTTCTAACTTTTATTGTTACAAGGGGTTCTTCAGCATCATTTTGTTTGCGGTTGTAGATGCGAATGGGAAATTCCTCTTTATTGATGTTGGGTCAAATGGGAGGATAAATGATAGTACCATTTATAAAGAGAGTCCTTTTTATGAGGCACTTACAAATGGGGTTTTGAATATTCCACCGTCGGCAAAATTATCAGGGCAAGAATCCGAAACTTCTTTTTTTTTTATTGGAGATGATGCATTTCCCCTATCGCGCAATATGATGAAACCATTTAATAGAAATTTGGACCTTACTGTACCTGAAAAGGTCTTTAATTACAGGCTAAGCCGAGCAAGGATGATTGTAGAATGTGCATTCGGTAGATTAGTGGCGCGATTTAGGATATTCCTAAGGCCGATAGAAACGTCGCTGGATACCGCGGATTTAATTGTGAAAGCTTCGTGTGCACTTCACAATTTACTTGCCAAAGAAGTTGTTCACATTAATGAAGACGATGAACTGATTCTATCTGACACTAATTTTGATTCCATAGGAAGACAATATGTAGAATGTTATAAAACAGCTACTACGACTAGGAATAATATTGTTAAATATGTTGTTCCCGATGGAGCCATAGAAAGCCAGTGGACAAAAATTATGTAGTTACATATAGTTTTTTATAATAAATTTTAAGAAAAACGACCAAACTGTTTTGTTTCAAACTATTTTATTTAAAAAATAAAATATATTGGTGGTACATCGTTGTTCGTGATTTTCAGATTTCATATATTTTATAAACTATGACCCAATCCTACGGGTATATATTACATTATCACATTTATACCGCATCGTGAAGCTAAATTTAATTATAATATTTCCTTATAAGAATAAAACTTTCATTTTATAATAATCACAAAAAAAAAAAAATTTAAATATATTGCATATTTCATTATAAATATATTTCGTTGGCATATATGTAGTATATACCATATGTACATATAATATAAAAAAATAATTCTAATAAAATAAAAGGGTGAGTAAATATTTTAATCCATTTCATAACTCTCACAATAAAATCATTTTCTAATAATAAATAAAAATTATAAACTTCAAATAAATCTAATAATAAATAAAAAATATAAACAACAAAAATCAATTATTAAAATGTGGCATATTAGTCTATGTCTGCTTCATGCATGGCAAAATTTAATAAATTTTTCTGTTTGGCCGGTGTAGTAGCACAACTTGAGTGTATTTTGCTGCGAATGCCCAAATAATTGACAGGTACCTCTTCGTTTTGATCAAGCGAATACATTTCCGATGATGGGGAAAAAGAAGGAGGCAGCCGAATTATTTTAATCGGTTTGAAGTGAGCCTCTTGAATTTTCATTGGCCTTACTAATGTGGATGTTGATGATTTTGAAAACGTTGGGGGTTGACAAGTAGCTGAATCAGTAACGCACGAATAATATTTCTGCACAGATGGTGATGATGGCGAGAAAGGTTGAGGCGGGCGAATTATTTTAACCGGTTTGATGTTTGGCTGGAGAATTTTATTTGACTGTCTTAATGTTGATACCGATGATGTTGGGAGGTTGTGCGTGACTGATTCAGTGATATCAGACAAATTAAATTGCTGCATTGATGGTGATGGTGAAGATGATGGTGGAAAAGATGAAGGCGGTCGAATAATTTTTACCGGTTTAAAATGTGCCTGTTCAATTTTATTTGGCCGTATTAATGTTGATGGTGTTAAACACGGTGAGGGTGAGCACGTGGCTGATTCTGTTACGCCCGAATAAATAAATCCCCCCATTGATGGTGATGATGGCGAATCAGGTGGAGGCGGTCGAAATATTTTATCTTGTTTGAAGTCTGAATGTGGAACTTTAATTGGTCGAGTTAATTTCGATGCCGACGGTGTTGAAAACGATTGGGGGCACATGGCTGATTCAGTTATATACGAATAATTCAATTTCGAAGCAGATGATGATGATTTTGGGGAAAACATTGGAGGTGGGCAAGCGGCTGATTCTAATATGCCCGGAGAATTCATAAAAGGGATTGATGGTGATGATGACGACAGAGATGGTGAACAAGGAGGACGAATTTTGGTTGATGATGTTACGTTTGGTGGCGAGTTAATTATACGTACTCTCAAATCAACTATCAGTTGTTGTATTGATACCATGAGATGTAAAGCGTGAACTACCGGTAACTCTCTTAGTTGCGACGCTATCTGAAGGCCAAACAGTTGAAACTCATCGTTTTCTTTTTCTGAATTTACAGCCGATATAAATTTCGTCAGTGCATCATCAAAATTTGTCGTGGATAAATCTTCTATGGGCAAAGTCTCTTTTTGTTTTTTTGGTGGCGGTGTATCCATTTCCATATCATTTATAACAAATTCGCTGTCTTCTTGCGATTCAGCAAATACCACATCATTTTTGCTAGCACTTTCTGACAGCTATAAAAATTAATTTAAATTCAATTTAATAAGAAATTAATGAATGATACTTACATTTAAATTGGTTTGCCCTTTTCTATGGACAATGCAGGGATCTAAAAAGGTCATTTCGTCGAAATAAAATAGCGTTACTTCTTTTATTTCATCTGGCGATGTCCCAGATTTTTTTGAATCCTCAATTTTTTTTCTTTCTGCCGTGTAAGCGGTGCGAAGGCTTTTTATTTTCTTTTTAATAAAATCTTCGTCTGCTCCCATATCTGTTGCATCTGCAATTTTGCGATACGCATTATTTTTAATATCTGTTCTTCGAAATAATTTGGAATTTATATTCCAAAGGCATTCGTTATTTCGGTATAGTTGTATTAATTTAACTATTTCCTGTTTCGACATATTAAAAACTATATAAAATAAAATTTTTGTAAAAAAAAAAAAATTTGTGAAAAATTCTCATATCACTTGTGCGACACCACCTTGCTAAAATTCTAATAGATTCTAACTACAAATTAGAAAAATTCCATTCGAAACTACCAGCCATGTTTTTGAATCCAATAACAAACGTCAAAATTTTGGTATGCAATCAAGTTATGCCTTCTTGGCAGCAACTGCTTGTATAACATCTGGCAAGTCGTTGCAATTTCGTGTCTCCACTAGCAACTGTTCGAATTTTAATGGTATAACTCGATGTTAATGGCAGGTGGAGAGTAGGTGTAAGTTGACACTTCAATTTAACGAAACTGAACGAACATTTCTTAAAGGTTCGCTGGACAGTAACATGTAAACTCCATATACCGCACTGTTACGTTAAATGTCTTAAATGTTGGCTGGTTCTCTCTTGAGTGAGTCAGTATATGATTTTTCGAACCAATAAATTTTGGACTCATAAAATTTGATGACATATAATTTTTAACTTACGTACATAGAGTTTTTATGTAGTAGTAACCGCGGAATTATTGGTATTTTATTTATTTAACATTTAACTATGTTTAAGAAAAATATTTTAAAAAATTTTATTTCACTAAGGACAACCATCATAAATTTTTAAAATTTAAAAAAACAATTTTTTTTTTTAAATGTTTAAAAATTTTGAACAAGTGTTTTATATTGATCTAATATTAGAATTGTATATTTAAATTGAGAAAATAATAATGTTATGGTGATGCCCTTGTAAAATATAATTTTTGAAAACAGTCATCAAAATATAAAGATGATAATTGAAATTATAACAGTTTATGAATGTAAGTTTGTCATTAATTCTTTTCTATTAATGTTTAAATTATTCTTTTTAAGTTTATTTTTATAAAATTTTGCATTAGTTATCTAATTAAGTTTTAATTTATTTCATTTTAAATATTTTAATTTTAGTACACCTGAAGATGGGCATATTTAGTCGGAAATATTGTGCAATAATAAAAATTGTTAATTAGCAATAAATAACAATGTTTTTTTAATTGTATGGCTAGAATAACACGTTTAATGAACCAATATAAAGAGTTAAATTTATACTAGCCGCTTAATAAAAATTATTAAATTTTTCCATTAAGTACAAGAAAAAATAGTATATTGTATAATTAGGAGGAAAAGTACTGCATTCCCGGACGATAGTGGAAATTGACGGACGAGGCGATAGCCGAGTCCGGCAACCACGGGAGTCCGGGAATGCACTTTTTATCCGAATTGTACATACTTTTTTTTTCTCCGATCGGACTTTAAATCGAATATAAACCCAAAATAATTTTTAGTATTATTCATTAATTATCATATTAAGAAATCAAAACAAAGTAAAAAATCGAAAATAACATAAAATTATTGCTTAGTTAGCCACGACATATTTCCGGCCTAGGCCAGAAAAAAATCTCGTACTATTATTACTTGTTGCTCAGCAACAAATACAACATACTGGAATCATGAGCTTTTCGTTTCGAAAAAACAACGGAAAGATATATTTTTTCCTACGATCGGAGAAAAATATTTGTTCGTGTATTTAATGGAAAAGAGCGTTATTTCTTTCATTGCATTTCTAATTAGCAACACATTTCTTCATAGAAAGAATTTTCTTCGTAGAAACATTCTGTATTTCCGACTTTTATTTATTTGCTTACTGCGGTTGTTATGTACACATCCAAACTGGATCTACCTTTTCATTTTAAAAATTACCGAACAAATAGCATGCCCTATGCGTAAGAAAAGTGGTTTACCATGCTCGTAAAATTAGAGATAGGCTCCCAAATATTTAAAATTGTGACACATTTATATGGAACCTACGATGCAAATTATAATATACGGCAACACTCAATAGACAGGTTGTCGGAATTAAGAAATTTAGTAAATTTCCTTTGGAAATAGCTCAGTATTTAAATTTGCCTACTCCTCAACAATACACTAGGTTCTTTTCCGTAACGCTATTAGTGGATTCCGGGGAGGTAACTTGATTGTACTAAAAAAGCACGTTGGTGGAAAATCTAGAAGCGTTGCGGAGGGAAATGCTGTTCAATCTACTAACAGTAAAAATCTAATACAGATTAAAATTTTACAATCTGTACAAAATTCAGTAACATGGATTAATCCTTTCTATTACTGCGCTTCTTCTTCTGAATCAACATTAATTAATGACAGAACAATACTATTCTCTTTTTCGTGCCAGTAATAAAGCTTTAATAACGCTTCGCAATTTCGAAAAGAAATCGTCGAATCTATTTGCTAAATTGGGCAACCCACGTTGCGTATTTTTTATAACTGAATATTATTGCAAAAAAAATCTGCTATTATTTATGCCAAGAATTGACTGGAGCCATTGAAAATGTTTTATTTTTAATAATATGCAACCGAATCAATTTTAGCTTTTCAGTTACAACTTTATATTAATTCATACGTTATAGCATATATCTGTATGCCCCGCTAAAAGAAACCCATGCAAATAAATAAATTAAACCGAAAAAGTTGTTCACACACAAAATAATATTTTTCGCTGTTAATTTTTTTAATTTTAATTTTAATTATTCAGCACAAAATGTATTTATGTAATGTAATACAATATTCCATTATTATGCTGCTGCTGCTCGACAAAGATTTTGTACACTACTGAACAAAAAAATAATTTTTGAAATAATTACATAAAACAAATGGAAACAATCAAAAAATAAAATTAACAGAATTTTTTTTTTTGGACATAAAGGATTTTAATTGTAAATTTTTTGTGTTGTGCTTTTTTGGTTATACTTTTTCCTTTTGATTGTAATTTAATTTTTTTTTTTTTTTGTTACATAGCTTATTTTCCGTTTTGGTATGAAGCATTTTTGTTTAATTTTTCCTGTTTTTTTCTTATAAATTGTAACGGACTGAAACTCATTATCTACTTTATTCATTTAATAATAAAAACAATAATAATAACAACAGCAATAACAATATCAACGGCAGCAGAAGTAGCAGCAAATATATTAAAACTTTTTTATTTTTGGTAATTTTGGTTGAAACACGAACTACAGAAAAATAAAAAAATAAAAAATAAAATTCGGAACGAAAAAGCTTTAGTTGGCTTTACAACAAGAGCTGGGGATTTTTGTTTTGTTTCTGGGAATATATTTTTGGAATATGTACGGTACGTAATATACATTACGTTGTATACAAAATATAGTAAATTTTTTTTTAAAAATAGTACCTATCTTGCTTTGTTTTGATTTTTGGTGTTCGGGTAAAAAGGTAAAACATAAAACATGGAATAAATTGAAAAACACAATTCATTCGGGATTAATGTAGTCCAGAAACGGGAAATATAAGGAGCGAAATATTTTTCTATTGAAATATTTCAATGCAAATTTTATTTTGTAATCTTTAAAGATTAATTACGAACATCAAGATATAATATTTTATGATGGGGAAGTAAATTGAAACTCGCTAAATAGACAAACAAATTTATCGCATGTACAACCGAAATATATACGAGCCACTAATATCGACTTAATTGACTTTCATCACATCTTTCTTTAATCGCAGCCTATTAAACCATCCTCCATTTAAACGGATGAATTTTACTTTTTAGCATTTTTCGATAATACTTTAGTAGTAGAACTTAGAAAATTGGAAAACAATGAAAATTTATCATGCAGTTCACTAATTTTCAATTTAATAATAAATCAAACAAACATCCTCAATTACCTTCAATTCAAACAAAACAAAACGTCAGAAGCCATGTCGTAACAAGTGAAACAAATTAAACCCAAACATGCTCAGCTTGTACCAAAAATTATAGACTGTTTGAGTGTAGCAAATTTAAGGAAATGTCATTAGCAGAACGAAAATCTTTCCTAATTCGAGAAAACCGGTGTTTCAATTGCCTGAACAATAATCAAAGTGTTTACAATTGCAAATCTAAATTTCGTTGCAAACTATGTAATAGAAAACACCACAGTTTGTTGCATGAAAATCAAACGATAGCAACGCAAGCAAACACTGCCCAAACCGAAGGTCAGCCATCTGAACCCGAATCGTCTAGTCATACTATACCAACACCAAAATAGGAAGCTCCAGATTACCGACTGTTTTGATTCGTGTATGTGATGCGCAAAACCAAACACATCTATACAGAGCGCTACTAAATTCCAGATCACAAGTATCGTTTATCAGCGAAAATTGTGCACAATAACTATAATTGCCGAGAAATAATGCTAGACTTGCCATTACAGGGATCGGGTCAATGCAAGTGGGTATACCAAGGAATCAGTATCGCTGAACATAACACCATGGAAGAAACTTGAACCAAACATATAAATCAAGGCATTTGTATTCCCAAAATTAACCACAAGAAAACCACCAATCTCACGAAGCATTGATATTGATCCTCAATTTTATAAAGGCAAGGCGATCGATGTTATACTTGGAGCGGACATATTTTTGATCTGTTGTGTGACATTTGACTACCCCCAACCAACTTACAATGCAAAAAACCTTGCTTGGATGGATTGTTGCGGGCGGGTTAAATGAAATGCACTCGAGTCAAGTATTCACAGCTACATTAAATAATCAAGATGATACGTTAGATAACCTATTAAGGAGATGGAACCAGAAACAAAAATTATGCGAGAATAATTTTAAAAATACCGCAACTACGACTTCGTGCGACTTCCTTTAAAAGGTGACTCACCAATCTTAGGAGACTCCTTTCGTACAGCAGCTAAACGCATGTATTCCACAGAAAAAAGGTTTAATAGAGAAAACGAATATAAGGACTTCATGGCAGAATATGTCCACATGGGATACATGACGATTGTCACTGATAAAGAAAGAAACTGCGATGGCTATTATCTACCACATCATGGGGTCATTAAAGATTCTAGCACTACAACAAAACTCCGAGTTCTCTTTGATGGATCCGCTAAGACGACCACGGGAATCTCGTTAAACGAATGCCTTACAGTTAGACCGATAGTACAACCAACTTTGTACGAAATTTTATGCCGTTTCAGGATGTTCAAAGCAGTATTTGCAGCCGATGTGGAAAAGTTGTTTCGACAAGCCATAGTTGCGGGGGAAGACACCAAATATCAACGAATATTGTGGCGAGATTCACCAGACAAAGCATTCCCAAGTAGCATCGTATAACTATTAGTTGTGCACAACTAATTTCAGGTTGTGAGAATGTTTTCACAACTAGTAATTGCTTGTTGAATGGTTGTCAAACTTATTAAAATTTTCGACAGAAAATTGTGGTTGTAAAATACTTGTTTCTAATAAAATACACCACTGATTCATAGATCCAGCTAATTTGCTCGCAAAATTGGTTGGGACATGCAATTCACAACTAATATTATTACCATTTGAGATCCAGTACTAATTGGTTTGCAAAGATCATTAGCACATGCACGTGACAACTTCTTTAATCACTAATAAAGAACCGAAACAAACAGTTCACAAAATTTGTTGTCAAGTAGTTGTCACAGCTGAATACCATCACCATTTCAGATTCGCTTTCTCTTTTCCCATCAGAAGTTGTGATCTGAATTCTTGTTCCGTTTTGCCAATCCTTTATTTGTTGTTTAGCTGTATATATTTCACATTTATGTATTGAGCACTGAAGCCATTTTGTTCACTGGTCATTTGAATTTTATTTTCAAGTTGTGTATTTATTTATATGCGCGTATTTAAATAAAAATGTATAGAAGACCTAAATTGGACATTTCCGAATGGAAAAAATATAGAAAAGTGGTTCATATAGACGGTTGGTGATAAGGAATCGATTAAAGTTCAAATTTATAGAAAATGGTTCAGGTGAAAACTCGACGTCTGCGAATAATCAATTTCCAACCCAAGATTGGAGTAATCATACGAATGCAGCAATTCCTTCTAACAGCCAGAACGACTTCGACGATAGAGATTGTAATGTGCAAGATGAACTCATCAATGAAGATTTGGACAATTTCTCGGACAGTGAAAACGAAGATCAAAATATCGAGAATGACACTGATTTTACAGAGGATTTAAGGATTTGGGCTACAACATACAATATTAGACATACAGCAATCAATGAATTGCTAAAAGTAATAAAGAAGCGGACGGCGGTATATGTGCCATCCGATGCACGAACGTTACTCGAGACACCAAAATCTATAAAATTGATAACTATTGGTCATGGTATTTATTGGCACCAAGGTCTTGAAGTTTGCCTTAAATACATTTTGCACGATATTGATAAAGCATTAGATATATCTCTAAATTTTAATATCGACGGCCTACCAATTTACAAAAGCTTCAGAGAAGAATTTTGGCCAGTATTATTTAATATTTATGAAATGCCAACATACAGCCCAATGGTAGTTGGAATCTGGAGTGGGGTAGGGAAACCTCAATCTGTAGAAGATTTCTTAAGGTAATGTGATATTTAATTATCTAACCGAATATTTTGAATTTGATCTTTACAAATTAACTTATTGATTTGCTGTCTTTATATAGGCCTTTCGTGGATGAGTTAAAATTGCTATTGAATACTGGTGAAAATTAACATCAGATGTTTTGTTTGTGATTCTCCGGCGAGGGCGTTTTTAAAAGGTGTTTTAAATTTGAATGGTAAACATGGATGCCTAAAATGTGTTGTAATGGGCGAATGGAATCACGATAATAAAACTATGTCATTTATTGTCAATAAAACTATCTGTTTCAAAACCCTAATACAAATAAATATTGTCAGATCGGTTCTGAGCACAACTACAGGATGCAGAAAGTTGGCTTCATAACAACTTCACAATTTTTTTTCGTTATACTAGTTGTGAACAAATCCATTTAACAAAATTGGTTGTACTGGTTGTAGAACGGTTGTCGTAGTGCCTTACTTGCATTACGCCATATTTATAAAGCCAATATGCGACTCCATTTTGAAATTAATCGTATTAAAATAAAAAATGTAGTTCAATGACCTAATCGGTCATATCAATTATATTTTTAAATAACTATAATTTAATTTTCCTCAGGAATCAAAAAATTTGGAGCGATTCTTCATTTTTCGACCTAGAAATCCTTATTTTACAGTAAAAATGTATTTCCCATTATTTCTCTCGCGTATATGTGTAATATTTATCGAAAATTAGAATTGCATAAATATCAATCAGAATAATGTAATATTTTTCTCCATCATATATTTTATGTTTATAGTGTCATAATGTATTTAGTTACACATATTGTATTTTTGCAATATGAGCACAACTGATTATTATTATAATGGTTGTCATAACTTTTGTTATTACCATTTTACTTGTGCAGAAGTTGTAGTTAATGTTGTGTAGTTCTTTTTTTTACCACAATTATTAGTTTTCAAATAGTTGACAGAGAGCTGTGACAGCGTGTTCTACAGGTTGTGACGACATTCAAATACCTATTTCGAAAATATTTTACAACCGTTTCACGCTCAATTAAAAGTTGTGAAAAACAATCACAACTCCTTATACCGCTTTTACAAAGCTATGGAAAACATTTATTTTCGCCAAAATAGCTATGTGATACGTTGTAATGCTGTTGCGGTATACGGTTCGCTACAACAAAAAGGCGGGGAAATTAGTTGTCAGAGTAATGTGAGAACCAATGGACAAATAAAAATGCTACTTGGGTTTAGCACATATGACCTACCTAGCGACGCGCGTTCTTAATGAAGCAGTAGCCAAATGTCAAGAAGAATTCTCAGAAGCAGCATACCATATAAAAAATCACTTCTACGTAGATGACCTAATGACAGGTGCTGATTCATTAGACAAAGCAATCACGTTAAAGAGTAACATAAACAACGTACTCTCACGTTCCGGATTTCACCTAAGAAAATGGTTAGCTAATGATGAAACGTTAGTACGAAATACTTGTCAAACCACTGCGGAGATGAATAACTTGGAAATAGAAAAATCTACCTCCGTAAAAGTTGTAGTGGTTTATAGGTGCCGTGATTTGTTGCTTGGCCCTAATCTCGATAAAGAGGAGTGACTTCATTTCACTATTAAATAAATACTGACTCCAATTGATGAACCACTACTTAAATAAAACAAACCTTTATGGTTTAATTATAATTTATTTTAGTTCAAGTAAATACAATATTTTGATTTTTTTGTTGAGCAGCTTACTAATCCGTGGATCGATGTATACCAGCTCGGGTTTTTTATTTTTTCTTTCAATCATACAATAACATTTTATTAAATATTATATACAAAAATATTTATCTAATCAGAAAGTGCCATAAAAAAAATATTTTGGTATTCCAAAATCTCGGAAGCAATAAACGAGACCGGAATTTATGTACTATATGTTGCATGCGCCTTATTTAGCAGGTGGGTACGGTGTGTTACTCATTATTACTTTATTATTTCAATATAGTGTTTTTTTAGAAAACCCTATAAGGTATTGGGATTATACTGAAATCCGACAACAGATTGTTTCCGATTTAAAGTAAACCTCAACGAACATGCTGTAATGACCAAACGAGGAATATTTTCGGAATCAAGCCGATTGTTCGATTTATTGGGATGGCTTGCTCCAATAACCGTAAGCATAAAAATCTTTTATCCACTTTTGATATATAATAGCCCGATAACTATTAGCGTATTTCCTTGACAAATTTACAACAATAATTGCATATAATAAATCCCCGCAAGAATAACATTAACCCAAAAAAAAAATTGGATTTAATTAAACATAATTCTAATTCTTGGTTATGATACCTGCCACCAGAGTCATAATACATAGTAAATTTATATTTTATTTCGAAAGGTTGGCTTTTGTCAATTAAATCACAGTGGCTATTTTCTTGGAAAAAAATTAACCCAAAATAATTCGAATTAAATTTTGGTCAACAAAATACGCTTTATGCTAATTTCAAATAAAGAAAATGTAAAATAACCCATTGTTATTGTATAACCCACGCTGCTAGGGGCAACGTGAGCTATATTTGGTATAACAAAATGTTGAGTAGTCATTGGAAAATTATTCATAGTCAAATTGAATGAAAAACTATATTCCAAAAATTAGTTAAATTAAAGTACACCATGACAATTTAAAGAACGGTCACTATGATAAAATGTATTTCAAAATTCAAGGCTCCATTGTGAAAACACAAAATGGAACTATTTCTTATTAATTTATGAAATTTATTTCAACAAAAGTGGATAAAACGTTGTATGCCATTCGTGAGCAAAGAGATATTATCCACTCGGGATAATGTCCCACTCGGCTATCGCCTCGTGGGACAAACTTATCCCTTATGGATAATATCTCGTTTTGCTCACTAGTACCATAAATAACTATTTCCAAACTTTGTGGCAAAGAATTTAAAATGGGACGAAAAATTACCATTAGACGTTGAAAATGAATGGCGTAATTTACATGACAACTTACCGAAAATAGAAGAAATTGTAATAGAGAGATACATACACACAAACAGTAATTCTAAAATATCTTTGCTTGCATTTTCTGATGCTTCCAGATACGCTTATTCGGCGGTAGTAAATGATCACATAATAATACCAAATGAAGATTCGACTGTAAAGCTCGTTTCGACTGTAAATCAAATCTGCATACCACGATTAGAGCTGTGTGGCGCACTTCTCCTCAGAAAATTACTCCTAAGTATCAAACAAACCCTTAAAACAGAAATTGTCGACATCACTACTTAGACTGATTCGACCGTTGTGTTGGATTGGCTGTCTGCACCTCCTGCAAAGTGGAATACATTTGTAGGAAATAGAACTGGTGAAATACTTACACGCATGAGCAGATCACAATGGAGGCATGTTAATTCGAAAGACAATCCGGCTGACTGTGCCTCAAGGGGAATCGAACCTGAAACGTTATCAAATTTTAATTTATGGTGGAATGGTCCAGAGTGGATAGTAAATTGTGCAGCTTGGTCAAAAAACCCTAAAGTTCACACAACTACAACTGAAGAGTTACGTATCCATTCACTACGAGCTCAACTTCATCAACCAAACATTATAGATGATTTAGTGTTAGTAATTTTAGCTTATGTTCTCCGATTTATCGACATAACGCGACATTAGAATAAAATGGTTCTAACTTCAGTTACTGTCATTTTGAGAAAATGGCAAATGAAATTTCAAATGGATGTATTTTTTTAATTAGACATTATTTTCTAATTTGGTTTTCGCACTCATAGATATTGAATTATCAATTTTCTAAAGGCTTCTACTAATTAATGAAATTTTGCGAATTAAATTAGAGAATTGCAAAAATCATTTTGCATTTACAACCTTTTGTAAATTTTAACGCTATTAGAGGAATGTAAAAAGGTTGTAAGTGGTCACTTAGAATTTTGTTTTACTGCAGTTGGGAGAATTTTATTCGAATTTTCGAATTGAGGTTGTATATACTTCATTATGTAAATTTAAACATAAAAATAACCTTAGGTATTTTACTAATAAATTTTATTATAATATAATAAGTATGTATCACATATTAATTCAACATTTAAAAAAATAAATAGATATAATGTTAATAAATCAACCATTAAAATAATAATTCAATTTAAAATTAACTTAAATGTAGTAACACAGTAATTCCATTTTTAGTCTTAGTTTCAATTGCTTTGGCTCCAATGGCCAAATACTTTTGATATTCTTAGTCTCTTGACGTTAATAAGATCTTGTAGTACTCCTGATCTTGTTGGCTCATATACTTAAACATTTTTTCGATATCCTTTTTTTTATTAATAGGTATCGGTTTATGGTTCAAATTAATTATTGATGGACTAGGTAATGTTTGAATAAGTACGCTTTGCGGTCTAGTACCCCTAGTTGTTTTCGATGCTGATCTTATGGATACTTCGTGGTAGTTCTCATGAGAATACGACAAGCTGTACTTGATTTGAAACATATTTTGAGTAAATTGCAACATTTTTAAGGAACAGAATGGTACCATTTTATAATTAAATGCTTTTGAGCATGCCTCAAAATTTTTGAAATCGCATGGCTTCATTTGCAATATTAGTAGTCGCATTAGGCCGATTGGTGAAAAAAATTCGTTTTTAGAAAGCACCTTTTCAATTTGGCTGTGTGCATTATCAATTTCTTGAATGCAAGAATGACCAGGCAAAGAAAATCGCATTTCAATGAATTCTATTTCTGGATGGATAGAAATAAAATGTTGAATGGCAAATGATATAAATGAATTCTTGTTCTGGGGCACACAAGCGTCACTCCAAGTTATAAGTTTCGTTATATCATTTTCGGCGAACACTCGTTCCAGTATTTGAATAAAGGCCGATGCTATATCATTGCCGGTCCGTCCCATGGTAGCTTCATTCCATATAGCACAATAAACAGCTTTTGTGGTGGATAAATGTGCCGTCAAGTTGTACACGTTGAGTTTGGAGAGGTAAAAAGATTCATCAATGTTGGTTTTCGGACATGTTATGACCTTTTGCATGTCGAAACAAAGAATGGGTACCCCACTTTCCTTATCGTTTTCCTTTAACTGCCGCATTGCCACTTTAAAGGCAATATGGTCAACATACTCGTCTCCTTTAATTTTGGTTTTGTCGATTACGAACAATTCGCATAGGCCACATCTATCAGATTTGGGTTTGAAAAAATCCAGATTAAAACGCGTATTGAAGATATGCCGATAGTAACTGCTTTTGACAGGTGATTCATTTGATTCTAAACATCTTTTGGAATACAAATCATACATTTTACAAATGTTTAAATTAGCATCGAGGTATTTCTTCTTGGTTTTTTCTCTGCAGTAGTGCGATTCTACGCAAGGGAAGCTATTGATGTGGCTCAAGACTAAATGTAGCCTTGCTTGTGATATTGCTCTTCCACTTCTAGTACCCTTCATACTTTTCGACACAGTTCCAGTCATATTCATTTTTTCGTAAACTGTGTATATAGGTTTTTGCGATATTGCCAAAGTCCCCAAATAAAACTGCTTACATACAGATATTCTGTTTCCATGAAAATTAAAAAAATAAAAATACGAAAATTTTCGGCGAGATGTTTTGTCCGATTTCCGTTTTCGGCGAGTATCGACCCGTTCGGTGGTTTTCGATATGAAACTGTATTTCCCGGCTTGGTCAAGTGAATAGTAATCATCAAAAATTATTTTCTGATCAGCTTCACTTATTTGTTTAGAACAATGCAATCTGCAAGATGTTAAGCAGTTTTTTAAATTTTTGACTTGCTTGTTAGGGCGAACTTGACCTTTGTGGTTTGTGAATTCTAAACCTGATTGGTAATTTCGGTTTCGTACGTTTACTTTCCAATTTTCCGATTTGCGGGATCGTTTTCTTGGTTTAAGCTAAATTCAAAATAAACGTTTTAATTACATATGAACGTTTAACTTATTTAATAATCTCTTACCAATTCATTTCCAGTTGGATTAGAATATTCACTATCCGAAACTGGAGGGCATTGATAAGATTCAGGAACACTCGGTGACGAACTCTCGGCAATAGCACCATTTTCTGTAGCCACAACACAATTATTGATATTTGGTGTCCCCAAAAATGATAATATTTCAGGATCATTTATAATCAAGCAATCGTTTTTCGAGTTAGGTAATTCAAACTGTAAAATTGCATCCCCTTCTCCAACCACACTCAAATATTCAACAGCAAATGCTCCAGACATGGCGGTGCTAGATTATAATAATGGAAAATTCAATATTCAACATTCCTTTAATAATAAAACGTTTACTATTACTTACATACATATTATGTACAGAATTTTACAAAAATTATCACAAGTGAACAATACACAACCACGAATTAAACCAAACTGAAATTTACCGCGAAATTTTGACGTTTCATTGTATTTCTACAGTAGCGCTAAGAATAAAAAAGTTGTAACTACTTAAACAATGTAAAAAAGTTGCATACCACACTAACTGAAATTTTTTTTTCGATAAAAAGGTTGTAAGTGACAATTTCTAGGTAGATAGAACTATTTTTCATAAATTATTGGAAAAAGACGAAGAAGTTACAACGTTTTTACAACTTTATCTTTTAAATGAGGCATTTTTTTGTAAATCTGACAACACCAATCGGAAGATTGAGCTAAAATTAGCCTATTTACATATATAACTCATTTTTTTAAAAAATGTCGCTTAGAACTCTTTTATTCTAATGTCGCGATAAGGCTAAAGAGAATTTCAAACAATTTCTCATCACCATACCTGCTTAGTCAAGAATTAAGAAAACCACAGCAACTTATACTCAAACCAATCCAATTAAGACATTTCGAGTTGGAAATCAGCCTGCTAACAACAAACAAGGAACTACCCAGCTCAAGCAAATTAAAATATCTCAATCTATCTCTCCAATCGGGGAAAGGCTCACAAATGCATCAATAACTTCCACAATAAAACACCCAGTGATATTGCCAGCGAGAGACGAGATGACCTCTGGACAGAGTCTGATGATCGCCACACTACGTCAAAAATACTGGATCTTAGGATACAGACAGTTAGTCAGAAAAATCGTCCATAGCTGCCTGAAATGCTTGAGATATAAAGGAGAAAATATGAAGCAAATAATGGAGAACCTCCCGAAACCTAGAGTAGAGCTGGTGAGACCTTTCTATAAGGTCGGAGTGGATTATGCAGGTCCCTTTCAAACCCGTCTAGTCAGGGGAAGAGGTATTAAAACAACATATAAAAGCTATATTTGTATCTTCGTGTGTTTGAAATTAAAGCTTTGCACATTGAATTAGTCTTCGAACTTACCACCGAATCGTATATCGCAGCGCTTAGAAGATTCATAGCCTGCAGTGGCATATGTAAAGAAATCCATAGCGACAATGGAACGAACTTTATCGGAGCTCGTAATCACATGCATGAACTATACACGTTCTTGTCCCACCAAGCGCACCTCACTTTGGCGGTCTATGGGAAGCTGCCGTAAAACAAGTTCAATATTACCTTAGAAGAGTAACGGACGGTCACACACTTAAAGCAAAAGAAATGACGACATTGCTTGCTGAAATTGAGGCAATCCTGAATTCACGACCGATTTGCGTTAATGATGATTTGGAGTGCTTAATACCAGCGCATTTCCTGATCGGTCATCCAACAACACAACTTCCAAATGCTGATCTACAAGATGTGAAATTATCGAGATTATCCAGATGGCAGCTGGTGCAGAAGATAAATCAGGATATCTGGAAAGAGTGGCATCTGGAATACCTAACCAACATGCAGCACATAAGCAAATACGTTTACGTTTTCTTAAATTTCTACTTTTCTTCATCTTGTAATTATCTTTGAACGTTAGATTTATATAATAGTATGTTATCTTAACTAATTTTCTCATTTATTCTTATTACCTGCCATATGTTGTCGTATTTTTTTCAAGTTCAACCATTTAATTATTTTGTGTAATGTTTCTTATTTATTTTTACTCACGCCTAAAACTATGTCAATTTACAATTGGTATTTTATGTTTTTCGTAACGCCTAGAGTTATGTAAATTGTAAGTTACGTATGGTTTACAATTCAGAATATGTATACTGATTTTGTGTGCATAGTTTACAATATAAAGTGTATGGCGGCCTAATGAGAATATTGATTTTTTCATAATCATAAGCTCATCAGTTCGAAACTGGATTGAATTCTCTTACAATCTTCGGAACATATTAAAATCATATAAATTAAAAATCAAATAAATAAAATTCTGTCTATTAGCCGGTTTCGTTGAATGATTGTTCGTAAATACTAATATACTTCTACGTGTTAATAAAAACACATTTAAAATGGTCTAATCACCGGTAGCATATTAGAAATTACATGAATTAATTAACATTAAAAAAAAAAAAAAAAAAAAAAAAAGTTGTAGTGAAAATAATTAAACTAAAGTGTAATTTTGGAAAATGCAATCCACCGGGATGCATTTGTCAGGCAATGTTTTTTATTTTTGTAGATAGAAAAATTAAAAGTGCATGATTTGGTATTTTGTGGATTGTAAATACAATCAAATTTCAATTTTTAGTTACTAAAGTTTAATATTTAGATAGTATTGAAATAAATTTTAAATTATGGTATATAAAATAAGTCGCAATAAATTTGGTATTAGAGTTTATTTTTACCCACACTTATTTGGTTTCTTATGTGTGATTATAACGCACAAACTACAACAAAAAGAGAATTTTTTGCGTTACATAGTTTAAGTGTGTTTATATGTACTATAAGGCCTACTAATACGCACATGAAAGATGGTAGAAAATATTTACCGTCAATGTGTGTTGGTGGTTTTAGTATGTTTTTGGTTTTCCCAAGTATAACAAAACTGAAAACTTCAACCAATTATCAATTTTTGTCCGGTTTTCAGACGAAAAAATTGGAAAATGATGAAATTTGGTTTCCAACTTTCAACACATGTAGCGTTGAAGTACAAATGTATTTTTGTTTTCTGTAGACGCCATTACGATTGCGTTATACGTAAATAGTTCATGTGTTTGTTTATTAAAAAAATCGAAATCGACTGAAACTGATAGTGTGTGAAAGATAATAATTATGAAACAGGAATAAATTTATCAATAAAAGTGTTACAAGCAGACGCCTGGCCACTACTTGGTTCGACAACGATACCAATTACATTTCCGATACCTCATATCATATAAATTTTTGTGGACGAAAACTTACGTGGCTACACCGTTTTTGTCATGATGAACTAAAAGTCTCATACCTCAAGAAACCCTGTATCATTACGATGCAAACTTTTCAAATGGCTGTCCTATTGTTGTTTGAGACATGTGATGTGATGACGTAAGGATATACAAGAAACGCTACAGTTAAATAATGAAATGTTACAAAAGCATATTCAAAGTTTAATTGAATCAAAATTGTTGCTGTGTGGGACAGAGGTTGGTTTTTTTGTTTTACTAGGTCTTGTACCTTAAATACAATATAATATTGTAACGCTTTTTTTCTTTACAGAAATTAGAAGATTCAACCGAAATTATTGACTATTCAAACAAAAGGACTTAAGTTTAAAATTACTGCAGCTCTCCAACGTGAAACACCTCAGGAAGTTGAACATGCGATGCACGCAGTAAATGAAGATAGAAAAATGTATTTATTCAGGTGGAGTTAAAATTTATATATTATAATAAATGTAATATTGTAATTTATACATGTAATAAAAATAAAAAGTATTCTTAAAAAAAATATATTTTTAATTAAAGCTAGATTTAAATTCAAAAGTGAAATTTTGGCGCCAAAATTTATATTGTAAGCCCCGCCCACAAATTTGTCGTACCATAACCTAACTTTTTTTGTCATCATTTTCCGAGTTTTTTGGCCAACTTTCATAGGAAATCTTATAATAAGTCGGACATTAATTCGGAAAAGAATCGGAGATGAAATCAGCGAAATGTCAGAAAAATACAAAAACTTTCGGATATAAAAATACTTGGGTAGTATATAAGATTTTATTACTTGAATGCAGGTGTTGTTAATCTCCTTGTGTTTTTTGTGTATTCACGAAACAACTATGATATTATTGAAATCATGTATTATGTAAGAGCAATGAAATTTTGTATATTCGACTCAAATAGGATTTTTATACTTTGTATAATCGAATTGGTTTGAGTCGAATTGGAATTGGGAGCTGTCTTATACAATTCATTTGAACGGTTTATTTAAGTAGGATTAATAAATTTTTTTTTACAGGGTATTACACACTGGATCAAATTGTTTTCTAATTAATTTAATTAATATTATAAATTATAAATTGTCTAAATTAATAAATAAATAGATAAATGAAATGCGAATTTAGAAATGTTGGTTTAAATTAAGTTAAGATTTGATTTTTGAGTTTAATGGTTGTCTTAATGGATTTATTGAAATTTAGATGGTGGGATGTACACATAATCGTCATGATTACGTATATGACACTCGATACATTTTTAAGAAAGTAAGGGTTAATTTTCATTACATTTATTTATTGTTTTATTTACTTTGCATGCTTGATTTGGAGGGAATGAGGTCCGTGAACTTAGTTAAAATTTTGGATATACTTGTATTTATTTATTAACAAAGAGATAAATTTCTGAATTATTGATTAAATTCAGGTTTTTGGTGGCGGTGTTCTCTTCAATTGGTAAATGATGCTAATTGGATTTTTATTTAGTTAGTCTAATATTTTATAAGTTTTATTTTTGAGTTGCGAAAATGACTAAGTTGAAGCAAATCATTTGAATATGTACACTATCAGACATAAATATTTGGATGACGTCCGGGATTAATCATTGGAGCTGATTTTGGGGTAGCTGATTTTGCTACTCGTGCAAATTACCGCTCAGTCGACTTAGTTAAAGTCGTGGGCGTTTACAACGTTGCTTATTTGTGTTGTTTTGGTTTCAACAAATTTCTTTTTATGAAACTGATGCTACCGTTTGATATTACATATTGCAGGGATTTATTTTGATAAGTTTCTTGTCGTTGCAATTATCAAAAATTATCTTCTGCTAAAATCAATCACTTTATTGGTATTTAATTGTAATTTATATTAATGTTGCTATTTCGTTAAATATTTATGTATATAGATTGATATATTATACTAATTAAATGAATAGCATCGTACGTTATCTAGGATAAGGGAAATTCCCTTTTATATGATATTGTAAACTGCATTGCATTGCAAAATTATTTGAGGTATTGATGAAAATATTTCAATACTTTTTGTCAGTTTAATTTAATTTAATTATATCAAAGTGTCATAGTTTGTTCGGGTATTTTTGTCTGATGGTCTAGTTGATATTAAGTATATATAATTACATATATATAATTGTTAGATCGTCTCCAAGCTACAGAAATATTGGTGAATTCTCGCTCAACATCCAGTAACTTCAAGCAGCAGTTATGTAGCGTAGAAAATGTATTGTTCTTGTGTTATCTATTTTATTTTATTTATCACTAACTAATTTATATAAGTTAATTTCTATTAATTATGTAGTAAAGCAATTTAATTTTCAGGGATACCTGGGAAACTCTAATTGTGTTTTATTAGTAAATATCATATATAGGTACATGTAGTACTTAACTAAATTATTGATATTCTAGACTTTTTTGCGTAGTATTATGATCAATGTTTTAATTATATTATATACTTTTATAAATAAATTATTTATTTCTACATTATTAATTTCCTTTTTTCTAGATTTGTAGGAAATTGCCGATTAGTTTAAATTTAATAGTATGGTTAAATATAAATTTTCAACTTTTACTTTTAAATCTAGTTGCAGTAGGTAAACAATTAATTAACTATTTACAGGAGAATGGTAACTAATGGAACAAGTGCTGTGAATTTAAATTATAACTTAATAATTTAAAATTTTTAAACGTTCTTTTGGAATTTCAGCTTAGAAGTGGGAGAGTTTACATAGGCAATTTCATAAAATGTTGATTTTTGTAATACTTGTATGTAATATATTGTGTTTTGCTCATTAATATATATTAATTAATTTAGTTTAAAAATATTTAAAGGTTTCTCTTCCTTAATTTGCTAATATATAATTCAATTTTCAGAATATAACATAGATCCAGAATCAATCTTTAATATGGGGATTAAATTAATCCTGAAATTCAGAATTAGCTTTAATATTATGGTGATTTATTAATTAAAATTAGTTTTCAGAATTGCCTGGGAAATTATATATTGATTTTATTTGTTCATTCTTGATATACTAGCTACTTATAGTACTAACTGAATTATTGATGATTTTAGGCTGTTGTGGTGCTGTAACATTATCATTTTTAAATTATTTATTATAAATTCTATAAAATAATTGAATTTTTAATTATTTATTCTCTTTTTCTTGATCGGTAGGAAATTTCTGATTAGTTTTAAGTAAAATTTTATGTTTAAAATAGTTGTTAACGTTTATTTTAATTCATGTTGCAGTACGTAATAATTAATTAATTAGATATAGAAGGACCATGAAAAATGAAATAAGCGCGCTTTTTGTAATCTTAGCTTAGTAATTTTAAATTTTTCTTAAATATTTTATCAGGTAACTTAATGAACGGCGGACAGGAAAATTACAACATTAATAATTTTAAGTCCCGATTCAAATTTAGGGAGTCTTGAGTATCCGGCCCTGGATTTCAGAGAAATGATCATCTAATAATATAGTTAGATTGTGCTGTCTTGTGCTAATCTATTTATTATATATTGTACTAATAATTTACTAACTATCGATCACTTTGGTCTCTGTAACCGGGTCGTGTCTGGCCCAACTTATAATCCTATCCTATCCTTCGGTTTTGTTATATGTATATGGGTGTACTGTGTGTGCCCGGGAGTCCGGGAGATCCTGCTATAATGCTTGGCTGTACACTCTCAATCAATCAATAAAATGTAAATTTTTTGTAATGTGTAATATATTCTGTTTTGTCCATTAATATATTTTAATTAATTTAGTTTTAAAATACTTGAAGGGATCTCTTTTTTTTAATTTACTAATAAATAATCCAATTTTCAGAATAAACATAGTTCTAGAATTAATCATTATTATAGGGATCAAAATTAATCCCGAATTTCAAATTTAAATTTTAGTTTGAATCAACCCTTCAGGATTAATAAGTAGTGAATAAGCTGTAGTTTAGAAATTGTGTTGTCCTGTGCTAACTATTTTTACTATATAATTACTAACAATTTACTCTTATCCTTCGGCTGGGGATGGATAAATGGGTGTACGAGGTGTGCTCGGGAATACTGAAGATGCTGTTATATTAATTATTCATTTAAGTAATAAAATTGGTTATTATGATTTTTATTAATTAAATTTAGTTTTCAGAGTCGTCTTAGAATTTGTATGTTAATTTTATTTGTTGATTCTTAATATACTTATAGTACCTAATTGATTTATTGAATTATTAATAAATCTATGTATTGTGGTGCTCTAATATTATCATGTTAATCATTTTATATAAATTTTATAAAATAATTGAATTCATAATTATATATTTTCTTTTCTTAATCGGTAGGAAATTTCTGATTAGTTTTAAGTAAAATTTTATGTTTAAACGGTTTAATGTTTATGTTAATTCTTGTTGCAGTAATTTTTAATTGGATATAAAAGAACCATTAATACGGAAATAAGCGCTGTTATTTTAAAGTTTTATTAAATATTTTATCAGGTAAATTAATGAAAGACGGACAAGGGTGAAATTACAACATTAATAATTAATAATTTTTTAAGCCCTGTTTTAGATTTAGGATTTAGAGAGTCCTGAGTATCCGGCCCTGGATTCCAGAGAAATAATCATCTAATAATGTAGTTAGATTGTGTTGTCTTTTGTGCCGTCTATTTACTAACTATCGATCGCATTGGTGTCTGTAACCGGGTCGAGTCTGTCCCAACTAATAATCCTATCCTATCCTTCGGTTTTGTTATGTGTAAACGGGTGTACGGTGTGTGCCCGGGAGTCCGGGAGACTTGCTATAATGCTTGGCCGTATACTCATAATCAATCAATCAATCAATAGTTTACAATATAAAGTGTATGAGGTGAGTGATTCACAACACTCGGTTTTCAACATTTCGGTTTTCAAAATCTCGGTTCTCAAATGGTCGGTTTTGAAAAATAAATTTTTATTAATTCGAGCCACCCGAATTAATAAAAATTATTTTTTCAAAATCAAGCTTTTGAGATCAGGATTGACGGGTCGCGAGTTTTTGTGTGTGTATGCGGGTGTGTATATATGTATGTATGTACATGTGAATGTGTGCGTGTATATTTATTTATGTGTATGTGTAAGGTGTTGGTTTTCAAAATCATGCTTTTTATAAATTCTGGAAAATGGAGATTTTCCATTTTAAAACGAAAATAACTGAAAATTATAAATTGTGGAAAATTGGGAAAATTAGTTTCAAAGTTCTCAAAAAACTAAGATTTTGATAACATCATGATTTTGAGAATCATGATTTCAATTCACTCCCAAAAATACCAACAAAATTAATTAGCTAAAAATTTTAAAAACTATCCAAAAACCGATAATAGCAAAATATTGTCTGTGTTACAATAGAAAAAATAAACACAAAAATTTAAAAAAAAAAACAGGATAATTTTTTTGTCAGGAAAACGAAGATTTTTAAAATCGAAATTTTTAAAACGGCATTTGAAAAACCGAGATTTTGAAAACCGAGCTTTTGAAAATCGAGATTTTGTAAACCGAGATTTCGATATGCTCCTCTTTTAAATTCGTTAATGTATTTTCACAACACACAAAATTTTACTTATATTGCATTTGTGTATGTTTTCATTTCATCTATGGCTAGGCAGGCCGTTCTAAAAATTTCAATAATTCTGTGTTTTTTTTGGAAAACTAGTTAAGCCTGAATTCCACTGTGAATAATTGACTGAACTGACTTCAAGTCGAAAGAAGACAAAAAAAAAAATCCAATGGAGTGACAAAGATAAAGCATGTATTTTTTATAACACAAATATCTTGATAAATTTTGACAGCGACACCAAAAAAAACCAAAATAAAAAAAATAAATTTTTGGTTATCACTTGGAGTTTTAATTTGGCTTTTTCACCACCAATAAATTATTAAAAAAAAACGATTACTTTATAAAATTGTCAATAATAGTATTTAGCGATATTATCACAATTGATCCCAATTTATCACAATTTAACTGTACACAAACTTTATATTTTTTTATTATCACAGCTATTTTAGAAGCAACCACCAAAAAAAAATTATGACACTTACCATAAAAATAACAAACTTTTAATTAACTTAGTGTGCGGAAAAAAATTTGCGTTCGTACCCAAAATTATGTGTGCGTATATTAGTTAAATAACCATAAAATGACCTCGATTTTGATATTTTTTGACCATAATTATGGCGATCCACTAAAAAAAACACACATTCGATGTAAGTAAAATCTTGACTGACTTCGTTTTGTGTTTCTTTCACACAACCACCGATTTTATATTTTTATCTCCCTTTATTTTGACTGACAAACTTTTATTCGCAATGAATTCAGGCTTTAGTCACAGTAGGTCTTAGTAGTAATTACTCATTTTTATTTAGATTTTCCGGAGAAATGGAGGGAAATATTGGAAAACTGAAATTTATTTTTGAAACTTTAGCTAATTGTCGAGTTATTTTCATTCATAACTCAAAATCAACAAACATGCAGTTAACTAATTTTCCAAAAAAACCACAGAATTATTGTTTGTTTATAAAAATTCTTGTGAAAGAAGACAAGTACGCCTTTTTTATTCATAAAGACTACAAATGCTAACGCAAAATGCACAAATAGATTTTATTTTATTTTCTCCTATTGTAAAATGTTTAGGTTTTTAATTATTTTTTGCGTTTCGTTTCTATAGTTTCATTTCATTTTTTTCGTATTCTAAATGCTGTGAGAAGAAAAGATATAATTCATTTGTGGACGATCTTATTTAGCTTTTCGTTCGAGTAACAAACGTCTTCCCTTTAAAATTTGTGTATTTTGTTTCAGCTACATTTTATTTCAGTTAAATTTGTTCATCTCTGGTTAAGTAATTATTTGTGGTCTAAAGGTGTAACCATACTTGGAATAAGAAAAATAAAAAAAATAAGAATTTGAGCTTTTCTTATTTCACTTTGACATTTTCGACTATAGATCTTCTTTTCGACTTAAACATTTTTAAGTTGAAAGCGAAATATAGTATTTTTGTTTGATTTTTGAGTTATTTTAAATTCATTCGTTATAATTTTTACCAAACCTGTTCTTTACTTTCTACAGTTAAAAATTGTGCAACCTTTTTCTAGTTTTATAAGCTGAAAAATAAGCCCCAGGTGGTAACCCAGCTAATCAGCTGGCAAATCCACCCTCTAACGAGGCTGGCTCAAAGGATTCTGGGGTGAGCCAATCATTGTTTAACAGCCCTTTTGGGCAACCCAACCCATTTAAACAACAATCCAGGGTAAGTAGATCACCATCACCAATAGCGAACACCTTAGAAAGGGATAACGCAGAACTGCGCAATAAGATTTACGAAATAGAAAAGTTAACGTTAAATCTAAACAAAGACCTCAAAAACTTACAGCGAGAAAACAAGGAGTTAAAAGATGTTCTAAATGCAGTAATGTCTGAGAAAGAAACCACTAAGATAAACAACACCAATGATCATATAGAGGTTATGTATGAAACAGACGAGGAAGAACTCAATAGAGAAACGGGATGGATTCTGAACCATAATAAAAAAAATAAGAAACGTAAGATGAGTAAATCACCACAGATTTCACCCGATTCGAAACAATCAGTTGAGCAGCTTCCAACCGGAAGTAGGCACGTGCAACAGGAGGATAAAGCTCAAGTTCCGTCGGAACAGATACGATCAAGTAATGAACTCCCAACCGGAAGTAAGAATGTACAACTAGAGAAAAAAGTGCCACGGCCACCTCCAGTAATAATATCTAATTGCAATAATTATCAGAGTATTAGAAACATAATGGACAACAATCATATAAAGTTTCAAGCTACAGCGTTAAATAGTGGTGATATCAAAATAAATGTCACAGACAGTGATAGCTATAGAAAGTTAACAGGAGCTCTTAACGAAGAAAAGACAGCGTGGTATTCCTACGAAGATAAGCAGACAAGGCAAACCAAAGTCATTGCTAGGAAGCTACACGCTTCATGCAAACCAGAAGAGATAAAAGAGTATCTTGTGGAGAAAAAATACAAAATTAAAGAAGTTACACAGCTGCTAAAAAGAGGTGACAAAACACCTCTTCCATTATATATGTTGCCTTTTGAAAGAACAGAAGACATTAAAAATATTTATGCAATCAGCGAAATACTCCATATGAAAGTGCAAATAGAAGCAGTTAAAAAATCTAAGCTGATCCCCCAGTGCAAAAAGTGCCAAGTCTACGGACACACGCAAAACTTTTGTAATAAGGAGCCCAGATGCGTGAAATGTGTAGGAAAACACCGTACGGCTGAATGTACGAAACTAAAAGACACCCCACCAAAATGTGTTAACTGTGGAGAGACACACCCAGCCAACTACAGAGGTTGCATTGTTATAAAAGAGCTGCAAAAAATTCGCAACAAAACAAGGGAAACTTCAATAATTACCAGGCCAGAAATTAACTCAGCCTCAACAAGAATACCTACAAATTTAAGTCCACACCAAACATTAATCCAGCCATCAAGAACTAATCCAAATGTAACATTTGCTGATGTACTATCTACTGGAAGTTCGAGAAGACAACATAGTTCTCTTTTATTAAATGATTCAAATAATAACCAAACTAATAAAATACTACAAGATATTCTTGATAGACTTAGTTCACAAGAAGAAAAGCAAGAAAAAGCCCTTATATCAATCCTACAAAGGCTCACCCTACTCGAAAAACATGGCAAATAATTTAAAAATTCTTGCATGGAACTGCAATGGTATATTGCAACGACAAAATGAAATACAACTATTTCTTGATTTAGAAAAAATAGATATATGTTTATTATCTGAAACACACCTTACTACTCAAAGTCATATAAAAATCCGCGGCTACGAAGTTCACTCAGCAGTTCATCCTAATAATAATGCACGAGGGGGCAGTGCCGTGATTATAAAAAAAGATATTAAATACCATCTGCAACAAAAACTTGAAAGTGATGAAATACAAGCAATTAGCGTTAGCATTAATAGCCGCAACCACAAGTTAGTGGTATCCGCAATATATTGCCCACCTAGATATAACATCAAAGAGAATGCTTATACTCAGTTCTTCAAGCAGCTCGGTGAAAAATTTGTAGTCGGGGGTGACTTCAACGTTAAACATACTGACTGGGGATCAAGACTAACCACAACTAAAGGGAAAGAGCTTCATCAAGCAATAATTAAATACAACTGCAACTGGCATTCTACTGGAAAACCAACTTATTGGCCCAGTGATCAAAATAAAACACCAGACCTAATTGACTTCTTTATAACAAGAAAAATCGCGGTTGATTATATACAAGTGCAGGAAGGATTGGACTCCACATCTGACCACTCCTCTATTTTAATGATAATAAGTGACAATAATTACTAATGATAAACAGCCACTGTTAACAAATAAATATACTGATTGGAAAAAGTTCAGGAATGAACTAAACAATAGCATCATTTTAAACACACAACTTTCATCAGAAGAAACATTAGAACAGGAGGTGGAGAAGCTCGTCAAGGACATACAGGTAGCGGCGTGGAAAAGTACTAACACAACAAACAAAAAAATAGCTGGCAAATGCTATCCAATGGAAATTAAATCACTAGTTATAGAGAAGAGAAGTACCCGTAGGGAGTGGCAACGTACACGAGACCCAACCGTCAAAAATAGATTAAATAATTTAACACAACGAATACGTAGAGAAATACGGGAATTTAAAAATAAATCAATAAATTCATACCTACAATCTCTCACCTATGATAAAGGTAGTGATTATTCATTGTGGAAAGCAACCAAATATTTGAAAAGGCCAGTTATGCATATACCACCAATAAGAACAAATAATGGTCACCTGGCTAAAAGCAAAAAAGAAAAAGCAGAAAAATTCGCGGATCATCTCCAGCGTACCTTTCAGCCAAATTTAACAACACTTAACCAACAGGATATATTGTTCGAAAACCAAACATCTATCCTGAGACAGGAAATTACATTAACTAATGCTAAAGAAGTTAAACAAGAAATAAAGAACCATGTAGTACTTAAAAAATCACCAGGATATGACCTGATAACTGGAGAGATTCTAAAACAACTACCTAATAAAGCTATTAAAAAAATATCGGACATAATTAATGCTTCCTTCAGACTCCGTTATGTCCCTCTATCTTGGAAATTTGCGGAAGTGATAATGATACCTAAGCCAGGTAAGCCACCAAGTGAACTGGCCCCGTACAGGCCAATATCACTTCTTCCAACTATGTCAAAACTATTTGAGAGATTGTTATTAAAACGAATTAAACCAGAAGTTGTAAAATCAGGAGCTGTTCCGTCCCATCAGTTTGGATTTAGAGAGGAACACTCCACAATCGACCAAGTCCATAGAATAACAGATATAATAGAAAAATCCTTAGAGGAAAAAAAGATTTGTTCAGCCATATTTCTTGACATAGCGCAGGCATTTGACAAAGTCTGGCTAGATGGTTTAATATTTAAATTGGAGAAAACTCTGCCATTTGAGTATTGCGAACTGCTAAAGTCATACCTGAAAAGGAGATATTTTAGAGTTAAACAGGAAGGAGTTTACTCCAGTATTAAAGAAGCTAAAGCAGGAGTCCCGCAGGGGAGTGTCTTAGGGCCTTTCCTTTTCGTGCTGTTTACTAGCGACATACCGCAGACGAGCAATACAACTATCGCCACGTTTGCAGATGACACTGCAATTCTAGCTGTGTGTGACACAATCGGTGAAGTCACATTCAAACTACAAATAGCCGTAAATAATATACAAGATTGGCTAGCTAAGTGGAGAATTAAAGTGAATGAATCGAAGTCTACTCACATTAACTTCACTAATAGATCAATAGAACCACTACCTGTGACTCTCAATAATATCTCTGTACCACATGCCAATCAAGCAAAATACCTTGGTATGAACCTTGATGCAAAGTTAAAGTGGAAAGTACACGTGAAAAAGAAAGCAGAAGAGCTTCAGTTAAAATATAGAAAAATGTACTGGTTAATTGGAAGAAACTCTCAGTTATCCATTCATAATAAACTTATGGTTTATAAACAAGTACTCAAGCCGGTCTGGACATATGGTATTCAACTATGGGGATGCACCAAAATCAGCAATCAACAGATAGTTCAACGATTTCAAAATAAAGTCCTCAGAGGAATTGTAAATGCCCCTTGGTACACTCGTAATAGTGACCTTCATAGAGATCTCGGAATAGACACAGTCGCAAGTGAAATAAAGAAATGTGCTCAAAAACACCAGGAGAGGCTCCATCATCACCCTAACATCGAAGCTGCAAGACTACTTCATCACGAGGGTATAATAAGAAGACTCAAAAGACTAAAACCTTTTGAGTTGCCTGAATAGTCCGCACAATGCAACATCAACCAAAACAACACTTTATGTAAAGAACACATATGAGTGCTTTATTATTATATTGTCAGAGTCAAACGCTGTTAGTCAAAAATGACTAGTTACTTTGTAAAAAAATTTTATTGTTATCATAAATAAAATTATTAAAAAAAAAAAAAAAAAAAAATAAGCTGAAAAATTATATTAAATTCATTTATATTGTAAACAATTAATTAATTTACATTAACTGTTTCTAATTAGTGATTCAGAAACACGCTGCAACGTTTTTTGTTTTAAAAAAATGTAATATCTTAATTAATTTTTTTTAGGTTATGTTTCACTTTTTGTTTGATGTTTTAAATGTATATACATTTTAAATACTCAAATATTATAGTCTAATTTAATATTCAAATACTCTCGTTTTAATTTATTTATTAATAATTATTGAAAATGTTATAATTTTTCACTAAACTGTTTTTTTATTTCCCGCGTTAAAAATTTGTGCAACCTTTCTTGCGAACATTACACCTTCAGATTTTTAAAAAATCGAAATTTTTTTTATGATCAAATATGTTAGAATGAACGTTATAGAACAGGATTTTAACAATATAAACATGAAAATGTCAACAAAAAAATTTTTATTGTATTTATTACGGAGCGCGTCAAAGTCTTTTTTCTACGGTTTTGGTCTACTTCGCTGTACTTTAAACTCGATTATCTCAAAATGACGTTTTTCAAGTTGGCGTGCAAGATTGAGAAAAAACTACTTATTCAATCGTTCTAAAATTTTAACACGTTGATCTACACATATTTCTGCTCAGAATGAACTACGGAAGGGAAAATCGGTTTTCAATTTTTTGAGTTACAGCAAATTGCAGGGGACAAAAAGCTCCATTTTCGAAAAAATGCCGCAATTTTGTTATTTTTTAGACCATTTTCTTCCTTTTAGTTCATTCCAAGGGCGATTTAATGCTGAATAAAACCCCGTTTTTTTTCAGACTTTTCTGAGAGCAGTTCTGATGCACGCCGCGAATTTTCGGTCTTTTTGGAAAATGACCGTAGCAGACGACAAGGGGCGGAAAGAAATCTAAAAAATTTTTTTGTGTATGCTTTGACTTAAATAAAATGTCCATGGAAAGTTTCATTAAGATATCTCTTTTTATTCCATTAAAAAAAAAATGTTTGAAAAAATTTCATTTTTTAAAATTTGAAGGTGTAATGTCCCCTTAAGTTTTTTAAGTTTACACGAAAAATTTCGCCCCTTTTAAGTTTTTTAAGTGACAGCTAAAATTTCCATTTCGCCTCCAAAAAAAATTTAAGTTTCTTATTTTAAGTATGGTCGAATACACATAAATCCCCTTTTTCGCTCTCTTTCGTTATTTTTTTATTTTTCTTATTCTAACTATGGTTCTCGCTTAAGCAAAAAATATTTACATACATATAGAAATGACACCGGGCAATTTCGCCGCTACGAGATTGGTATGTCGCTGCAAGCGCGATTTTTGGTTTGTTACTTTACTACTTTTTTTTACAAAAAAATGGGCGTGTGTTTACGCACTGTTGTTTATTTATTTACTATTTTGCTTATATTACTCTAAATACGAAATACCGTATTTTTTATGTTCAATTCATTGTGAAAAAATGGATAAATTCGTTTTTGTTAATGTATTTGTAATTAGTTGCATGTTAATTTAAATATGGTTTACAATATCAAATTTTCTTAATTTTATTTTTTTATTTTTCGCCGAAGCATTTATAATTTTGAGTTTTGCATGAATGAGCACTCGCATTGTATGGATAATAAAATGCTTCGTGTGTTCCAAAATTTCACAAGGTGTTTTAATTTCCGTTTCACATAAATTAAATAATTGATTTAACACGTTGTGTTCGAAACAAAACTCGTCAAAATTATTCTCGAAACTGTTGATGATGTTGTGAACTATAGCAACTAATAAACCCCCGTTTACAGTATGTGCGAACTGGCGATATTTTATTAGCCTTTCTGATTTGACGTAATTATTATCCAAATTTTCCTTGCACATTAAAGATTTGCAATCAATACAGTTGTGTATTTTTGATACGGCATGTGCAACGTATCCTGCAAAATAAGTTGTTGCCATATCGTTTACAGCTGGATCCATTCCATGTTCGTCAACAACAGTATCTTCGGCTTCTGCATCAGAATCATCAAACTCGCATTTATTTGGATCTTCAATCATCCTCCACATCGCAGTCCCTATTGGAGTCCTCTTCTATATTGACATTACCTTAACATATAAAAAGAGAAGAATGCATAGTTAATTTAGTAATATAGTGGTTTTAATAGCATTTAATTAATTCTTACATGCTAAACTTGGCACGAGTTCGTTCGGAATTGCTTCATATGGATTGCATTCGTCGTTGAAACTGGAATCAGTGCCATCTGGATTCAAGAAGTCTGTAATTGTTATTAATAATTGATTAATTATATGTAAAGGAGAGTGCACTGCGAGTGTAACTTACTTCCACGTCTCCCATATTCAAAATAACTGAACAATTCGAAATTTCATAGGATGTAGTATCTGGAGCCATTATGTTGTAAAAACAGATTTGCTTCAAGTTTTTATGAAGCCGAAATACAAAAGGATTTTTCTCGTAATATCCTCGATTACTTCTTACAACAGAAATTGTGTTTTCTAAACAGTCCGAATTTAGATGGATGTAATGAGATATGGTTGTATTTCTCCTTTTATGGCATCTCATAACTGAAGGGTCTCATTAATCGTTTGACATAAACCACTGAAGCAATATACGTGACCTCTTTTTTCTCTCTTCCATTTGCCTATCCATTCTAATGATTCCTTTAGGTTCGTTTCTACATCCGTTTGGTGAATCGACAAAGCACATTTGTCTGGATTTTTTGAATACTTGTTTGTACTATTCATATTATCAAATAGTTTATTTATTTTGAAAATAAAATTAGCAGTACTCAAAGCAACCAATTTTTCCTCTTGAACAAATTTGTTGACGCAGCTGCAAAAATTCCCGTTGAACCTGGTGGCTAAATACTTGAGTTGCCAGTTTGAGCCTCATTTTTTGAAAAGTGTCAGGTTTGATATGATCTTCCGTCAACTTATGCATCGAGCGAATCACTCGATTTTCGGCATAAAATAATTTCTGTAGTATTGACCAGGAAACGACTTCATCATCAATAAAAATGTTAGACACTAACAAATTATTTCGTACACTCTTGAATATATGTACAACATCGTAAAAACAAAAAAGTGTACGGTCCATAATTTTAAAAGAAGGTTGCTTTGTTATAACTCCCCAATCTATTGTATGCAGTTCTGTTTGCAGCGCCTTGATCACATACAATCGCAACAACTTCAATACCTTGTTGAATTAATATTTTAGTCGTCGAAGTAATAATTTCCGCCAGCGTAACACCGCTGACATTTCCAGAGTAGTAGCCGATAATCTAACAAAAATAAGCAATCATGAGATTTTTTTTTTTATTAATGATTTCGAAACAAAAAGTAATTTCAGACTGACCTGTTTCCATGATTTATTTGAACCACGAAGCATAAAAAGAAGAGCATGGTTAGTAAAAGATTTAGATCGTCTAAACTCTCCTAAATCTTCAAATCCATACACTTTATCTTTCTGAGAATTATATTGAAGCTCATTTTTAATGCTCATCTCGTCAAACACCAAAATGCACTTTTTATTAATTTCGGGCATTTCACTTAATTTATGTTTTGACATATGTAAAATATCATATGAAACTCCCGTTTCAAACTTCATTACTTTACTTCATACTAACGAATAATTGTTCGTAAAGAAGGCATTGCAAAACCTTCTTTTTGCAAATACCTATAAAATGATGGGGACTTATAATGAAACTTTAAAAATAAGTCCTTTTCATCTGTGCTCCACTTAGTATTTTTTGTGTGAAGCAGTTGACTTTTCACAAAAGTCGCGACACTTTTGGTTTTGTGTTCTAACATTTCTTCAAGAACGTTTGAAGACAACAATTTTCGGGCCGCTTCTGGTTTAATAATTTTCTTCTTTGGTGACTTAAGTAATTCATCGATAGGCATTCTACTTTGATCAATATCATCATCATCAGAATTGGTTTGAATTTTGTATTCTGGATGGTTATCAGGCGACGGAAATTGTGTTTGACATTTTTCGGTATCTTTATCAGCACCTTTAAAATCCCTAAAGACATTTGAGTAAGTATTTAATGGAGCGCTGCTAGTTTCGGCGTACTCATCGTTGAATGTTACCGACTTGATATGTGTTGTTGTTGGTGCCATAATTATTGAAGGTTTATCACAGACCATTATTTTTTTAGGTAAAAATTCATTCAAATCTCTTAAATTTGCAGCGCTTTGATTTTGAACATTAAATTTGATCTGTTTGGAAACAGTAGGTTCATTATCTTTGTTTTTCATAGAATATTCATGATCAATTTCACTTTGTCGTGATCTAAACGAGGAACAGTTTAAAAATTTTGGATCAAAATGATCAGCACATATATAAATTGGATCGTTTGAAATAAGTTTCGGTGAATAGCTATTTTTAGAGTTTAACAGCCAAATATCGCGGCGATTATCGTTTGGTAAAGCAAACCTATAGGAACACCATAACTTTTTTTGTTTTTACAATTTATATAATCACAATAAACCATTTTATAACACATATTATTTTATGTTAACTAAATTTGTTTGTAGTTATCACTAATTATCACAACAATTTTAATTGTCAGAAAGTCACTTAAACACTCAACTGAAATTAAGATGCCACTTGTTTACGCAATAGAAATTAAGGATCTGAACGGTCTTACTGAAATCACAGAAAAACATCAAGCAATAAAATATAATTTCAAATGTCAAGTTACCGCCTACAACCTAAATTCCCCTGTTTATAAATACATTCCGTATACTTTACGGTAACCATATAGCCCGCATTTTATAGGACTCACCCACATATCAAGACCCTGTCCTCCAGACATTTTGGCCCTTAAAAATAACCAGCAAAATAAAATAATAGCCCGCATGTCCCGCATTTGTAATAAATTAATTTAAAGAATCAAAGTTTTGTCAAAAGAAAACGAGGATTTTCTTCGTTTTTGCTACATTATTCTTTGAAACCCGAAACAATAAAGGAACCAACATAAAGGGTGTTCAAATTAGAGGTATCTTTTTAAATTTTAAATAGAAGACATAAATTGTGTGAAATCTTTATTTATTTTTATTGGAAATTAAAGTGCATTGGTTCCGGTTAATAATGAAAAAGAATGTCGTTCAAGTGACCTCTTCTGCTAGCTTGGAAGGCTGTCAATCTTTTACTAAAATTTTGAATAATTTTTTCGCATAATGATGGTTCAATTAGTGATATTTTCTCGATGATATTGTCTTGAGTTGTTGAACAGTTTGCCGCATAGCCAACTCCTCTATCAAAAGATCGATTGATTCCGTTGCTGTGTGGCATGTTGCACCTTCCTGTTCAAACCATATATTCTGCGCATCGATATCTTTCAATTGACTCCACAAAAAGTTTCTAATCATCCCTCGATTTCGAGCTCCATTTACAGTAATTGAATTAAATTATTGGAAAAAATATCGACCAATTACCACCACCACACCAAAATCCCAATTCCCATTTTAACTAACAGGAACGTTTGTACTTGTCATTTGTCAAATAACATATGGTACTCTAATACCAAAAGTATAAATGACGGAATATTTGAAAAGATACCTCAAATTTGAACATCCTTTACATATTTGAATACTGTTAAAGTTAGCCGAAAATTGCCAGCCGAAATTAAAAAATTAAGTCGTAAACAGTCGTCAGTATTTAGCCGAAAGTTACTATGGATGCATGGATATCATTGAAGATTTTTGTCAATATTCTTAAGGGACAAAACCTGCCTCGTGGAAAATTATGGAAAACTCGCGAAACCCAAAAAAATATTTAGAATTGGTACAAAATCAGCGTCTAGAGTGTTATGTCAACAGCTATCGCAAGAAAAAAAGTTCAATAAAAATTTCCTACGAGAATTCGATTTTCCAAAAATCATTAGAAACTTTGTATAAAATCAGCTTGGTGTTATATATTGAGATGGATTGCTTTCATGTGATTTGTAAATCGAAAGCCACAGTCAAAAATGCATGTAAAATCGCAGCTGCGTGGTGGCCAATTGACAACTCCATTACGGCTGATTATTCGATCCCCGAAGATAGTGTGCAAAAGACCGATTGTTTCGTTTGCTGTGTGGTAAGTTGTGCCGTCTTGTTGAAACCAATTGTCATGTGTGTCCTCCTCTTCAATTTTGGGTACCAAAAACTCGTTTATCATGGCTCCGTAACGCTCCCCATTGAGCATGATGGCGAGTTGAAATTGATGGATGCTCAGACACATTCTGAGCAACAGCTGCAATGGTGTTGGCTGTACGCGCTGTTAATGCAAGTGCACTTGTTGGTTTATCCAATAACAATCAAGTTTCATGAACTCAATTCACAAATTAATAAACAAATTGCCTTGTAGGCATTTCATTTCTACTGAATTTTCCACGTAAATTTCTTGAAAGTAAATTTTCAATATTTCCCAATTTTATTCAAGCGTAATGCAACCCATTTCGTAAATGTCAAAAAATAAAATAATTTTCGGTCATAACACGAAGAAGTAAGTGTCGCACTCGAAATAACCGATACTTGAAATTGCAAACGCTAGATTGACCATCATCTTATATTTTCCTTAGTTAATAATTTATGGGCAGCTGAAAAAAACCCAAATGCAAATAGAAATCGCATTAAAGCAATATTATTGGTTAGAGGAAAGCACATTTCGAAAAATAATGATTTACAAATTGCGATATGTTCTTATGCAAAAACAAGAAAATTCCAAATTCCAAATAAATTTTCATTTATTGATTTTCAATTCTTTCATTATCTCAATTCAACGAAATATGAACACACACCACTTTGAAAATATCCGACATAATACCAAAACATATTTACATACATCTGGGGCCCTATTCTCGAATTCCACATCCATTTTCCACATGTGGACATCTGTCAAAATTCATAAAAATTGAATTTTTTCGGTACTAAGGGAATATTTCCGAATGGGTGTAAGAACTTAAAACACACAATGACGTTTCCATATCGAACTTGTTCTAATGCTCTTCAAATTGGGAATAAATTTCTTTTCGGTTCTTGTCCGAAGTGCTAAACTAGAAAAAGACTTTTGCAAATCTATCTGTAAATTGGAGTTACAGTTCAAAAAAATGTTTACCTAATTTAATGATTTAGCTATTCTTGCTTTTTCGCAAATGAAAATGAAATGTTTAATCCACACGCTAACATTAAACATAGAATAATGATATATAAGAAAAGTTATGCAGAAGAAGTAAAAAAATGCGGCGCTGATTACGTCGATTAATCAAACTACTAAAACCTCGCAACCTGTGCATGTGTTTATTTGGTTTTTTACGTTGTGCTACCGCCTATACAGAACAATATTGAATTATATACTATACTACCTACACTTATTGAACATATTTACAACTACCATTGCAAAAGACAACAACATTTATTTTTTGTAAAAGAATCACTGATGATTATATGTATAAAATTAGTCTTTTCAGTACAAAAACATGTCATTCGAAATTTCAAAACGTGTTATTTTATAATGGTTGTAAGGAAGCGAGAAATATAAATATGCACAATACATACATATTTCTTTCCTTTTTCGCATTCTTACATAAAATTACCAAATTGCTTAAAACGTGTTTAGTATAAAAAAAAATGGAGAATGAAACACGAAAAAAGTATATGTATATTTTCGAGTATAATAGGCGTGTCCATCTGTATACATATTGTATTGTAAAATATACATACACATACATATTTTATATTTGAAATCTCCTGTATGAAAACTAAAACAAATTTTGGAATATATTTTTTTCTGAAAAATTACGATTCGTTTGATGCGGTTTGTTTTTGCAAAAGGTCATTCACCTTTTCTATTTGGATGTTATTTTTCTTGCTTTTGAAATGCTTTCTGATGCATTTTCGTAGGTGCAAGAAACAAATACAATAATAAAAGGGATAATAAATTTGATTAAAATTTGAATTGATAACAATTTGAGTAGGCATATCATTTTTAATGACGTGCCGTAAAACATTTTTTGCTTCTTTGCTATTTGAAGAAATAAAAAAGTTAGAATAATTATTAGCGGTTTTCTGTTATGCATACCATATGTTCTTACCGACTTGAGGAGAACAGATAATACATAATTATTTATATTGAATATGATCAGATCACTCACACGACAATCATTTATCAAAATAAATCTTTTGAATAAAATGAATTATTATAATCTTGAATGTGTGCAAACTGCAAAGTTCTTTATAAAATTGAATCAACTTTTACATTGTACATAATAATTTTTATTAAAATGTTATAGTAATAATTACCAATTCTGTGGCAATAATCCTAAGCAAGGTAACTCGAGTTATGTAGTTTTTAAATTTATTCAAAATCAGAACAATTGTGTGAAAGGAGCATTTTGATATATGTAGGTGAAATAATTTTCACGATAACTAACAGTTGAAATTATTTCGCCTATATTAAAATATTTCTTTTGATGAAGTTGAATCGTTTAGTTTTGAAAGGGCACATGTCCACTTTTTAAATTTGATAAATTTGATAGGAACTAAAAAAAACTTTATACTGTTAGCACAGATAAGTGCTGTTAGTAAAAATAGGCTTCGAAGGAAATATACATTTATTTATGAAAATTTTAGTTGCTGTTTCAGTATTGTATCGCCATAAAACGTATTTAAGGGGCTATGATACAAAAACGTTGTAATACTAATATTGTTCTTAATTATTTAAATTTGAAAGACTATATAATGTAACTCAATTTATGTACTATATATGTTGTTTTGGTTTATTGCCACAGAATTAAGGAATTAAATAAAAAAATCGACTATATTCGATCTACACAAAGGTTCGGTATATTAATGATATAAATGTGTTAGGACCCCTTACAAACTTACTTATTGTTGATTTGAACCAGTGCACAAATCAGCACACTTTTTCTGTGGACGACCCTGGCAAACATAATCTACATAGGTAATAATGCAGTTAGCATCGATCAGGCAAGATTATCATATTGGAGAATTTTAACATAATTTCGTTTTTTTTCCAATTGCCCTTAAAGATAGGATTTGTTTGTCGTGTAACGGTTATTAATTTCGCGCACATCAATTTGTCTGAACTGTGAACGTTTTTGTGAAAATGGCATATTTAGGGGCTCGAGACAAAAACAGCTCGTGTTGATTAAAATTAAATCACATTCGCGTTAACCAGTTATCGTGTTAATGGACGAACAAGTGTAATAAAGTTGCATAAAATATATCAAAAAAATATATTTACAATTTTTTAATATTTTAAGCTTTCTTGATGCTTGGACCATTTGCAGTTCTTTCTCATCAAAACAAGAATAAAATTAAAGATAGAAACCATAGAATTTATAATTATTACTATAACATTTTAATAAAAATTATTATGTACAATGTAAAAGTTGATTCAATTTTATAAAGAACTTTGCAGTTTGCACACATTCGAGATTATAATAATTCATTTCATTCAAAAGATTTATTTTGATAAATGATTGTCGTGTGAGTGATCTGATCATATTCAATATAAATAATTATGTATTATCTGTTCTCCTCAAGTCGGTAAAAACATATGGTATGCATAACAGAAAACCGCTAATAATTATTCTAACTTTTTTATTTCTTCAAATAGCAAAGAAGCAAAGAATGTTTTACGGCACGTCATTAAAAATGATATGCCTACTCAAATTGTTATCAATTCAAATTTTAATCAAATTTATTATCCCTTTTATTATTGTATTTGTTTCTTGCACCTACGAAAATGCATCAGAAAGCATTTCAAAAGCAAGAAAAATAACATCCAAATAGAAAAGGTGAATGACCTTTTGCAAAAACAAACCGCATCAACCGAATCGTAATTTTTCAGAAAAAAATATATTCCAAAATTTGTTTTAGTTTTCATACAGGAGATTTCAAATATAAAATATGTATGTGTATGTATATTTTACAATACAATAATGTATACAGATGGACCAAAACCAACAAAAATGTTTATACTATGTATAAACATTTTTGTTGGTTTTGGATGGACACATCTGTTATACTCGAAAATATACATATACTTTTTTTCGTGTTCCATTCATTCATATTTTTTTTATACTAAATACGTTTACAGCAATTTGGTAATTTTATGTAAGAATGCGAAAAAGGAAAGAAATATGTACATATGTATTGTGCATATTTATATTTCTCGCTTCCTTACAACCATTATAAAATAACACGTTTTGAAATTTCGAATGACATTTTTTTGTATTGAAAAGGCAACTCATTATATTACCCTACGTAGAACAAAGTCAGACTCTAAAACATAGCAGATAGAATAGGATAAACAATTTTTTTTATTTATAAAAAAACATTTTATTATTCTTTTGTTGTATATTTTGTGGCAATTCCACTACATATAAAACCATGGCAGAGAAATTTGTGGTAGTATTAATTAGGAGAATAAGAATTTTATTTCTTGTTTGTGTTTTCGTAGTTTGTGTTTATGACATTTAATTTTTTGTTTTTTTAATAGGCGGGACAAAAAACTAAACATAATCTACTAACTCCAATTTTCTCAAGTAATTTTTTTTTATTTCATTATGGTCGTTTTTGAATAGCTTAGTATGCGTAAGCGAGGTTGAGGATACTGAAATACTCAAGTAAATGCGAGGTTAAAGTAGGTTCGCAATTTTAATATATATGGTCTGCCGCTCCAATCGTTTTTGCAGCGAGTAGTTACTCTAGAGGGTTCCTCTTATTGTTTGGTTTCTTTATGCATTAAATAAACGACAAGAACGCATGGAAAGGGATGAAAAGATATACTAAAAACACTGACAACTTACAACCATAACGAAGACACCAAAAAAGATGGAATAGACTTGTTTTAGTTACGAAAATACAGTTTTTGTATTACATTTCATGTACGACACCAAGTTCTTGTCCAAACAAAGCATTTTCTATTTGTGTTAAACAATTTTTGAAACTTTTTTTGTGCCATTTCATATTCGGTAGTGCTGTGTTGTTAGTGTTGTTGTTACACTTAAGAAGGAGACTAAAACAATTTTTTTTCTGATTAAATTTTGGAATTTTGTTCTTCTTTAACAATATTTCCCGGATGTTTTTTTTGTTTACCTAAAGACAATAAGAAAGCTTGACAAAAAAAAAAAAATATTTGCGAAATGAGAATTGAGGAAAACTGAAATGAAATCCACTTTACTTTAAGTAAGAATTGTATCATCGCTGTTACATATAGTATTGAGAAAGAAAAGTTTTCGTTTTTCTGTATCTAGCTCTAGATGCAATAAAAACCAAAAAAATAGTCTACTCGTTTAATTAAATAAAATATATACTTTACGAGTAGTTTTAAGCGAAACAAAACAAATTTAAAATTTAAGTACAAGATATACTTACTTAGTGATACAGTAATTTTTAGTTTATCGTTTTAAATTTAAGCAAAAACCTCACAACAACAAAAACAGACACTGCACAATAAAAAAAATATCTAAATGGATTCTGGAGCAATTTTTTGTGTCTTAATCTCAACTTACAACAAATGATAAAACAACAAGCACAAAATAACAGAATCACAGCGAAAAAATGGATTAAATTGAAGTTCTACCCGTTTAGTTGTTTTTGTATCCCTCTCAAGATTACTTAATTTAATTTTGCATTTTCATTTTATAAATGGAAATTTGGTTTCCTACAATTTGTTTGCTCTTTGTATTTTTTTTTTTTTGCTGTTTTCGGACGATGAACAAGCAGGAAATGCATTTTTTTTGTTTTGTCGACAAAATCTAGGTTACTCAATTTTTCTGGGAATTTTAAAATTTAATTTTTCTGTTTTTGGTAATTGTAAGAAAATGTAATAATATTTTCAGGTAGTCTTGCCTAAAGCAATTGCCTTGAAATAATATGAAATACCCCGGCTAAAATAACCATAAAAAATACTGGAGAGTTTAACATGCTTGTAAGTGAAATTAAATTTTCATCGATTTTCAATCGACAAGCTAAGTTGCGTTATTTCGAGTGGACCCAATGTTTATTATTGATTTGACATATCATCGTAATTTTATGTTTTTAACGATTTTACACAAGCGCGGAATCCAACTACTTTCGTGTATTATAAATCTGTTACCGTCCATCGTAAGTGACTGCACGTTTTGTTTTTAGAATAGTCTCAACGGCTTGGGGGATCCTTGTCACCTAGTTCTACAGGACGAACAAATCATACGTGCTTTTACTTTACCTGTCCACTTGTACTACGTTCACCCTTCAACATCACCATCTCCATTAAAGAGAAACTCACTTCAAATCAAATTTAAACAATATTTAATCACAATAAAAAATCAAACAAATTCTCAATATATAGGCACATAATTAATGCTACTAATTAAATTAAAGTGGAATAATAAAAAATAAAAATAAAAAAAATATAATTTGTGCAAAAACTCACCAGACAATGGACAAAGAGTACTCCCTGTTGTTGTCCGCGTGCTGAAACTTAAATTAACCGCCCAAAACCACACTAAATGTTACCGTTATTAATTTTTCATGAAAATTTGATATTTTTTTTTATTTTATAATTCACTATAAATAACTAGGTAATCTTATATTTAAAATTTTTTTGTATGTTTTTTATGATTTGTTAGATTTGTAAATCGAAACCCGAAATTTTTCTAAATTTCAGTACATGTACTCAATTTTTAATAATTTTTTTTGTTAACACTAAATCTAACATACAATACACTTTTATGTTTGCACGAATTGCGTCGCACCAAAATCTCACGCTTTGACAGCTTATATAATATGCTAGGCAAATGCGGTATCAATCCATAAATATAAATCTATTTCACAAATCCAACATCGCTTGACTGGAGCTATAGGCTTTAACAGTATGGATGTCTATTTCTTCTTATTTTTATAAAACTATTAATTTTGTAAACTGTTTTTTTTTTTTTTTTGTAAATACAAAGCTGAGAGGCCTGTACTCTATCCCGTTAGGGATTTAGCTTGATTTCCTTACAAATGTAAAAATAAGGTTTTTCAACGTAAACTTTGGTTAAAATAAAGTAACAAAAAAAAAATATCAGAAAAATCAATCTCCAATAATCACTTGCTCAATCGCGACATGACAAAACACAACAACTTACCAAAATTTTTCTTTATTATGTACGTGCATATAAAATAAATAAACACATATTTTTTTGTATGCAATCACTTAGGTTTACCCAAATAAGTATACCACAATATTAATAATTTTTATTTTCTAGGACAATATCGGTTGATCGGGGCGAGTGCGAACATTCAAAGAGGATAGACGTGTTTTTTCTATCCTCTTCAAAAATTTAATTTAATTTTATTTTTGTCTTTATTTTTGTTTTATTTATGTAGTGTAGTGTTATGTATATACATACTTTATATACATACATATGTATATACATTTTAATCATAATTGAATTCAATTTTAGTCTAATAATAATTAAAGTGTAAGTGTAATAATAATTGAAGTGAATTTTTGAAAAATGCAATCCACCGGGATGCATTTATCAGGCAATGTTTTATATTTATAGATAAAGAAATCAGAATTATTGATTTCCTGTTTAAGTGCATGATTTTAACTTTAGTGAGATTGTACAAGAAATTCAATTTCAATTTTAATTACTAAAATCTAATAATCGAATAGAATTAAAATAAATTTTAACTTAAATAGACATACGTCGTAGTTAATTTCATATTTGAGTTTATTTTTACGCATACTAAAAATGTAGTATATGTGTATGTAGTTTATATACAATCGACAAAAATATATACTTGAAACATGATATATAACAAAGCCAACAACAGGTTTGTGCAGCCGTCTCGTTCGCTCTTTGTATCGATTCTCTCAAGAAATGTACTATGTTTATATTATTGTTGGTTTTTGTCTTGTAATATGCGAACAACAATAGAATAAAGAAATTTTTTGTTGGTTTTGGTATAGTCGTCACAAATATTTTCCTTCTTAGTAGTATCTGGATATTAGGAATAATATTAGGAAAACACTGAAAACATGATAAGTATCCTGCTACGCACATGAAAGATGGTAGAAAATATTTACCATCAATGTGTGTTGGTGGTTTAGTATATAAGATTATATTATTTGTACAGGGCCAGCACTGATGTAATACTACCGGCCTGATTCAGTGATGAAGCACACAGAATGTAAGAGACATTTAATCGCTTGTGGTTGAAAGTGTTGGTACGAAAATATAATAAAAATACTCTCATCTAACCAATCCCAAATTCCCAATTAGTTTTTTTTTTTTTTTCATTATTAACATACGATACCCCATTTTCCCTCCACAATTCGTTTGTTTTGTTTTATCTACAATTTGTATGTTTTTCTCACTCATTTATATAATCTGTCGATCACCGATACTTTCATGTATAAGCGCAAAATAAATTTATAATATTGCTGACAATCGGGCTTATGGAGCATTGGTGTTGGTTTTGTATTTGTATGCTGGTGTTATTTTTTCGCTTTGTGAGTTTTAGTATTCATGGAACAAATATGGTGGGCTTGATAAAACATGAATATACAGGTTCAATGAAGTTTAAGTGTATTCGACTCAAATATGATTCTTATACTTCGTATAATCGAATGGGTTTGAGTCGAATTGGAATCCGTCTTATACAATTCATTGAAAATAGTTTTTTTATTTATGATTAATAATTTTTTTACAGGGTATTACAAACTGCATCAAATTGATTTTAAATAAATTTAATTAAATATTATAAAATTATAAATTAACTAAATATATAAATAAAATGCTAATTTGGAAATGATGATTTGAGTTGAGTTAAGATTTGGTTTTCAACACATAATGATGTATTCATTTATGTGTGCATAATTTAGTGGCAGGGTAATATGTACGAGAAATGAGATAAAGTTTTATGGATATATTTAGATTTATTTAAGAGTATATTTAGGTATGATTTATTTTTTACATTATTTTTTACTTTAAATTATATTTAATTGATTTTATTAATATTATAAGTTTATAAATTAACTAAGTTAGATAATTAAATACTAATTTTGAAATATTAATTTTAAGTTGAGTTGTGATTTGGTTTGCAACACATAATGACGTATTTATTTATGCATGCCAAATTGGATTAAACAAATGTGAACAACGTGGAACTAGATAAAGGCAAATTGTGATGCTAAATGTTTTGAACTTAATTGATTAATTAAATTAATGAATTTATTTGAGTTTAGGTTGCAGTTTTCACATACAAACGTCAATTTTACTGATATGGTACACAAATAAAATTTATAAGAAAATAATGTTTAAGGTTCCTTTCACTGTTTTATTATTTTACTTACTTTGCATGCTTGATTTTGCAGGGTAATATGCCTATAAACGGAGTTGAAGTTTTGTGGAGTAGATAAATAATAAATTTCGTATATATTGATTTTTGTTTATCTTAATTATGTCAACAAGATTATGTAGGTGTTATAAATTATACTTAATTATATATAATTGTTAGATCGTCTCCGTGCTACAGAAATACTGGTGAATTCTCGCTCAGCATCCAGAAACTCCAAGTTTCCAGCTGTTATGTAGCGTAGAAATTCTATTGTCTGGTGATAACTATTTTGTTTTATATATCACTAAGTAATTTATTTAAGTTAAATTCGATTAATTAAGTAGTAGGGATATGGTATAACGGTGATAATTTAATTTAGGTTCTGGAGATACCTGGGAATTCTATTTGAGCTTTATTCGTAAGTGCCCTGTATACATGTAGAGCTTAACTAAATTATTGGTATTCTAGACTTTTTGCGGCGTAACATAATCAATTTTTAAATGATATTATATAATTTTATAAATAATTAACTTCAACCTTATTATTAATTTCCTTTTTTGTAGATCTGTAGGAAATTGCTGATTAGTTTAAGTTTAATTTTATGGTTAAATATATATTTTTAACTTTTATTTTTAAGATGTAGGATAAACACGATGGGGACCATTGGTTTACCGTTGTGCTGTTTTCTGTTTGGAATTATTAGTTTTATTATATTACTATATTAATATTATTAATATTTTTAAAAATTTATTTATTTGTTATATGGGAATTCATTTATAATTTATTTCAGAGAATTTTTGTGTTGTCTTCTGCTGATAATTTTTATCAATTTTTATAAATATTACTGAATAATCATACTAACTGTCGGCTATACCTGGATGTTTATAACCGGGCTGTTTCTATCACTACTAATTATCCTATCCTATCCTTAGATTTTGCTGTGTGTGAAAGGAACATGGTGTTACCCGGCTAGAGTTGGACATGGAGCTGTCACATTTATGTAGTGTCGGAGGTGGTTGTGCTTTCTTTGTTGTAATGGTGCTTCGATGTCCTCAATGGAAAGCATTCACCTGTGTCATAAAGTTGCTGTGACAAATCAATTCCTCTAGAATTTTTAGCCTTGAATTGGGAAGTCTCCATATTTGTTTTCATAAAATGTTAATTTTTTTTTTTTGTAATGTGTAATATATTCTGTTTTATCCATTAATATATTTTAATTAATTTAGTTTTAAAATACTTAAAGGGATTTCTTTTTTTAATTTTTTTAATTTACTAATAAATAATCCAATTTTCAGAATAAACATAGTTCTAGAATTAATCATTATTATAGGGATCAAAATTAATCCCGAATTTCAAATTTAAATTTTAGTTTGAATCAGCCCTCCAGGATTAACAAGTAGTGAATAAGCTGTAGTTTAGAAATTGTGTTGTCCTGTGCTTACTATTTTTACTTTATAATTACTAACAATTTACTCTTATCCTTCGGCTGGGGATGGATAAATGGGTGTACGATGTGTGCTCGGGAATATTGTAGATCCTATTATAATAATTATTCATTTAAGTATAAAATTTGTTATTATGATGTTTATTAATTAAATTTAGTTTTCAGAGTTGTCTGGGAATTTGTATGTTAATTTTATTTGTTGATTCTTAATATACTTATAGTACCTAATTGAATTATTGAATTATTAATAAATCTAGGTATTGTGGTGCTGTAATATTATCATTTAAATCATTTTATATAAATTTTATAAAATAATTGAATTCATAATTATATATTTTGTTTTCTGGATCGGTAGGAAATTGATGATTAGTTTTAAGTAAAATTTTATGTTTAAACGGTTTAATGTTTATATTAATTCTTGTTGCAGTAAGTAATAATTTTTAATTGGATATAAAAGGACCATTAATAAGGAAATAAGCGCTGTTATTTTAAATTTTTATTAATTATTTTATCAGGTAAATTAATAAAAGACGGACAAGGGTGAAATTACAACATTAATAATTTTTTTAACCCTGTTTTAGATTTACGATTTATTGAGTCCTGAGTATCCGGCCCTGGATTCCAGAGAAATGATCATCTAATAATGTAGTTAGATTGTGCTGTCTTATGCTAACCTATTTATTATATATTGTTCTAATAATTTACTAACTATCAATCGCATTGGTGTCTGTAACCGGGTCGAGTCTGTCCCAACTAATAATCCTATCCAATCCTTCGGTTTTGTTATATGTGTGCGGGTGTAAGGCATGGGCCCGGGAGTCCGGGAGATCCTGCTATAATGCTTGGTCGTACACTCATAATCAATCATAATCAAAAAAATGTATATATGAATACTTAGTGAAGATCAACATTTATACTTATAACTATTTTTATATTATTATTATATTTAAAGTTTAATTTCAACATTATTTTATTTAATTTTATCTTTATTTTGCTATAATGATGTTTTTTATAATACAGTAGAATCCGTTTAAACCAAACCATGTATATAACGAACAAACGCTTATAATGATCATATGGTTTTGTCATATAGTTGTGTGCCTTGAATTTGCACGAACACTTATTTTTTCTTATACACTACAAACAAAGAACTACGTTTATAAACGTAAACGATTATTTGATTAAAATGAACAGCCGGCTATAGTGAACAAAATTATGTCCCTTGAGTGCTTGCTATAAGCGAATTCTACTGTAATTATAATTATAATTATAATTTTAGCTTAGTAATTTTAGATTTTCTTAAATATTTTATCAGGTAAATTATTGAAAGGCAAACAGGGGGAAATTACAACATTAATAATTTTTTATTTAGGTTTAGGGAGACCTGCGTATCCGGCCCTGGAGTCCAGAGAAATGATCATCTAAAAATGTAGTTAGATTGTGTTGTCTTTTGTGCCGTTAATTTACTAACTATCGATCGCATTGGTGTCTGTAACCGGGTCGAGTCTGTCCCAACTAATAATCCTATCCTATCCTTCGGTTTTGTTGTGTGTAAACGGGTGTACGGTGTGTGCCCGGGAGTCCGGGAGACTTGCTATAATGCTTGGCCGTACACTCACAATCAATCTAGGACAATATCGGTTGATCCATTCACTTTGGCCTCTCAAATTTAATTGCAAATTGTATCTTGTTATGGACCAAAATTCTCAAACAAAAAAAAAAAAAAAAGCAAAAAAAAAATCTCCCCTACTTATATACAAAGATATACTATGTATACAGTACACTAAATACACCTCCGCTATAAACGTTATATATACAAATCAAAGTACCATAATCATTATGGGTCAAAGATGAGTATGAATCATCAGCGATGATTACTAAAATATTTGTATGTACTTTAAATTTCAATACACAGAGTATAAATGCATAGGTATTACCTATGAACAATTCAAAGGCCGTTTATTCTGCATATACCACCAAGAGATAAAAAAATGTTAAGTTCGATGATCACAATAATATTTTGTTGTTAGTATTTATTTAATTTGGGTATTTGTCATTTTCTGGCTGATCATATCGTTACCCTTTCTATTTCATTAATCGATACACAGCTGTAACAAATCCAATTCCATTTATTTAAATAACGCAATGTCAGTAACATTTATGATTGTATATAATAAAATATAATCACAAAATTATTAAACAAGAAATTTAGAAATCATTAAGATTAAGTAAAAATTAAAAAATAAATTAAATGGTGTTCTTCAAAGTTGAAGCTGTCAGAAAAATTAATCATAAATTTAACAAATAGGTTTCGATTTTTTATTTTTTTTTTTTGAGATTATTTTTTGATAGCTTAAAAATGAATTGATCTTCTGCTTTATTGAATGATTTTGCTTATCTATTGATTGGATTGTCATCGCCATAATTGGTGGAATGATGTTTTATCGACAAAAATCGGTGATTACGCAATGTCTTGCTTGGAACATTCATAGAGATATTTTCCAATACATAAGCTGAATCGATGTGTCCAATTAGGACGTTTCCGATAAAAGCAGCATCCAGAAGAATACGTCTGTTTTCAAGTATGTGTTACGTATCGCACTGTATAACTTGTATACAGTCTTCTCGTCGCTTCGTCTCTCTTTTATTGTATTATAAAAGAATCAGTTTATATTTAGATTTTGAATTATAATCTCGTCTTGTGTAAAAATAACGGATTCAACATTTGGCGACGAGGATAAAAAAAAAGTAAAAAAATTAATCAAATGTCTTAGGGTGTTGGGGGTGCGCTTCAATAGGGTAGGAGTTGACCGTTTATAGCCACGACTTTCGTGAACTATATTCCAGCTCTGCAACTATGTAGAGGCCACCAAATGTGTCTAGTATACCTCCTCGTGGTGACACCCGGGCAACGATTTTAAAATCGGCTAAATACTAGAGGCGAGTGGATTACACTATAAATATACAATATGCAATGAGTAAAACAGAAGGAAAAAATACCCCAGGTGGTAAACCAATAGAAATATTGGGCAATCCACTCTCTGATGAGACTGGCCCTAAGGATTCTGGGGAGGGCCGATCCTTGCATACACAAAAAAACAAAAATATGGAAATAGTAAACAGCCCGTTCCACAAGGGAGGAAACGTTGCTAGATCTCCTGAGAAAACTTTTAATTTCTCATCTGAAAATTTTAACATGGAACGATTCCAAAATAATAAGGGCGCAACAGCAGCACCCCAACAAGCAAGTATAACAACCTCATATAACTATGGTGAAACATCTATTCTTGAAAGTGGTACTTCAGAAAAAGAGCTAACGTTATACAAACAATGGCAAAAAGTAACTGATGAGAAAAATCAGCAAAGCAATATTATTCTCAATTTACAACAACAAATTGACGAACTAAAAAAAGAAATGATGCAATTAAAGCAGAACGAAACTCAAGCTAAGCCATCAATGAAGCAGAACCAGAATACCGAACTTAACGCCAACAATGTTAAATGTCCAACCGAATCATCAATAATACAGAAACAAAACACCAATTCTAATGTTAATAAAAACGTTGAATATCAAACCGATGAGGAAGACTTAGCTAAAGAAACAGAATGGATTCGTGCTAAGTCTAGAAAAAGTAAAAAGAGAAGGTTAAATAATACACCGTCACCACCACAAAAACCACAAACTCTGGATCAAAACACTCAGCCTCAAAAGGTTGAGACAAATATCAAAACAGATAAAAAAACACCTCCCCCACCACCGATCATAGTAGATGATGTTAAAAATTATCACGTTTTCTATGATATAATTAAGGCGAGTGTTTCAGAAGAATCATTCATCACTAAATTGATGAATCAAAATAAAATAAGCATCAACGTAAATAGCGTCGATGCATATAGAAACGTAGTGAAAACTTTGACCGAAGGCTCATTTATCTTTCACACGTATGAAAATAAACAAGAAAGGCCAATCAGAGTTATGGCAAGGAACTTACATCATACATGTAGCCCAGAACGAATTAAAGAAGAATTATCATCGAAAGAATTTAAAATAATCAGCGTAATGAACAAAGTTAGCTGGAGAAATAAAAAGAAGCTAGACATGTTTGTACTAACATTCAGTTGTGACGAAAATATAACTAAAATATATAAGATCACTAGTTTATTGGGTTGCAAAGTGGAAATTCAACCACTTAGAAAGTCTAAACTAGTTCCGCAATGCCAAAAGTGTCAGGCATATGGACATACGCAAAGATATTGTGGCAAACTTCCAAGGTGTGTTAAATGTGCCGGACACCACCTAACTGGAAAATGCGACAATCCACAAGCTCAACTTAAATGTGTACACTGTGGACAAGGTCATCCTGCTAACTATCGAGGATGTATTGTTGCAAAGGAAATTCAGAAAATGAAAAACCAAAGGATGAATAAAACTCAAATGTATGGCCAGTCAAATCGATATGAGAGGCATGCAAAACAAGACAATGGGCAACCATTTGGCCGCCAACTAAGAACTGAAGGTGTTACATATGCTGAAGTAACAAGTGGCGTAGTCAATAAACCCCAGCAAAAATCTAAAGATGTAGACATCAGTCAAACATTACAAGATATTCTCATGAAATTAACAAAATTTGATGAGAGGCTACAAAAATTGGAAGATAGAGCATTGGGAGCTAGACCCAAATCAACACAAAAATGAACAACACAATGAAAATCATGTCATGGAATGCTAATGGTTTGCTCCGGCATCAGCAAGAACTACAAGCAGTCCTCGACATTGAGAATATAGATGTGTGTCTTATTTCGGAAACACATTTTACTAAGCAATCCTACATAACATTTAAAGGCTATTGCATATATCACACTATTCATCCAGATAATTCAGCCAGAGGAGGAAGTGCAGTCATCATTAAAAAAAATATCCAACATTTTGAAGAAGCAAAGTACGGAAAAGAAGAAATTCAGGCCACAGTGGTTTATATAAAAACGGAAAACTTTCCTATTGTTGTGGCAGGATTATACTGTCCACCAAGACATTCAATTAAAAGCAAACAATACTCAGAGTTCTTTAAGCGTCTGGGAAAAAGGTTCATAATAGGTGGTGACTTCAATGCGAAGAATACTCACTGGGGTTCTAGATTAACTACCACTAAAGGAAAAGAATTATTGATTGCCATCAATGAAAATGGATGTGAATCCATTTCAACAGGTAAACCAACATATTGGCCAACTGACCCAGGGAAAATACCTGACCTGATCGATTTTTTTATAACCAAAAATATTTCTAATAATTTTATGAAAGTTGAAGAAAGCCAAGATATGAGCTCAGATCATTCTCCAATAGTCCTAACTCTAAGCGAGTATATCATCCAAAAAGGGAATAATCCAGTATTAACCAACAAATATACGAACTGGGAAAGTTTCAAAGTACACCTGGAACAAAGAATACTTTTGAAAGTTCCTTTAAAAACTATGGATCAACTGGACATAGAAGTAGAAAAGTTCATTACAGATATTCAACAATCAGCATGGGAAAGTACTCCAGAAATCAAATCAAGGCTAAAAGGAAATAACTATCCAATAGAAATTAGAAATCTCCTTAGGGATAAACGCAAATCCAGGGGGCCTATTATGATTTTTTTTCCGATTTCGTAAAATACGATATCGTAAAATACGATCCGCCGCGGATATACGTATTATGAAAATTGGAATCCGCCGCGGATATTCATTGTCAAATGCAACAAAATGAAGTTTGTCGTTCTTGTTACTTTATTGAAAAAGATTCAATGAGACAAACTTCATTCAATTGAATTTGACATCTAAATTTTGTGTTTACAATCGAGGTGATATCAAATGTTTATTTTTGTCTTTGAAAACTTATTTTTCGAAATTCATTTGATCTTCAGTGAAAAAAATTTGTGATAAAAGTGTGTTGTAATATGGATACAATTCGATTTTTTGTCCACTCAAGTGATGATGATTCCGACGGGCAAGTAACACCAGCATATATTCAACGAAAAAGGCTTCGTATGAATTCTAATCCGCTTGATATGACAAATAAAAGGTAATTGAAATTATGTATCACAATTCCAAAATTTAATAATGAATAGCTTTATAAACAAAACACTTAATAAATAAACAACATTTTTAGGTTCATGGGACTATTTCGGGTGACGAAAGAAGTGTTTATCCTTATTTTGAATGAAATTGAACCCCACTTCAAATTAACAAAAAAAAATGATGCTATACCACCAATTCTTAAACTGGCAAACACTTTAAGATTTCTGGCAGAGGGTTCTTATCAGCAAGCGGTAGGTCAGGATTATTTGATAGGCATGGCCCAATCTACTGTGTCGGTGGTAATGAATGAGACGTTGAACATTTTGGAGTCGTACATGTGTGATAAACATTTTAATTTTCATTTATCGGACGACGAAAAATCAAACTCAAAAGAATACTTCCAAAATAAAACTGGGTTTCCAGGGCCTGAATTCCGGTTCGGTGACAAATGATAATGAGAAATGACTTGATTTTTTATTTCAACTAGTCGGTTGCATTTTTATTTAGAGTAGGCGAAATAAAACATAAAGTCATTTCTCATTCTCATTTGTCATTGATCCGGAATTCGGGCCCTGGAGTTATAGGATGTGTCGACGGGACCCAGATCAATATTGTAAGACCAGCTAAAAATGAACATCATTTTTTCAACAGGAAGGGTACTCATAGTTTAAATGTAATGATGGTACAGTAAATAATATAAAATGGTAATTTTAAATATCTTTAACTAATTATGTTTTTTTCTTATGTAGACGTGCGACTATAAAATGGAAATTACTTCCGTCGATGCACGGTTCGGAGGTTGTTCCCATGATTCGGTTATATGGGGCGCCAGCTACAATCGAATTGTTATGGAGCAGAATTGGAGAGCAGGAGATAAATCATCTTGGTTACTAGGTTATATAATGTTAATTTAGTTTTATATGTAATTAATTACAATGAATTATTTAGGTGATTCCGGGTACACTTTAGAACCATGGATGATGACACCATTCAGGAAAACCAGTGAAGGCTCAAGTGAATGTCACTATAATACAGCTCACGCAAAAGCTCGTACAATTATAGAGCGAGTTTTTGGTGTCCTGAAAGGGCGATGGCAATGTTTACTCCATTCTCGTGAGCTACACTATACTCCTGAGAAAACAGCACAAATCGTAAACGTATGCTGTCTACTTCATAATTTGTGTATAAAATATAAGGTGCCTTTGGATGAAAATTTAATTGAAAGAGAGGATAATATAGAAACAATTGCCACAAAAGAAATTACAACCGAAAATATTAAAGAAGAAGCCAAGAGGATTCGGGAATCAATAAAAAATAATTTATAGAATTCAAGATTTATTTTATAAAAAATTCATTCAAATTTAAATCAATAAAAAATAAAATTTATAAAATAATTAAAAAAATTATTTAAAAAATTAACCAAAATAAAATTATATTGTTGCTTTTAACTTTTGTTGTTTGAGATGGATCACAATTCTTTTTAATTCTAATTTTTCTACCTTCAATTTGTTGGATTCCAATAAAATTTTTTGTTTTGATATCCATTTTTCTTTGTCTAATTTTAATACGCTTGTGTTTGTATTTCTAATTTCTTTAAGAATTCTTTATTCTCTTTCAGGTATTTAGTGACGTTATCTGCAAAATTTTTAAATTCTTTATGGTGATTTTCTTGAAGTGATATCTGTTTCTTTAAAAGCATTTTAGAAGTTTCTCTCTGTTTTTTGTTTAATCGACTAGTTGGTTTATTGCTGCTTGTAGAAGGTGAGGTCTGAGGTTTATTGCGGCTTGTAGAAGGTGAAGTGTGAGGTTTATTGCGGCTTTTAGAAGGTGAGATGTGAGGTTTCGTTTTCTGTCTTTCTGGTGAGGCTCTTATTGGCTCTAGAGTATTTGTAGTAGATAAAAACACGTCACTAATCTCATTTAGTATCTCGGCTTCAAACTCTTTGGTATATATACTTAAATTATCGTTATATTGACTTTCATCCGGTGCTGTTAAAATTTTGCATCCCAAAGTTTTTATATTTAAGCCCTTGATTTCCCCGCTTAGGTCTAATAATTTGTCGACTCTTTCCTCTAAATGGCTGAATTTTCTTAACCTGTAAGGTCCCCCACCAGTACCAGTCAACATTTTTTGATTATTTCGCAACTTATTTTTGATGCTGTATTTAAAGTCCTGCCATACCTAAACATAAAATACCATAAATATATGTATTAATAGTTATCAAAACACCATAGCACATAACCTCACTTTCTTCCATCCTTCAATTGTTTTTTCAGGTGGCCCAGCTTCATTTAATTTTTTGGCCACTTCACCCCATAAATGTTGAGTGGTCTCTTTAAATTGAGCACCGGTCAAATAATTTTTGGCGATCCCTTCATTTTCTTCCATAAACGACACCAGAATTTCAAATTGATGCCCGTTTGTTGATGACCTATAAATTAATACAATCAAAATAAATCAATTTAACTTTATTTTTTTTAGAAACAAACATATTGAAATAATTTTAGAAGTTACATTTTATATCGTAAATAAATACGTAAATAAATATAATTAATTTTAATTTTCGTAAAAAACACCTCTATTTGCAACCAAGAATTTAATCGTATAAACGATATCCGTCACCTAAATAGTTATAGGATTTTGACATTTGATTTTCGTAAAATACGATTTCGTTTTTTTTTTTTTTTTTTCATGATAAGGCGGATTAGACGAGATCGTATTTTTTACGAACAAAAAAAAATCATAATATGTATATCCGCGGCGGATCGGATTTTACGAAATCGGAAAGAAAATCATAATAGGCCCCCAGAAAAAAATGGCACCAAACTAGAGCTCCACAGGACAAAAAAAGACTAAATAATCTTACTCAACAATTAACAAGAGAAATTCAGAAATTAAAAAAATGAGTCAGTTAATTTCTACTTAAGTAAGTTAACGAATGATAGTAATACGGATTATTCGCTTTGGAAAGCAACTAAAACTCTGAAAAGGCCAATAATGCCGATCCATCCTATCAGGAAAATGGATGGAACATGGGCAAGGAAAAACAAAGAAAAAGCTGAAGGTTTTGCCAATCATCTTGAAAATATATTTCAACCTCATGAATGTCAATTACGAGAAATATTGGATGAAAACATAACACAAATTCTCGAAGATGTCACCCCTACATCGACTACTGAAGTAGCAAATGAAATTAAAAACAATTTAAACTTAAAGAAAGCACCAGGGTTTGACCTGATTACCGGAGAAATAATAAAGCAGCTACCGGGAAAAGCTACGGTAAAGTTAACTAATATCATAAACGCCGCATTTAGGTTAAAATATGTACCCAAACTTTGGAAAGTGGCTGAGGTCATCATGATTCCCAAACCAGGAAAACCGCCACATCTAATAACATCATATAGGCCTATATCGTTGTTGCCGATAATGTCCAAACTCTTTGAAAAGCTACTATTAAAAAGGCTTAAACTAATAACTGAAAAAAATAATCTAATTCCGAATCACCAATTTGGTTTTCGCAGTGAGCACTCAACTATCGATCAAGTGCATAGAATAACCAATATTATTGAGAAGACTTTAGAAGAGAAAAAAGTTTGTTCAGCAGTATTCCTTGATGTAGCGCAGGCCTTTGATAAAGTTTAGCACGAAGGATTAATCTACAAACTCAAATTAATCCTACCGAAACAGTACAGCATAATACTGGAATCATATATAACGGAAAGATATTTCAGGCTTAAGCAAGAAGATGAATATTTAGAGCTTAAGGGAATAAAAGCAGGAGTTCCACAAGGAAGTGTACTTGGGCCACTTCTGTATTTACTATACACCCGAGATGTCCCAATCCCACAAAACAACATGATAGCCACTTTCGCCGATGACACAGCTATCATGGCAGTAGGTGACAACAACTCAGATACAGCAGAGCAATTACAAAACGCCATAGAGCAAGTACACAATTGGACAAAAAAATGGCGCATAAAACTAAATGAAACTAAATCTGTACATGTTGACTTTACGAACAAGAGATTAGTTCATAAACCAGTATATTTAAATAATCAAGAAATACCACATGCAAACACTGCCAAATATCTTGGTATGACGTTAGACGCTAAACTTCGCTGGAAAGCTCATGTAAAAAAGAAAAGAGGCGAGTTGGAATTAAAATACAAAAAAATGTATTGGTTACTGGGAAGAAACTCTCATTTATCAATCCCTAATAAACTTCTGCTTTATAAGCAAATATTGAAGCCTGTTTGGACTTATGGTATACAGCTGTGGGGGTGTACCAAGCAGAGCAACATGGATATTATCCAACGATTCCAAAACAAAGTGCTAAGAAGCATCGTCAACGCACCATGGTTTGTCAGAAATAGCGACATCCACAAAGATCTGGGCATAGAACTCATCAAAACCGAAATTATGAAATTTGCTAGAAGTCATGAACAACGGCTACTTCACCATGTCAACATAGAGGCCAACCAGCTACTGGATAATACGGATTTAGTTAGAAGGCTCAAAAGAGTAAAGCCTTTTGAGTTAGTGTAAATCAGTTAAAATAAATCTTTATCTAGCGCACGACAAAAGCGCGATCAAATCATAAATATCAAAACTAAGGAGTACATCGATGGATGAACCCTTAAATTTCAGTAAAATGTAGTAATTTAAGTTAGAATAAAATTGCTTATTAGTCTTAGACTAGATTGTAATTAAAAAAGAAATAATAAAACAGAATTATTTTCAAAAAAAAAAAAAAAAAAAAAAAAAAAAAAATGTCTTTAACTGGTGCACTAGAGTGTTTCAATGATAAAGCAGAAATTGAAACCTATATTGAGAGGTTTGAGCAATTCGTATCTTAAACCTCTCATAGTGAATGGTGTGGAGGAAAATAAAAAAATGTGTTCTCCCATTTCACCGGTATCCAAAACGTACAAACAAGTTGTTGAACTTTTTAAGAAACATTATAATCCAGCAAAAATAGTAACTTTTGAACGGTTTCGATTCAATAAACGAGATCAACAAGTAAATTAATCGATAACGGATTATACAGTGGAATTACAAAGGTTATCATGAACTTGTAATTTTGATGATTTTTTAGACGTTCCTTTACAGGATCGGTTGATTTGTGGTCTAAAAAGTCCAGCTGTACAAAAGAAATTGCTTTGCGAAAGTAGTGAGAAAAAATTTGAGAATATTTATAGAAATGCGGTTAATATGGAACTTGCATTTTTGGAGTCAAAAACAATAATTAATAGTTGTGGTGCAGTTACGAAAGTCGGGTCAAGTGTTAAAAAATGTAGCACACATAGTGATACGATAAAACAAAGCCTACTTAAAGAGGCGATGGATCGCATGGTAAATTTTGTCCAGCCCCCGATCAATTGAGAATTATAACTGTGATGGAAGGTAGGAGTCATCTCATGACTCGTTCATTTTAAATAATAGCCTTGTGGTGCACTACCTCAAGCACAAATTTTAGTCAAACAACGATAAATATACTTGATTGCTTTGTAAGTATTACTTCTATAATTTTGTAGATTTGTTTAGTTTAAATTTTTGGGGATATGCTTTACAGCCGTGGTTGCTAACACCTTTCCCACGATCAAGCGACGTGAGGCAGAGTGAATTTAATAAAAAACATATCCATATATATAGTGCCGTGGATCGGTGGATTGGTGTTCTTAAAGTCCGATTTAGGTAAATCTTTATTTATAGAAACGCTTCTTATGTTATATGAATAAATATTACAATTTACTTTTACATAATTTGATGGTAGCGGTGAGACCTACAGCGGCTGAAAAGGTAGAAATTGCCAGTATTATAGAAAGACAGAGATGGATGCAAGTATCTGATTGCAGCATTGACGACTCTCCAGGAGATGTGACTATGCATCGAAAGTGTGCTCGTTGCCGAAATTGGCTAAGGAATCAAATATTGCAATAAAATAATAAAACAAATTTTTAATGTTTCATTAAATTTCATTAGAACTAAAACATGCGTAAAAAAAATAAATTAAAAAATTAAAAATTATGTGCGATTTATGCCTTCATAAATTTTTTGCAATAAGGCGTTAATTGCTTCTAATGTTGTAAATATTTTTCGTAATAATTCGATGGTTTGAATTTGATTATCCATTGATCTATCGACGACTGACACTCAATAAGGGTTTCAATTCGAAGACCTTTCGACCTACGTTTATTAGCGAATGAACATGTGTCGATGTGGCAACTGGTGTTAACTCTGTAAAATGTGCTGATATTGGTATTAAAACGGATTGATGAATAGGTGTGGCTATACTCGTTGGTGTTGATGTAAGGATTTGTGAGGTTGTGGCTACTGGTGAGGATCTGATGATGGACCTATTTAATGGTGTGAATGCTTCGGCTGGTGTAAGAGAATTCATCAGTATATTTATTGGTGTAAATTGATATTGTATGTAATTATTGTTGTGAACGTTAGGGCTACTGTGGAGGAGGAAATTATATTTTCCCTAGATATTTGCGCATTTGTGGTAACAATAAATAAACAAGTTGAAGGACGTGAGACAAAAGGTCCGGACGTAGTTATTCATGTCGATGATATTAAGAACGGAGTCGATGATGGAATCAGTGGCTGGCGAGGACGCATGAGCTGCTGCAAATGTAGTTGTGGATTGAGGAAATAAATGTAGCATATTGGTTAGCTTCACTTAACACCAACGTACTATCGATCTGAAATATATGGGTATACATAATATTAAATGATAAATAAGAATTTACGTTTTTTGTAATCCACTAACCTCGAAGTCTTCCGGACCAAACGAAATGGCAGAATTAGGTGATTATGGCCTCAATGGGCCAGTCTATAATCAATTTGGAAAATATGGTAGTAACAAATACATACAAAAACACATTTAAATGACATACTTAGTACCATATTTAGACCTCCTTCCGGAACATCTAGAATACCGTCGAATCCTTCAATTCCAACCATGTCCATTATGCGTTTCTCCTGCTCTGAAAAACTTTATATTAAGAATCGATTGAACAATCGATTTTGATTGCCCAATTGCATTCAACCGCTTTTGCATCTGCTCCCATACACTCTGTGTTAGTTGTGCGCCTTGTGCAGACTGGAACTTATCGGCTTGAAATTCAAATACACCATTATGAATATTTGTTAACGTTTATTACAAAGATAAAACCATAAAACTTCTGGCCATACATTCACTATACATAGTCGAAAATAAAAGCGAGAGCGAGTCTCCCGTGAAAACACTAAACCTAGCAACTAAGACTTACTAAATTTTGTGATTAATCGTTTTTTGAAACCGCATTAAAAATGTATTCCTAATAGCTTGTTCAGACTAGGGATTAGTTATCCAGCTTTGCTTAGTCAAGTTTACTTTTAATCTGAATTAGCTTTTTTGCCGTTCAGACGGTATGAGTAGATCTGAATTAAAAATGGTGCCACACATTGTGATTTTACCGAAAACTGTTCAAAATCCTATCCTTTATTAGGACATTTTCTATAAAACAAGTCATAGAACATCTGTACTTCAAAAGTTTTATTAGTAAATATTAAACAGGCCTACTAATATTAACTAAACGACAAACTAAATAATAATTCAAATTATTGACGTCTCGAATAAAATATTATTTCGCTCTAATATCCTAATATTTTAAGCGCTGTAATAACCTAATCGAGATAACAGACAAAATCCATCGATTTTTTGACGATTACCTTAATCTATAATAGAAAGATAATTAACTTAATTTCTGTCTTTCACACTATAAGAAAAACTAGATTTGCTAGTTAATCGAGATTGCTAATCCCTAGTCTGAACATAGCATAACGCTCAAACAACTATAACTCTACGCTTCTGTTTAACATCTTTATGAATAAAAAAAGAACCTAGTAACTTTTTTCAAAATGTTGGTTTACAAAATGTTGGTAAACAAAACCAAGCAACTAGATATTTTTTACATTCACATGATCATAAAAATGAAAGAGATGGCCGTATACATTCCAATGACGGTTATTATTATATTAATATGCCTATATACTGCAGCTGCATGTTTAGTCGTGTGTTAAGAGTCAGGAAGAGCAGACATCGAAAAGATGCAGTCCCGAGGGAAAATAATGGTTGATCTGGCTCGAAAACTGTAAGTAAATTTTAAAATGTTTTTTACAGAACTTAACAAATTTAAAAAGATACTAGGTTATGTTAAACAAATTTTTGTAGATCTGCAGAAAAATCATAGTATCTTTTAAAAGTTGCTAGGTTATGTACGAGTATATAATAAAATATTCGGTTTTAGAATTTTATAAACAAAATCTTTTATACAAAACATATTATTTAACAAAAGTTACTGTTTTGTGGGAAATTGTAGTATTTTGAATTCGAATTAAAATGATAAAGTACAAAATCCAAGGTACAACACTTTCATGGTGCTCGCTAAATTCAAATTTATTGTTACTATATTACTACTAGAAGTAAAAATTTAAAATGGGGTAGAACATTTTTAAGATATTTCGATTTAATGTGAAATAATCAGGGAAATTCTGCCTGTCACTGTGTTTCTTGAAGTCTACGTTATATTATAATATTTTAGGCGTTATACGACTGCTACAGCTACAACATCAGTTTATTCCGACGCAAATGCGACAATCATCATCTGATGATTCCCTGGCGGATTGTACTTACAAGACCAACAAAAACGTCATGAATTATTCTACCGACTCATCTGATGACAATCTTGGTAAATATAAATCATCTCAATTACAAAATATCGTAGAAACATCAGCGCCGTTGGCCGATCATGGCGAATCATAATATCCGGCGCAGTTGGAAAACAACGACCACCCCCACTATGATCAAATATCACCACCATCCGGCCGGGTCCACCAAGCAAAACAAATAAAATCATCTACAATAAAACTTTTAAATCGCTGCAGTTGCAAAAAAAAAATGCTGGGATAAATTTTCGGAAGATAGACGGCAAGCTATTTTCGACCAGTTTAAAAACAAGAAATTTGCCCAACGTCAGTTGTTTTTTGAAGCATTTGTTTTGCAAAAAAAAAAAAAAAACAATTTCATTCAGCATCAAAAAAGCGTACGTACACCTACGTATACCAGCTTCCGCTTGATGCGGAAAATACGAAGCAGCTTGTATGCAAGACAAAGTTGTTTCACACTATTGGTCGTAAAACAGATGGTTCAATAATTGAATTTTTTAAAAGAAGAATGAAGAATGCAGGTTTAGTGTCATCGTTGGACCGTAGTAGTGATTTAGTAAATCGGATTAAGCTACAAAAATCTACTTTACTTCACAAGTATCGCACTACAAATTGGACCTTGCACCGAATCGGAGGTATTTGCCGTCGGATATAACTATTAAATTTCTGTGGAAATATTTTAATGAAAAATTTGGAAAAAATGCTGCGTCTTATGTTACAGATTCGAAAATATTCAAAAAAGAAAATATAGGATTTGATTCACCACACAGCATCAATGTCCTATATGTGAAGAATACAGCCTTGGCCAAAAATATAAAGCACCCCTATCTATTAGCATTATATATTAATATTATGTCTTTCTAAACAATGGGTGTTAACGAACGAGTCATCCCACCGAATGCGACCCTTAATTATTGAAAATCACCAATTTTTGTAATGTTTTAGGTTCTTAACAAGAAGTTGTAGCGTCGTAAAATTTTTTTATTTTAGTTTTGTATTTGATCGTGTGCAGTCTTCACATAAAGTGTTTTAAATCAAAAAGAGTGTTCGAAAGTTTTTTGAGAAAAAAAGTGTGTTTGTGATAATTATGCCTAAAGCGTGCCAACTCAGTGAAGGAATAAGGGCACAAATTGTGTTGTTGTATTCCCAGGGTGTAAGCCAAATTAAAATATCCCAAAAATTAAAATGCTCTCGTGGAGCAGTTCAATCTACATTGAAAAGGATTAAAGAGACCGGGGACTATGCCTATAAACTACGCTCAGGCAGAAATCGTATCACTTCGGTAAGAGACGATCGACAAATTGTGCGAAAATCTCGCAAAAACCGAAGAAAAACATCTGCTGAGATAGCTGCAGAGTATTTAACAGAACAAGAAGTTCACATTTCGGCACGGACAGTTAGAAGAAGGCTCCTGCAAGCTGGATTGAAAGGTTGTAAAGCAAGAAAAAAACCTTTGCTCTCACTTACCAACATAAAAAGTCGCTTGAGATGGGCTCGAGAACACAAACATTGGAATGACGTGGATTGGGCGAGAGTTGTTTGGTCAGATGAATCTACTTTTGAGGTAAATATAAAAAATAAATATTAAAAAATAATTAGTCAAAAAAAAAAATAAAAAATTGTGCTATGTATTTTAAAAGAATTAATAGAGAAATGTATGTTAAACTTGATGGAATTCTTATAGATTTTTGGAACTCCTGGCGCAACCATCGTAAGAAGAAGAGTCGGGGAAGCATACAATCCTGATTGTATAGTGCCTACCGTAAAGCATGGAGGGGGTAAACTGATGGTGTGGGGTTGTATGGCATCATCAGGGGTGGGAAAACTGTTGTTTTGTGAGGGTCCGATGAACAGTACCAACTATGTTACCGTCCTCGAGGCTGCATTGAATGCCTCAATTCGGCAAATCTTTGGGGAAACGGATAGTTCTTCGATAATTTATCAACAGGATAATGCCCTCTGCCATACTTCCCGCGTTACGATGAGTTGGTTTCGAAAAAAACAAATTCGAGTCATGGACTGGCCCGCCCAGTCACCAGACCTAAATCCCATTGAAAATTTGTGGTCAATTTTAAAAAAAAAATCAAGGATCGCAGTATGACTTCAAAGGAAGACCTCAAACGTGCGCTGACAGAGGAATGGAAAAATATATCGAGAAATACCTGCGAAAAATTAGTACGGTCGATGAATAAAAGAGTCCTGGCAGTCATCAAAGCCAAAGGAGGACCTACAAAATACTAAAATTAATAAAATATAAAAAGTATTTCCTAAAAATATTGAGTTTTAATTTTTGTCTTCATTCGTTTTGTAGATACTGCAATTTGGGAGGGGTGCTTTATAATTTTGGCCAAGGCTGTACAAGCAACATCAACAAGAGTTAACAACTCAAGAACCATCTCTAAGTTCAGCTACTATTCATGATGAAAATACTGAGGCAGCCCATCGACCCCAGCTGTACAAAATGTACACAATTTATTAATCATAAATTGAACTACACTCAAGCACGTCAAATGTACAAATTAGATAAAACTAATAGATAGCCACAAACCATAAACGTTTTCACTGTGGATATGCAAAAGGTAATAATAATACCCAAAATGAAATCAAAAAATTCCTTTTTGGTAAGTCGTTTAGTAGTATTTAACGAAACCTTTGCGCCACTTCACCAACACGATCCAACAAACCTGTCCTTTGGCATGAAGCCATAAAAGGTCACACGGCTGCAGATGTTGCGTCAGCGTTCATAAATATAATTGTACAATCTAGACGAGATGTTTCTACTTTTATTTTTTGGGCTGACAACTGTTCCGCACAAAATAAAAATTGGATACTTTATTCAGCATTGTTAACAGTTGTAAGCCGGAACTGGAGCTCAGATACCATTACTATAAACTATTTTGAACTTGGATACTCCTACATGCGAGCAGATTCTGTACATGGAAATATTGGCAGAAAATGCAAAAAGACAAATGAAGTTTTGGATATGGACGACTTAGTACTGTTAAATAAAAAAGCAGATGATAAAAACCATTGCCGCCTTTTAAATGAATCGAATTTCTATAATTTTAAAAATATCTGCCATAAGCGATACAAAAAATATGAAATACCTTTATTAAATAAATTAAAGGTTGGTGAGTTCCGACGTGGTTCAACCAATTTATTATACCAGGTGTTTTTTTAAGCCTGATAGAACTTGAAATTGGAAAAAAATAAAACAAAAAATTAAATTTTTATGAAAAATATATTCTGGCAGCTCAGTATACTCTGGTAAATCATAATGAATAGACGCACGCTTGAACAACGCTACGAAATTATTAAAATTTGACGATTCGCGCAACTTATAGACGATTTCGTTATTTTTATGGCGTATATAATCGTACATCTGAGCAAGCCATCCGTCAAACTGTGGATAGATTTCGTACCACATACTCTCTAGAGGATGCAATAACATCAACACGTCGAAAGAATGTGCATACTGAAGAGAATATCGCCGCTGTAAACGAAAGTGTGGAAGAAGATCCAAATTTATTCATTCGTCGTCGTTCGCAGGAATTGGGGCTCTGTCCGCCCACTACATGGAAAATTTTGCGCAAAGATCGAGCAACAATTGACGCCTTGGAGGCTAGCATTGTTCGTGTTATTCGCGACATACGGCCAGCAGTGCTCGAAAAAGTGGCCCAAAATTGGACGTCCCAGAATGCATTTTGTCAAGAACAGCTGCGGTACCCATATGCCCGAAATCATTTTCAAATATTAATGCCATGTATTGATCTTTCGAATAAAAAATAATTTTTGATTACAATTTAATCTTTTGTGTTATTTTTTACAATTTCAAATTCTACCGGCTTAAAAAAACACCCTTTATAAGTATAATCACGACAGTGACACGTTCAATGTGTTTGAAAATATTACAAACCTCACGAAGCTTAAATTTTCCTATAAAAGGATGTAATGCAATCCCCCAAGGGATTACGTTAACAGACATGAGAATAGCGGTCTGATGCGGTATAGTAGCTGGCTAGAGCTCACGGTGCGGCGTGGGGGTTTTCAGACATATTTCCCATGCTTGAATAACCGCATGAAGAACAAAATTAGAGGGGCAAATGGAAATTAAAATTAAATTGCCACGGCCTCAGTGGCAAAAAAAAAAATAAGTAGGGAGTGATCGATCCGGAGTGACCGTCTCAATCCCAGGCGATCACCTCCGTGACTGCCACACGGGCTTCCCCTCATCGGCCCGCCTACTGGGATGCTGTTTCCCAGTCGCGACGGCCACCGATGCCATTATAAGGGAAGGACGCCCGCATGACAATCCCAGCGACAATCCCCCGGAACGGAGACCGTCACCCCGACGCGATCAACTCATATGGCGTGCCGCCCTCCAGCACAGCCTGTCCTGGAGGAACGAACGGCACGCACGGAACAGGGTGGAAAAAGATCGACCCTTCACATGACCACACCTCACATCACTCGATCAATTATTTTGTTTACACGCACATGGTGCGGCGTAGCACACAACAACAAGAAAATTCAAAGAAAATTTTTGTTACGGTAAATGAGAAAAAAAATGAAAATTAGGCAAGATAGATTACGTTAAAACTGATTCTACGTTAACGTTAAATTTCACTTTCACTATTCACTGTTTTAAGAAAACCAAGGAAATAACACAAAAAATATCTGAATGAAATGAACCGTTATGGGGTTGAACCACACCCAAAAACGGACAACCAAGCAGAAGCGAAGAGAAAAAAAAACAGCGAAAAATTCCAAACGCAATCGCTCAAAACAACGGACAAAAAAATAACCCGACAATAATTTGCTCTGAGTGGGGTTTTCACCAAATCGGTGCACCACCACGAAACGCCGAAAACAAACGGTAAAAACAGCAATATATGTACATAAAATATAGTGAAAATAGAGAGGGAGAAAGAAACTGTTACAGACTTTGGAAAACTACCATTTACAGTTACCCAGTTTGTTTGTCCCTTGATTTTGTTTTACCTTTTTTTTTTTAAAGGCCCGTCCGACCAACCGCAACCAGTGCCGACGCAGGATCCCCCTCACAATGGTTGCCCTGCCCCCCACGGGCGGGAATATTGATTCAAGATATCAACGAAAAATTATTGTTTTTTTTTTTTTCGTATGCTTGTAAGTGGACCACTTGCCACTTAGATTGATGTAATCTGACTATTGAGTTTGAGATACGAATCAACCATGTATCACAACAACAAGCAATAAGATAAATGCCGAACACAGAATGGTTGCCAGACAGATTAGGATTTAAACATTTTTTTTTTTGTTTATTTCGCAATTGCACTAAATCACTCAGTTCCGTTTATCCAAGCTAAATTTGTTATTATAAATAAAAATATTTTTTTGTTTGTTATTTTTTTATTATTTTTCGGTTTTATTTTGTTTCTGTTTATTATTGGATAAAACGGATCACTACACCATCAGGTTCACGAGACAGGGTCACTCGCCGAACAAGAAGACTGAGTCACACAAAAAAAAAATAATGGAACAACCGATATTGCGGTAATACTTAATATACTTTTATTTAATTTTGTATTATTTTTTTTATTATTTAAACCACTGAAACACTTCGGACCACTCTCCAATTAAACACACAACCAATAGTTTTTTTTTACAACAAAAAAAATCAAAAAAAAATATTATTGAATTATAAATTCCAAGCAAAAAATTAGCATACTCAAAAGACAAATTTATTCTTTCCTTTAACACAATAAATTTTACTGGCACCAAGAAATTAATTAGATTTGCTCCGTTTATAATTATTATCGTCACAGCATTTCTCAACAAAAAAGTTTTTTTTTCCACTTATATATTACCGATGACTCACACACTTTACTGAATTAATATAGAACGTTCAGTAAAGTTTAACCCGTTTACCCCAAGGTTACCGAATAATTCGGAATGAATAAAAAAAAATGAAAAAGTTTAATATTATCGATATACTTTTATTCAACCAAAAACAACGCCCCAGAGCACTATTATAGTTTGTTCGAACTCAATGGCATTAAGCCTTAATATTTGTATTCAAAAACAAAACAGTTTAATGGCCACACGGCACTCAACAAATTTTGAAAAAAAAAAAAAAAAAATAAATAAATGCCACTCGGCAAAACTTTATATAAAATAATAAAATAAAATAAAAAAAACCACCATGAGCAAAACTCACAACTTGACTGTCTTAAATCAAAAACTAGACTATCTGATTTTAATATGTTTCGAAGATTGCAAGAGAATCCAATTCAGTTTCGAACCGATGAGCTCAGGATTATGAAAAAATCAATCCTCTCATCAGGCCGCGGCGACTGGACTGATTATACCACAATTTACATTCCATATACACAGAATGTGCTGTGATTTAAGTACTAGCGAATCGTACCAATACAGATGAATTCTCTTACAATTTTTTTCCTCTTCACGATATTCACACTGCTCTGTGTGTAAGCTAATTTTTACTTTTTTTCTTATCAATGTTTTTGTTTGTTAATTAACATTCAACAAAAACATTGATAGAAAAAAAAAAGTAAAAACTAGACTATCTATTTTATTTTATTTTTTATCAAAACAAAATCAGTCAATTTTTTCCCCCTCTATTTCTGCACTTCGCATCGCTGTTCGTCCCATTCGCTGTATCTGTGCACATCGTTCATCATTTTTTTTTTATTTTTTATTATTGTAAGATCTTTATTGATATTTATGTTTTTTTTTTTTTTTGTACACAAATACAACGAATATTCGTTTATATAAGACGAACAACGACGACGAACATATGTACATACCCGCCCCAGTTGTACTTTGCATGATCGACCGAAGTTTTTTGTATGAGATGGCATATAAAAAACATGAGACGGATGTATAAAATTATAAAATAAAATATTCGTTTTTTTTAAATGTGTGAGAATGAATATAAATGGTAAAGCACCTGATGTCAACTAGCAGAACTAATGATCGATCTACTGTTTTGTATTTCATTTTTTGTTTTCAAAGTATTTTATCATTCTAGATTTTACTTTGGTGTGAAGTGTACAAGACAATTTTTAAAGTGCAGTGTATAAAAAAATAATTCGTTTAATAACAAATAATTAAAATATTAAATATTAAATCGAAATTATGTAAGTACCTATTCTATATTTTAATAAAAATGTGTTCAGTGTTTCATACAATTTTATTTTTTGTTTGCAAAAATAAATCAACGGTGAAACGGTGCCGTTTGTAAAATTTTTCTGCATATTCATATTTTTATTTTATCCTTTATGTACATACTTATGTACATACGTTTGTACTACTTATGTACGATTGAGTGCTCTAACAGCTCTAATTTAGCGATCACCGTGATCGCTCAATTTGACGTCACCGTGAGCATCACTTTACACCATATCTACCTTACCGACATAACAGCACCATCTATCAAACAATTTCTTCAACAAACCGTTTACAAATACTACTGCACCATATATTCCGTCGGTATTCGTTCTTTTTTAGACGAAATATGGTGTAAAGTGATGCTCACGGTGAGGTCAAATTGAGCGATCACGGTGATCGCTAAATTTGCGCTGTTGGAGCACTCAATCGTACAATTGGGGCAGTTGTACTTTGCATGATCGACCGAAGTTTTTTGTATGAGATGGCATATGAAAAACATGAGACGGATGTATAAAATTATAAAATAAAATGTTCGGTTTTTTTAAATGTGTGAAAATGAATAAAAATGGTTAGGCACCTGATGTCAACTAGCGGAACTAATGATTGATCTACTTATTTCATTTTTTGATTTCCAAGTATTTTATCATTCTAGATTTTACTTTGATGTGAAATATACGTAAGCACAAGAAAATTTTTAAGGTGCAGTGTAATAGAAAAATAATTCATTTAATATCTATTAATTAATATATTAAATATTAAATCCAAATTATGTAAGTACCTATTTTAGCCTTAGATATTTTGAATATTTTGAATTATTCTTCAACTTGAATTAAATTTATTTTATTTTATTAATAGTAGAATTTATTAAAAAAGTTATACGATTGAGTGCTCCAACAGTGCTAATTTAGCGATCACCGTGATCGCTCAATTTGACCTCACGTTAGCTTCACTATACACTATATCTACCTTACCGACATAACAGCACCATCTATCAACCAATTTCTTAAACTAACCGTTTACAAATACTACTGCACTATATATTCCGTCGGTATTCGTTCTTTTTTAGACGAAATATGGTGTAAAGTGATGCTCACGGTGAGGTCAAATTGAGCGATCACGGTGATCGCTAAATTTGCGCTGTTGGAGCACTCAATCGTACAACTGGGTACTTATCTGTATGGCCGCCTCGGATTCATGTCGAATACACCGATCGGCTTGTTCCCCACACAGAGCAAATATCACGCGTCAATTTAAACCAATGATACCAGAACGAAAAATAGAATATTCCAGATTAAACATTTTAATAACGCAAACATTCCATCTCATACTACACAATACATGTACAAACAACAACTCGCAAGAGATATACATGCTTGTACATGACAATATAGAAAACCAGTAAATGCAAAAAAATTTAAAATATGTTTACCTAACAATCGGAGGGAATATTAAATTTAAATTTGGAAATCATAAAATCGAGCATAAGTATAACACCATGGTGGTCATGGTATTTTATAACTATAAAAAAAATTTTAAATTATTTGAGCGTTTGGGATCTTCGCAAAAAATTTTGTTCTTCTGTTTTAAGTGGAGACGTATGCCAGTCGTAACAAGGACGGAACCAGCAGGGATGAATGCCGCGAAAAAAAAGAAAAATATGCGAACAACTTTTACCCCAAAAGCCAGTCCGTAATAGAATTTTTTGGGATGGATTGAAATCCGACGAAAATTTACCCGATTTGTGTAATTTTTTTGAATGAGTTTTGTATGGCTTTTCTTATAGTTTTTATTTTTTATTTTAATGTTATGAATTTTTTAATTAGTTTTTAAGTTAAAAAATGTGATGAGCGTACGTACTGAATTAATAAGAAAGATTGAATTTATTTAAAAATTTTGTTCTTATTTAAGTATAATTGACATAGAAAAGTTAGAATTTCATACAAAAAATAGTAAGTCAGAGTTACTAGGAAATGATTTAAACTTGGGTTTTTTCTTTCGTGTAAATTTTTTTTTACGGATTTATACCGAACATAGTAACTTTCCAAGATACTAGGTTTTGTGTGAAATAGACATAATTATTTGGTAAGAAATATTTTTCATCAAATTTAACTGTAAATAATTAAACTATTAACACCATTTGTGAAAAACGAACGCTTACGTTTAAAAATTATAAGTTTTGTGATCTTGAATACATAAAATTATTTTATCAAAATTATATATTTCACCCGAAAAAAATATCAAACTAAAAACATTAATTTCCCGCAAACTTTCAAAAACGAGTTGCTAGATTTTGTGTGAAAGCGGGAGTAGTGCGTTCTCGCATAGTGCAGAATCGCTCTTTCTCGCTTTTAGCTAAAAGTCTGTTACGTTCGACGAGAGGAAGGTGGACGATAATATGGCTATACAAGTCCCGCATAGCTCGCTTTCCAATTTGGGGGACCACAGATATTGAACCCGATCCCAAAACACAGATTCACTTCAGTAACTAGGTTACCCACGCTACTCCTAGAAGTAAATCGAGTTCAGGAACGAGTCCTCACCTGGTCATCGCAGAACCCCGATCCAATCATCCCCTACATGTCGCACGTTGCCGTGAACAACATACTGGTAGAGGATGATGGAAGAACTGGATCGTCCGCCGTGCGTACCGCCTCCACATCACGCACACAGAAATTTTGTCCACGGAGTCCTTCACCTGCAGCTTTAGGTCCGGCTATCCTCAGTCCCGAGGGAGTAGGTGAATTGGTGAAGGCCCATCCGTGGATTACTTTGCTGCAATGACTTCAGTTTACACAACACTTTACCTACCCGTCACGCACATTCCCACGATGACTCATATTGTAACATTATACCAATTTACAACACATATTCATTTCTTAATCACGTTATAAATAAAAGTTTTATTATAATTAGTGATTTTGTATATAAATTAATACAATCAGGATTTCTTTATAAGATGTATGTAGACGTTCACACAAGCAAGTACTTGGACCGAAATCTCTTCCGTAGGCTGTACTACTGAGCCACTTAACACCGTGTAAAATTCCGAGAAAAAAAATAGCAGAATGATCTGGGAACGATGAGCTCAACGTTGAAGACCCCTGAAATGAAAGAAAAAAAAATGGTTTGCACCACACGCAATCTGCGCCCGCGCTCAATCGCCAAGCCACTACCTAGGAGTTCCTCCACCACTTACTTTCGTGAACGTATACCGAATCCGTCGTCTTGCTAGTTGAATCCGCTACCCGGCGCAGGTACTTGACCCCAATGAACCGCGTTGTCGGGATTTTGGTGTTCGTCGCCTGGTTCATCCTGTTTATTATTTTTGGTTTATTTTTCGTTGTATATTGATGATTATCCGCTGGTGTATATTCCGGTTTAGGACTATCCGGAAATGTTAACCATGCGTCGGATTATTTCCCCGTAGTAATAACCGGAAGTATTTTACCCCAGTTTATACCTTGCACGAATAGGATTTCAATATATGTATTTATCAGGTAACTAGCCGGTGTTTGATGATCCGGAATATTAATAACACGGCGTTAATTTCTCGTGAATATAATGGCCAATATCTTTCATTGGTTTTATTTTTTTTATGTTTTCCTTTTTTTTTTTAATTTTTTTACACGCACAGGTGATTTTGGTTGTTTTTCCGCCTTGTGGTTACAATGATTATCGCTTTGTAGGTTGTAATCATGTAACAAGTGGTTCGATCAAGATCAAAATTAGAAAAGAGAGCGAATGACCGGTTGTCATCCGCTTATATACTTTTTTTATTTATTTTTTATTTACGAGTACAACAACAATTTGACAGGATTATTGTCTGTGTGTAGTTTGGACGATCACCATGCCTCTACATACCGACACCACAACTACGAATGGTGCACGCAACCAAAAATAACATACACCATGCCAACATAACAAAAAAAAATTATTAAAATATACAAACAAAAAAAAAAAGAAAAGCACGAATTACCCACCAGCTGGTTTTTATTTGTTGTGATCGGTGCTATTGTTATGGTTGTGAATTTGTGACAGGTAAACGTACAAAAAGTTTGGTATTTACTTTAATTTATATTAGTTTGGGTTAATTTTATGTTTATGTTTCAGAAATTATGGGTCAAGAAAAAAAAACATGAAGTATGGATTTACATGGATTTACAATTAGTCAGATAATATATTGGAGGTTTGAATGAAAATTCTTCAGGAGATGGTATTTTTATTGTGTTTTTTTTTCTTTTTATCATTGATGGATACTACGGTACGCGAAATAGAAATACGGTGCGTGAAGCAAAAAAAGAAAAGAAACAAAAAAAAATATGTAGAAAAAATTTGAAATGGCAAATAAATGGAGATTGTGAAATTTTAAAGAAAATGTGGATGTGCGTTTTATTTAAACTACCAACGATGCCTCGCATCGTAACAAGTCCTCCAAAAAAGGCGACTCGCTGTGTGCAAAATCCTAGTCCTGAACTGGGATTTTGCACAAAAAGTGAGCAGCGAGTTTGTGTCTCTTTTACTTTAACTGAATATGAACAATATTTCGCTTAGTAGAAATATATTTTATTAATGCGGTCTCAACTAGCTAAAATAAAATGATATTCTATTTCAACTATCATTCGTCTGTGTCTCTCACCAACGAAGGTACATGGTGGAAGCGTAGAAAAGGAGATAGCTCTTATATATAATATAATTGAGTGAGATCGCAATAGAAAAAGCGACAAAACTTACTCTTTCAAAAAGAGAAATAAACTCTATTCTCGCCTTTTGTGCAAAATTCCACTTCTGATATGTTTTCAATTCGTATATATTCAATTCGTTCGTTTCGTTTTTTTACGTTTCTATATAACTATTACATATTCCCCTATTCCTATTTAATGTATAATTCGTCATTTTGACGGCTCGGTAGTTCTAGTGTTAAATAAATTTTCAAAAGATTCGAAACTGAATTTTACGGGCATATAACCATAAGAAACTATCACTTTTTCATTATGTTACAACACATAGAGGTAAACATTAAACATTTTTTATAAAACTTGATAAACTTGTAGATAATCTTGGTTTAATGACCAAACTTGCCACAAAAAAAAAATGTTCAACCGCTACTCTATTTTACCCAGCTCAGTCTGGTAGAGGAAACCCAAAAAACTGTCGTGAAAAAAAAATAAAATAAACTACGGATTATCGACCTCTTCCGTCATCACATCTCAATGCCCCGCTTGAAAATTTGTTTTCAACACATTATGAATAGTAAAATATTACCCACAAAAAAACCACGATGGTTGATAGTATACAAATAAAAAAAAAAATAATAACGCTGCCCAAAATATAGTACCTCAACCAGACTTAAATATGTAGATCATGCGTGTATGAATATTATAACACGTCGATTTACAAATCATCATTGAAAAAAAAAGTTATAATTCAAAATAAAATCAAAATGTTAGATGCAGAAAGAAAACAATCAAAAATCAATGTAGAAATTTAAGTAACAGTACCAGAGAATAAAACAATTAATTTTCCGCCAAAAAATTACAGGATAATAAAAAGAAGTACTTAACAATCCGCTTCCTCCACACACAAGTACTCCGATGTCTTCTCCAAAATCTGCTCGTTCTTGCGCCTTTCCTCGTCTTTCCTTTCTTTTACGGAATTTGACCTCCAATGACAAAGGTGAAGAAATAAAATGTCGTCGATTATCTTCACTGTATTTCCGAACAATATTTTTGTTAATTAATTTTGGTTTAAATATGTGCATAACAAAATTTCTTATTATTTTATTTCATATCATACAAATTTAACTGTTTAGATGCATACGTATTTCTTATATAATTCAATTATATATATGCACTGTATTATTATTTCTTTTCAGATTTTAAAATTATTTAATGTTTTTATTTTAATTTTTCACAAAAATAATTTTATTTTATTTATTTTTGTTTTTTTTAATGGCGGTTACAATACTGCCAAATGAATTTTTAGGTTTAATATAATTTATTTTATTCAGCAATCAGTTAAGTTTTTCATTAATTACATCGTCCGTCGATGCACTAACACACATTTATTCTTTTAATTGTTTTTAATTTTAGAACTTAACTTTACTAATTTTATAAATTTTTTAAAATTTTATTTCATTATTGTTTCACCATATTTGATTAAACTTTTATTATCTGTATATATATTTTTTTTTTTTGAACTCATCAATACCTTTTCACATTGGTATCCACCAAAAGACTGACCCTCCCCGATCTCATTATAGAAAAAAAAAAATCAAAAAAAAAAAACAATTAGCAATCAATTAAATTGAATTTGACTAGCGCTGTAATCAAAGCTATTGAGAAGGCTACAGTACATAGAAGAAACAATTATTCAAAACAATGAAACAATGTAAAGTCTAGTTGAAGATTGTTTCAAACTTTCCAGATTTTTATTAATACAAATATTAAAAGTTCAAGCAACATTCTTGTGAAGGCTTTGAATTTTAATATAACCACAATCAATAATTAGTTGTTATATTTATAGGCCTATAAATAACCTAACTTATCACATAAATCACAATGTCTGGTCAAAAAAAGTTAATAATCTGATCTCCAGACTAAAATATTGTAAATAAATTGTGTTCATAGCCATAATGTCAATCGGTTTACAGCATTCACAATATTTTTTTATTAAGCCCATATATATTTCGTGTAAATGTCTGTTAATGAGAAGATATATGTATATAATCTTCCCCCGATAAGAAACTTTTATTCTTGTTGTTTTGAAATGTTGAAAGTTCATCGTTAATACATGTTTTTTGTTGTATTTTGTAAAAAGTTTGAAAAAATTGTGTTCAATAGAACAAAAAAAAAGAAAAAAGCCGAAAACAATCAAACTAAGTCATGTGAAACAAGAAATACATTTATACTATCTATAAATAGCAATAGCTTTTAGTTTAGTTTTTCAAATAATTTTTTTTATTTTTCAACATGACAACAGCTTGTTATCAAATTTTCTTTCTATTTTGCACAGTCTTTAAATATAAAAATATATATTTTATATACTATATGGTATATGGGGTGCCCTGATTTTTGCTGACAAAGGACCAATTTGCACTAATCGAATTAGTAATTATTAATATTCAAACTATTATTTTTATTTAAAAGCTTATAAAATTTCCTTTAAAACAAAACAAATGTTTATACGAAGAGTAAAATTAACAAGAGTTCGCAATGTCAGTTGTGGCCGGATGATGATCAAGAACAATTTATTTTCACACATCTAATCGAACTATAGCGATTAAATTGCACACAGCTAAAGTTTTAGCGAATTATACGCAATTTAAACTTTATCTACAATATTGGAAATATTTGGTTCTCCCGGGCCAGGAATGCTATTCTTGAACCATTACGAAAATTTTCGTAATATTATTTTTGTAATATTAATGATAAAATCATAAATTAGTATTCTTGAAACCATTACGAACATAACAAAGAGAGGAATAAAGAGTAGTAGTGCCAAAATGCAAAAAGAACTTCCACAAAAAATAAACCAGGCATTCCCAACAAATGAAAATTGCATCAAAATTTTGCCATTTATCATTAACTATTACCCATATTGGCTAATAACGGATATTATTTAATAAAGCATATTAGAAATTCCTTGAAAAATGTATAAGGCGTTATATAATGGAAAATTATGGATAATTGAGGATAATCAACATATATAAATACCGTCGTCTGTCTGTTTGTTTGTTTGTATGGATATAACACAGTTAGGTGGCGTTGCGATCGCAGTCATTCTCTCCACACTTTAATTCTTTTGTCTTGATTCTATCTTCGTTTCCTTCCTCTTCACCTATAAACTGCGGCGGGAAAATTTTGCGGCGGGGAAATCTTTAATTCTTTTTTCATCAAAAATATTTTTTGATTCTACTGATTTCTTGTACCACTACGAAGATAAAATATTTCAAGGCCATTTTGTTTATTCTTCCAGTTGTCAAATTTTGTAATTATAGAAAAATATTTTACGTGCACACATCTTATTATAACCTAAAAAACAAAGCGAAAAATTTTTTTTTTAATAATTTTTAAAAATACTTCATTCGTTTTCATTAATATTCTTTTTAAATATTATATACATAATGTCAGATTCACGTGATAATTGGAGTCGGGAACAGACACTAAAATTAATTCAAGAGTTACAAAAATATCCGTGTTTGTTCGACCCGCGTAATGTTAATTTTTTAAATAAAGTATTTAAATATGAAAAATTAAATTTAATGTTAATTGAAATTTAAAAAATCAAGCGACACGTAACAATTGATATTATAAAACGAAAAATTCGAACGCTAAAAGCGCAATTATGGAAAGAAAAGCGGAAGATAGACAATTCGAAGAAAAGCGGCTGCGGCATCGATGAGTTGTATGAGCCCACACTCTGGTGCTATAAGGAATTGAGTTTATTTCTTCACTGCAACGATGCGGAATCAAGTTCTTCAAATTTAGATCTATCAGATGTTAGTAGTTTAATGTAGTATTTTTATATTAAGTATTTAACGATATATTTTATTTCCAGATTGGGATAAGCGAATCCGAAGACATTTCCAAATTTACAGCAGTTTTGTTCATGTCACATACAAAATCATTATTTGTTTCAAATTTAATTTGTTTTAACTTGTAAAATTTAAGCTCTTGATATAATTATTTAATTTTTTTTTATTTATTCGTTTTCAGAAACCAAAAAAAACAGCACAAACTAAACAATTAGAAGCAGAATGCCATAGTGCATTCAAGGGAGTACTTTCAAAATCGAGCGGCTATACAACCATTCGGCAGAGAGGAGGAATTCTGCCGATACCTATGCAGCCTCTTAAAAAAAAATCGGAGGATGTTTTTGACAATTTAACGTTCGAAATACTGGGGCTTGTCAACAAGAATATAAGAGAAGAGAAACAAAGACAACAATTTTTTACCATACCACATCTAGAGCAAAATACCACTGTATCCTATCATTCACCCTCACCCACCATACCCACAGATAACCATTCCGTCTATCCTAATCCGTGTCCTACCTCAAAATTTAAAACAATTTATAAAATACCAACTCCAACTAGTGATCTGTCAAATGATTACTCCCCTATGTCAAAATATTCTAAACCATACCCAGATTCGGAAACACCCTACTCCAGTTCCGAACATTCATTTATTTAATCATATACTACCCCACCAAAGTTCAATCATTTACCACGCTCACCCTCTTTCATATTATCTGATAATACCGCAGCCCAATCCACAATACAGTTTCATTTTCCACAACCTTCCTCATCCTCACCCTTATTACTTGATCATGCCGCAACCCAATTTAAACCTTTTCCACAAACATCCTCGCCTTCTCTCATATTACTTGGCCCTTTTAAAGATTCCCTCGACACCACATATAAGAGACAAAAACCAATAATACTACAAAATATTTTTCTAAAGCAGCCGTCAAAACATCCGTCTCTCACATTACAAAAAAAAATTATCAAGGAAACAGAAATAGCGCAGCCAACCGATTTATTACAAATAGCCATTAGACCACGTATTTCATGAAAACATTATCGAATACTATGATTTATCCGACGAAGAATACCTACGCTTCAAAATAAAACTTAATAAATAAAAAAAAATTCTTTATATTGTTATTATATTTATTTAAAATATTTAAATTACAGGGCTCCTTCGTTGTTGAAATATCCGGTTAGTTGTTGTCTAACTAATTCACCGGATTTCGAATTATAGATATTTAAACGGCCATCTGCCTTCTTCCGTTGCTGATCTGCAGGAATTACCAAGTTCATAAACATGGGCTTCATCTCTGTACCACCTACTCCTTTTTATTAAGAAGTTATGAAGTACGCAGCAACATTGAACAATAATCTTCACTTTATCTTGATGAAGAATAATTGGTCTCTGGAGTCCGGCTTAATCTTCAGTTAAATATTTTTTTCCTTTCATTCGTTGTTGTGAAGGGGTAAGGCGATATTAAATTTTCTGACAACGGAAAGGCATTGTCTCCAATAAACGTATGCGGCAGTAATCTCGAATCTCCAATGTATTTTTTTGATGGGAAATATCTGTTGGGTTGCTGCAGCACATACATAAAATTGGAGCGTTGCAAAACACCACTATCGCTAATTCTGCCATTGTACCCAACATCAATATAAAATGCGAATGAATTTTATCCTAAAATAAAACTAAAATTAACAACAACAACAAATTTACATATGTATGCGTTTTAAAAAGTATACATTCGGGCGAATAAAATAAAATATTTCTCAAGATAGTGATTTTCTTAGACATTCTGTTAAGATAAAAATTGGTCACATTTTCGAAAAATCTAGGATTAACTAGGTAAACCCCAATAACTTTTCAAACGGGTTGGCATGATCATAGCACACACATAGGCCTACCGAAATATCATAGTGAGATGTTTGCCGATCGGTGAAAATCTCAAGATATTGATTTTCTTAGACATTCTGTTAAGATAAAAATTGGTCACATTTTCGAAAAATCTAGGATTAACTAGGTAAACCCCAATAACTTTTCAAACGGGTTGGCATGATTATAGCACACACATAGGCCTACCGAAATATCATAGTGAGATGTTTGCCGATCGGTGAAAATCTCAAGATATTGATTTTCTTAGACATTCTGTTAAGATAAAAATTGGTCACATTTTCGAAAAATCTAGGATTAACTAGGTAAACCCCAATAGCTTTTCAAACGGGTTGGCATGATCATAGCACACACATAGACCTACCGAAATATCATAGTGAGATGTTTAGCGATTGGTGAAAATCTCCAGATATTGATTTTCTTAGACATTCGGTTAAGATAATAATTGGTCACATTTTCGAAAAATCTAGGATTAACTAGGTAAACCCCAATAGCTTTTCAAACGGGTTGGCATGATCATAGCACACACATATGCCTACCGAAATATCATAGTCAGATTATTATAGAAAAATATTTTATATTATTCGCCCTAATGTATACTTTTTAAACCGCATACATGTGTAAATTTGTTGTTGTTGTTAATTCTAGTTAACGTAATATAAATAAATTTCGCATATGCGTCTGCTACACCGAGTAGAACAATACTGTTAAACCCTTTATAGTTATAAAACAATGGCGCAATTTTTTTGGAAGGCGTAAATGCAACGTGCTTTCCATCGATAGCACCTAACCAGTTTGGAAAATGCCATTAAGACTGTAGTCGTCCGCAATTTTTGACTACTCTTCTTTACTGGTTGGAAACTGAAATAAAATAGAAATATTATAAAACGTGTTACGTATTGATTTTGTTTCAATTACCTTTAAAAATTCGTTCTTTAAATTTTTATATATGGCCTCACATACGTCTATAATTGATGTGGCCAAGAATGATTTCGATAACTTGGAGCTATAATCTAGTTCCATGAAATTTTCTCCAGTGGCCAAGAACCTTAATGCAACGGAGAGCTTTTCACTTGCACTGATTGCCGGCCTCATATATGTGTCTTGTTTCTCAATATCAGACTTGATTGCGGTTAACACAAGATTAAAAGAATCCTCATCCATTCGTATAAAATTCTTGTAATCGGCTGAATTCGGTTTCAATTCCTGCATTAGGTGTTGGGTGTTGCCATTTTAGTTTCTGGTTTTCCTATGATCTTTAACCCAGCATCGTCTTTTCGTTTTCTGTTCCTCTTCCGCTCTTTTTGCAGCTAGTAATAGCAAACCAGCGGCAGCTATTGATGTCATTGCCATCATTGCAGCATCATCATTTTGTCCATCATCGGTCAGAAAACAGGCATTATTATTATTAGGTAAATTATTCATTTTTATTCCCACGAGTTTTTGCTAACAAATGTTAAATTTTTGTTAAACGAAACGTCAAACATCATTTTACACACATACTTAAACAAAGAAACGCGCAAAGAAATGCGCAAATGCGCATAATGTGGACGTCGAGTGATTTTTTAATATCGTAGAAGCAGGAGGAAAGAATTAAAGTGTGGAGAGGCCGAGTGGAGTGAACTATAAAAATATATAAAACACAAAAAACTATCGCAGTAATCGCGTTTTCCTTTTATGTATGTACATACCTATTTTTGTTTCGTTGTTTGGATGACATGGAAATTTCTGTGTGTGCTGTGATTTGTAAAAAAAAAAAAAATAAAAATTTGGTTTGTTTTCAGTTGTGTTCAAAGTAAATAGTTTTCAATAGTTTTGAATTTTTATTTTCTTTCGTGCGAACATTTCTGTTATTTTAACTTTAACGTTATGTTGCGTTAGATGTGTGCCACTGCAGATTTAACCAAATAATTTTGTAGCTGAAAGTTGGATTAGTGATTAATAACTATATTTTCTTTCTATTATCATCAGCATAATATTAGGGGTACCCAGAAGTAATCAATTATTTCAAATTAAAACACAAATATGAGCCAAAATATTTTTTTATTATTTTTCAATCAATTGCATATTCACCATCATTATCCAAAACCTTTTGCCATCTCATCGGCAAATTTTCGATTCCTTTCCTGTAAAAATGTGTTGATTATGATGAAAAATATGTTTCAAGATATGTTTGGACATCGTTCACATTTCGGAAATTTGTATTTTTAAGAGTTCCATTGATCTAAATAAATGGTAATCCGATGGCGCGATGTCGGGCGAATATGGCGGATGCGGCAAAAATTCCCAGTCAAACTGTTAAATTTTATTTTGTGTTTGTTTATCTGTGTGAGGTCTGGCATTATCGTGTTTTAAAACCACATGTTTTCTATTGACAAGAGCCGGCCGTTTTATCACTAATTCATTACGTAGACGTTCTAACTGTTGGCAATACACATCAGCTGTAACAGTTTCGCCTGGTTTTAGTAGCTCAAAATGAATTATTCCAGTGCATTCCCACCAAACGCTCAATAGGACCTTTTTCAGTGTTAGACCCGGTTTAGGTGTAGGTGTAGCTTGTTGATTTGGAGAAACCCACTAATTGGGGCGTTTTAAATTGTTGTACAGCACCTTGTTGCCTAGTTAATAAAGATGTACAAATGGTTCGCCGCTGGTCTTTGTTTTAAGTCGACAATTGTTGTGGAACCTAAATACCTTGTCGGGATTCTTTTCCAATTTCATGGAGCTGTCTTTGCAGTGTCGACCAGGTGGCCCCAAGTGTGTTGGCTATTTCTTATATGCTCAGTTTTGGATCCGATTCAACCACTGACCTCAAAGCATCATTATCAATTTTAGAAGGTCTCCCACTTCGAACATTGTCCAATAGTTTAAAATCACCACTAGCGAATTTTCTAAATCAACGCTGACACTTATTGACCTTTAAGCATCACCGTAGATATCACAAATATTTACTGTTGCAGTTGTTGTATTATATTTCGAACGAAATTGAAATAGTATACAATGACGTATGTGTTCTTCTGAAGGTTCATTAGCCACCATTTTTTTTTTGCAAAACTGTAATCTTTGTTATTGTTGAAAATCATAAGTCCACACTATAAAATATAATATGCTACAACAAAACACGTCTTAACTGCGCAGCGAATGAAATGAAACTGAATTCAAATTTTCCTTTTGAAAATGATTGACTATTTATGGATACCCCTAATATAATTATTACCGTCGTCTATCTGTTTGTTTGTTTGTTTGGATACTAAAGGGCCCCATATACGATCAAACAATTTGGGCAACAAACACTGTTATGTTGATCGTATACGGTGCTGTTTGCATTGTTGCACAACAGTTGGCATAAATTCAAACATGTTTGAAATTATTTGCGTAACGTTTACCGTTGTGCAACTGTTTGACACGTGTACGTCGATGTTTGAGAGTATTGTACAACATTTATTCAGTTTTTTTTGCATTCGTTGCGCATTACAGAACCAAAAATGTCAAATACGGTTGATAATAAACAATTTTGGCAAGAATTTATTAACCTATGTCGAGATTTGCCTGAATTATGGAAGGTAAAAAGTGAAGGTTATAAGAATAGATATTTAAAAAGCTGTAGTTACGACAAACTAGTCATTAAAATGAAAGAAATGGACAAAGATGCGGATAGAGATCAAGTGAGAAAAAAAATTAATTGCCTTCGTACCGCTTACCGCAGGGAATTAAAAAAAGTAGTGGAGAGTACAAAATCTGGCATCGGAAGAGAGGATTTATATGTACCGTCATTATGGTACTTTGACGAAATTGATTTCTTGAGGGATCAGGAATATCAGATGCAGGGAACATCGACTATGGATAAGACCACCGAATCGGAGGAAATCATGCAGACGGCAGTTATTGATTTTTTCATATTTTTATTCATTCTTAAATTCATTATATATAATAATTATATATTACATTTATGTGTTAAAGCAACGTGAAAAATTTTGACGTATATCTTTGACTGATGCTGTAGTATTCCTTCCTTGCAGATGTTGAAGCGAAATTAACGTTTGATTCGCTCTCCAATCGGCCGCTGACACCTCCCCAGTAACAGGGTTTTCAACGTCGAACCCCCCTTGACAATATCTTTCCACTTTTTTTTTTTTCGTAAAAAATTATGTAAATGGCAGCACGCTAGAACAATGATAATAGCCTTTTCTGGACGTAGATTTATTTCTCTGAGCAATATTCTAAATCTGGTGGCTAATATACCGAATACATTTTCTATCACGCGACGAGCGCGAGATAACATGTAGTTAAAAACAGCTTCTTCTATGGTCAGATCTCTTCGACTAAATGGTTTCATTAAGTTTTCCATCAGTGGAAAAGCATCCTCACCAACATAAAGCGTTTTAATATTAGTACCTGGTAAATTTTCTGGTCCAGGTATGCAGAGGTTTTCCTGTTGAAGCTTTTTATTAAAATGTATATTGGAAAATACTCCCCCATCAAATACCCGTCCGTTAGCTCCTACGTCTACCATTCAAAATTCATAATTTGAGTTTGTAATAGCCATTAATACAATGCTAAACGATTGTTTATAATTAAAATAATAAGAGCCGGTCCCTGGCGGCTTACGAATAGTAATATGCTTGCCATCTACAGCCCCTAAGCAGTGTGGAAAGTTCCATTTATTCTCGAATTGTTGGGCTACAACTTTTCATTCATTCTCTGTTTGTGGAATCTGCAAAGACAAAATATAATTAATAAATGTCCACTGCGTGCCTGGTCTGTAACCAATTAATTTTTTATTTCAGGATGTTCACGAAGAAAACTTACAACAATCTTCGCAGTGTGAGGCTGTACCGGCACGCAAAGTAGCCACCAAAATGAAATCGCCAAACGAAGAAAATATGCAAGATAAATTGAATGAGCTTCTAGAAATGGCTTGTGAACATCTCCGCACTGTAAACTCGGAGGTTGAAATTTAAGCTAAAAGTTGGGCTGTGGATTTCATAAAATTGAAATCAGACCAGCAAATTTATGCGAAAAAAGCATTCAACGACGTACTTTTCGAAGCCCAATTAGGTAATCTACATAGGCACTCGGTGAAAATGAATGAACCGCCCAATTCGCGCCCAATGTCTTTCACTTCAACATATTCGAACCAACCGTCACCGTATATGAATCAGTCACCATACTTGGATCATCTTACACCACATCATTCAACAGCATAACCACAGCTACAATACAATACAGTTCCCGATCCTTTTCTGAACCAACAATTACAATAGTGGTTTTAATTTTGTATATAATTACAGTACATATCAATGAATTCAAATCTGGTTTCTAGACTTTAATAGAGAATTTGTATTTTATTCAAGATTTAATTTAAGTTACATTGGAATTTTGTTGAAGCTAACTAACATTTTTTCGTGAAAATTCGATATTAGAAAATAAATAAATGAATTTTTACTTACCTTTATATAATTTTTTAAATCTTTTATGATTGCCTCGCACTTTTCAATGATAATTTTTCCCAGAGTCTGTGCGGCTATCGCAGCTTCAAATTTTAGCTCCTCAAAAGTTAACCCACATGCTAGGTAAGGCAAAGTGGGAAATAACCTTTGTTTGGGCGATATTGATTCCCTCATAATGCTGTCGTTTTTTATGATAAAAGGACTTACCATTTCTAGCAATTCCCCGAAAGTCGCAGAGTCCATCCTTAAATAATTCTTATAATCTAAAGGTGCAGATAGTTCTAGCTCCTTTATTAAATTTCCATGGTTAAAAGCACACTTTTTCTTTAACCATTTTTTCATCCAAACTCTTGTTTTCCGTTTTCGATTTGTAGATTCATCCGTAGCACAATAAATTATAATTGGCAAACTTGCGGCTTTAGTAGACATCCTTATTGATTAATGATTAAGCCTCAACTGAAATTTGAACAAATATTATTGTAGCGTAAGTGTTGCGCAAACTCGTGTGTAGGTACGGCAAACGGTTTACACAACGAGTTGTTGTACAACAGAAGTTTGTGCAAATTGTTTGACCGTGTATGGGCCCATTAAGATAAATTTGTTTACTTTTTTGATTCATTACACGTTTTTTTTTCTCTCCTGCACAATTAGCTTTTATCCAATAATACCTTCCTTAGACGAAATTTCAAACAACAAAAATTTAAATTATTTGACGTTTGCCCAAATACACAAATTGGTGGTGATTGTGATGGTGATGGCATGATGGTATGATGGTGTGGTGGTATTATGGTGTAATTCTACGATTGTGTGATAATGCTATGCTTTGATGGTTTGACTATATGACGATAAGATAGTAAGAAGCTATGATGGTATGTTGGTTTGATGGTATGATGGTAAGATAGTATTATAGTATGATGGTATGCTGCTACGATGGTAAGATGGAATATTGGTTTTATGGAATAATCATATGATGTCGTGATGGTATGATAGTATGATGGTATGATTGTATTATGATAGTATAGAATAACTTATTGACTTTTTGAATCAAAAATGCAACTTTATTTAAACACTGAGCGAACAACAGCCGTTTCTCGAAGAGGCTTCAAATTTATTTATTTATTTCAATTAATGATGTATAACACGTAATATAATAATATTATAATAAAAAAAATTACATAATGTTAACAAGTTTCTAAATTTAATAAGAACTAAGCAATAAAAAATATAATTTAATTGAAAATAATTAGAAAATGCCTTTTGGACAAGAAGCCAGTGATAGGCATTCCTTCAGTTAAGAAATTAAATATGGTTGGGGGTGATTAAAAAACAGTACAAAATAATATATAAATCTACATAATTTTTACAAAAGTGAATATAAATATTTAAAGAATGTAATATAAAAAATAATGAATATTATACAAAATAAAAAAATGTGAGAGAACTAAATAGGATATAATACTTAAACAATCAAATCAAACAAGAAATCTAATGATTCGTTGTGCAATAACCAGGTTTTAAGTGACGCAACAAATATTTTTTTTGAAGTTGATTCACGGATAAATTTAGGAAGATTATTAAAATTTCTAGGTGCTGTTACTAAAAAGTAATTGAGGAAATCAGTTTTAAAAAATTTAGGAATAGCTTTCAAACACATAGATTTCCTGCGCAGATCATAATGACAATTTAAATTCCGATTTTCACTAATTACAAAATAAATCTTCATAACTTTGAATAATGGCCACGAGTGAAAACGTTTATTTTTAAAGAACATCAACCTAATTGCATGTTTCTGAGCGATAATCAGTGGTTTAACCGTTTCATAATAAGTTCCATCCTAACAGCAGATACCGTAACGTAAACGCGAATCAATTAACGCATTATAATAACTTTTTAAAAACCCAAAAGGACAATGTGAACGTAATAGATGCAACATCCTGATATTGGAATGGAAGTAGCTCTTCAAAGCAGCTACATGAGATTTCCAATCTAAATGACAATCAACATTTAATCCTAGGTATTTAATAGAGCTGACTGATTCAATTACCATGCAATTAACGGTACAAGCACCACTTTTTGAGCAGATAACGTCGTGGAACATATCACGGTTAAACGATGGATTACTCGAGCTTAAATTAAGCAATACAACTTTAGTCTTTGCACTAAGTACAAGTTTGTGAACAGCAAACCATTCACTCAAAATATTAAGATCTTTTTAATGCTTGCGGAAAAATACCTTCAGTAATACTACGATTAAATAGTTCGGACAAAATATCAACAATGTTGTAATTAATTTATTTTAAGATGGCACTGCTTAGTCCAATATTATTGGTCATAAATTTGGATTCCAAAGAATTTATAATAAAAAATAATTCAGTCGACGTGATTGGCCGGAAGAAACAATTTCTATTGGAAGGATTATCTAAAATCAAAGTACTCGCGCGATGTGACTGAGTATAATTACTATTAGATCTCATTGATGTAACAATATTTAGAAAATACAAATTGAAACAATTTGCAATATCAATATGTGAAGAAATTTGTGTACCCGATTCATCAATTATTTCAGAGATTGCGTTGCAACGCGTCCCTTTGTTCAGTATTTCATTTGCCAATTCCCACTGTGTCTTACAATTGCTCGTTGAAATTTATTAAAATAGTATTTCGATTTTGCGTTTATAATTTGTTTATTCAATTCAGTCGAATACTTATAATAGTACTTCTTCAGATTGGAATTTTGACTATGTTTTTTAAGTTTCTTGCGAAGTTGGTTTTTCTTTATTACCTTAAAAACCAAAGCATCTGTAATCCAAGGTTTGCGTTTTACAGTTTTTTTACGCGTTGCAAATACATATTTACATTTAGTGATATAATTATTTAAAATGTAGAGGAACAAATCAAACGCTTCTGAAATATTAACTAGAGCCAATACAGAGGGCCACGATTCTTGAACTAACAAATAATTTAATAATTTAAAATCTATTTTAAAATTAGCAGTTGTAATTTTCGGAACAGATTGAATAATAGGGTTGTCTTCTAATAATAGAGTTACGAATATAGCGCAATGATCAGTAATTCTCATATCTAAGACAGATGATCTCACATCAACATGAGAGCATCTGAAATAAACATGATCAATACAAGTAGAAGACAAATTAACAATCCTAGTTGGAGCATTGACATCAGAAGTTAAACCATTACTTGACATCAAAAATTTGTATTCATCTATTTGCGTTGAATTATCTAGTAAATTAATGTTTAGATCACCAACGACTAAAAGATTTTTGGATTTAAGTCTACACATAAAAGGGCCAAATTCAATCAAAAAAGCATCTATATTAAAAGATTGCAACCTACAGACACATACTATAGTAATTTTAAAACGATTCAAATAAATATCTACCATTAAGACATCGGCAGTATTCAAAACAAAATCGGTTGTAATTTTCACATTTAAATCATCAGCTATGTAAACTGCAACACCACCAGAGCGATATTTATTATTACAATTAGCATACAATTTGTAGCCTGGTATTGCATAACTGTCAACCTCATTATCATTTATCAAAATTTCAGACAAAGCTATTAATTTATGCATTACACAAAAAGATTGCAGATGGCAAACTAAACAATCATAATTTTTATGCAAGCTACGTATATTTTGGTGCATGATACAAAAATTGTGACCTTTAGAATGAGAAGTCATGGAAATAAATTACTCATAAAAAACAATTAATAAAAAAAATAAATATACCAATTAGAGTTTGTTTAGGTCCTCCGTTGAATTAACCAGCTTGATTGGTTCACCATTCTCCTTCCTCATACGTATCGTAGAATTCCTAATCCAAAGGTACTTACAACTGCGATCAATTTAGCCTTTTTAGCTGCCATAAATAACTGCCTTTTCTTGTATGTCAAACATTCGTTAATGAAAATTGGAGTTGCATCTTGAAAATCAGCACCAAATGAAGTTGTGTTTAGTTTTAGTTTTTCCTTGTATTTCGTATCCATAATCAAATCCTTGGTTTTTCTTGATAAAAACTTTACAAACACTACATCCTGAAGTGATTTAGAATTACCAATGGAAAATGATTTTCGCTTTTTTATAAAGCAATAGTCGATGTCACGAGTTGTAAATGATGAAATACCGAGCCCGTTATTAAATAATTTCACAACGGTATCATCAATATTGGAAGAATCAGTTGTAGGCAAATCGGTAATTTCTAAGCATTTTTCCTTTGATAATTTTTCCAAGTATTCAATTTGCTGTTGGTTTTCGTTGATTTTTGTTTTCAGTTGTGCGTTTTCAGCTTCTAAATTTTTCACTAGAGAAAATAAGTTCTCGTATTCCTTTAGCTGATTAAATACTTTAGAAAAATTAGATTTGATGTCATCTTTCATACTGATGACTTCGCCTAACAGCATTTCCAAGGTAAGTTATAATGGTTAATATCCATTTTTTAATTATGTGAAATATTTTGTTACTTCTATACTGATTTATTAAAACAATACAAGATTATTTTATGCTATATTTATTATTTAATTTAATAGCGTGCCTTATAGTAACAATATTTTTATTTGTATCGAAAATCGATTTCGGAGTTTACTCCATCGTCGGTTCTTTAAAAACTATTATCTCCAAGGTTACGGTTGAATTAATTATACCCGATGAATTTTTAACAGCCATACTGCCACCCGAACTATTTGCACATAATTCACAAAATGATTCATTAGATACTTATACATAAATGTTTTCACACAGATCTTTTGCGAGTTGATCGTAGACTCGCTCATTGTTTTGTTTAAGATAAAAGTTTTCGAAAAAACAAAATACCAGAATAAAATCTTCCAGAGAATAAGGCGACCACTCAGTAGCATATTTTAGCATGCATCAAGTTTTAAATTTTTACCCACACAATAATAAAATCTAATTCTTTATTGCCACATATTGTTAAATGAATTTCATCGCGAAACTATTTATTTGTAATAATAAAATTTTGTGTATAAATACTTCCTACATAAATATCAAGACTTAATTTAGAATTTCACCTCATCCATAAATTTTCGCATTTCAACATTTTATTTACTTTTTATTGTACATACATACGTATGTACATAATGTTTTTACTGTGATAAAAAGTCATAAATATGTAATAAAAATAAAAACTATAAAAATCCAAGTAAAACAAACAAAAAATACTATATATTAGTATCAAAACTATAAATAACACAATACTGTGTATTTGAATATAAAGCACAGCGATGAAAATCTTATTGCAATAGTATTTGTGGAAAAGTTGAAAACAAATATTATTTTTTGTTCACTGAATAACTATTTAGTTGCAACTTTACTCGTATAAATAATAATATTTATATTACGATGTGACGAAAATGTAATAATTCATAAAAGTTACTCTATTATTTATATTCATAAATGCACATTTCCATAATCGATAACTGTAATAACTGAATAAATTAGATAACGCAAAGCTCGATTCAAGAAATTTTAATTAAAAGTCGCGCGAACTTTCTTTAAAAATTTTAATTCCAAATTTGGTATTCTTTTGAAATATTGTATTTCAAACCCATAAAAATTTCGGACATATACTTTAAAATTGTTGAAAAGCTGGTTACGTTATAGCCTGTTGATACCTTGATGGGTGAAAGAACTTTCAAATTCCTACAACTCCTTTTCCTACAAGTTTACAAAATTATATTCGAGAAATTAGGGATGAGTTTAAGTTGAAGAAGAGAAGATAAAGTTTAAGCATCGTAAAATATTCTCCTGATTAAACTCAATATTTACAAAAAACGGAGCTTTTTACCATTAGGTCTGCCAACTGTTCCATTTCAACCCAGTGTGATTCAGAATTTCATAATTATGTAGTCTTAGTTAATTTGGGTCGACGCAAACAACACCCAACGTCTAGTGTTTCATTGTATTCGAAAATTATAAAGAAAATAGAACAAACAATCCAGATTCATGCCTGTAATACCATAAAAAGGTAATAGAAGAAAGTACTTCCAATATGGATCCGGATCTAAAAGACAAAAGGTATAATTTTCTGCAGGACCGATGTAAATAATTGAATTGAAAATAATCCAAATTTGTCTGTTATTTGGATGGTATTTCCAAGTTTAACGGAAAATAGGTCAGCCAACCCGCATTTGCTTTATAGACACAAATTTTGTCTGGTCCGTAAAAATTACGGTTTAGAATCTAAAAAGACAAAGAAAACGTGGCTTTAACTTGTCAACAATATTAAATTAATTCATTCACCAACATTTTTGATTGATTTTATGCAAAATCAACCTAAGTAAATAAAACTAAGTTTTACCAATTCTCTTTCATATTAGAGCCTGTGGAGAAGAACTCAAGCTAGGAACTCTTTTCACCGCAACTGTTTTTCAATTTTTTTTCAAACTATTTTTAGTTATGAAATTTAATTATTACAAACACTCTACTTAGTAAAACTATTAATAGCTCACAAAAAAACAAATAAAAAAAAATTCGTGAGATTCATCCACACAAGCTCGCGGGGGAAGTGAAACTTCTCTAATCGTAGATGTTATTGGTTTATTTGATTTTTTTTAAAAATAATTTTAGAATTCTATTTCCATCGTATATGCTGAATTTCATCAAAATCGGATAATAAATGGCCAAGTTCCTTCCTTATTCACCATATTCCAGAATTTGATCTGAAAACCGCTTTAAAATTCCCTTTCTATCGTGCATGCTAATTTTCATCAAAATCGGTTAAGATATATAGAAATAAAGTTTTGCTCGATACATTGCCTCTTCATTTCTCGCACTTAAGGCTGGTTGGTCTCTTATTTCTCCTTTCGTGTAACTGTTTCCCTCTAAGTATAACCAAAAATTTGGAACAGATACGTCACTAAAGAAGTTTCACTTCAAAAAAAGTACAAATTTTTAGTAATTTTTCATATTAGTATTGATTGATTTCTACAAGGGTAATTAGCGGCTTATGATAACTAAAATGAGATATAAGTATTTTTGTATTAACTGTATGCAGTTATCTCGTAAAAAGTGCATCTATAGTTGTTCCATGTTTTGCGGTTGCTTCTGTAGGATTATTGGACATAATGAAATCGAATTTTTCTTTGACAAAGTCAATTAATGGAGCTGATATATCGACGCAACCTCAACTGAGTATGGCAAGAATGATTCGATTTTTTAGCTATCCAAATCTCGTACAGAAATGGCTTGCACTCCTATTGATTCAGGATGACGCAAATTAATCTCCATTGAATGTGTTAGTATACGTGTAGTATCGTTATTATTTCGGTAAATGGGTGCACCACCAGCTCTTACATTAGAACGTTTAAATTTAACTATACAATTGAAATTACGTACCGGAATGTCTTCATCATTATTAATCCATGTTTCTGATAAGAGAAGAATGTTAGAATTATGAGCCACATTATCAATGATATCATTTTTAAGGGCTCGTAAACTTTGTATATTAAATGTATACATTGATAAGCCTGGCCTGGTCTTGATAAATTTCACTAACTCTATAAAAGCTATGCATTTATATTAATAAAAATTAAAACACGGCAAATTGATTTTAAATTATTATAATTAAAATTTTATGTTAATCTATCACCACCATTTTCTTTGTTACACCAAAAATGTGGTTGGCGACCAACAGAATGAGTGCGACGCGTTGTCTCTTTGAAAATTGAGATGAGACTGATATTTTATTTTTTTTTATTTTGTCTTGTCCGTCGTTGTCTGGAAGAGACAGTAGTTCAGTTGTCCGTTTTTGTATTAGTGTTTCCGTTTGCGTTTCTGTCTGTTCTTGTTTTGTTCTGACCGTGTGGCGGCGAACGCATGTGTCAATGCGTGAACCGCCACAACTCTGATTCTATTGTAACTAATCGATTTAATGCCACTCTTTCAAACTCTAATTTTAACGGAAAAAGTGACGCTAGTTCTGTTTTACCATGATAAAATGTACAATAATTGGTTTTAGATACAATATATAATTATTCTATTGCAGTCACTCTGGACAGAGCAACATATAACAATTGTTGAGGATGATTTTTCTCGTACTCGTAAACAATTTCTTCAAAGGTTCCTCCTTGTGACTTATGTATGGTCATAGCGCAGCCTGATATGAGAGGAAAATGGTTCCGTTTTACATACATTGTTTTATTATTATTTAAATATATTGTTGATGTACGGCGCATGCATTAATATTTTGTTGTTGAATCTATTCCGCAGCTTTCGTGTTTAATTTAACACCGGTTTTATTATTTGGAAAAGTTAACCAAACAACAGTTACTTCATGATTTTCGTTCTCTTCTAAATAAATTGATTTGCCTACTGCACCATTTGCAAGCCCATCAGATACATCAATATTTGTAATTATGATGTAGAATACCTATTAATTACAAAAATGATTTCGTATGGTACTCTGTCTGTGTCTAACGGACTTTTTTTATGACATATTTGTCTAAGTGAGGCTAATTGTTCTGCATTATTATATCCTGTGTAGTCATCATTTGTAATCGAAGTAATTTTGTGTTCCACTTCACCCAGTACCTTGTTGTCGTAGGCATTTACAGATTGATTTGAATATAATAACCTAATACCACGAGGGTACAAACCTTTTACTTCTTCAACAGAAAAGAATCTTGACTGAATCAGAGACAATTCATCCTCAGTAAGTACATTACCATTTCCTATTTTCGTTAATATATTAGAAAATTGAATATTAAACTGTCGCATTACTTTATCCAATTCATAGAACCACCATAAAATTGGTCCGCACATTCTTTGTTTTGTTTGTTTGTATATGGGTGCTGCTCTAACTGGAGGTAGTTGACGCAAATAATCAATCAAAATTATATCGTATCGCCCGAAGTTACGGTCAAAATTACCACTTATTTCAGTCTTTGATCAATTTGTAACAATAATTTTTCTCCTATCATTAATAATTAATACTCGGACGTATCTAAATACCATACGATATTGTAGAGCAGTTTCTGCAGATAACGATTAACGTTATAATATCCGTCTGTACTTTCCATTAGTAGTTTAATAACGAACATTTTGCGACATCCAGCGGGGTCGGTAAAGAAAATTTGAAATGGTAAAGAATCTCGGCTAATAAGATGTGATATTGTCTGAAGTAGAAGACTTTTCTGTTTATCATTTGAACTTCTCATGAGATCTACGAATTGTGAGTTATCCATTAAATTTTCTCTTTTTTTTCAATCGTAAATTGTACGAGGCTCTTTTCGTCTTTTGAACGTTCCATCCTCACTGATGGTGTAGTGAGCCACAAATTGCGCTAGAGAAATATTTTCTAATTCGTGTCGTCTTTTTTCATATTTATCGAACCAATTATCTCTCCAAATATTGGTACAATCTTCACCAACTTGTAGTTTATTCAGTTCAACTTGAGTTTTCCTTATTCGTTGACGCTCAATAGGCATGTAGGAATATATTCAATTTTATGTAACGATTTACTCATAGGTTCACGAAGAAGGTACCAAGCTGCTTCTTGACTAGTCATCTCAACGGTATTATGCATATAAACACTCATTTTTCTAGTGATATCAACAATATCAAATTCAGGATTTTCATCTAGATTTTATATAATCGCTGTAAGTTACTAATACCTCTGTTTATTTTATTAACATATTCCACTGCGTAAGCTGCAAAAGAGTATTCCTCTGGAATGAATTGTATATCCATGTTAGATTTAGGGTTGGATGGATTTTGGTTAGATCGATTAAACCATTATGCCATTTTTCACTTGGCTCTCTCTTTAAGAAAACTTTTTGTCGTTTAACGCCTGATCGTAAAATCTTAATATAATCTTCATCAGAAACAGTATTGTTTTGCTCGTAAAATGAATCAATATCAGCATAATCATTAGACTCTAAATTAATTCTTATGTTGTTGTAACGTTTTCTGAATTGATGAAAACCGGAATATCAGTGGGCATTGGTAAAAAATCGTAGTAGACTTGCAGGACATGAACTGCTCATTAGATGTAATATTTTTATAACACGTGGAAGTGTGTTTATGCGTTTGCGCAGTTTCAGATTTCCTGAGGCCTCTGAAGATGAAACAGTTATTAATTCATTGATTAATGTTAAAGCATTCCTTGAATTAGCGTTTAATGGATCATTCGGAGTATTCATAAACCACAGTAACATATGTGCATATAGACTATCACGGTGTTGAAACTCGCTTCTTTTAAAATATGTTGTCACATAGTATCAACCGAAGGGACTGCTCTGTTTAGATTTTAGTATAGTAACTATTATGTTGAATAATTTAATTGAAGTAGATTGCACATATCACTGCATCAGCATTAACAAGTGAACTTTTTTCCATAAAATGTAGTTGATCAATTTGCTCTTGAGTAATATCCAGCTTATGTTTTAATTTATGAAAAGTTTTTAATAGAGGTTTCCAACCGATTTCATTGGCGCTAAGTGTGAGGAATACTGTTGGCTTACCATATTGTCGAATCTCTGCAAAAAGATCTTTTTTTCTATTTGACCAGTACCACGTTGTATTTGGTATGGTTCTTAAAAAAGCAAGGGTAGTCTCAATACAACTGTTTATATGTCCTTCAGATTAAATTTGTTTACGAGTTACAGCAGTATCATGTCCTATATGTTTAAAAGCTACTGTAAGACAACCACGGACTTTCATTCTCATAATTTTCATTGCTAAATAGAATAAGTGATATGGAGTTACTCCACGACGATCTGACCGTCGTAACTCACTGGTTGCCATCATGAAAGTAGTTACGTGCATGTCGTGATAATTCCTCATTCCATAGCAATGTTTGTTGATTTGCAGTCAAACTATCTTTCCAATGGAAGATCTTCATTAAAATCATTTTAAGGTGGTATTATTTAAAACAGAATCATTCATTTTAATATTGTATCTTCGATAAAGTGGTTTTTCTATTAAAAATTGGAGCCAAGCCTTGATAGTTCTTTTATCGATTAAACCGGAAAAGTAACTCGACTTATGAATTTTTTTCCTTGTAATGTGTACATTAATACAGTAGATCAGTACATCTCTTGGTAAATTCGATTGTGTTAACATCGACAGGGACATTAATAATTTGTCCGAAAATGCCATATTGACCACGACGGGCATGACGTAACCTACGAATTTGCATGAATGGCAACCGTGGTGAAAAAAGCCTCTCTGATACAATATCTAAAGGTGGTAAATGTCTTGGTATTGGAATATATGTGACGGAAATTTCCACTATGTCATTTTTAAACCACAACCAATCGCATACGGAGCATGGCAATCCGATAGGATTGTCGATAAATTGCTTGAAAACTTTACGGAAGCACCTTTACGACTGGGTCATTATTGACTAACGATTCAGGTACTTGTATAGGCTCAATTCGGTTTATTAAAGATATTGAAAATATAATTTATAAATATTTCGTCGATTTAGTAAAATTATTTATATTAATAAAGTTATTAAAATCTCTCTAACACGTATCGAAATATTAACATCGGGGTTATAATATATAATATATAATTTAGCCAACAATGAATGAATAGTGACAATATAAAATTTACTAACCGTTCATTACATTTTCAGTAGATAAACAATTACTTTGAAAAAGACGTGCACGATTCTCTCGCTGCCGGTTGTCGATAATCACGAACACGATCAGCCACTGTCCGATTCGTTCGTGGTCTTCCTGAATTTTGCCTATAGCCACCACGTGGACGTTGCCCTTGTTCTTGTCGCTGAATTGCTCTGAGCTCAGGAACGTGCTTCGTTGACGATTGTTGTGGCATTCTGTGGTGCAGGATTAATATTGTTTCAGTGTAATTTGTCTCATTAAAACATGCTGTAGTATCAATGCAATAGGATAGTTACGTTGCTAGTATATGCGTATGGTTTAAACTGTCCTTTCTGATCACTTTTTCAATCACTTTCTGCAATTATCTAATACACTAACTATATCAAAAAAACGATTTTGTCCACGACTAACGTATAATATAATCATTATACGTTTGTTTCTTCAATTATAATGATATTCATTATTCACTGCTAGTTTATCTAGTAGTCCCTTCTTCCATTATTCACTACTATTAAGTAAAAATTTAATTTTTGAAATTTTATCTAGTAGTCTCTTGCCATTTTCATTATTATTAAATTGAGACGTCAAAATGTTGACGGAAATTATTTTAGGTTTATTTAAAGGATTTGATAACGAAATACAATTTTTTATCGGTCGTGGACAAAGTATCGTATTCTACTCGCATATAATGGCTGTTATTCACTCAGATGATTTACGACACTCGCCTGTCGGCTCGTGTCGGTAAACTTCATCTTCGTGAATAACAGCTATCATTATATGCTTGTTGAATAATATACTATTATAATATTTCCAAAATAAAAATTTGACATTCACCTTCATTGTTCGAAAATAAAAGAAAAATGCAAAAAATCGATAGCAGCAAAAAGTTGGCGAATTACGATACAAATACAAGACACAGTATTTTTTATTTATTTAATCAAAATCGGATAAGAAATGGCCAAGGTCCCTCTTATTCCCCCTTTCGTATAACCGTTTCCCCTTAAGTGTAACCAAAAATTTCAAACAGTAGGCGAATTACGATACAAACTCAAGACGCAGTATGTGTGGATTTTATTATACATTATAGTATTTTACTGGTTTCAAAGAAGTTTCACTTCAAAAATTTGGATAAATATTACCTGTATTTGAACACAAATATGGAAATATAGAATAAGATTTTATGCTCAAGTTATCTGTTAAGTAAAAGTATTGCTTTTACTTGTGACGTGATAATATAGCCTTAATAAAACAGCTTTACATTTCCTTTTATAAAATTTTTCATTTCAGTATCGTACGTACATTTTTGAACAAAGTATTACGATAAGAACATAAACTTTATTAGCAAAGTCGTTTTTATGAAAAAGAGAATACCGTTTTACTAAAAGCTCAAAATTTTGTTTTTAGTAAATATTCACATGCAACATTAATTCCAAATTAAAAATTTAAATTTCAATTAAAAATGTTGAAAACAACTTGTATCCACGAGTTTATTGTTAGCTTATTTATATAACTTATACACGGGGTTAATGTTTAAGTCCACCTTCCAAACAAAAAATTTAATTAAGTTCTAGCTTTTGGGATAATTGTATACTATACGGTATAAACAAAATTTTGTTATGTCTATAGCGAACTGTAAACCTAACTACCTATCAACTACAATATAAATTCAATGTTCTCTCTATTGCTGCACAACTAACTAATGAATGCTCATCTACCAAATAACCATAAGATGAAAGTTTTCCATGTTAAATGAAATTAAATAGACAGTAAACTTTTTGCAGTTTTGTTATTCAGTTGCTCAGTTTGGTATTTTCTAATAATTTTTGTATTATTGAATTGGATTGGAGTTCTAGTTTTGTCTAGCCGTATGTACATACATATAAATGTTATAATAGTTCAGTAGTTTGTACATAGATATTTAGATTATAAGAAATGTTTTACTCGTATAATATAGTTAAAACGTACATAATTGTTTTTGTCATTTATCCATTATACACTCTATTGGAAGTAGTATCAAAATATGTTTTAATTACATTTGTTGTTACATACTGTTTAGAACATGTGTACGAGTATAGAACATCTGAATGGATATATGTAAATTTTATTTATGCAAATTTAGAAACAAATATGTTTTCAATTATTATTATTGCTGATATAGATTAGAAATTCAGTCGTATGAGGGGATGCCATTAGTAATATTGAATAGTCGTATATAGGAAGCTTTTTATTAAACTTAGTATGACACTATTGTTTGTGAACTAATAATAAAACCTCTTAAAGTCTCAAATTTGTCTAGGATTTCGGTTCAAGCAGATTTGTGATTACTTACTATGTCTTTGTAAACATGGTAGTTTTTTAAGAAATAGTTTTTCTAAAACTAAATCGGCTAATATAGCTGACAAAGGATAACCCATCACCAATCCAAACCATTGCTTGTAAAAACCATCCTGGCACTTAACATAATTATTTTCATTAACTTTTATAAGCAAGCCTAAGATTTATGTTTGGAATTAATTTTGATTAAACTCAATAGTCAAAAATGATTGAGAGCAGGGTATGAATTTTGTACGATCATTTTTAAATAGAGAGGGTTTACAGAATTATGGGCATTTTTACTGTATAAAAATGATATTCAAAAAGCAGTTGAATGTCTTCAATCTTCCTTTTGGCAAGTAATGCTCTTTCATAAGATATTGGAGAAACCATTGAGGAATATACAAGTAAAATCAACAATGAACTGGAGAAGATAGATGTGTGGTGAAAAATGAATAAAATGCAACTAAATATAACAAAAACGAAATGCATGATTTTTATAGTTTTGTAATGGTTGGTTTTGTAGTATTTGTAAACCCTTGAAATGTTCATTAGTTGCCACACCAACCTTAGGACATATTTTCATTTTAATAGAGTTGGTATGGTCGATAAGTTATGGGATCAACCCTGTTTATTATATTTCCATTTAAAAAAATATCCGTGGCTAACGTACATGCTACCACAAAAAATAAATCCAGGTACTAAAGAGGCTTGGACCCATAAAACAGTTAACCAAGAGTATCCTACTTTCGACGAATTGCTTAGGTTCGATAGTGATAGATGTGACGCATTGGAATCCATCAGTTCGCTTCAGCTCAAATTAACGGACTTGAACATAATTTAATGTGTTTATTGTAAAGAGTCACATCGAATTTACGAATCTGATAGATTCAAGGGATTAGAAATAAATTGACGTAGAGAATAAGCCGAAAAACTGAAGATCTGCTTTAATTGTTTATCAACGCGCCATAAAGAAAGTCAATGTTCAAGCACCATGAGCTGTTTTAAGTGTCATCGTCGATGTCATAGTCTTCTCCATGATAGAATAGTAGCCAATTCAAGAAGTGTGGAAGGTCCAATTCGTGTGGAATATCTGGCGACTTCTAATGTGACTACAATTGGTAGGGCCAAATTGACCATATATTCTCGGCTCGATGTATCTCAATTCCGTATACATAGTACCCAAATTTACCATTTTATCAGCTTTACCAGTATTAGCAGTAATTAGCAGAATCAACGTCAGTGCGAAAAGAAATCGATATTTTATTGGGTTATTTCTTTTATGTTTTGAGAAGCAAACGTATTCAGTTAGCAACTAATATATTCACTCATGAGACAATGTTTGGATATGTTCTTGCCGGTGGACCACGGGAGTATTCTATGAGTAACATGTTACCAGTTAAAAAGTTTAATGAGATGAACCATGTCTAGTAAATCCTAGTTGATCCCAACCAATCATCACTTCAGAGTATCTTGCGGCGTGACGCCCCTGCTGAACCAATAAGGCAATATGATTTACTGATGGTAAAGTATGGAATGTCGTCCGCACCGTTTTTAGTAATATGCGTCTCATTTCAAATCGCCGGAGAGTGTAATGATCGTCAGCCTGAATTAAGCGATATTATCAAACGAAACTTCTACAACAAGCTGCAAAGCTGAAACAAAAATGATTAGAGCTTCTAGTTCAACAGGGATTTCGGCTGAGGAAATGGTGATCAAACATAGAAAATCTAAACGATGTGAATGATTTAGAACGAATGAATCTCAAATGTTAGGTCTCTATTGGAATCAAGCTAGTGATGATTTGATGATCAAGTTCTTAGAGATGCCGTTCGATTCATGCACTAAACGTAATGTGTTATCAGTTGCGTTTAAAATGGTCGATCCCATGGGCTTATTGCTTCCGTTTACTGTTAAAATAAAAATATTTATGCAGAGTTTGTGGCTACGTAGTGTGACTTGGGATGAGCGAGCCTTTGGATGCAGATCTAAGTAAGACGTGAAGCAGGATGTACGATCAGTTTAGGTTTCTGGGCAATGTGAAGGTATCTCGGTTTAGCGACATCGTTTCGGATTAAATTCAACAGCATGTTTCACTGACTCGCGTGAAGCAGCATATTCCGCCGCAGTATATGTTAGAGTGAGAGAGAATGACAAATGGGTATGATGGCAGACTGAACCATAAATTTGGTTTAAGGGACCACTCTGTTTATCATTACCGGAAGAAAGGTGGCTAACAAAATTAACTATAATTCAAACTTTACAGAAATATCGTATGAAACAACGTATCCAATATCCTGTTTGTTAGCAAGGTTTTCGAATTGGGATCAATTAACTAGGTCAATGGCATTTGTCCTAAGATTCGTGAATAATACAAGAAGTACAAATAAAGTCTTGAGAAACTTACTGTTGAACTAAAGATTATCAAATATGTCCAGAACATCGAATTCGATAATGAGATAATAGTATTAGTGAAACAGAAAGGGTTCCCGTAAAATTCCAGGTAATTTCATTAACACCATTTGTAGACTCGAATAACAAAGAGTTGGTGGCCGGTTGCAAAACTCGGGATGTTCATACACACCCCTATTCTCTTAGTCGTGTCACCTGTCACTTGATACGACAATCAATTTCTGGTATTCTCTTAGTCGATTCAAGCGACACTGATGTTTGAAGTGATAAACATTACATTCTCAATTTGTACTCGTTTTCGCCTGTAGATGAGAGCGTCATCAGTTTGTTGTGCTTAGAAAAAGTTAGTTCTGTCGCTAACCGAACCTTTGGGTTAGAAATTACCCCGCAAGCAACATCTACAAACTGTGAAAATATTGAAATATCCTTCACTGATTTAGATATAGCGAATGAAATCACAGAATCGGTGTCAGTGATTGTCGATGAAATCGAACTACAAACTAACATACCAGCAACGACATATACCAGAAAGAAGGCGCCTTCTCGAAGATCAAACAAGCCAAATAAAAGAACAGATAAAATATTATAAGGAATGTGCAAGGTATATAAGGAAAACTTACGAAATAAAAAAACAACAATTTAAAATTGGGAAGGAAACCCAACTGGAAAAAAAAACATCGCTAACAAAATATGCAGTACAAGCTTAGAACACTGGACTACAAAGAAAGAAAGTCGGCACTGAAAGAGAAGCGAGCTTAAAATTTGTAACGCAGATGACCAGAAAAAATTATGTAAATATGTATGTGATGAAATTGAAATTATTATGTGATATTCATGTGAACAAAAAGAAGTCTGAATTATTTTAAACTTTTTTTTTTATACCTAACTTGAAATTAACAAATCGAATTCATTACTCGAGCTCTCACTCGTTGCGCTCCATCGCTGCCTTTATCTTCTTCTATATTCAAGTCTGTCATCATCTGCATTTGGCTCTCGGATTTCGAATCCGATGTTATGCGAAATACATAAATTATGCAGCGCACAACAAATATTAACAATTTGTGCTGCTTTTTCGGCGAGTAGTGTAATTACCTCGCCCCAAGCAAGCAACGAAAGCGGTTCTTAAGAACTCCAATTGTTCGTTCAATAATATTTCTTGCTTTCGCATGTTTCGTATTAAATCGCCTTTCTGCTGATTCTGGTCCAGTTGCCCGAAAAGGTGTCATCAAATAAGGCTTAAGAGCATATCCTGCATCACCTACAATTAAAACAAAACATAGAAACAAGACATTTCATATACTTTGTTGAAAATTACCTAATAACCACGTATTAATTTGACCATTATCATGGCTGGACTTAAGTTGCGTGTCAAAGTGGCTTGAGTTAAAAATAAAAGAGTCGTGAGTTCGTGACATGGCCCTGGGTCAATACTATCAATATATGTGATTTGCATTCGATCGTCACAAACCTAAGAAAAAATTTAATAAATAGAAACAAATTAGTAAATAAAACTCGATAAAATGACCACATCAACTTACAATCATATGCTATAAAACTCTTTTCTGTTAATATATAAATGCCTCTCTCGTTTAATTGGTGGTATGATTTCTATGTGCGTCCCGTCGACACAACCAATCACTCCAGGGAACCCAAATTTCTCATAAAATTCCAGTTTTATTGTTTCCTTTTCGGTATCAGTTGTTGGAAATTTAATAAACTGAGAACAAATTTGTTCCTCGAGAATATCACATATTTGGCCTAGACTTTTTGAAAATGTTGACTGGGCTAACCCCGCTACAAATTCGTTGCCAATACCTGTCTGATAGCTCCCTACAGCAAAAAACCGCAATCCAGCTGCTAATTTAATAACTGGCGAAACAGAACTCGATCTTGTTGTCAACTTTAATTTATCTTGAACTTTTTCAATTAAAAAATTGAATGCTTGTTCATTCAGACGAAAATACTTGTGGAATCTTAAACAAACAAAACAAATTTTGAAATTTATGAAAAAAATTTATTTGCTATAACTTACAAGTTATTCGGTAATTCCAATGGATTTGTTGTATCCCTAAGCTCTCTGCGCTTAACCGCCATATTATAAACATTATTCTCCTCCTCATCACTATCACTATAAAAGAATTCAACGCTACTCATTTTATGTTTTACTTGAATTTATTTAACTTTAAACAATCAACTAATTTTTTATTTAAATCGCAAATGTCAATTTCTTGTTAAATATAAGGAAATTTATTAGTTTTGCCAGATAAACATAGTTAATGACATTGGTCGTGTCATATCACTTCGCACGACTAAGAGAATACTAATTTATAGTTGAAGTGAGACGACAATTGTCACTTCGAGTGAAGTGACACGACTAAGAGAATAGGGGTGACAATATGAAACACCCAATAATTATGCCAAAGAAGCATCAAATTACAAATAAGATTCTACAGCAATTGCACAACAAATATCTTCATCCAGGTCCACATCACTATTGACAGCATTGTCACGTCACAAATATTGGATTTTAGGAGTGAGGGAGAAATGTCGGAAAATATGTCGTAGTTGTGTGAAATGTTTCAGATATTCAATGTTACGATCAACTCAACAAATGGGCTGTTAACCATAAGCACGTGCCACATCGAGTAGGCCGTTTGCTGTCAACGAAAATGAGGGGAGGAACCAAACTCATTAAAGGATTCTTAGTAATCTTCGTCTGTTTTGCAACCAAGACGATTAATGTAGAAGTCGTATGTAGAACTTCAGACCGTTTTGTTTCACGGAGGGGAGCCCCAACTCAAATTTATAGAGACAACGGTTCAAATTTTCTTGTAGCTAAAAGAAAATTGCACGAACATTACCACATGTTAGCCTCAAAGGGATGTCAGGATAAAGTGAAGGAATATGCATTACATAGACGTATTCAATGGCATCTAATTCCACAAATTTCGCCTCACTTTGGGGAAATATGGGAACGTGCTGCTAAGTCCGTTAAAGCTAAAAAATAACGACTAAGTGGACGCAGAAGATTTGAAATTTACAAATTAATGATGTGGTGCTGATTAATAACAATAATTCACCACCAAGTACATGGCTACTCGGTCGTGTCATTGATTTGCATGCACAGGCAGATGGGCTTGTGCGGGTGACAATTATTCAAGCAATATCGTCTACATATGAAACACCAATAACGAAACTATATCGTCTTCCGATAGATGATTGAAAAAAAATAAAAATAAAATAACTGTCTATTTATTTGGAGGTGAGTATGTTTGGTAGCAGCATACAAAAAATTCAAACACTCTAAAACTATTTATTTATTTTAATATGTTACACTCTGCTACACGCTTGTTATTATGATTTTCTTAGTTTCACTTCTTTTAAAAATCCAGCAATGCAAAAGTCTGATGAAGAAGTCGCAAATCGATGTCTACCTGTACCTGAAAGAAAACAAAAATGATTATATTTTGAGTTGTAATTTGAAGTGTGTTTATTTACTTTAATAAATATAATTTATAAAGTTTAAGATACATCAAGCCTTTTATTTACTTGAATCAGTGACAACAAAAAAAAAATACAGTCCACACAAATATATTTGGTGAGTTGATTGGTCGTGTGTTGCATAGTACTCACTGAATTATCTGAAGTGTCAAATATCGTTTTACAAATCAACAATACTAATATAAATTATGCGGTAACTGGGATGGAACATTTGAAGAAAATCGGATAAGCCCTCCTTTAACTGACATCGCGGCAAACCATATAAAAATACTCTTGTAAAATTAGGAATTTAGCTTTTTTACATAATTTCTAGGTAAATATAAACCCCTATTATTGAGCTTTGGTTTTTTCCTACATTTCTTTTTTTATTATTTTTTATTGTATAGTTGAAATTGCGTTAAGATACATGAATATTTACCATTTGGTTAATTTACGTTTACTGAACTTGTTGGTTATACATTCATATTTGAGCAAAAAATTAATAACTTGGCAAACAACTATAAAAGCTTTGGATCAAAATTACTATTGTGAAGTAACAGAAGTTCTTAATGATAGCAATGGTTGCTGCTTGTTTGAAAAAACACTTAGTAGTGTTTTTTTATTCGCTCCGGATAGCTGTTATCGAGAGCCGTCATTTTTACCCGCCTAAATTTAAATTTGACGCGCTATTTATTGGTAAACTAAACTTATTTAACATCAAACTATCATTTTTAATTCAATTGTTTAGCGAAAACTTGATATAAAAAATATTTGGCTCTACCTATTTATACGGAGCGCTATGCGGAGCCACTTTTCATATGACGGCTCTCGATAGCAGCTATACGGAGCGAATAAAAAAACACTACATTAGTTTTTTCTCTGTAAATAACCAACTTTTGCAGGTGATAGTACATGGTAATGACGAATGCTAGAATTTTTAAATTATGCAGGAACTATACATTTTCAGAACAAAAACATCGTATTGAAACAAATCTAGAATGCATAAGTAGTGACAATTGCTCTTTTGGTGAGCACGAGCATCATTGGATTGCCACTACAAAATATAGGTGTAAGCAGCTAGGCGAAATTATCCAACATTCCAAAAGCTGCACTTCTGATGTATTTGAAAAGTGGCCACATTATAAAAAGGCTCTAGGATTTAAATTGATATCCTTTCAAATTATTTATTAGTTTAAGTACACATTTAAATTAGTTATTTATAGGTTGCCGATGATTTCGAGTTTATATATGGACCAAAAACATTTTTCCGAAACTTTGAAACATCGCGAACGGAACTAATTAATATAACCATAGTTTATCGCAAAGTAAGATTCTCGAACCAAGATGTGTGAACTTATTATTCCATAATTATTTAATTAAACCATTGTTTATTTTTCCTTTTTTGTTATTCTATAGATGCCACAAATGTTATTGTGCTATATCTTCTACATGACAGTTATAACACTTGTGACCAGAGAGATAGGAGCTGCACCAAGCACTTCCAAGCAGGCGTGTGTTAAATTTTCAATTAAACATTCCCAAAATTGATTTTTTTTATAGGCGAAATTGTGACACAAATCGAAGAAAAAATTCAATTAAAACTCAAATTAAAGGCTCCGATCGTATATATTTTATTATATTTTTCAATAAATTTTGAAATAGTTTACAAAAAAGCAACTGAGCGTTTTTTTTAGTTTACACACATGCTTAAAATTGGCAAAGATTTAAAAGGTGATAACTCGAGTTATAACCCTTTTACGTATTATTTAAATTTCGAAATCTCTAAATTCTCAAATCATTTTTTTTAATATTCCGGCAACTACTCACTCTGAAAATTGCGAATTTTAGAGTTATCACCTTTTAAATCTTTGCCACAGTTAATTGTACGAATTATGTATATTGACCGCATTCAGTTTTCAATATGATAGTTTATTCATTAACTAACCATACTTTTAATATTTTATTGTAAACAAAATTTAGTCAATACCTTGTCAGCATATATTTTAGTTTCGAGTATAATATATGGACTCTCATTTATGTATAACTCATATTCTTGATTTTAAATACTCAAAGAGTAAAAGTATTTAAATATAGGGTCTAAAAGCAAGTAATTTAATCAGAAACCTAAAAAATATTAATATGCCCTGTCCACAACCAGCAAATCTTCAAATTAAGCAAGGAAATAGAAAGCCAAATGGCTATGAAAATAACAGCTGGAAAAATAAAAGTGACTATAAAGGAAATGATCCAAATAATTATCAAAAGAAAAATGACGAACCTTTAGATTTTACTAAAATCAGTAGTAATTCAAATAAAAAAAAAAAAAAACAACCGTGAAAGTAAAAAGAGAACCACACCACTACAATATTGAGACTTGCGTAGACGAAGAAAATGTTCACTACCAAGTCTCGGAATATTAAATCAGATTTTCAACATTGAAAATATAGTAAACTTACCTTTCATAATACTTACATTTAATAACAAAATTCTCAAATTTTGAATTGATGCAGTTGCAAACCCTATATAATAAATCAATGTATATAACGAATAAAACGTAAATTAAATTCGAGGAAATACCAATTCAAATAGAACTATATTTATTGCAGTTTTTCAGGATTTATGATGGCTTCTTGGCTACGAAACTTAAATGGAACTCCAAGTCAATGTACTGGTAAATGAACAAAAGTTACAAAGTAACATTTTTTCGAAAAAATTACATGATAAAATAACGTCATGCATTAAACCATTTTTCCTACAACCTTTACGGAAAATAATAGTAAGAATGACAGTAACATAAAAACATGGACAGTTCTATATAAATCCACCTGTGAAACAGCAAGGCAGTGTATCCATTCAGGAAGGCATTTACCAAACATATGAAAACAATCAGGCTTGTGTTGAAGTAATAAATACTTCAAACAAACGAAAGGAAATTTTCTTAGTAAAACACATCCCAGTCGAAGAATCAAACCAAAATTATGCAGAAATTAACTGTATCAACTCCCAAGAAAATAACATGGCACAGAAAAATATTGAATCACAATTAAACCTAGAAATAGTGAAATTATGTGAAGAATTTAGTGATATCTTTCATGCAGGAAAACTAACATTTTCAAATTTAGTGAAACATCAAATAAATATCAAACAATACCAACAAGGGTACGAAAAAATGAAAGTAATTAGTAATAATATAGAAAAGCTACTGGCCGATGAATTAATAAGACCTTCATTTTCACCTTGGTCTAGCTTAACGTGGCTTGTTCCAAAGAAACCAGGTAGTAAAAGCAACAAACAATGGAGATTGACATTCGACTATAGAAAACAGAACAAGCAGACTATAGACGACTAATATCCACTGCCAAATATTACTCAAATATTCGATAAAATGGGCAAATCAATTTTTTTACAAGTTTAGATTTAGCCTCGGGTTATCATCAAATTCAAGTTCATCAACGGGATATAGCAAAAGCAGCTATTTCGCATGAATCTGGCCATTACAAATACATACATACGAATGCCATTCGGATTGAAAAATGCTCCTCGAACCTTTCAACGTAATATGGACAACATCCTAAGCGATTTATTGGGAAAAACAGTACTATACACAAATATTCAAATTTTGAGGACCTTTCATTTTAACGACTGGCGCTAGGCGCAATCTTATCGCAAGGCAAAATTGGTAAAGACCTTCCGATATGCTACGCATCAAGAACTCTTTCCAAGACCGAAACAAATTATTCCACAATTGAAAAAGAGTTTCTGGCAATAATTTGGCCAATCAAATATTTTCGACCGTATTTATATGGCAAAAAATTTTCATTAGTCACGGATCATAAACCACTAGTGTGGGTATTTAATATAAAAGATCCATCATTTAAAGCTGCTAGATGGAGACTAAAACTCGTAGGTATTATTATCAAATACTTTATAAAAAAGGGACATCTAACACCAATGCAGATGCTCTCTCTCTCGCATGCATTTAAACAAATATTTAGATAATAAAGAATTTTAATATCCAAATACAATTGATTCAAAAAGTTCAAAACCAACTAATACTAGGAATATTACTACTGGTGATGAGTCACAGGCTTCATCTTTGAGTTCAGAACCCGCAAGGAACCAAAACTAATTTAAAGCTAGCAGCATAAAATTACAAATGGATGAAAAATCATCAAAGTATACCGAGTTGTTTACATCAGAATCAACAAACTCAAGCGCAATTCAAATGAATTATTACAACAGTTTTATGTAACTGAACAAAAACAAGCTAAAGTAAAGGATAATAAAACAATTCAAGAAACGTTAACTCCATTGAATTTATTCAAATGACAATTTTTAGTTACAGTCGACGATAACTACGAAGAAATCAAGGAAGAATTAAAATACAATTTTGTACACACAAACAGTAACAAAAGTCGAAAAACTCTTCAGAAAGTACGTCACAAAAACAATTACAGCATTACACACGTATAGATAAATCCAAACAATTGGATTTAGTTAAATTAACTCACCTACCATACCACCGGGGAGTGATTGAAAATTATTAGAAAATTAAAAGAACTTACTATTTTCCAAACATTAAACAAATGGTCTCAGAGGACTCAGAAAGTTGCGAAACATGTAACAAAAGCAAGTATGAGAGAAAACCAATAAAATTAAAGTTCGAAATATGTGAAACACCAACAGGACTAATGGAGATTCTGGACGCAGACACCTTCATGCTTCGGTTAAAAATTTTTAACTATCATGGATAAATTCAGTAAATTTCACTCAAACGTTATGTTAGTTTAAAACTTTCTTCTCACGAGAAGAGATTCCGCAAAATCTAGTCTTAGACTCAGCTACCGAATTCAATTCAAAACTCTTCAAACCATTTATGCTTTTGTATAAAATTAATTTACATATTACTACGGCGAAAGCATCAACAGGGAATAACCCAATTGAGCGTATTCATTCCACGCGGTATTAGCCTATAATAATAGCATCCATACTTCTACGAAATTTACATCTTTCAAACTTCACAGGGGACATTTAATAGTAAAAAAACATTCCAGAAAACTTAACTGAGCAAACGAACGAATATCTAGAAGATATTAGACTGAAATTTCAACAATTAGCCAAAAACATAGCGGAATTAGATCATAAAAATAAAGTAGCGAGAATTGATAGACTAGAACCAAGAAAATTTGATGAAAATGAACAAATTTTCGAAAAACGACCACTGGAGATAAACTTGTACACATTATTTTACCGAATGCATACCATAAAAGACAGAAAAGATGAATTTTTGACCCTAATCAATAAGGGTCATTATCACACGTTACATAGATGGCCGTGATGGCAGTAAAAATTTGCCAAAATCGTAGCAAAAATTACCATGGGGAAATTTCAAGTTCAAAAATTGTAGGAAAAGCCTGAGCCTACTGTATAAGTAAGAGCCTCCAGTATCGACTGTATTTAATTACATAATACAATTTTTTCTTTAATATGAAACTATATTGGAAAACTGTTATTTTCATTTAGAAGTTTAGTTTATTAGAATTATGAGTTTTTGTCTTGTTTCTGTACGTAAATGTTCATGAAACATGTAATTTTATTTCATTGAGAAATCGAGTCATGAAAATGTTTATTTCTTAATAAAAGTCGCCTTCAAACATAAGGTATTTTTGAATTTTAAAATGTTGTTGTTTTTGTAATATACGTCATAAACTCTCAATCATCTGTTTGATTGATTGCCTCCATTCAAATTTGAATTCGAATACCTTTCTATTGTTATTTTGAATTTGCCAAGCATGCTAGGTTGTTTTGATTTTTTATTTTCTTCACGCTCATTATATTGATTTTATTGTTTCTGTTTGGCTCTTTTTGGTTTACTTTAATTTCGATTGTTGAGCCAAGGGCAGACAGGTTGTCAGAGCCAACTTTGATGCATTAATGAAAGTTCGAAAAATATATTTTAGAAATAATTCAATTTAATATTAATTTTAATATTTATTTAATAGCCTTCTTGTATATTGTTCTTAAAGATAAGTAGAAAACTTTTATATAAACATTTTATATTACTTTTGTTTTTTTCATTGAAAACTTGTAGCTAAAAAATATCATTTTTACTATGGATTCCTATGGAAATCAGTTAAAAGTAGTACTACTAATGAAGTTTCGAAAAAATACTTCAATGGCTCTATACTCTGATTCGACTGATGTTTAAAAATCAAAAGCCCTCTACCAGAGCCTTCTAGAGTATAGAGCCAAAATCATAATAACGTATTTTTTAGAAGCTTTTTAGTGGTATAACTTTTCACTGATTTCAAGTTTTTCAAAGAAAAAAGCAAAAATATTATAAAATGTTTATATAAAAGTTTTCTACATATCTTTAAGAACAATATTAATTGCAGAAATATTAAAATTAAATTATTTCTAAAATATATTTTTTCGAACTTACACTTTGAAAAATACATCAAAGTTGGCTCTGACGAATTAATATAATATATACTTGCTAAATTTATCATTAGTTTTACTAGTGTGTTTACAGAAAAATACGAAAAAATTATTTAATCACAAAATTATCACACGTTCCTAATATTTTATGAATTTGTTTTGCTTTTCCTAAAATTTTTTTACTTGAAATTTTCTCAGGTGGTAAGTTTTGGTACGATTTTACCAAATTGTTATGGCCATCACTGCCATCTATGTAATGTATATTGACTTAATGACCAAACGAATTGTAGTAAATTTTTATTTAAATTTGACCAGAATGCGGTTGTTATGAAATTTGTTTTATATTTTGGTTTAAATATATCAATTATTAGAAGAAAATAAAAACGATTTACTTAAATGACATTCATATACATATGTTGAAATTCAAACGTTTATGAAAGTATTTCAGAAATCATAATTAAGAATTTGTAACGTTTTCATTTAAAGTTTGGTTTTTTCCCCGTTTCTAATTGCCTTATAAAAACTTCCTTTTTTAGCCTATGGCATTGTATAATCAAGGTTGCTTTCCCTCTACTTCTATATACATTTTTAATGTGGCAATCAAATACGTTAGTTGACCAATTTATCAAAGTAAAAATTCAGTTCTTATGTGATATTCATAGCGGCTGCTAGGTATTTCTGTAATTTCTCGACTTAAAATTATATTAAGATATTATTCGCTTAGGTATTTTTATTATTATTATATTATACATTACATTATTAAAAGTGAGTGCAATATCGAATTATTAGAGACGGCAGATTCAACAGATTATCCACGTAAAAGGAAAACAAATGTTAAAAAAAGAGCTCTAGGGCAGGTGAAACAGCAAAGGTGAGTTATAATGATGGTTACACGGCCAGATCATTAACTGTTTTAAATATTTTAACAGGTACAAGAGTAAAGATTTGCTGGTTATGCCAACCTGCAAACATAAAGGCGACCGCTATAAATGTCGATTGCTCAAAACCGCTGATGCACTATTTTTTTCAGATGCGTTTTACAATATTTGTTCCAAGTTGGCGCAAAACGCCTTTATTTTAACCCTTCGTTTCTTCGTATTGCATATCTGCAATGTATCAAAAATTATAATAAAATATAGTCAAACACTACATTTTTCTGTAATTTTATTTGGTTTTCCATTCACTTATTATGTGGTTTAAAATGCGTTCATTGGGCATACATCTATAAAATGTCAAAATTTGGCGCCAAAACAACAATTCCTCATGTAAGCCAAAAGTGTTGAAAGTTGAGTAGTGTGTGTCTTACATTTTGTTTTGTAAAAGCCTTCAAAACAAGTAAAACATAGTAAAGTAAGTACTATTATTATTCATAAACAAGTGCTTTATGATCCTAGATTACTAATAAGACATTTTTTATCATTATTTGTGAAATATGAGCATGTGAAAATGTATATTGCAGATATGCAATATGAAGTGACGTTTGGAACAAAATTTAGTTATGCATATATGCAATACTTGCATATATGCAAGATTACGTTATTATTGACTAAATAATTTAACGATCGTTTTCACTTCTTATTGCATATATGCAATCAATATGTTTGCTGACCAACCAAATGCATTAATTTTTTATTATTTTAGGATGAGTCGAAGGAAAGGCCTCTGTGAAGCAGAAATTTTGAAAATTGTTGAGGCTTGGACAGATAGTGAGGACGAGCTATATGATGATGACGATGGTGATGCTGCCGAGAATGAAGATACGGAATTTGAGGTTGAAACAATTCGACGAACCGGTGAGGAAGAGAACGATAATGACGACGAAGTGCAAGAGGAGCTATTTGATATTGCGAATTTGCCAATCGATTTCGTGGATGACAATGAAATCCCTACAGTGACCCGGTCTGTAGAAGGAACTTCTGCAACACCTAGAGATAGAATACTATGGCGTTGTCAGGATTTTTTTAAAAATGAAGATGAAATTCTTTTCCAAGGCGATGAGTCTCTTACTGATGAATATCTGGATTTATCTACACCGTACGCATGCTTTAAATTTTTTTTTGATGATCATTTATTAAAATTGATTGTCGATGAATCTAATAAGTACGCAACGCAAAAAAATGTCAACAATACCAATTTCACCAGTGAATTGGAAATCCGAAAATTTTTGGGAATTTGTATTTTAATGTCTGTAATACAAATTCCTAACTGCCGTCGCTATTGGAATCCTGTGGCAGGCAATCAAATCGTACAAGAAACTATGTCTTTGCCAAATTTTGAAAGAATTAAATCGAATCTGCATTTCAATGACAACGAAAAAGAGTTACCGAGGGATCATCAAAATCACGACCGTCTGTTCAAAATTCGACCACTCATCGAGACCCTGCAAAATAACTTTAAAAAAATTCCGTTGGAGTCCTGTCTTGCAGTAGAGGAGCAGCTTTGTTCCACTAAAGCTAAAAGTGCACTTAAGCAGTACCTACCCAACAAACCCCATAAATGGGGGTTCAAGTTATTTGTACTTTCTGGCATATTAGGTTTCTCGTATAACTTCGAGATTTATTCAGGACAAGAGAATGACGAAAGCAAAAGATATCCTACCGAGAAAAACTTGGGTGCCAGTGCAAATATTGTGATACGTATGGCACGACAAGTGCCAAGGCACGAAAACTACAAAAAAAATTTCGATAACTATTATTCATCGGTACCTTTGGTCGTTGAACTAACGAAACAAGGAATTTTGTGCCTGGGAACCATACGTAGGAATAGGATTCCAAATAGCAAGCTCCCGAACAATAAAGAAATGCAAACTTTTAAAAGAGGAACATCGATGGAATTTACGGCAAGTATAGATAATGTGGAGGTTACAACTATGGCTTTGAAAGACAAAAATTTGGTCACATTAATCTCAAACTTTGTTGGCCGTAATCCGATTCAAACTGCCGAGCGGTATGACAAAAAGAACAGAACCAGAATTCAAATTGATTGCCCTCAAATCATTAAAGAGTACAATGCATACATGGGAGGTGTTGATCTTCTTGACAGCTTTATCGGAAGATACAAAATACTGCTGAGATCAAAGAAATGGTATATGCGTATATTCTATCATCTTTTAGACGTAGCTGTGGTCAATTCTTGGCTATTATATAAGCGAGTCCAAGAAAAAGAAAAAACTGATCCAAGGCGAATTTTAAGCTTGGCAAATTATAGATTAGAACTTGGCGAAGTATTGTGCAAGTATCAACAAGAAAAAACGACCGTTGGAAGGCCATCCGATATAAACAAAAGACTAGAGCTCAAACGTAAAAAGGCAACCAGTTCCAAAATTCCAGTAAAAGAGATAAGGACGGATTCTGTAGGTCACTGGCCAAAGTGGAATGTAAAACGACTCCATTGCAAGTTACCAAATTGTACAGGCTACACTTTCATAACATGCGAGAAATGTGCAACCGCATTGTGCATTAACAAGGACCGAAATTGTTTTAAACGATTTCATGTATGAATCCCAAAACAACCAATTATGACTGAACTTATATTGTGATAAATGTGATAATGGACAACGCTCCAGAACTGAATAATTCTATATTACATACATACTGTAGTTATAATTTTGAATTGAATTTATTTTGTTATTTATTTTTAATAATTATCTTATTATGTTTGATTATTTTTGCAATATTTACTTTCACTAATAAATGAATTTTAGAAGTAATGGTCCATGTGTTTTTATTCTCTAAAAGAAATTGAAAAGTCTTATCAGATATCAATATGCACTTCATATTGCATTTATGCAATGGATGGAAAATTCGATTTTCTAGGAAAAAGGAACTTTTGATAAAGAAAATATGGTCAGTTTCATCATAAGAAAAGCATTACTCAATTGAAAATAATTTTTTTGCTGAAAAATAAAAAGTCAAGTAATGAAGGGTTAAGCTATTGCCGCATTGATAAACCTATCAATGCGGGGTAAGTCAAGGTCGTGTACGAAATATCTGCAACCAACTCTTTAAAAAAGGGATGGCGCGAGTCGAGAACCGCGGAGGAGACTGAAAAAGCTTGAAAATGGCAGAAGCAAAAAAATGAATCATACATTTTATCAAGCAATACAAAACAATAGAAATTCATTATTGTCGAAGTCGTATAGCAAAGCGCCAGTATTTACCAGGAGAGCTCTCAATCAACAGAATGTGGAGAACTTATAATAAATTTCACCTCAGTAACAAAGTTAAATAATGCTATTTCCGCATGGTTTTCAATTCGTGCTCTAAAATTGGATTTAAACTCCTTCATCGAATGTGTGCTCGGCATAGAATATTTAAAACCAGCAGAAACTACCGAGAAGAAAAATGATATTATGACCAAAATAAGAATTCACAAACTACGCGCCAAAGCATTTTTTGAAATTCTCAACGAGGAAACAGATGATTTATTAACGATGCCATATGATTGTCAGAAAAATATGACACTTACTAAAGTGTCAGATCAAGCGGCTAACTCATCTCTAACAAAGAATAATGTAATTTTGTTTTACTGGACAGACAATTATCGGCCTAAAGGTTCAAACGAAATTCCTTCAGCTGTTTTCTATTAACTATGGAACTTAAACCTTGACGATATCAGCACAATTCGTTTAGTCGTCGATGGATGCGGAAGCTAAAACAAAAACAAAACTCGATTATGGTGGGTATGTAAGAATACTGGCTAGCTATTAAAGCAACTCGACATGTTCATTCAATTGAACTAATATTTCCGGTTCCTGGTCATTCATACATGCCACCAGATCGAGTTTTTGCTGAGACTGAGAAAAAGGTGAAAGCGAGAGAAACTATCGTCACCGTTGAAAAATATTTAAATATATACGAGGAAGACCGAACACTAAAAAATGTAGGTATGAATGTAATGAATGGTTCATCTTAAAAAGGGATACAAATAATATTATAGGAGTATGTATAGGAGCATTGGGGTTTTTAAATCAAACATTAAACGAGGTCAGAATATTCGTACTATGACTCCGAGTAAATTGCCATTAAGAATTAAAGTTAAAACGGCAAAACTAGATGATATCGAGAAGCTATTAATCAAACATTTTGATGTTTCAGGACTCATTGAAGTTCCATAAAGACATTTTAATAAGCAATAATATACAGGATGAAATTATTGAAGACGAGGACCCAGTTTGTGAATTTCATGGACCAAAATCATCGATTAGAATTTAGTTAATTTTAAGAATAAATTGAATTGATATTTTTTTATTTTAATTTGTATTTTTGCATTCGCGTTTCAATAAAAACTACTCTATTCCAAACAATAAAATTCAAAACTACTCTATTCCACATAGCTAATATTCAAAATAACTTTGTGGAATAAAGATGTTTCAAAACAACATTTTTTCAAAAATATTATTTAAATATTTTTAATCTAAATATTAATTTATTAATTAAATTCACATCAAAATCTTAAATACTTCAATTTTCCTTTTCATAAAACAAATTTTTTAAATTTCACTAATTCACATAAATTACATATCCACATTCACTTTAATGCATAACTCTTTACTTTTGGTCCCTTTACTTTAGTTACACTCTTTACTTTACTTTTATATCACTAATGCCCGATTTCACAAAAAAAAGAAGTAATCTCTAGTTAAGTAATGTTTCCTCCCTTTCTTCTTTTATTAAATTGCAATTTATTTCATAACACAAATTCAACGCACGCTAATTTTATTTCCTTTTTTACATGAATATTTTAACTGGAGAGCTAAATATTTAACTGCCCAATTTCGTCGAGCTAACTATTTAGCTGAAGGCTAAATATTTCTATGTAAAAATCAAATATAATCAACTTGCATAGAATTTGTATTATGAAACAAAACGTAATTTTATAAAAGATGAAAGGGAGGAAATATTATTTAACTAAGGGTTGGATAGTTTTTGTGAAACCGGGCATAAGAGAACGTGTAATTTGGCTAAACATACTTTGATAATAGATTTTCGGTTTAAACGTATAATTCAATTTGTTTTGTCAACGTTGATATTTGCAAATATGCAAATAAGCCAAAGATATTTTGATGTAACATAGCTTTGTCAAATGTCGTTTGATATTTAAAAGGCTCCCGGAAAAAGTATCTAGAATTTGAGATTATTTTGTCTTTTAAGAACGGCTTTTTGGCTTTACAAAACTACCTGCACCAAAAAGAGAGAAGCTGCACCTGTGTGAGATACTCCTTTGTGCTATCGAAGAACTTCAGAAAACATGTAAATACAATTTTATTTTTTAAAAACAATTCTAAATAAATTGTGCTTAATACCGACATTCAATCTCAATTAAAAAATTTTTGTGATAACTTTTTTTTTTGAAATTCTGTAATTAGGCTAAAGAAGCTTGTGCTTTGATTAAATAAAACAATTATTTGCTGTTACCTTAAACAATTTTCAGAATTTCCTTAAAAGTTTTTATTATGTACAACATATTACGAAAAATTCAATATAAAACGAATTTCCGAAGAATTCGAAATGAGCTTAACTTTATTGTTATACGATATGTGGTTAACCTTAACATTTGAACCTTGCTAGGTTATGGAAAGGGCAAAATAAAATTCTCGACTTTTCGAGGAAGTTTCTAAAAATTCCTTGAAAAAATGTTCCTCGATTTGACTACTGTATACACATTTAAAATCCAATCTCTTGTATTTTAATTCACCTTAATTCACCACCAAAAATCGGTAAGGATGGTGGAAATACCAATGTAGCAACAGTCCTGTGTAATGCACGGTAAAAGCTATAGAAGCATTATTGGTTTTCCGCAGCAAAAAATACGAAATTTATCTTTTGTATTTATTTATACAATCAAAGGATAAACTAAAACTTAATGTTATTTTGTATCAGAAGAAATGCTATAATAGCAAAAATTATGAAAATCAATTTTACTTTGATAACAACAAAACGATTAGTACGGTTCATTTAAGTTTTACTCGCTAAGAATAAGAGATGACAACGTTGAACAAGAAGACAGAACATTTTTGTGTTCATCGCACACAAAAGCAACAAACCCAGAAAAATTGTTCAGCTTCAATAAAAAAAAGCTTAACTTTTTATATATTTACTTCTTAGGGTATAAAAAACGAATATAACGGAACAGAGAGAAAAATTATGATAATTTTCGAAACGTAAAGCTGTTAGATAAAAATAAAATAAAAAAATTTCAAATTTGTGGATTGTTCTCTTTTTCAGTGTGGTACGAAAAAAATCGTTAATGATAAGAATTCAATTGAATTTTTTACACATAATTTAAATATTTTCTAGAAAAAATAAGAAGCTTTTGTTCTCTATGTAATGTATGTATATAATATGTGCGTACATATATTTCAATGCGTATAAATATGTATGAATATATTCACGTTTAAACCTATAACATGCCTTTTATTACTGGTAATATACAAACTTGGATAAATAACAAGTTCGTACTATCTGCGAATTTAATCTTGTTATCAATGATCACAAGATGGATGTATGTTTTACAATGAATAAAGAAATGAGTTTATTGTTGTAGCCTGTCAACATATTTTTGTTCTTATTGTGTTGTAGACGTTCTAATAACGGCGTTGAACAAAAATGGCGGGAAAACATTTTCGATTTTTGATGTAGGACTACGTTTTTGTTTTCATTATATGTGGCGAGTAAACCAAAATTTCAATGTGATGACGCGCATCAAGGAATTGACGTATTTACGAAATTTATTTGATTAAAGCAATGTCTCTTGCAAAATATAAATTGTAATGTTTTAAAAACTGTAAAAATCAAACCAAGTTAAATAAAAATTTCTAATATGTATGAAATCTATCTATTTATATGAAAACAAATTTCTGATATGATTTTTAATTTTAATTTTTTTGTTAAGTAAATCAGATTTGATCAAAATTGCGGCACGCCATATTGCTTTAAAGCCATAAAATAAAAATAAAAAAGTTCAAAAAATTTGTATTCTCTAAATATTGCGTACATTTATTGAATTTATATGCTGTCTAACCTGTGCAATCCTAGACAAATGTATAGTCAGTGGCGTAACTACAAATTCGGGCCCCCCGCAACATTTTTTTGGGCCCCTAAAGTTGCTCCTTGTACCTATGAACAAGTCAAGCTTTTAGTGAGAAACTTATTTCTTCCTATTGTCCAGTCTTGCATTAATTAAAAGTATCTGATTTCGAGAGTAGATGACATGAAACATCTTGCAACACAATGCTCTGACGATTTCTAAATATATCGATAAAGCATCACAAATTTCGAATATAATTTGAAAAATATCAAAAATTTCGAATTTTCAAAGTATCTTGAATATTCTTGAAAGTTTCCAAATATCGAATTATCCGTTAATTTTGTTAAAAAAACTGTATAAGCATAAAATTTGCAAATATTGTCAATCAGTTTTATGTTTGATAATTCATTTAAACAAATCTGAGTTTTAACTTAACTTTTAACTTTGGGCCTTTTTCATACTTGTAGATTTTTGCTGAAACGTTTTATGTATTTGCAAAAAAATCAGGATCTTTTAATTTTATAAGCTTTCAATTATCAAAGCTTTTTTAACTAAACCATTTTACTCAGAAATATGATTTTACAAAAGTTGACGGAATTTTGGCTAAAACTTAGAATATTTGTTCTCAAAGTTAATCATCAATCATAAAAAGCTTTTAGGTTTAAGAGGTTTTCAAACCAAATCATTTAACTATACCATTTGATATTATAAAAGAAGATGGTATTTTAGGATACATTTAGAATATTTGTGTTCTAAGAGCTTTAAGCTTGATAATTAGTTGATACCATTTCGGTTTCAACTTAACATTTTTGAGCCTTTTCATAATTTCAGGTTTTTGTTAGAATGTTTTATGAGCAAAAATTACGTTTGGCGAAAAATGTCTAGAAGTATTAGCTTTAAGAGCTTGCAATTAGGAAATCTTTTAAACCAAACCGTTTTACTCAGAAATTCGATTTTACAAAGGGTAACGGAATTTAGGGATAATTTAGTATATTTTTCCTCAATGTAAATTATCAAGAGCTTTTAGTCAAACCAAACCATTTTATTAGGAAACTTAGAAATTTAGTATTAAAAAGGGCGATGGAATTTTGAGATAAATGTAGAAAATTTATTAACAATGAGCTTTAGGGTTTATAATTAATTTATACTTTTCGGGTTTGAACTTAACATTTTTGAGCCTTTTCGTAATTTGAGGTTTTTTGTTAAAATGTTTTATAAACATCAATTATGTATTTGCAAAAATGTCGAACTTTTAGATTTAGGGGTATTCACATATCGAAGCTTCTTTACCTAAATCATTTCTTTTTTTAAGAGCTTTCTCTTACAGCAGCTTTTTATTAAACAAACCATTTTACTATGAAATTTCGTATTTCAAATGATGACGGAATATAGTGTGTAGGATTTAGAATATTTGTGCTCAATATGAATTATTAATAGGTTTTAATTTTTAAGAGCTTTTCAAACCAAACCATTTGACTTTCAAATTTGATACTATAAACGAAGGTAGTATATTGGGATTCATTTAGAGTATTTGTTTTCAATGAGATTTAAGCTTGACAATTTATTTATACATTCTCGGTAATTTTTGGGCCTTTCCATAAATTCTGTCTTCCGTTAAAATGTTTTATGAGCATAAATCATGTAATGTCGAGAACTTTTAGTTTAAAGAGGTTTCACTTATCGAAACTTTTCAACTCAAATAATTTTCTCAGAAATTTGATTTGATATTACAAAGGGGTTTTTTGAGAAAAAAAATTGTTCTCAATCTAAACGTCGTTCATCCAAAATGTGTTTCCATTTCGAGCATTCCATGTGTAAGAAAACCAATTGTTTTACTCAGATTAATTTTGTGGACATATTCGGGCCATCATTCAAAAGTAGATGAAACAGAACTTGAGCCATTTGAATGGCCCAAATAAAATGAAAACCTTGCAACTCTATGCTATGACGAGTTCTTAATACATCCATAAAGCATCACAAATTTTGAATAAAATTTGAAAAATATCAAGAATTTCGAAATAATCTCAAAAATATCGAATTTTCAAAGTATCTTGAAAGTTCTCAAAAATCAAATTATCCGTACGTATGTAAAACCAAAGCCTATACGTGCTACAAACTGCCATTTACAACGTAAATAACCTGGGCATTTTTGAATAATTTTGAATAACATACAGGAGATCGGAGAAATATCGAAATCTTGGCATAATCGCAAAAAATGTTTTAAATATCACCATTTAGATGTATGTGTAACTCTGCAAGTTCTTACAACTCAAAACTAAATGCACAACATTGCTTTACAAAATTCGAATAAATCCGAACATCTTTAAAAATCTCGAATAATCCTAGAAATCTCGAAAAACTTAAGAAATCTAGAATAAACCGCGCGGAACAATCTCGATTACCCTAGAAAAATTTCTATATTATAGAAAAACTGTAAATATCTGGAAAACTCATGAAAATTTTGAAAAATTCCGAAAATTTGTGTAAATATGGAATTATTTGTAAAGTAACTTGATGTTACTAATACTACTAAGAAAATAAAAAATGCAATAAGAATAAAACGCTCGGATCTTATCGGGTAATTTTTTTAAATATCGAACAATCATATTCTTCGAATAGGCTCCAAAATTCTCGAAACATTGAACTTTCAAATACACTCTAATACAATCTCAAACATACTCGAATAATCTCGAAAATCTCGAATATCCTGACTCTTACGAAACACCGAACCACCATTTAAGTCTCAAACATCGTGCATCTCATTTCCATAATTAACACAAAAGATGGCACCTGAGAAAAATTGGTACCTGAGAATTTACAATCACTAGTTGCAAAATTAAGTTGGCATTTGCATTTTCCTTATATTTAAAATATAGTTTATCAAAATAAACCTGTAAATTTCATTTTTATTTACCGTTTACCTATTAGTAAGCAAAAGATTCGCAAAATGAGAAACTATAAGTCGAACGAACGCTGATTGATCATAGAGACTGACTGGTTTGGCTCAGGTAAGGGAAACCATCAATTTATTTTCAGTCGTGGTTATGTATTTTTCTAGTTTCTTCTTTATTTAAATGACAAATTTTCGCCCGATTTGGCCCATGGGCGAGTGGTAGGTAATACATTGTTTTTAATTCTGCCACGTGCATACGTAAATCAAGAGTTACAATTTAAAGCCACTTTTTCTTTGGTTAAATAACCAACCTTTGGTTAAATGGCCTGGAATCATTGATGGCTTACATAATGATAGGTCCGGATAATGATTTTACCGGGAGCATTTAAATATTCCATTCTCCCGCCTTTTTAGTATATAGTAAGGACAACTTTTGTAAGGCACCAATCTATACTCGTGTAATCAAGCCAACATTGCAAATACTTCAGATAGAAGTTATTTCAAGTCTAGAATGTCCCCGTTCAGAGGCTAAAAGTTCGTATTTGTATGTTGAAGCGAATTTTACTCTATTTAAAGGTTGTTAATTGTGTTCGTGAGCCCCAGATGTTTCGGAACCGTAGCCTGAGCAAGCAAAACTACGTAGTATACCTTGTACGTTCTTCTTTTCTTTCCTGAAAATATTCCTAAAAATAATTAGGTCATTTCTTTCTTGATCCTAAAGCTTCATTTGAGCTCGATGGAACTTCACTTCTGATTACATTAGTTTTTTCATTTAAAAGGTTCCGCTTCTTCATAAAATAATGATATATGTTTGGTTTCTTTATTCAATGCAATTGTTCAATGCAATTTATTTAGATATTTATGTACGTTGAATGGAAAATTTTAAAACTAACCAAATAAAAGCAATCATTGAAATATTTTATATTCTCAACTGTTCGAAATTATTAAAAATGTTTGTCTGCCTTAAATAAACGAAAAAAAAGTTAACTTCGTAAACAGAATGCGGTGAAATTCCATTTAGTTGATTAGTTTTATGAGTCTGTCTTGTTTGCTGATATAATAAAAATGTTTAAAACTGAATGAAACAAAATTGTTTTTATTTTATTTTAGATGAAATAAAAATACTTTTAAATTAAAAACTATTTCTACTTTGTGTTTATGTTGTAAAGGGTGGTCCATCTAGCGTTTGCAATTTCAACTACCGATTATTTCGAGTGCGAACAAACTTACGTCATTCATGTTATGACAGAAAATTAGTTTAATGTTTGCCCTTTACGAAATGGGTCGCTTTACGCTTGAACAATATTTGGAAATATTGGAAACTTACTTTCTAAGTGGTGAGTCTTCTACCCAAACTGTTAAAAATTTACGTAGAAAATTCAGTAGAAATGAAATGCCTACAAGGCAATTTATAAATCAATTTGTGAAGCAAGTTCGTGAAACTGGATTGCTGTTGGATAAACTGAGACTAATAAACTGAGAGACTATCTATGAGATAGGACTCCATATAATCGAAAATGTTCCTGACAGAATGTACTGTAATGGCAATGTATACTCTTTCTAATAAAACAAACCGCCTTGAAAAATATTCATTCGTCTTTGATTTTAGAGCCCAATTTAATTGCAAACGTTAGATGGACCACCCGTTATTTACATAACACATCTATACATAACTTTATAAATTTAATTTATTAAAAATGTGATAATAAAAAAATGTTTTCAAAATTAAATAATAAAAATTTGAAAAAGTTATTTTTAAAGTAAATTGTTTAATAATTTAAAAAGTAAAAATTCATTTATTATTATTTTTTTTTTTGAAAATTATTTAATGTTTGTATGCAAAAATAAACTTGGTTTTGGTTAAAAATAATAAATTTAGCTTTGTGGTTCGGTAAATTAGTTCAAGTCAGTTTGACTACAACAGAAAGAATATTTAGAAGTATCTTCTATGGTCCGTAGGATTTAACCTAGTCTTGAAAACTAATTATCTAAAATATGTACATAAGTATGATTAGTGTCAACGTGTTATCGTTAATATTTTAAACAATAGCGGTTTCCCTTAATTTTAAGTTTCTAGTTTCAATAAAACTTTGAAACAACCCACAAAACAATTAAATTATTTTTAAAAAAGTGGACAGTAAAACTTTTGCATCAAATTAAATGACTCGCCAAGTGAAAATAATTAGAATTGTTTAAACCACCGTGCAAACAACCTACCTTTCTGAAAGTAATAACATGTTGTACTCATAGACTAAAAATTCCAGCCCACATTTGAGCAGATTTTTGTTGGTTTGCATATTTACTTAAAATTTTGTTTTAACCGTTGCACTATAAAGGTCCGTTCACAGCAGAGTGGCGCGGCGGGCGTCAAATCTAAATAAACATGCATTATGTGTGTAAGATAAACAACCAGCTTAGATAAATAAATCATGGGAATTACCAACAAAGCATAATCTCCAACAATGTTTATTAAGTTATCACTGGATTTTATGTGTAAAATTTCCAAAAACGATTCCCTAAAATTTTTTTGCTGTTCCAAAATTTTAACATTATCTAAAGTTATTTGATGATTTGTATTTGTTAAGTGTTAACTGAGAGCACTATTTTTATTTAAATTTCGATAAACTGCACTCTTATGTTGATATAACCGTTTTTCAATAAATTGTTTCGTTTGTCCAGTATACGTTGCGTTACATTCGCATTGGATCTGATAGACAATCCTTTCCTTGGTTTCTATTTTCGGCCATACCTATAGAATTTGGTGGGTCCTGTTCCCGGATGTTTTTTTAATTCCCGGGAATCGGGATCAAGTTTTACACAATCCCGGGATTTCCCGGGTTTTCTCGGTCTCTTTAGATAAAATTTATAAATATAATTGTGGCTTTAACCCTTCTGTCAATGAAATGTTTTACACCTTTCCGTCTATGAATAGGTCTGGCTGGACCCTCATATATTTTCTATGAAAAAACCCGAAATTTGTATGGAAAATAATAAAAACACAATTATTTCATATTTTTATAGAATTAATTTTATTTTACTTTTTATAATAAGTTCTTTTTTTTAACATTAAGAGCTTTTAATTGTTTTTTTATTTAGTTTGAGCATTTATGGCAGTCTAAATATTGCACGCTATGTTGGAGGCATACTGGATCGGCACAGACAGTACTTGTGAAACGAGTTTTTCTCTGAAACTTGTCGTTGATTGTACAAATCTGACAGGATTTCTTTTGGTTTGACAATCCGCTGGTGTTTGGCTGGGTTTTTTCTGCTCTAAAGGTACTCCGAGAAATGATTCCGCTGCGTTTTTGACGGAAAACCGGCCAATTACTCTCGGATTATTCATTATTTTCTCTATCTCAGATGTCACTAATTGTTCTACCAAAGAATGAATAAATTTTCGACGAGCATCAGTATTTCGGGTTTTATTACTATCATTTACACTTTTATAAATGATGAATGATGCTAAAGTGGCCACATCTAACATATTGTAAAAAAAAACCAAGGGCCATCGTTTTGTCTGACGTTTACAACTGTATTCCCCCAACATTTGGTCCATTTTATCTACGCCTACTTTATTTTTATTATAAAATATTATTGCCTGTGGTTTTCTCGCTTCTCCAACGACTTCTGTATCATAGTGAACAGGTGACAACAACAAAACTACCTTATTCTTTTTTGGCACATATGACACCAAAGAAATGTGATCTGAAAAGCCAAATGCACTTGAATGAACTAACCGGCTGCGATCTGCTAACATTTCTTTTGGAATATACGTTTTGTTTTTACGAAGGGTGCCAACAAAAGCCATTCCTGCCGCTCTAAGTTTTTCAACACCTTCCAAAGTCGTGAAAAAAATATCCGCAACAATCGTTCTTCCACTCGTATGATGCCTCGAGATTTTGGTTTAGCATTACCCATATGTATCGTACTGGTGCCGCTTTATCAGTTTCTTGTCGCTCGGCACGTCAAATCTTATAAAACGGCTTATTGCCCAAAAGCGATTGATAGACATTGTTGCCCGAAATACTGGATTATTTTTGGTTGACCACAATTCCTTTGTGTGTTGCATATTTGAATGATTTAATCCGGCGGCGAATAAAATTCCAAAATATGCGTATAATTCTTGAGACGTTACGGGAATCCACTGTGCGGGCCTATTTGAGCCATTGTTAGCATTATAGTTCGATGTCTCTTTGTTTGCCTTTCTAATTGTATATCTTTGTATAATATCGACCATTTCTTCGGTTACTAGAGTTTTAAAAAATCAACTAGATTTATGCTCATTCCTCGTCTTGCATGTCCGCCGATTTCTCTAATAATGTTGTGGTTTCTCATTCGTCCCAAAGACGGTGGATCTTTCTGCCATTTCGTTCCATCACGTGCAACGAAATATTCTATTGATGGTTGTAAATCTTGCTGTTGATAAGCGAAATCATTCTCCTCGTGAAGTTCTTCCAAAATCTCTTCATCATCGGAATCGGTAATGTCACTGAAACCCCCGATTACCAGATCTGATTCAATATCAGAAACTCCTCCTTCTGGGACATAATCCTCGTCTTCATCGCCACTAAAATCATCAATATCATCACTTATTTCTTCAACAAGTCTTATCAGTTCTTGCTCCCTTTGTGCTGCGGACATTCTATAAAATATTAGTTTTAGTAAACAGTTTACCAGGCAAAGCAAAAATTATTCTTACCGTCTCCATCTATAACCACTTATTTCATCAGCCATTTCAAATAATATTTTTATTTAGCAAAACAACAATTAAAATATATATTATTTCACAATGTATACACTAAAAATTTTCAGTAGTTCCACTATACTTACAAAATAACGGATTTTATTTACGCACAAAAAGAAACAAGAATCTTTTTTCCTGCCTAAAAAACATTTTCTATCAAGTATATTCTACCCAAAATCTATTCATTTATTCATATAAAACCATATAAAATGTATGAAAAAAACTAGGTCTGGCCAGACCTATTCATGTAAAAGCGGTGTAGAAATTGAAAAACCGTGATTTTTCATATTCCCTTGCATATTTTTTTATTTTTTGTATTCGTAAATTTTAGGAAACATGTCAATTGAGAAATTCATGAAACTTCACATAGGTGTCTGCACTATTTCCATGAAAATAATAATTTCAATTTCAAAAAGGTCTGGCTAGACCTATTCATTGACATAAGGGTTAAAGTATGCCTTTTAAGAAACACAAAATGTCGACATCGAATGGTCCGATGGTAACGATTGCCAAAACAGGCAAAAACACTTTCGGATTCAGTTGAAGTTGACTGAATCGTTTGATAATGAAGTTGATATTGATTGATCAAGTTTTACTTTCTGTATATCAGTCTTTGGTTAGTAGTGATTGCCTTTGTCGAGACAATTTATAGAATGGTTAGTTGCGGCTGGAAAAATATTCCATTTAATTTAACTGTATCTTCACTGTTATTGAAGTATTTATTAAAAAAACATTTTTTATTGGTTCCGGGTGGTTTCCTTCTCGGATTCATCTTCAAAAAAGAAAAGAGAATCCCTCAAAAATTGCTGTCTTCATACACAAATCAAAAAGTAAATCAATCACAAAAATTTACGACTTTCCATAACAAACCTCACGTGAAAAAGGTTGTATATTTGGACAAAAAATCGAAAAGCCCAAGCACAATCTTCAACAATACTGATTGAACCTGTACCCGATCCAGTCTGTAGCCAAAATTGATCCCCCTCAAAAATTATCTTGTTTATCGAGAATTTTCATGCTGTCTAGATCAACTTCGTGGCCCGCATCGTGGAAACGTCGTGCAATACTCCAAATTCAATTGTTTCCTTCAAGAAGTTTAAACAACTCTTGTTTTCCAAAAATTTTAACATAACATACTCGTACCTTTAAAGAAATACTCAAATATTGTTTAATAAGCCCAAAGCTTTGCAATTGCAATACCACTTTTACGGGACAAACAAAGCAATTTTTAGAAAAAAAAAATTCTTTCTCAATGCAGAAGTGACCTCAATAAAGATCAAAATTCAAACATTAGTGCACCTACACGACACCTGAAAGACACAAACTACAAAACTAGTCCAGACTACAAACCTTTGATAAACAAAAAAATTCTCAAAACCCTTGATAAACAAAAAAATCTTCAAAGAAAAAAACAACTTTGGAAACGCTACAAATCATATCAAGTACAAATTCAATTAATGCTGAGGAAGACCACGCTTTTATCTCCAACCCTTATGATTTGTTCTTGTAAAGCGCTTTCGTCTTACGCAATCCTTACCCTTATTCAAATGTGACACGTCCCACTATAGATTTCTCTCGAAAAACTACAAAGCTGTCTCTCATAGCTGTTTCGAAAATTCGACGATGTCCTCGCAGCTGTTTGCAAGGTTTAAAATTGACCAAGACCAAATATTCCATAAAGTAAATCTAACAGAAATTGAATAATTCCCTCTGAAACAAATAGTACTGCGCGCCCCTTCCTCAAAACTCTAACTGTTGTTTCCAAGGGTTTTAAAATTTTGAGCAATTATTTATCAGAAGTCCATTTTGGCAAGTATTACTAGGGAATTTAAATGGTATGAATATTCATTAGCAAATATCCAGCGATGGTTTTCAATTATTATCTTTAATATCTCAAAATACTTAATATTGTACAAAAAACGGTTTTCGCTATATCCCGGGAATTCCCGCGAAGGACCTTTGTTTCCAATTAGTAACTTCAATTAACTTATCAGGATAAATCGATTCATTTATCGATAGCCATTGTTGGAGATTATGCTTATATTGGGAATTCCTATGATTTATTTATCTAAATTTGTTTGTTTGTCTTCTACAAATAATTTTTACCACAAGTTTTTTTGTCAAATTTACCACAAGTTTTTTTGTCAGGACTGAAAAAACATTTTTTGAGTCTAGACACAGGGATTTTGGGTTAGGTATACGGAAAATTCAATGTTTATTGTTTTTTTTTTTTGTTTGTTTATAAAAAGAAAAATTATATTGAAAATTTTTTGCTACAATAGCCTGTTAAATCAGTCTATTTTGAGTCACGTGTACGAAATTAACTAATCGAAATAACATTAAACTGATAACTTCCCTAGAGAAATTATCAGTTATTATGGTTTTAATTGGAATATTCCGTACACGTGATTCGAAATTGACCGATTTAATAGGCTTGCTATTTTAGCAAAACTTTCTCTGGCTACCTAAATGAAAAGAATTCATAGTTTTATTTTACAATAAATACGTTTCAAAATGACACTTTCTTAGTACAATCTACAATCTAGCAGCCTTAATTAATTCTGTGTTAAGAAATATTTCCATTTTTAGTTCTAAAGTGATTTACCCATTGAAAAACGAAAAGAAAAATCAGATTTAGTTTTTTCGATATAATTCAAAAATTATTGCTTTGTTTTCGGTCAAATCTTCTCGTTTTTGATCGAGTGTACCAGATGTATACCAGAGTGTCCACTCGATACCAGAGTGTATACAATACCATTTTCAATTTAAAAAATTCAAAAACCTTTTTAATTTGCTGAGAAAATGGAAATTTAATCTTTTCGGATCTAAACAATTTTTTTCGGACGAAAAAAAATAAATTTTCATTTTCTCAGCTAATTAAAATGTTTTTGAAATTTTTTAATTGAAAATAGTATTGTATGGTACACTCGGTCTAAAACGAGAAGTTTTTAACGAAAACAAAGCAATAATTTTAGGATTATATCGAAAAATCTAAATCCGATTTTTCTTTTCGTTTTTCAATGGGTAAAGCACTTTAATGTCATTTTCACGATTCGGGCACGAAAATGGCGAATCAAAAAATCAAATTATTTAGGAAAACTATTTTATGTAAAAAAACAGAATAAAATAAAATTGCAAAAAATGTTCTCTTCGAATTCCCCTTGAGCATTGGTAAATACCTCATAATTTTACTATATTATTATATTTCCTCAAGCACGCTGCTTTTAGGTAACAGCTCTCGGCTTGCGGCCTCGGGCTGTTACCAAGCAACCAAGAAAAATATAATAAAATTATTTCGGGAAATAATCAATGCCCTTGGGAAATAACTTTTTTTTTTAACCAATTTTTTATTAATTGAAAATATTAAAATACAAGATCATTATTACAGCTTAAAAATTTGACAATATAATAAAAAAATTGTAATGGTGGACTCCATATTGTAAGCAATGTGCTGGAGCCACGAGACAAACTTAAACCAAATCCTAAATAAAATTAACATATTTACTTAGTTGTTGGGGTGCAACAAATTAAAAAGTGTCAACGAAATCATTATTAATATAAAAAAACAAAAAAATTACTAATGTAAATAAATAACAAAGAATTAACATAATCAATAAAATGTTGAAGAGGTGGAAGAATAACAACTAAAATTGAGCACAAACCGATAAATATCATAATTTCGGAATATTTATTTTATCACTTTAAATATGGATTCAACTTCACCCTGCGACAGGACCCAAGATTTTAAAAGTTTAGGAAACAGATTACGATTATTTATATTTTTAATGTCCTCTGGTATTTGGGTGAAAAGCCTAGGTACAGAATATACGAATAACTTTCTGAAATGTTTGAATGTGAATGTGTGGGCTCAGAACACATGAATGTGTGTTCTGAGCCCACCAAAGTTATTTTCCGAGTATAATAAGGCAATATCATCAGCAAAATCTGTGATACTAACCTTTAGTTTAAGTTTAAAAATTGACATTGAATAAACTAAAAACAATATTGGTCCTAGCACAGATACTTCCGGTACACCGATATCAACTATCAGTTGTTTACTTACTACATCATTGATCTTCACACATTGAGATCTGTTCATACTGTAAGATTTAAACAGATCGTAAGCTACACCACGTATCGCACGACTGTATAACTTTTATAATAATATCGCATGATTGACGGTATCAAAAGCCTATAAATATCTAGAAAAAGAGCAGCGCATTTATATCCTTCATTTAATCGACAATGGAATGGTGAAAGGAAATTCAATAGCGCATCCTCTGTATTTTTATTCTTCATAAAGCTAAATTGCCTTTGATCAAAAAACTTAATTTTTTCTAGGAAGTCAACAAGTCTATTTTTGACAATTTTCTCAAAAATTTTGGAAAAAGTACTAAGTAATGCAATAGACCTATAATTATTAAGATTTCTACGTGAATCCTTTTTAAAGAGTGGTAAGACTAAGTCACGTTTCATGCCGGATGGAAATATTCCATTTACAAGACAAGATTTAAAAATATATGCTAGAACATACTTTATATAAAATAATGCTTTTTTTATTAAGATTGAAGAGAACCAGCGATATATACTATATATACATTGATAGGGTATCGCCCAAAAATCATATTGATTACGTTACAAAAAAAATTAAGCAATTTTATTTTACAGTCTTACTACTCTTTGATATAGCCCTCTTTATCAAAAAACGTATTTCCAAATAAGTACCGTACTTGAACAAATTTCATTTCGTAATTTTTCGAAACAGATGTTTTTTTTTTAAATGAGTGGAATAAATATTGGATAATGTTTAATTATTTTAAAAAATGATTAATTAATTAAATCAAATTTTAATAGTTAAACATTGCGCTACCAGCTTTCGTACACTAATTTAAGAATTACTAACCATTTCTTCCTATAAATTTCAAATACATCCCTGAAAAATAAACAATAACAAAAAAATCGAGTAAAACTTCAAAAATCTAGCATAAACAAACATTCAAGTGAATTTTCATTATGTTACCATGGTTACCAATGATTTGCAAATGAATCATACATATGTTAAGGCCAAAGTGATAAATTGGTAATTCTAATTATTTACCGGTTATTATGTAAATTTACCTTCACCAAAATACTGGTAATTATGTATAATAACCACGACAATTCATAGCAAAACCATTCGTAGAATACGACAATTCGTAGAAACCACAATTCAAAGAAAACACAATTCAGAGAAAACTCAATTCATAGAAAACGCAATTCAAAGAAAACAAAAATCATTGCAAATATATTTAGAATAGTTTTTTCGCCCAAACAATTTATTCTAAATATACAGTGCTGGTAAAACAAAATTGGGCAAACAGATTTATTGCAAATTGGAGTCTTTTTTTGCTAAAATTACAAAACTTTTGAAAGCAATTGGTTTATTGTTTCATTTTAAATACATGTATGACGTAATTTTTTGAAAAAAAAAATTGACCTGCAATTTAGGAGCAAAACACCGAAAAATGCCAAAATATTCAAAATACGTTGATTGGAGTTAAAGTAATGGAATAAATTAAACACTTATTTTTTTTTTTTTTTTTTTTTTTTTTATTGATTTATAGAAGTTCAATCTTTCATATTAATATTTTGTTGGACCGCATTTTGCTTTTATTACACCGGTACAACCCCGCAACTGATGTGCAAAAAAATTGGGCAAGCAATTATTTTTTTTACGCCTACCGTTCTTGGCCGTCATTAGGGTGCAGATGTTTTATTGTCTGTAATTTATTTTTTGAGTATAAATAGTGCATATTTTGTAAGATAAGTTATTCTGTAAGTGATCCTAGACAAATAAAGAATAAAGTGCAATTTTAGTTAAAAAAATGGGAAAAGTTAGTGGCCAGTGTAAAAGCAATATATTGATTTTGGCGCGAGAAAATTTAACCACGCGTGAAATAGGTGAAAGATTAAACATTCCTAAAAGTATTGTCGCGTGGAACATTAAAAAAAATCGAGAGATGGGCGGTACACAAAGAAAGAAAGGCTCTGGAAGGCCCAGAAAGACAACGCCAGTGGAAGATCGTTTTATACTATTACAAAGTCGTCGGAACCGTTTTAAAACTTCATCGGACATAAGACAGGATCTTGAGCGAGCAACGGGAAAAAAAATTTCAGCCGGCTTAGTGAGAATAAGACTTGTTAAAGCTGGTTTGAGAGCACTTAAACCAGTCCAGAAGCCTGAGTTCACATTACTAGTGAAAAAAAAAGTTTGCTATGGGCCCAGGAGCATGTTAATTGGACTCCAGAGATGTGGAATGATGTGATTTTGGCCGATGAATCAAAATTCAAGCTGCATGTTGGAGATGGAAGAATTCTCGTAAGGAGAAAACCTGGCGAGAGACTTAGCAACGAATGTCTTTTAAGACATCCACCGAAAAAAGAAGGAGTTATGGTCTGGGGATGCTTTTCTGGAAATGAAACCGGTCGATTGTGCTTCCTTAGTTCCAGCGTTTCAGCAGCTTTTTATCTGCAGGTCCTTCAGAACGAATTTGAGCCTTCTGCGTTAAAGGTTTTGGCGAGACTTGCAAATTTATTTTTCAACAGAACAACGCTCCGTGCCATACCGCCAAAATTGTGAGTTATTAATTTTGAATTGTAGATAGACAAATTGGCTTTCAGATAAACATAAATAATTTGTTAAAAACTTGTTTTTTTTCTTATCTCTTTATTTAAAGGTAAAAAAGTACTTCGAAGAAAAAAGTATCGATGTGTTGAGCTGGCTTGAATTGAAAATATTTGGTCTATAATGAAGCTAGAAGTAGCAAGGAAGCGCCCAGAATCGATTGAAGCTTTAAAAAGTTTGTTGATGATGATTTGGGAATCCATATCTCCTGCGACTTTGTCAAATTTATCAAATTCAATGAATCGGAGGTGTATCGCTGTAATGAAAGCAAAAGGCGCTCCAACAAAATATTAATATTAAAGATTGAACTTCTATAAATCAATAAAAAACAAAAAAATAGAAAATAAAAGTGTTTAATTTATTACATTACTTTAACACCAATCAACGTATTTTGAATATTTTGGCATTTTTCGGTGTTTTGCCCCTAAATTGCAGGTCAATTTTTTTTTTCTCAAAACATTACGTCATACATGTATTTAAAATGAAACAATAAACCAATTGCTTTCAAAAGTTTTGTAATTTTAGCAAAAAAAGACTCCAATTTGCAATAAATTTGTTTGCCCATTTTTTTTTTACTAGCACTGTATTTGCAACGATTTTTGTTTTCTTTGAGTATGAATTGAGTTTTCTCTGAATTAGTATTATTACATTGTTTGAAAAACATGTCACTAATATTGTCTTATATGGAAAAAAATAAAAGATTATTAGTATATAACGGTTATTCGTTTTATTATGCAAAAAAAATATAAAAATGAGGTTTATTGGAAGTGTGTGGAAAATGAAAAGAATTGTAAAATTCGTCTGCATACGGAAAATGATGAACTAGTTTTTTTTATCTGGAAGCCATAATCATATGGCTAATGCTGCTAATGTGGAATGTAGAACAATTCGACATACAATGAGAACTGACGCCTCCAATACTATTGAAACAACACAACCGATTGCAGCTAAAGCAACAACTAGTACTGTGCAAACTAATGCACCCGAAATATCGAAAATTTCTAGTTTGAAGCGACAAGTTCAACGGCAACGACAAAGCAGCTCCTCTAACGTGATGAACAGAGAAGATCTTCTATCCCATATCCATATTATATATTTCGCTGAAGAGAACTGACCAAAGCTGGTCGAATAAGAATTTTTCAAAGATCCCAATTATAGCACTAATCTCAATTTCAGATGTAGGAGACAAAAATAATGTAGAATAATAAGGAACTTTTATGAAAAAGTTATTAAAAATATTTGGTAGTAGATTAATATCATTTATCTCGAGTCCAATCAATTCAATAGAATCTATGAAATTACTGTTACTTTTTTGTTCCAACAATTCGTCAACTATTCCCTACTTTTGTTTATTATTACTAGCATTATTGAATTTATTTCTATAGTATTTATCTTTTGTTATTGGGATCAACATTTTATTCGAGTGTTTAAAGACTTTAAGGTATTTAATGTTATCATATTATTAGGATGTTTCTTTAAAAGTTTAAGTTTCTTATTCCATTCGTGTATTTTAATAAGCAAACCACTACACATCCAAGGCTTTAGCTTAATATCCGTTTTCTAGGAGCACCTTTCTTCAAGGACCTGACGGACCTCTGTAGGACGGACGTCAGGAGTATCCAGTGCTTTGTTAACAGCTCAAAATGGTTCGAATGAGTTGGAGGAAACAATTATTAGTGGTATGGCTACGGACCATTTTTGGGTCCTGGTCCTAGTGGACCGCCACCCAAACATAACCTAACCTCCATTGAAAAGGTATTTATCTCACAATTTTTATTTTGAACATCTGTTTTTCGATTTTGCTCTTCAATTTTTATATGTACTCAGATTACCAATGGCTCGTAAAATTTCATCATCAAATGATTTTATCTCATTTTTACTTACCGGTTTTAACATTTTATTTATACATTTAAATGGCTTCTTATTCTGTATTACGTTTTCAAGTTCAAGATTATTTAAACTGGTACTCGAGGCGTGATACAATACTCCACATTGTTGACAATTAATTTTGTTTACGTCATCACGTTGTACCGAAATATTACACTTTTCACACAAAGACATATTTTTTTTTCTTTTTTTTTAAATTTGCTTAATCACTGATAAAAAAAAAGTAAAAAAAGCGATACAGTAATTTTTTAATTAGACTAAAAAGATTTTAATTATGTAGTTCTATCAAAATGCTAATGAAAATCATTTTTTGTCGGTTCGCGCAGTTCGTCAGTGAAGGTACTCAATAAATTTAGAAAAATCGTGAGGAGTCGGTTTAATACTGTCCCCATAACTAAAAAAATAACAAAAAAATATTAAGCTCTATTGAATTACTTGAAATAATATTGAGTATTAAAATTATTTTGATATTACGTAAATATCACGTAAAAATTTAAAATAGTAAAAAAAATCACGCTGCAGAAAATGTAAAAAAATCATTTTTTGGTACAACTGGGTAGTGAGCGCTTTCAGGTCCGCAAACTGTTGGCAACACATGTTGAGTTTTGAATGCAATTAATAGATCAACATTTGCACATGGCAACGCTGATGGGTGAATTGTCATTTTTGCTATAATTATTTTTCTGTAATACATTCGGCCATCGCCAATTAAACTATAACACAAATATTTTTAAATATTTTATACTTGAATTTGAAATACCTGGTGTAAATTAAACGTTATTATTGAAAATAAATATAAAAACGAATAAATATACGTAAATAATATAAATGTATATTATAGGGATTGCAATATCGATAAACCGATAAATCGAGTTAAAAATGGTTATCGAATTATCGATATTTTCAGTGAAAATATATCGATAAATTCTGTTCAACCCTTCAATCAAAATTACATACTATAAAAAAAAACACCGAATTTTGACAGCGAGAGAAAACAACATTAAAAAAAATATATGTACATATATTCATATTTTCATTTAATTTTAATTAATTTGCTTTTCATTTAAATTAATATCTTAATAATTCTGATTTGTTTGTTTATTCTCGGGTAAGTCTTTTCATAGCTGTTTTTCCATCCACAAAATAATAAATCCACCTAATACAAGCAAGGAGGGGCAAAGTACGCAGTACTTTGCACCTCTACCATTTTCTGGTGATTTCTCTGACTCTGACTCTGAAAATGTAATAAATAAAAAATCCAAAATCGTAATTAATAATAACATAATAGAAAACAGTGAATATAATAATATGCGTAATAAGGACATTAAAAAAAAACAAAATAGGAAGCAGGTCGCAAATGCGTCATATAATGAAATAACTCCTGCTTCAGATATGTCTATGGATCAATCTAGTAATTCAAACATGACACCTAGCACTGAAGTCAAAATTAATTTTTATAACAAATTAGATAATGGCTCATTTGCCGTATTTGTTAGTAAAGAGAATTTAAATCTAGTTTTATTAGGTAAAGCAATTAAATTCAACAAGTTCAATAATATCAAAAATATCTCAATTGTTAGCAAAAATGTGGCCAAGATTATTTTTAACAAATTTTAAGAAGCAAATAACTGTGTCAAATCAGAAGCCTTTAAAGAGTTTGACAATTTATACCTAAAAATCTCACATCCTCAATCGGCATAGTTAGGAATATTCCTATTGTACTCTCTTGAGGAAATTAAAGAAAATATTAAATCGAAAAACAATATCTCAAATATAGAAAGAATGACAAAATGAAATAATACCACCAAAACAGCTGAAAATCTCGAATCAGTTAAACTCACGTTCGATCCAGGAATTATTCCATACAATGTCACTTTATATGACAATATTTTATTAAAAGTTGAGTATTTTATATGAAATCCGTTATTCTGCAAAAAATGCCTGAATTACGGACACTTAATTACTAGATGTAGATCAAGAATTAATATATGTCCAACATGTGCTAAAACTGTCGAGGCCGACCACGACTGTGACAAGAAACAGTCTTGTAAGTATTGTGGAACGGGCCACGCTACTAACTTTTTCCAGTGCAATGAAAGATACAGACAGAAACAAATTAGGGAGCATATATGATAATAAATAAATCAAGTTTTAGAGAACCTAAAAGCCACCTTTATGGTAGACAACAAAATATTCCCAAACAGATTTCAACAACGATATATGTACTGATAATCAAGCCTGGCCCAATAACAACTTAATGAACTTTGACGCTAGAAAAATTAATGTCGTAAATGAATTAGTAAAAGAGTTAAGAAGTCAAATAAGCGAAAGAGATTCAATCTTTAATGACGTCAAATTACTTTTAGATAATTCCGATGAGTTTAATAAAAATCCGGCTAATATGGACTTTCTCAAAATTAAATTAAATAAACTTATAAAAAATAAATTTTTCTTTCCAGTTTCTTTCCATTTTATTTATCCATTCATTATGCAGTCTTTAAAAATTTTACAAATTAATATTCGTAGTTTAAATAGTAACAAAGATACAAAGATTTACTATACCATTAAGGCATGTGAAGTTAGCCCAGGATTTTATCCCAGAAATTAAAAACTAATAATCAGGCAATACTAATAAAATTATGCAACATATACTCATGTGTGAAGTTATCCCAACCCAGGATTTTATCGTATTTAATAAAAATAAATATAAATTCATTAAAATAAAACCAATGAAAAACAAAGAAAATTGAACATAAAATATTTTAGTGTTGTACTCCTATAAACCAAATTGGTTTAAAACAAAAAATTCACAATTACCAGTATTAAAAATAAATCACAGTATTTTCATTTTTTACTATGGTGCGCGAAAACTAAAGATCTCTCGGATTGGGGCTATATAGTTTTAAAATGGGCATACCAGAGGCTAAAAATTATGCTATTGTCACGATGATCGGTATCTTGCAAGTTGCCGAAATATGGCCTTTCCGGCAGTTAACACGCAGTTAACACTTCAACACATCATTTCCTCGTTTCTTACCTCCTTGCCTATAAACTAACTGGTGGGGGAAAGTAGTTTATAGGCAAAGAGGTAAGAAACGAGGAAATGTTGTGTTGCAGTGTTACCTGCGTGTGAACAGCCGGTTTGTCCTACAACTAAATAGCATTTACCCTCGGTCACTTGCAACATACCGATCATCGTGGAAATAGTATAATATTTATCCCCCCTTGTATACCCGTTTTAAAACTATATAGCCCCAATCCGAGAGATTTTTAGTTTTGGCATAGCATAATAAAAACTCATTAAAACTGGGTAAATGCTGTTGAGTTGTAAGACAAAGGCCATATTTCGGCCACTTGCAAGATACCGATCATCGTGAAAATAGTATATTATTTAGCCCCTTGTATGCCCATTTTAAAACTATATAGCCCCAATCCGAGAGATTTTTAGTTTTCGCGCACCATAGTAAAAAATGGAGGTGTGGCCAACACACGGCTTTCTTTTACAAACAGAGAATTTTGAGAAATTTTTTTTTTTTTTTTTAATTTTTTTTTTTTTTTAATTTTTAAATTTTTAATTTTTTTTTTTAATTTTTAATTTTTTATTATTATTTGTTTTTAATTTTTGGAAACATTTTGTATTAAGTGGTTTTTTGTAAGTAAACCTTATACTTTTTAAGATATTTGCAAAATAAATTTTCTGAACCAAGGAAGTGGCCACTTCCGGTTAGCCGATTTGGATTTTGGTTTCAGTTCGATTGATTAAACCATCTGGGCTCTAGAGAGGACACAGACAGACTGACAGACAGACAGACAGACACCATTTCGAAACCCACTTTTTCGGACTCAGGGTTGAGGTCCCCTGACAAATAAATCTCTAAAAATTTCAAGGTCCAAAATTTTCATGATTACTATACTTTATTTTACTAGAGTAAAAGAAAGTAAAAATGAAAATACTGTGATTTATTTTTAATACTGGTAATTTTGAATTTTTTGTTTTAAACCAATTTGGTTTATAGGAGTACATAACTAAAATATTTTATGTTCAATTTTCTTTGTTTTTCATTGGTTTTATTTTAATGAATTTATATTTATTTTTATTAAATACAATAAAATCCTGGGCTGGGATAACTTCACACATGAGTATATGTTGCAAAATTTTATTAGTATTGCCTGATTAATTTTTTTTAATTTCTGGGATAAAATCCTGGGCTAACTTCACATGCCTATTATATTCAATCCAGTCATGTCGATATCGTTATTCTATCCGAAACCTGGACAAGTTCAAATAGCAATTTAATTTTTAATAATTACAATCTAATTACTGATGACAGACCAGATGATTTTGGCGGTGTAGGTTTTTTAATACATAAAAAACTTTCTTGGAAGATTATTAATTTAAATTTTCATTACATCCGTTTTCAAGCTTTCAAAATTAACATCAAATTAAAAAATATTGATTTTAATATCTTATCTTTTTATAATAACTCGATTATTAGACCTCAGGAAATCATTAATGAATTTGAACATCTTATCACTCAAAATCTAGATAACGGTTTAATAGCGGGAGACATAAATATTCATAATAGTCTTTGGAATGATTCATTAACCCCTACTTACGACAGAGTGGGCGATAAAATTGCAGATATAATCACTGCTAATAACGTCTTTTTATTGAATAATGGTTCTCACACAAGACAAGACCTTTTCAGAAATAATTCTTCAGCACTGGACATCACTTTGTGCTCAACCAGTTTAATCGGAAAACTCTCATGGAAAATCGATCCCATCAATTTAGGAAGTGACCATCTCCCAATAGTTATTGACTACAAACTAAACTATTATCAAAAAAAACAAATCAGAAACTGGTCAAAAGTATTGAGAGATTTTGATCTAAATAATATTGATGGTAAATGCAATGTTGAAGAATATCTAGAAAAATTAATTTCTGAAAACACTTCTATTATCACAAGTAAAAATACTTTCAAACCTAAAGCTTGGTGGAATGATCTATACCGAGACTATGGAACATTAAAAAATACAAACAACTAATTTATAATTTAAAGAAGAATATTTTTACCGCTATTGAACTAAAAAAATCTGTACAAAAACTTAAATTAACAATCAGAAGAGAAAAGAAAAAATCTTGGAACATTTTTTTGATGAGCATAAATCATAAAACTAACAATTCTTATCTCTGGAACAATAAAATTAAAAATAAAAAACATCCCAACTACAGGATTTTAGAAGATCCTACACTAGCAAATAAATTTTTAAATTATAATTTTCCTGTCTCCTTTGAATTCCCTCCTAATCCCTCTAATAACCTCAATCCTATTAATCCCGCGGAATTTAAAAACACTGAAATTCTTGACGCTATTAAAAACTCCAATAATACTGCTCCAGGATATGATAAAATCTCATATAAAGTCATTAAACAGTTAGTTTCCACTAATCCTGACCTAATCAATATTATTACAAACCATTTTAATAACATCTGGCAAAATCAGATTTACCCTACTAAATGGAAAACATCATACACAATTGCCATTTTGAAAAAGGGGAGAGATGATAGAAACATTATTAACTACCGTCCTATTTGCCTGTTACCTATTTTCTCAAAAATCTTCATAAACTCATTTTAAAACGAATTAATTGATCATCTACTCTCCCATAATATTCTTAACTATTACAACTTTGGGTTTAGAAAACAAACTATCACTGACTATTTTGTTAAAATGTTTAATTTCATCAACTCCCTCAAACAACAAAACAAAAAAATTGTTTTAGTTAACATTGATATTTCCAAAACTTTTGGTAATGTAAATAAAAATATTTTATTAAACACCTTTAAAAAACTTCAATTTCCCTAATAACATTACACATTGGATTTCTCAATTTCTTACAAATAGAATTATATCTATTCAAAATATCAATCAAACTTCCATTCATTACACCAATAAAGGTATTCCTCAGGGTAGATGTTTGAGTCCTACCCTTTTTAATATCTATACTACTTCTTTACAAGACATCAATAACCCCTATACAAAACTTTTCCAATATGCCGATGATATTTGCATTGTAATCTTAGCCGATAATCAAGATAACTTATAATTAATAACAGATTCTACTTTACTCTCATTAACGTATAAATTACAATCTCTAAAACTACAAATTAACACTGATAAATCTCATTTTCTAAGACTATACACTAATAAAAATAATTCCAAATCCCTAAAATTTAAAATTAATAATATCTATATAGAAGAAAGATTAACTACTAAAATACGAGGTACAACTTCAACTAATAGACTTTCATTATCAAATCATTACACAAACTAAAAAATATTTCCAATTCCATTAACTTACTTAAAACACTCACCCATTTTAACGGAGGTGTAAATCCTGAAACAATGATCACTATTTTTAAAGCAATAGTTAAATCTAAACTTGAATACACATATATTTTCACAGACACTAAATATAAAAAAGATTTCAACATCTGTCAATCTATTAAAAATGTTTGTCTGAGAGCTTGTTTAAGGTGGATTTATATTATCGGCTCGTCTCAGCACAGTCATGCATCGTCTCTTACATCAACAATTTATATTATCAGCTCAGTTCAGTTCATACATTGGGTTCGTATTTATGCCTGTGTGCATTCGTATCATCGATTATACGATGGATTACGGTAGAGCATAAAATAAAAGAATAAATATTATTAATAATATTTAGTATTTTTTCTTTATCCGTCGAATACACGTATACGTTAATTTACACGTAGAAATTTTAAATATTTTCTGTGTAGTGTTCATAACATTTATATAAAAGTGTTATTATAAAAATCAATAAAGGGAAAATGTTTTCTAATTTTAAACTTAAGGATGTCTGTATGATGGCTCTTTTGCTGGATGAAGAAGAGGAACAGCAGAACCGTCGTTGCCGTTATCGTCGTTTCGCGGTACACAAAATGTTAAAGAAAAGGCAGACCGAAGGCGAATTTTGGACGATTTTTCCACAATTGATGGACGACGAAGAAAAATTTTATCAGTATTTTAGAATGCCACAGTACGATTTTCATGTGTTATTAGGAAAAATAGAAAATTCAATACGAAAGCAGGATACAACATTTAAACAGGCTATAGGACCAAAAGAAAAATTGGCAGTATGTTTAAGGTAATAATGTTTTTTTATTTTATGCTTGATCTTACTTCTAAAAAACAATTCTTGAATATCATTATATAAACAATTTCTGATTATTCAGAATCATTGTCACTTAAACTGTTTGAAAAATTTGAATAAAATTGGGTTACTTCATCGTACTTCTCTTTATTTATATATAAATGTGGTGGTGATGGTGTTGGTTGTGGATTAAGAATTATTTCCGGAGTTCCAAAACTCGAAATGGATGAAAAAAATCGCGTGTTTGCTGGTGATGGTAATGTTCTCGGCACTGTATAAAACAAAGGTGGTGGCGACACCATAGTATGGGAAGAAACATTAGATGAACGTTTTTGCCCTTCAACAGGTGATGGTGGCTGAATCATACAATTATCAGAGGAGCAATTACTATTTGTGGTTACATACGGCATTGGCATCGATTTTAATAAAATTGGTTGCGATATATCCTCCATCACCGTTCGCTTGAGTGATAATGACGGTTTGATTATTTTCGAAGACCCGAGTACGGGATATGAAGATGACGCCTTTGGTAATGATGAATGAATCGTAGAATTATCCAAGGAACTATCGCTATGTATCAATATTTGTGATCTAGGTTTTGTCGCAATCGGTTGGGTGGTCTGTTGCGATATTTCTTCCATTTCCAATGTTTGTGATCTTGGCCTCGATCTTGGTGGTATCGGTTGTAATGTCTGTTGCGCTATTTCCTCCATCTCTAATTCCGAAACTACCGCAAAGACTCTTGATTTGGCTAGCGATTGGTTAAACGGGGAAAATCTTTTAACCATTCCGACCATGCTTTTGAAAAATAAATCCAAGTCGCTGGTTTCCTCGACGTCTTTATTATTTAAAATGTATTGCATTAATGTAGAAGAGGCCGATTCGTTTCTCTTTCTTTTATTAATGAACAACTTTTTTACTTGCGTTCTTTGGACTGGAGAAGGTTTTTTCGACCCTTCAAAACATTTCTCGCCTGCTTCTGCTGAATGTATTCCAGCATCACTCATTAAATCATCATCCACATTAATATCTAATGACGTTATCGTTTCCCTCTCCTTCATGTAGGGAATCAAAAAAGACATTTGTTCTTGAAATTTCCATTTTTTTAGTTTAGTTGCAGCTTGGCCACTTTTGGTTTCTTTGATTTTTTTTGTCGCTTTTCGAAAACCATTTCTGAGGTTATTCCATTGTTTTTTACATTCAGGCCCTTAAAAAATCGAAAATTGGTAATTAAATTAAAGAAAAATCAAACACTAATAATGTATTAAAATTATATTTTCTTTTAGGTTCCTGAGTACTGGCGACTCGTATAAAACTATAGCGTTTAGTTACCGACTAGGCCACGCTACCGTATCAAAAATAGTGATTGAAGTATGCGACGCTGTAAACAAGCAACTTTTATCAGAATTTATGCCAGTGCCGAATAATAAAGCATGGCATAAAATATCAAACGATTTCTGGAATATATGGAATTTCCCTAATTGCATAGGGGCCATAGATGGCAAGCATGTCACTATTACGGCGCCGTTTAATAGCGGATCTTTATATTTTAATTACAAAAAATCATTTTCCGTGGTATTGCTAGCTCTTGTAGACGCGAACTACAGATTTGTTGCTGTCGACATAGGATCTTATGGCAAAAATAGTGATGGAGGTATATTTGCCAATTCAAAGTTGGGGAAAGGTCTTGCGTTAAACAAATTAAATGTGCCAGGAGTTAGAAAGTTGCCAAATACTCAGACAGAGATGCCTCATGTAATTGTGGCGGACGAAGCGTTCCCGCTTAAAACCTATATGTTGAGGCCATATCCTAGGGCGCAGTTACAAAATAGCGACAATATAAAACGAAACTATAATTATCGACACTCTCGCGCAAGAAGAGTGTCGGAAAATTGTTTTGGAATCCTCGCACAAAAGTTTAGATTATATAATAGAAGAATTCAATTAAAGCCAGAACATGTTGACAAAATTATCTTTACTTGTGTTTTGCACAATTACATTATACAAACTAAACATTTTGAGGTACCATCTGAGAACGAACGGTTGAGGGATAATCTAAAAAACCTCCCTTTACAAGGTGGTAACGGTACTTCGGCTTCTTTCCAAGTAAGGGATACTTTCGCAAATTTTTTTAATAATACATCCGGATCTATTGAATGGTTTAATTGATCTTCTCAAAATATTGTACATATTCTACAAAATACGAAATAAATATAAACAAATAAATAAGCAAAATTACCTGTGTTTTTGACAATTTTCCCAATTTCCTCCCAGGCTATATCCTTCTTATTGTTGTCACTGTAAAATTTATTTTCTTGATTGTACAGGAAATCGTATTCCTTTACACATTCGATTAATATTTCTTGATCCATTCGTATGCCCACTTTTCAAAATATACTCTTTTCCAATTTTCTCGTTTGATGTAATAAACAAATATGTATGTTCGTCGCTTTTTTATAAAATTATCCTTTATCTGGAACACGGGAACGCAACTATTTATTGATAGCAACACGTGTTGTTAATGAATGCAATATCTCAGCAAACTACGAAAAAAACATTTATTATTTCGAGTTATGCATTTCGTTTTTCTTTCGCATTTTTTCGTTTGCGTTTTATTTTTACAATATTCTTTTTGGATGATACGATATGCGCTGTACTGTGCTGCACCGAAACTTACTGATAATATAAATATTCTCTTAGTAAATGCATGTAATAATATTTTTTTGGTATGAACTGTGCTGAGACGAGCCGATAATATAAATCCACCTTTAGGCTTCTCAAGAACTACTCCGATTCCGGCTGTTTTATCCGAATCCCTAGAAACAACCTCAGATCTAGATTTTACTAAAAAATCACTAATTTATATTACAAAAAATCTATATAATAATTCCAAAATCGGCAAAAACATTTAACGCAATAGATCTCTTCCTAAACTTAATGACTATTAGAAATATTTTAACTATTCTTTTCTTTCCAAAATTAAACCTTTCCATATAAAACAAACTTCTCCATCTAATTTTAGCATTATAACAAATATTGATGGAATTACAAACAAAAATCTTATAAACCATTCTGAACAATATGCGTTATCTATGGCTGAAATTAATAAATATAATAATTTCGCAAAAATCTTCACAGATGGCTCTATAATTAACAAATAAAGCAGGAATTGGAATTTTCGTCGAGGATAAAAATTGGAAATTCGCCATCCAGCTAAATAACCCTACTGATATTAAAAATATCGAAACCATTGCTATCAAAATTGGAATTACCATATCAATTATCAAAAACAATAATATTATCATTATTACTGACTCTCAAAGCTCTTGTATTTCCCTAAAAACAGCTCTATCACATGATACAAATAGACACTATGAAAATCAAATTATCGATACTGCAGGTCATAATCAAACAAAAAATTTTGTCATACATTGGTTCCCGGGTCACTGTGGCTTAAAGGGAAATACCATAGCAGATGGTTTAGCAAAAAAAGCAGTTTTTCCCCTACTCACTCTCTTGATAATGAACCTACTCTCATAGACGTATTTAACGATATCTCCAGATCTATAAATAATAAGTGGAAGGAAATCTACACATTAATGTGTAATTCATCCGGGTTCTTTTATAAACAAATTTGTCCTTCTCCAAGATCATCTTTCCTGTTTAAAGACTCTAATTTTACATCCTGTCAAACCAGGTTAATTTACGGATTAATCTCAGGTCACACAGTTAACAAAAAATTTAAATTCCTTTTGGGACTTGAATCTACATCTAATTGTGAGATTTGCAACCCTGTTCAAGATAATGAACATATTATTAACGATTGTGTCATATATAGTATAACAATATAAGAAATAATTTCCCACTATTATACAGAAAGCCCTTATTAGAAATCTTAAAAGATCAGAGAATGGAAGAATATAAAATAATATGTGACTTTGTGGATGGAATTAATTACAAACTATGAATTAAGACTTAATTTTTATTGACTCTCATCTAATGCAGATGTCGCTGTACTATTCCAGGATGCTTAAAAATAATTAAATCTGCTGGCGGGACGACAACTGGCCTTCATAGTCACCTTAGGAGTCAGCATAACATTTATTTATTAAAAAGAGGACAAGAGCAACAATATCCAGAAGATATACAAGATATTGGAAATATAAACACCAAAACTAAAATATCGAATGAAACGATAATCAATAACAACTAATTAAAATATTGTGTATCAAAATATTGTAATAATATGGGCACACACTGTAGAAAAAAAATTAATTGCTATTTTTCTACACTGCCCAGTGTAGTAGTCAATAAGTCAATTTAACCACATAAGCTATATAATATTGAATAAACTATTTGGAATCTCTAGTATAAATTTTCTAGCATGTATCCATACATCCATCTTATAGTAAATTATTTACATATTTTGATCATAATAACGCAATACCATTCTGTTATTATCTTAAATTTGTCTTATGGAAGCAAGTGTTATGTATTTAAATTTATAATACAAAGATGGGAAAAGTTCTGCACACAATAAATATTTTTTTTTAATATTTTGATAAAAATCACACGCCAATCATAATAAATAATCCGCTTTAGTTACGACCCATCTATTAAGATTTTAAGCTTTTTTCGCTCCATCATTCGCATAAATGTTATGTACATATACGTACTATACTATATATACATCTCGGAGTAGAACATAATATTTATATAACGTTAGAACCATAACGAATCTGTATTAAATGAGACAATCTTTTACATCATATATGTAGTGCTTGGTGTTATTGCTATTTTGTGTCGCTCTGTTTAATGTATCTGTATATGTATTTGTTGTATATCGAAATGGAGCGCACCTTTATTATGTAGCTCTTGTTATAGTTTATGGTTCAAACTATATAATAACGATATTTCTTTTGAGTTTGGTGTTCTAATCAGTATCAAGTGGGGTCGCATGAGATGTCGTCGATACGATAGTGGTGTTAAAATAGTCAAAGTGGTCGGAAATGGAAGTATGGAGTACATATTTTCCAATAAAATATGTTTTGACATGAATTTTTCTTAAAGAAATTTTTTTTTTATTGCAATTGCATGATATATTTGAAAATTTCTTTTTAAAGTTTCCTATATGTTATCCCAATATGTGGACGGCACAGAAAAAAAATAAATTCTGCTGTAGCACAAGAAAACAACAAGGATATTCGATGTGGGTAATATATGGATGCATGTACGTTGTGCACAACGTATACATGTATGCATGGACAAAACAATAAATTTGTTGCAAAAGCTGCAATAAATTTTTTTAAATTTTATTATTGATGGCGGCAGATAAAAAATATTGATTAAATACTAACCATGGAGTAGTTCACCTATACAAAGTTCTAAGCATCTGAATTTGTATTGAAAAATCAAATATGAATGTTCTCGTTCTTCTCGTTAACGACTAGAAATAATATAATTTTATTGATAAATAACAATAGACCATACACTCTACATACTGCTAAACAAATAAAAATTTTGTGTATCCTCGTGTAAATATTTTATTCATAATATTTAATGCATCGTTAATAATCTAAACTCAAAAAATAATTTTGGAGATAATTTAACAATAGAATATTACAGCGAATTTATTTTTTGTGTTTCACAAAAGCACAAACTACTTATACTTTCTATTATGCCGAGCTTTTTCTAGTGTATGTTATCGTTGTGGTACTAAAAATGATACTCAATAGAAGAACTACAAAGGTATTGTAACGACTGGCTTTGATCAGCGTTTCTAGTTGGTTTAACATACCTGATTTGGAGTCATTAAACTGTAATAAGAACAACCTAGAAAAAAAAAATCAATCAAAAACATGCTGCAACTGCTGCTATATAACCAAAATTACCAAAATATATGGTGACTTGAGTAGGTACAATAAATTCGGGAGGTGATGGAGGACACTAATCTGAACACAAAATTATATAATAGCACATATCATGTTGTGTATTTTTTTTCACCCAGGGTATCGCATGTTAGGAATCCACCATAATTTAAATTAAACTCACAAATATATTTTAAGTTTTACTTTTATTTATTTATTAAATTTTATTAATTATTATTTATTTGGAATAAATTGATTCTTATTATTTTTATTTAAAATTATGTTCAAACTCAATAATGTAAATTAATTCACGTGTCGTTGACAATTAACCTTTTTTTAAATCTATCATTTTTTTATATTATTTAAGCTTTTATAGTATGCGCTGCAAGCGCCAAAATGTCAAAAGTGCCGATTCCGAATACTACGTTATAGGGTACTACATAACACCTTCCCTCTCATGAAAGATGTTATGCATCTTTAAAAACTTAAATATTATTTAATAGATATATTTACAAAAAATGTTTTTTTTTATTTTTGGTTATTTATTTAATTCAATATTAAGAATAAGGTTGGATGACAATTAAAGAAAAGAATATTGTGGTTTAGTTTCTACTTATAATTTCTGAAATGAAATTTAGAAATATAATTTAGTTAATCTATCGAGTATAAATGGTTTTTGATTAATTTTAGCAGACTATATCTAATCTTATAATTCAAATTATAAACTTTTATTATAAAAATTATTAATTTTCTTTTTATTTTATAAGTTCAACAATTTTTTAAAATTTATAAATTTTATAATTATAGGTAATACATATGTATATTTTTTTTTTTTAATAATTTTTAATTGAGTCATATCAAAACTTCTAAAGTTCCATTGCTTTCAGGGTGAAAAGCTGATATGTTGATTTTCTTTATTTTAAGAAGCTTAGAAAGATTTTGAAATACATTTCCCATAAAATTAGAACCCTGGTCCGTCAAAACAGACCAAAATCAACCATAAATGCATATGAAATTTGTGAGAAATGCAATGGCTACGGTTTCGGCTTCTTGATTTGGAATTGCGATGGCAAGAGCATATTTAGTTAGATCATCCATAATGGTTAACATATATATGTTTTGTTGGTAACTAACTAATAATGGACCAATAATGTTCAAAAAAATCTTTTCAAAAGGCTTAGAAGACGAAGAAGTTATTGTCATGTGCATTTTTTGCAGGGAATTTGCTTTATTTTTCTGACAAGATTCATATGACTAAACAAACCTTTCAATCCATTCCAAGCATTTTGGGAAAATAGTAATATTTTCTAAGGCGCTTATATGTCCATTGTATTCCCTGAGGACCACCAAGAGGGGTGTCATAAAATTCTCTTATAGGCTAGGTTAGGTTAGGTACACACTTAGACCGGCGACGGTCCATTGTGATACCACCAAATATATCCCCTTTACTCCTATTGAAACCATTTCGAGCTACTTATGTAGTGTAAGACGTCCCGCACTTTAATGTTTTCGAGATCCGAGAGGCAGTCCATCCTGAACTTACCCAAGTGTTTGTGCCTTCTGAGTGCCAATTCTGGACACGAGCAAAGGAAGTGGACCAACGTCTCTTCCTCCTCTTCGTCCAAGCAGCTTCTGCAGAAGTCATTTGCCTCCAGACCCAGCCTTCTTGCATGTTCTCCAAAAAGGCAGTGTCCCGTGAGAATTCCTACGACCGTTCTTAATTCACGTCTTCGTAGGGATATTAATGCCCTAGTTCGCTCCAAGTCCAGCTTTGGCCAAACTTGTCTTGCAACTTTACAGGTGAGGGTGTTAGACCACCATTCCCCCTCTGAGAATAGCGCCTGCTGTAATAGGCCTCCCCAGACTTGCCCTTTCCGGTTGCAGCTGGAGAGTCGTACCATGCCTAGCAAGTTCATACGCCCTGCAGTTCCCCATGACGCCTGAGTGACCTGGGACCCAGATTACCTGGATATTGAAATGCTCACCAATCTCATTTAGAGATGAGTGACAACTCAACGCCACCCGTGACGCCAAAGACACCGATTCTAACGACTGGATCGCCGATTGACTGTCCACATAGATTGCGATATCACCTAAGGATACCACATTATGCTTCAATCACGTCATGATCTCCTCAATCGCTACGACTTCAGCTTGGTATACGCTGCAGTAATCAGGGAGACAAATAGAAATGTTTACATTTAATTTCTCACAGAATACTCCAGCTCCCACTTTGCCGTCTAACATGGAGCCATCCGTGAAGAATTGTAACGCTTTGATTTCCGATAACGGTCTATCCCTCCAGGATTCCCTTGGGGAAGGAGGGAAGGAGGTCCGAAATCGCTTCTCGAAGCGTAGAGAAGGTTTAATGTAGTCAAGATTCGCCAGCTCATCCTTCAACGATCTAACGATAGTAGAGTGTCCTATACTAAGACACCTCCACTGAGAGACGGCTGCAAGTCGTACAGCCGTATTTGCCGCCATCTGTTTACCAAAAATGTCGACCGGAAGAAGGTGCAACATAACCTCTAAGGCACTTGTCGGTGTCGACCTCAAGGCCCCGCTAACCAGCATACAGGCCGTTCTTTGCACCCTCTCAATCTTACTTTTATAAGTTACCTTGTCCAGAGCTGGCCACCAAACACCCACCCCGTACATGAGTACATGTCTCACTACAGCGGTGTAGAGCCAGTGTACCAGCTCCCGGCTTCAGACCCCATCTATGACCAATGGCGTTCCTACAGGAGCACAAAGCTATAGTAGCTTTGTTTATTCTCTCCAACATATTGGGCCTCCAACTAAGCTTACTGTCCAAGATAATGCCCAGATATCTAGCACTATCAGTAAAAGCAAGTCTCGTGCCATTTAAGGTAGGAGGGACAACTACCGGGATTTTGTATTTTTTAGTGAAGAGTACCTGCTCTGTCTTGGACGGGTTAATACCAAGTCCACATTTGCCAGCCCATTTCGTAACGATTGTAAGCGCATTCTGCATTACGTCTACAATCGTGCCTAGGAATTTCCCGGCAACAGCTAAAGCTACGTCGTCTGCGTAAGCGATAACTTCAATACCCTCTCTCTCCAATTCTAGTAATAACTAGTATGAAATTCTCTTATAAGTTTTAGTTGATTTTTGTTCTTCTATTATGTTATGAGGTATCCCGTTAGTTACAGAATTTCATATAAGCGGAATTATCAAATTATTAACTATTAAACAAATTTTTTATAATAAAACACAATATTTCGGTTTTGTCACTTTCTTTAACGTGATATTTATTTTATTTTGGATGTTACTCGTTTATCAAATTCCTAACAAATATTAACTAAAATTATGCTAAAAAACTGCTTTTATACCCTATTTTTATTTTTTGTATGCCTACGTGCCTCTTTGAATGTTCTTTACCCCTTATTTTGTTTTTCTTCGTAAAGAGATGGTACCGCCCTTCTTTTTAGTATATACATTGATTTTTTTTATTGGTGCCCACGAGTAAACAACAAATATGTTAAGTTATTAACTATTATCTAATGACATCGAGTGTTACCTCGACTCATTAAAGAAATTGTCCATAAGCCTTGTCCCATCGCGGCATTTACCTTTAGCTTCAAGCCAGTAGAGGTAACATTTTCGTGGGTTTTGATGGGAGGTGTATGGACCTTGTTATAGAGTATTTTTTTGGTGATCATGAAGGTTTGATCATGAAGATCACAAAAGAAATAATAACAAAAAAAACCGTTGGACCCGTCTATGGTGACCAATAGAAAAACAGAATCAATTGTCCTGCATGAATGGATGAATTCTTTGCCTTAGAAAAGCATAATTAAAAAAACTAAGAACCAAAATGAATAATATTTATTTCCCTATATGAGGGATTGGTTAGTAAGTTAAATTAAATCAGTAGCACGTAATTAACTGATGAGGGGCCGGCGCATTAAAGCACACTTCCACCCACCTCTAATGAGGCTGTTAATTGAACCGCTACTGATTGGGCCCCTTTTGCTAATTAGTTACCATACATACTTACCACTAGATAATTTTCTGCTTCAGAATCTTCAGATCTAAAACAAATCTTATATAAAAATATGTGGTATTTGTTGCGTTTACGTAAAATCTACTTTACTACATGATTTAAACATCGATTACCACTACGGTTATCTAAAATACGAAACACTTTAAAAATATAAAGATGCCTTAAGGGAAGTATGTTATTATTTAAAAATAAAGGATATGGTTCTGTTGTATTTTTGAAATACTTTAATTAGTTTGTCGAGTGCAGAAAAATATATACCACCCCAACAAGATATTCCATTTTGTAAGTGAGAATCAACCAATGCATAATATAAACTCTCCATAGAACTAACTTTTTCAATAGTCATACAGTTCTTATGACAATGGAGTTCGAAATAGAATCAAATGAGTGGTACACTATTGTTTCTTTATGTACGACAGGTGAAATAAAACCAAAACCCAATTATACAAACTTATTGAAAATTATTTATTTCTTAATTATTGTGGTAGCTTAATTGTTGTTTAATTTATATTTTTACAAACTTATACGGCTGATGGTCGGAAAACAAGTGAACGAGTTTTATTTTTGATACACATACATAAATCTAAAATATGAATACATTATTACAATTTGTACTAGAACTTAATCTAAAAAATGTGAAATTTACGTAAGTATACATTGAGCTGTCAGTAGACATTTGTTGTGTAAGTATTTTTATAATATAAATATTCTTAATTTAATTTAATTAATTTAATTACAATAATATTTCTTAATTTCAGATTTGTGAATGAGTTATCATAATGGTTGTAATTACAAATAAAGATAAGTATCATTATATTAAACTGGTATGTTGATCGAAATTCGAGTGACAATTTCTTTGGTTTATTTTAGGTAGCGCCAATAATACGCAGAATAGGATGCGGTATTAAACTTTAATGGAATAATAGCGATGTATTGCTACATGAATATATGTATGTTGTTAACCGTGGATTATTGTGCAGTGTAGACAATTAATAAATATAAATGTCAATAAGTATCGTTGTTTTGCATTTCTTGATTATTGACCTTGAACTTGGTTGAAACTTGATACAGCTGATTTAACTTTTTATGATGACGATGTGCATTCATTGAGCATGAACATAACTCCCCTTCGTTAAAGCTGAGGATTTAACGGTCGATCGATGTGGTCATCATCATCAAGTGGCAATAGAAATAATTTGGATATCGGGCGTTTGAACGTCGACTGCTTTGTTTGGATTGTAGCAACTCTTACGATGCCATCATTTCCCGGATGTACTTCAATGATTTTTCCCAAAGGCCAGCAACCTGGTGGATTGGATTCATCTTTTACCAATACTACGTCATTTACTTGAAGATTGCGTTCTTTAAATTTTGCGGTAGTTCGCTGTTGAAGAGTGTGTAAATAGTCTATCGAATAGCGTTTCCAGTACGATTGGACTAATTGTTGAACGAGCTGCCAACGTGATAATCTCGAAATGGCAATTTCGGTATAATTCTCATCAGGTACAATTGCTGGTGCTCTGAGTATTAAAAAATGTGCTGGCGTGAGTGCATCTATATTAGTGGGGTCTTCATTGTTTATGGGACATAGCGGCCTTGAGTTTAATATGCATTCAATTTGGGCTAACACCGTAGCCATCTCTTCATACGTTAGATGTGAGTTACCCACAACTTTTACCAAGTGCGTCTTGATGGATCGGACTGCTCTTTCCCAAATTCCGCCAAAATTCGGTGCAAGCGGAGGAATGAATGACCACTTAATTTGATACTCGGTTACGTATTGATGTACAGCATTCTTATGCTCTTCGGTTTGGAATATTCTGTAAAGATCAGTTAACAAGTGATTAGCTCCGCGGAAATTAGAACCATTATCGGATAAAATTTGATTGGGTACTCCCCTTCGTGATGTGAACCTCCGTAAAGCAAATGTAGCTGTCGTCATATTACCGGCCACCTCAATGTGTAGTGCCTTTGTACATAAACACACAAAAATTACTATGTACCCCTTGATTAGTTTGGATCCCCTGCCTCGTTTAGATGCTAACATAATAGGTCCGGCGTAATCCACACCGGTTCTGCAGAATGGACGGGAAGGAGTAACTCTTTGACTTGGTAAGTTACCCATTATTTGGGTTGAGGTGTGCGGTGAATACCGAAAACATATGACGCATTTACGGCATACAGTTCGAACTAGGCGACGTACTCCTATGATCCAACATTTCATGCGGGCTAGTGACACAAGTAGTGATGGCCCCGGATGTAAATGTTTTGCATGTAAATAATTCAGAATCATTATCGATACCTTGTGGCCCTTTGGGATGATCAGCGGGTGTTTTATCGCGTAGGAGCAACTTGCATTTCTTAATCGTCCACCAACTCTTAACAAGCCCCTTTGATCGATGAACGGAGATAACATCAATAATGCTGATTTGGATTTCAACTGCTGGCCTGACCTTAGACTGCTTAAATCGGAGGAAAACGCTTGTTGTTGTATATGCTTTATTATCGTAGATTCGGCTTCGTTCAGTTCTTCTATGGTCAGGAATCCGGATTTCTTAGCTTCAGGGTTGCGCAGGTTAGAAATGAACCTTAGTATGGTAGATAAAATTCTCACTAACTTCATCCACCTTTCTGTTTTGTCGATCATTTCATCAAGCATGCAGATATCTCCATTCGTATTTAATTGTAAACCACTTACGTTCGAACGTTGATCTTCTTTGGTTTCCCTTACTTCGAATACCTTTGGCCAGGGTTCATCGTGCGTATAAAGCCATTTGAGTCCCTTCCACCATAACTCGTTTGATATTAACTTGGTTGGTTTGATGCCCCGAGTTGCTAAATCGGAAGGATTCTCTCCACTGCTTACATGTTTCCAAATAGCTTTTGGCACCAACTTGTGAATTTCGGCTGTTCGGTTTGCGACGTAAACCTTCCATCTCTTTGGTGGACCTGACTGTAACCACGATAAAACCACGGTTGAGTCAGTCCAGAGATAGATTGGAGCTGTTGTTAATTCGAATGCTTGACATACTTTAGTGACAAGCCTAGCCAACAAATGTGCCCCACACAATTCAAGTCGAGGAAGACTTACGGACTGGATTGGTGCGACTTTACTCTTGCTGGTTACCAGGTTGGACATGATCTTATCATTGGAATGACTTCGGAAATAGATACAAGCGGCGTAGCCCAGCTCACTAGCGTCACTAAACCCATCTACCTCAATATTGCTTAAAATTGGACGAATCCATCTAGGTATTTTGATTCGCTTAATACATTCGAATTCAGACTTAATATTTGTCCAACGATTCTGCAGTTCTTCTGGTATGTTTTCGTCCCAACCTAGCTTAGCTAACCATAAATATTGCATCATTAATTTGGTTTTGATTATGAATGGGGATAACCAACCCAATGGATCGTAAATTCGTGAAATTATGGATAGGATGGCTCTTTTCGTACATATATTTTCCGTTGGAATATTCACATTAAAGTAAAAATGGTCATTGGTTGGATCCCAAATCAAGCCTAAAACATGTGTTACGTTCTGTTGATCCGAAAATGAAATAGATTGTGAGTGATCTGCCAAGTGCTGTATATTTGATTTCCATTTTCGTAATGGGAATCCATAATTTTGTAATACTAATGTCAACTTGGATTTCAAGTTTGCAGCTTCAATTTCATCCTGGGCGCCAGTGAGGAGATCGTCAACGTAGACATTTTTCTTAATCACCTTTGCGACTCTGGGAAGTTTTTGCTCGTTCTCGTCAGCCACTGAACACAATGCTCGCGTTGATAGGAAAGATGCTGCTGATGTACCATAAGTCACGGTTCTCAATTCGTACGTATCTATTGGTTTGTCTTCAGAAGTTCTCCATAGAATTCGTTGGTACTTGCATTGGCTGGGATCGATTAAGACTTGTCTGTACATTTTTTCAATGTCAGCGCATAATGCAATTGGAAATTGTCTGAACCGTAGCAATACTGTCCACAAAGAGGGTTGAACAATAGGACCGACCAATAATTTGTTATTGAGTGATACTCCATTTGAAGATAGACATGACCCATCGAACACAACTCTTAATTTCGTTGTTTCGCTATTATGTTTCCAAATGCCGTGATGTGGTAAATAGCATATTTCTTCGTGCTCTTTGGCTAGATCTGCAGCTGATAATTTGGTCATGTGCCCTATTGACTCGTATTCTTTCATAAACTCGCGATATAGTTGTCCGAAAATAGGATTTGATGTCATTTTGCGCTCCATGGCCAATAATCGATGTTTTGCAGCTGTATAAGTATTACCCAGGTTTGGCATGCCAATTTTAAATGGGAGTCGAACGATAAACCTTCCGGAACTATCTCGTTTCGTTGTAGCATTAAAATGCAGCTTACACTTATGTTCCTCTTCGTTCCATTCCTTCTCTGTACTAACTGCTTCCACTTCCCAGAATCCTTTAAGTATATCATCCAAGTTTGTCTCATCCTGTAATGATATATTAATATTACTTATTATTATATGAAAACACATATATAAATGAATTTTCATAAAATTAATTAATTAAAACAATTAACTTTCTTTTTGTGATATATTATTTATTTTTAAAAATTCAAGACCGGTTTCGGACATTCGTCCTTCTTCAGTTCTTGTTCTATTAATGAAAAAAATTTTGTTGTTGTTTTATTTTTTCGCTTTCTATGTAAACGACATCTTGTTTTGGATTGCTAAATCAAAAATTTTATTCGTTTTTGAATTAATTCTGTCGTTTAGCATGAGTGGATCATTCCGCCGTTTGTATATTTCAAATTCCTCAATTCTGTCCATTTTGTTGCCTTTATGGAGTCTATGAAGAATGTGTAAATTTGTTTCAAAATCCGTGTATGTATGTTTCTCGGTTAATAAATGTTGTGCAAAATTTGAATTACATTTTGTGGTTTTTTGGGTATTGTTGGCTTCATATATATGTTCGCTGAATCGTTGTTTGAATGTACGCCCTGTTTGGCCAATATAATATTTTGGGCAATCATTACATTTTAATTTGTATACGCCGCTGTCAATTTCGTTTTGTTGTATCGCTCTCAATTTGTGTTGTATTTTATTTTCTGTTTTGTACGCGATATTGTAGCCATAATTTTTTAAAATTTTGTGTAATATGTTGCTAGTGTGTTCATTATAATCTATTGTGATGTATCTTTTATTTTCTTGTTCATCAACATGTAAAGTGGTTAAATTTTGTTGTTGCATCTTGGTTACTATTTTGGTGTTTAATCGGTGAATAATGTTTGGATTGAATCCGTTCATATCAGCAATGTTGATGATAGTTTTTAATTCTTCAAAATAATCGGTGTTGTGCATGGGAATGCTGTTGAGTCTATGTATCATATGGCTGTATGCTGATATTTTATGTTGGAATGGATGATAAGAACTGTTGTGTATTGTGTGGTTTGTTTGTGTTGCTTTCCTGAATATTTTAAAAATGTGATGTCCCTCAATATTTTGTATTGTTAGATCCAAAAAAGTGATGGCTTTATTTGTTTCGGTTTCCAATGTGAATTTTATGTTGGGGTGTATATTGTTTATGTAAATGTGTAAATTGTCTATTTGCCTTTGTGTGCCTTTGAATAATATTATGATGTCATCAACGTATCGATGCCAATATATCAGGTTGTTTTTGTATTTGTTGCGGTTGTTGTGTATATATGTTTCCTCAAAAAAGTTTAGATAAATATCGGCTAGTGTACCAGATAGGGGGCTTCCCATTGGTAGACCTTCATTTTGTCTATAAAATGTTTGGTTATGTTGAAAATAGTTTTGCCTGGTTATTTCATTTAGTAAAACAATGGCTTCATTGACTTTTCTCACGTCAACTCCATTTTTCATTAGTAGATTATTAATGATTCCTATTGTTTCAGTAACTGGTATGTTTGTGTACATATTCGAAACGTCAAATGATGCCAGTTTTGCGCCACTGGGGATTGCGATTGATTTTATTTTGTGTACTAGTTCAATATTATTTTTTACCGACCAATTATTTTTTAGAACTATGTTATCCTTCAACCATTTGTTCAATACTTTCGCAATTTTGTAGGTGGGTGATGTTGTGAAGTTAACTAAGGGACGAATTGGAATTTCCGGTTTATGGAGTTTTGGTAATCCGTTTAAAGTTGGTGCTGTTGGTTTTATCATTTTGCTATTATATATCTGGTGCTTGTTTAAGATGTTTTCTGATTGACTGATTACTTTATTTATGGTTTTATGATAAAATTTAGTATCCTTATTGTTTTTTGTTTTTATACTTTTTTTGCATATTTCGTTGATGAATATTGTCCTAATTTCGTCTTGGTGGTTAAAATCGGTTTTTTGAATGTCATTTTCAATATTTAATAAATGGTTTTGGGTTTTCTTGTTGTTGTCCTGTGGCTTAATGTTGTGTTTTAATCCTTTTTCTAATAGTTTTTGTTCATCTACATCAAGATTTAATGTGGTCATGTTGTGTATTCGTTTGAAGAAGGTATGCGTGTTCAGGTTAGATGATGGTTCATGATAAAAAAATAAAAAAAATAAAAATTTAAAAAAAAAAAAAAAAAAAATTTATTAAAAATGGAATTTTTCCGTCTTTATAATAATTAATATTACGTAATTCCTCGATGTCATCAGTTGGCTTGCTTTGCAATTGTCCAGATATTACCCAACCAAAAATAGTCTCTTGAGCTATTGGGGATGTTGGTGAGATGATTACTTGGCCGTGTTTCAATATATTAAAAAAATAATCAGCGCCGATTAAAATATCGATGGTTTTCTTATTAAAGTAGGTCGGATCAGCTAATTTCAGATCATTAAATTGGTTGGCATTTTGATTCTCTAGGCGTTCATATTGAGATGTTTTAGTTATATGATCTAGGATGAATGCATTTAGCCGAAATTCACTGGAATCATTGAATCTGGAGCGAATCACAACAGTAGTTTTACCTTTGGTGGTGGTGTTAGAAGTAGCAAGTCCACTAATAATAATGTTGGCTCTCTGACGCAGCAATCGTAATTTTTTTACGCACTGATCTGAAATGAATGATACTTGCGAACCCGAGTCTAGCAATATATTACACTCGTGTGAATGACCGTACCGATCTAGTATATTCACCACGGCTGTGGGTAATATGGCATACCCCGTGCATGCTAAATGAGTTTTCGCATTATCGTTTTTACTTGAACTTGGCTGGATGCTTTGTACTTCTTGATAGACAGCACATGGTTTGGATGAACTGCTTTCACTTGGTGGGTTTACCTTAATATGTAGTTTTGCAACTGGCTGTTCGTTATGGATTACGCTGGCTGAGTGTGACGTGCTGCTTACGGTAGATACGACGCCGTCGTGCAACAAACTGTGGTGCCTGCGACCACATTTATTACACGATCGTCGAGATTGACATCTGTTAGCTCGGTGCGATGGGGATAAACAATTGAAACAAACATTCAATTTGAGTACTTCGTCTGGCTTCCTCGTTGACTCTAGCTTTTGAAATTTCTCACATTCAAATAATTTGTGCGGCTTCTGACATAACGGACATGGTTTTGCTGTGCTGGAATATCTCTGATCAATGGAAATGCTATGCGACTTTGCTGCCATTGATTTGCTTTGATGTGGTTTACTGGGTTCGCATGGCTCTAAACCATCACAACGTTTATTAATGAACTGTAGAAATTGTTCGAATGTCGGATTCTTATTACTATCTATTGAAAATGTCCAGGCTTGCTGCGTCTCAGGATCAGTTTTCATTAGCAAGATATGCAATAGCCAATGATCTCGCGTTTCAGCTTCCGCCCCCATGGCTTGAAGTCCACGAATAACTTGATCAGCAACGTTGTGTATATTTCTTAATTTCTTAGCGGATTTCTCTTTTATAGGTGGTATATCAAGGAATGTTTGTATGACATGGCTTATGGCAATATTCCTTTTATCGTAGCGATCACAAATTTTAGACCACGCAGCTTTATAATTTGCATCTGATATATTCAAATGTCGTATGAGCTCAGCAGGCTCTCTCTTCAGGCAGCTTCTTAAATATTGAAATTTTTCAACATCTGCAAGATATGATTTGTTATGAACGGATGCCGTAAATAAATCCTTAAAACTTTGGAATTCCTTATAATCTCCATCGAAAGTTGGCACGTGTAGCCTTGGAAGTCTTGCAGTGAAATGCGGTTCTTCTGATGATTGATTTAGGAAGCTTTGATTTAATGTTGTAGACACTGTGTCTGTAAACTTAGATAAAAAATCGTTCTGCTGTGCCGTTGTACGCGCCATAACTTCATTAAACTGATCGAGTATTGAAACACTTGCTGTAGCACGAGTAGCTAGAAACTCATTCAACTTAACCTTTAAACTTAAATATTTCGACTCGATTTCAACTATTTCTGATTCGCAGTCTAAAGCAGTTAGTTTCGCATCGGCTTCTTCAAAAACATTAAACGCACGCTCTAATAATTCTAAACGAGATGTTACTTCATTCGCCCTGGTATCTTTATTCATGTTTTCCGCAAATGATGTGATACGTGTAATGCTACCCTTAGCTTGACCTCGCTTGCTAGTCCAGTCCTTTATTTTTTCTGACGCCATCTTACTCGCGATTTTCGTTAATAATTTTAATTCTCGATAAAATACTAAAATAGTTAGATATTTCGAAATTATAATTTCTAGAAAATTATCTCTAGTGTTCCCTTGTCACGTAAATAAATGCACTTTTAGGTTAGGTTACCGCGTGTTGGATTTTTATACGCTTCCAATGAAATGTCTCAACAATATGTGATCACTTAAAATCTTGCACTGTTTACACTTTATTCACTCGATTTAGAATGTTTGCACTTGACTATATATGATCAAAATTATTTACTTACAACTGATTGCGCAAATTCTTAAATAGGTGTGGATCGGTAAGAAAAGGTGCTTAAATTTTACCAAATCCGGCTCGAAGGACCATGTTTCTTTATGTACGACAGGTGAAATAAAACCAAAACCCAATTGTACAAACTTATTGAAAATTATTTATTTCTTAATTATTGTGGTAGCTTAATTGTTATTTAATTTATATTTTTACAAACCTATACGGCTGATGGTCGGAAAACAAGTGAACGAGTTTTATTTTTGATACACATACATAAATCTAAAATATGAATACATTATTACAATTTGTACTAGAACTTAATCTAAAAAATGTGAAATTTACGTAAGTATACATTGAGCTGTCAGTAGACATTTGTTGTGTAAGTATTTTTATAATATAAATATTCTTAATTTAATTTAATTAATTTAATTACAATAATATTTCTTAATTTCAGATTTGTGAATGAGTTATCATAATGGTTATAATTACAAATAAAGATAAGTATCATTATATTAAACTGGTATGTTGATCGAAATTCGAGTGACAATTTCTTTGGTTTATTTTAGGTAGCGCCAATAATACGCAGAATAGGATGCGGTATTAAACTTTAATGGAATAATAGCGATGTATTGCTACATGAATATATGTATGTTGTTAACCGTGGATTATTGTGCAGTGTAGACAATTAATAAATATAAATGTCAATAAGTATCGTTGTTTTGCATTTCTTGATTATTAACCTTGAACTTGGTTGAAACTTGATACAGCTGATTTAACTTTTTATGATGACGATGTGCATTCATTGAGCATGAACAACTATATTTAAACTAGCACTATAGGTAATACCAATATTAAAAGTTATGTATCTAGATTTTGAACTTAAAACCATTTGAACCAACAGTAAACCAATTTTTAATTTGAATCAAATCTTCATTAATCACACGCTGCAGACCACCAAAGTTATTTTCCGAGTATAGACGGCGTCCCAAAATTTTAGCAGTAAATAAAATAAAATAAAATAAAAAATAAATATCATCAGCAAAATCTGTGATACTTCCCTTTAGTTTAAATTTAAAAATTGACATTGAATAAACTAAAAACAGTATCGGTCCTAGCACAGATACTTGCGGTACACCGATATCAACTATCAGTTGTTTACTTACTACATCATTGATCTTCACACATTGAGATATGTTCATAATGTAAGATTTAAACAAGTTGTAAGCTACATCACGTATCGCACAAATTCAATAGCGCATCCTCTGTATTTTTATTCTTCGTAAAGCCAAATTGCCTTTGATCAAAAAAATTATTTTTTTCTAGGAAGTCAACAAGTCTATTTTGACAATTTTCTCAAAAATTTTTGGAAAAAGTACTTATGCTGTGTGCCTCAGAAGACTTTTCAAACTAAACTTTTCAAATTTTGAAGCTTTCGCTATTTCCTCATAGATGCTTGGTGAAATGCAGTTTACGAGCTTACTTGCAATAAAATGTCAACTGCCAATATTCCAAACCTACCTACGGTTGATAGATCTCTGGACCCCACACCATGGAATATTGTGCACTTCTCGCTAAATTCGCAAATGCCCGTTCCAATGAATTTTTTATGTAACATTAACTAATGTCGCTCCCGGTATCAACTAGTGCACAAAGTTCCTTTCCATTGAAAATTACATTTTTGACAGCTTTAGGTGAACAATCATTCTGATTCCCTATGGCTGCACAAGATTTAGAACTTTGAACCATCAGATTTTTTCGCGCAATCTTTTCCTAGATGCCCGGTTCCACCACAGTTGAAACATCTTGGCATTCTTCGGAATTTATTTGACTTTTTGTTCTCAATTGGCTTTGTTGTTACGCTCTCGATTGGTGCTTTTATCTTAATTTTTTGTTTGATTTATTCATAAATTACGAGTTTACTTTTGAAATCATTCATAGAGGTTGATCCATATAAAACCGCCTTACTATTTCCATAATCGATTATTCCACTTATACATAGTAATCGATTATCGAAGCATCTTCCAAGTTGCCGGTTTGACCTAGTTCACGCATAGCGATTAAATAATTTTTGAAAGATTCGAGATTTGCCCAGGTATCAGTAACCGCCAAACGTAAACTATCTTTTGCGTTCCAGTTAACAGTCTTTTTGAATAAATAACTTTCTGTTCAGCATTCCATTTCATACATACAGCAGCATCTTCGACATCCTGAATCCATTTCTCGACGGGATAATCATCCTCCCCGCTAAACTTCGAAAGCGATTCTTCGACATCACTAAAACTTAAACAAGCTCCAGCAGTAGGCACGATAGTAGATTTCATTCTGATTTCTTTATCTTCATTCTGATTTCTTTGTCTTTCAGCGCCATCTCCCGTATTCGTAACTCTTCTAACTGGATATTATCTTCCTGTTGGTTGCCGTTAAGTTCGCTAGCGTTAGTCTCCCTACTTCTATTTGTCATATCTCCGCTGTTACCACCCGTGTTGGTTGGTTCAATAGCACTGTATTATTTGAATTCACCGACTCGTCATTCACAACTCTCAAACATTTCCATCATCTTACGCATTCAGGTGAATTATAAAGATTATTTTTTTTTCGGCCCTTATTAGTTAAAATTTCTTAATAATTTGTTATTTGTTAAAACAACTTTACTTCATATATAAACACAATAAATTATAAGAACCGTTCTAGTTTTATCTTTTATCTTCACTAAATTAAAACTCTATCTAACAACACTTATTTTTAAATTTCACGCAAACGTCCTTGATACACAATACAGTACTTTAGATTTCTCGACTCACGAATTCGGTGTTATTCAACGGCACTTTATATCACCACAAATCTTGGTATATGGAAAATCCCTCACGGATTTAAAAATTCGCTAACTATATTAACTTCACGATAAAGTTTTATACATGTTAATCACCACAAACTTAAATGTTTAATCGATCGGTTTTCCCTGTTTGGAACACAACGTCTGAAACGTACCAAAACTAAACCTAAACGTACAAAACTATACATTTGCTTCAAGAAAACTCAACAAGTTAAGGAATTTCCTTAATATATGTTGCTCAAAACTATCCGCTGATCGATCCCGGTTGAGCCCCAAAGGGCAGAGTTTAATTAGTGTTTAAGAAAAAAGCACGAGTTGTTTACTACTCGAAACACCAAAATCAATTGCTTCAATCTGATTGTATGGTTAATAATCGTTTTACATAACAGGAATAATATATAAAGCAATTATACAATTTAAATATAACATAAAATACGATAGGTACAGGCTGCATCCTAATTGAGTTGAACAATTCGGATACCTTAAATCCTACATATATATTTAAATCTTATTTCGAATTACATACTTTTAATAAACGACTCGGTTTGTTTTTTATTTGCCGTCATTTATTTAAACGAGACATTGAAAAGTTTAGTTGGCTATAAGGCACAATTGAATACTTTTAACCTAGTGACATCTATTTAAATATTGCATGAATTACTGGGTCTTACAGAAGTTTAGTTTGAAAAGTTTTCTGAGGCACACAGCGTTAGTAATGTAATAGGCCTATAATTATTAAGATTTCAACGTGAATCCTTTTTAAAGAGTGGTAAGACTAAGTCACGTTTCATGTCGGATGGAAATATTCCATTTACAAGACAAGAATTAAAAATACATGCTAGAACATACTTTATTTCAGGTAATACTTTTTTTATTAAGATCGAAGAGAACTGACCAAAGTTGGTCGAATAAGAATTTTTCAAAGATCCAGTTGTACCACTAATTTCAATTTCAGATGTAGGAGACAAAAATAATGTAGACGAAACACACGAGTTACATAAATTATTGTTAACTGAAAATCTCACCTTATTAAAGCTAGCCGAAAGAGGCAAAATATCGGTAATGCAGTTAGTGTCTTGGCTAAATCAGGAGAAAGATGCCAGCCGACATATTTCAGCCGAAAAATATTTTAAATAACCTAGAAACTGGTATTTTCTTGAAGTGATATTACGACTGAATAACGGCTCGTTTTGGTTTCATCAGAAAAGCCAAATATAAAATATATAAATTTGTATAAATTCAACCTTTATAGTGTCATGTTTGGAAAGTGGTTCAATAAAATTGCATAGCCAATAATAATACCTAGAAAACTCAGCTGGGCAAGTTTCATGTGAGAAGCTTGCGAAAATTCATCTCAATAAAAGGCTCGTATAAAAGTAAAATACTTGTAAAAATTCAAACTTAAAAGTGTCATGTCTGGAAAGTATTTCAATTAGTGTGCCTTACCAACGATTATCGCTAGAAAAATGATCAGGGCAAGTTTCATGTGGGGAGCTTGAGAAAATTCGTTTGAAACAAAATTCTATATAAAATTAAAAAATTTGTTTAAATTCAACCTTTAAATTGTTATGTTTGGAAAGTATTTCAATTAGTATGCCTTACCAACAATTATCCCTAGAAAAATTATCAAGGCAAGTTTCATATGCGGAGCTCGGGAAAATTCGTTTGAAACAAAATTCTATATAAAATTAAAAAATTTGTTTAAATTCAACCTTTAAATTGTTATGTTTGGAAAGTATTTCAATTAGTATGCCTTACCAACAATTATCCCTAGAAAAATTATCAAGGCAAGTTTCATATGCGGAGCTCGGGAAAATTCGTTTGAATGAAAATCCTACATAAAATTAAAAAATTTTATAAATTCAACCATTAAAGTGCAATGTCAGGAAAGTATTTCAATTAGTGTAGCTTACTATCAATTTTGCCTAGAAAAATTATCAGAGCAAGTTTCATATGGGGAGCTCGGGCAATTTTGTTTGAATGAAAATCCTATATAAAATTAAAAAATTTGTATAAATTCAACCTTTAAAGTGTCATGTCTGGCAAGTATTTCAAGTAGTGTGCCCTACCAACAATTATGCCTAGTTAAATTATCAGAGCAAGTTTCATGTGGGGAGCTTGGGAAAATTCGTTTGAATGAAAATCATATATAAAATTAAAAAAATTGTATAAATTCAACTTTTAAAGTGTTATATCTGGAAAGTAATTCAATTAGTGTGCCTTACCAATAATTATCACTAGAAATTAGGATTTTTTTTAATTTTATATGAACTTATCATTCAAAGGAATTTTCCCGAGCTCCGCACAAAGAACTTCGCTTAATAATTTTTCTAGTGATAATTGTTGTCTAGGCACACTAATTGATATTCTTTCCAGATATGACACTTTAAAGGTTTAGTTTATACCAATTTTTTAATTTTATATATGATTTTCATTGAAACCAATTTTTCCAAGCTCCCCACATGAAACTTGCCCTGATAATTTTTCTAGGCATAATTGTTGGTAAGGCACTTGAAATACTTTCCAGATATGATACTTTAAAGCTTGAATTTATAAAAAAAAATGTATATAATAAAACACAATATTTCGGTGTCACTAACTTAAACGTGATATTTATTTTATTTGTAAAATGAAATTACGATCGTTTCGGATGTTACTCCTTTATGAAATTTCTAACAAACATTAACTAAAGTTATGCTAAAAAACTGCTTTTTTTTTTGTTTTTTTTTTTTGTTTGCCTACATGCCTTTTGAATGTTATTTCCGCCTTATTTTGTTTTTCTTCTTAAAGGGGTGGTACCGCCCTTCTGTTTAGTATATACCTGGTGTATGCTTTATGATAAAAACATATAAGAATTTGTTGACCATCTGGTTTTTGTTGGTGTTTATGTGCAAAATGATATTAATTACGGATTTACAATGAGGTCGTAAATTTTGTTGCGGCCAATTTTCTCGTTTAGTAAAAATGGATTATATCGTTCCTTGTATATTTCCAGTTCTTCTAATCTGTTCATTAGTAACCCTTTTCGTATTTTGTGTAATACCTGTGAGTTTGTGTTGATGTCAGTGTAATTATGTTTTTCTGTAGTCAAGTGTTGTGCATATTTCGAGTCGATTTTTGGTTTTCCGATTTCTTTTATATGTTCTGTAAACCTAACTTGAAAACTTCTACCAGTTTGTCCGATATAGAATTTGGGCAGTCATTACATGTATTCTTATACATTCCGGTGTCTATTGGTGTATTTATGTTACGTTGTTTGAGTCGATTCCCTAATTTGTTGTTTGTTTTAAATGCCATTGTGTATCCGTGTTTTTTAAAAACATTCGTTATATTCTTGTTGATGTTATTATTGTACTCTATGGTGATGTATTTCTCTGTTTCTTCATTTTGCTTGCTTAACGTGGTCATCATATTTTGTTGTTTCTTCCAAATGTACCTTTTGTTCATTCTGTCAATTAAGTCCGTGTTATAACCGTTTTTTATTGCTATGTGTTTAATGAGTTTTAGTTCTTCCATATAGTCCTGATTGTTCATCGGGATCGTGTTTAGTCTATTTATTTATTAAAAAGTTGAACGTTGCTATCTTATGTTGGTGTGGGTGGTTAGATGATTTGTCAATGGCGTGATCCGTTTACGTGGCTTTTCTGTATACTTTGAATGTATGCTTGTTGTTAACATTTGTTATTGTCAAGTCTAAAAAATTATTGGCTTTGTTCGTCTCCGATTCTAGAGTAAATTTTATGTTCGGATGTTTGTTGTTTATGTTTTTGTGAAGATTGCTGAGTTGTCTCATTGTGCCGTTAGATAGTATTAGAATATCGTCCACATATCTGTGCCAATACCTGATTATTTGATTTTTGTTGTTCGATTCTGTTAATATATGCTGATTTTCAAAGTGATTCATATATATGTTAGCTAAGGTTCCTGATAGAGGATTCCCCATTGGGAGTCCATCAGTCTGTGAATAGAATTTGTTGTTGTGTTGAAAATAGTTTTGTTCTGTAACTGCTTTAATTAGAGTGATAATTTCGTCAATTTTTTCTTTCCTGATTCCGTTTTTCTTGAATTTATACAAATTTTGAACATCATACTTTAAAGGTTGAATTTATACGGATGTTTATTCAAACCAATTTTCCCAAGCTCCCCACATGAAACTTGCCCTGATAATTTTTCTAGCACGAATTGTTGGTAAGGCACACTAACTGAAATACTTTCCAGACATGACACTTTAAAGGTTGAATTTATACAAATTTTAACATTTTAATTTTAGCTTTTCTGATGAAACTTAAAGTATAATTCCTATGGTAAACAGTGATAAGCCAAAAAAGAATGTATAAAAAGTTAGCCCAGGATTTTCATCCCAGGAAAACGAAATTGTTAACACTTAAAATATCGCGATACTATCCCAGGAAATCACTATCATTCTATTATTTTGTACCATCCCAAGAATTCATTGAAATGCTAGTATGTATTTTTAGTCATCCCAGGATATAAACATATATACATATATCGTTATATGTATATATCGCAATTAAATATAAGTAAACTTGTACATAATTTTTAAAGCAGTAATTAAAATAAAATATATGGAATCATTCTAAATTGGGTATATTCACAATTAATTTCAGATAGTGAATATTATATATGTTTCGAATATTAAATATATTGAATTAAGCTCAATTTAAAAATATGTTCTAAAAATTAATAAACAGGGAAAAATTCATATAACATAAGTGTGCATGGACAGGACATGACACAGTATATAAAGCCAAAAATAAAGAATGATTAAGTTACCTAGAAAGGGGACTTCAAAGCAGCAAATATCGATAAAAATGAGTTGGGCTCTGGTTACAATTTATCAAAACGTACCAAATTTTTCAATATCTGTGTGTGTGTGTGTGAAGGTGCTACTACACTAAGCCAAATCACACAAATCTCAGAGATGTTCTCAGGTAGTAACTATATTAGCTTTAAAGGTAATACAATTACCCTTCAAATTAGGTACGCTTCGTTCGCGTCCAAGTCTTTTTTATAGAATGAAGCGTACCTAATTTGATAGGTAATTATATTACCTTTAAAGCTAATATAATCACTACCTGAGAACATCTCTGAGATTCGCGTGATTTGGCTTAGTGTAGTAGCACATCCATACAGATATAGAAAAATTTGGTACGTTTTGATAAATTGTAACCAGAGCCCAAGTCTTTTTTATAGAATGAAGCATACCTAATTTAAAGGGTAATTGTATTACCTTTCAAGCTAATATAGCCACTACCGGAGAACATCTCTGAGATTCGTGTGATTTGGCTTAGTGTAGTAGCACATCCATACAGATATCGAAAAATTTGGTACGTTTTGATAAATTGTAACCAGAGCCCAAGTCTTTTTTATAGAATGAAGCATACCTAATTTAAAGGGTAATTGTATTACCTTTCAAGCTAATATAGTCACTACCTGAGAACATCTCTGAGATTCGTGTGATTTGGCTTAGTGTAGTAGCACCTCCACACACACAGATATTGAAAAATTTGGTACGTTTTGAAAAATTGTAACCAGAGCCCAAGTCTTTTTTATAGAATGAAGCATACCTAATTTAAAGGGTAATTGTATTGCCTTTCAAGCTAATATAGTCACTACCTGAGAACATCTCTGAGATTCGTGTGATTTGGCTTAGTGTAGTAGCACATCCATACAGATATCGAAAAATTTGGTACGTTTTGAAAAATTGTAACCAGAGCCCAAGTCTTTTTTATAGAATGAAGCATACCTAATTTAAAGGGTAATTGTATTACCTTTCAAGCTAATATAGTCACTACCTGAGAACATCTCTGAGATTCATGTGATTTGTCTTAGTGTAGTAGCACTTCCATACAGATATCGAAAAATTTGGTACGTTTTGAAAAATTGTAACCAAAGCCCAAGTCTTTTTTATAGAATGAAGCATACCTAATTTAAAGGGTAATTGTATTACCTTTCAAGCTAATATAGTCACTACCTCAGAACATCTCTGAGATTCGTGTGATTTGGCTTAGTGTAGTAGCACTTCCACACACACACAGATATTGAAAAACCACCTGATTTATACCCGTCACTACAATTAGTGTAAAAAGTGAAACGTTCCAATGAATAATTCATGAGTTCATGAGTGTCAATCCATATTTCAGTTAAAAATATAATTTCGAAATCTTTCGTGAACGCATCAGTATTTACCAACAGCAGGAGAAATAAATAATTAAATTAAAAATAATTTTTGAGAAATAACTTAAAACTTTTATAATTTAAATGAAATACTACCTTGATCAACAAGTTCTCGGAATAACCACCGTGTAGCGCTCCCATCGTTCCGATTTGAGTTCTGTTTCTTTGTTAAGTTGGTATATCTGTTGTTGATATTCTCTCTAAATCTTAGCGTCATAGCTTAACATTTGCAAAAGTTACGTAGTCAAGAGTACATCTACTCTGTGTTTGTTGGCGATTTTTCCATTATTTCCTCTCGGCTGCTGAAACGCGTTCCTCGTAATGGTTTTTTAACTCGATTGAACAGAAAGAAGTCACAAGGAGCCAAATCAGGTGAATTCGGTGGCTGTTGGATGGTATTTGTTGCATTTTTCGTCAAAAAATTACGAATAATGATGGCACTGTGCGACGGTACGTTATCATGGTGCAAAATCCACGAGTTTTCTGCCCACAATTCTGGTCTCTTTCGGCGAATTGCTTCACGCAAACGTCTCATAACGCCCAAATAATACTCTTTGTTTACGGTCTGGCCTTCTGGCAAAAATTCATGATGCACTACACCGTTGTAATCCATGAAAACCGTGAGAATTGCCTTCTTTTTTGACTGAACACGACGTGGTTTTTTTTGGTGAACGCCATTCACTTGCCTGATGTCTGGATTGCGTGTCGTACTCATAAGCCCACGTCTCATCTCCAGTAACGATCCTTTTGATGAATGTGGGATCGGATTTAGCCTCGCAAATCATGTCTACAATTGTAAATAATTTCTAAAATTGTAATAATCGCCAACACACACAGAGGTAGATGTACTCGTGACTACGTAACTTTTGCAAATGTCAAGCTATGACGCTAAGATTTAGAGGGAATATCAACTTAATAAAAAAACAGAACTCATATCGGAACTTGTTGATCAAGGTAGTATGTACTGCATTTAAATTATTTTCGATTACTTTTACTATTTTTTATTTATGTATTGATTATTTTTAAAGTCACTTAAAATGTTGACAATTGTACCATTGAATTCATAAAAATGACTTGAAGTACTTACTATAAGCATTGAATTTTGTAAAAATTAAAAATGAAATAATGACTTAAGAAACATAGGTGACTGTTATTAGAAAATCATAAAATATCAAAACAACTAAGTGCAACAAAATGCAATTTACTGAAACAATTCTATTTTAATATTGGTATTATCACAATGTATGATAATAATGGTATTAAACCCTTCAAATAAAACTGTAACATGTCCCTAATGTCATCATACTTTTCTCAAATTAAGGGTTAAATTTTCAAATATTGTTTTCTCAAACTATATAAAATGCACATAAGTGGTTTTCAATTTTTGGTAGAGAAATTTTAGCGCAGTCCGCAATTATAATTCTTAAAATCTTATATTTGTCATTAAAACTATCCCTAAACTCGTCTTTCAAAAATAAAGGGAACCATGTCGTCTTGATAGGATAGAAAATAGAAACTAAACAAAATTCAACAAAAGAAACCATGTTAGTTTTTGCAATGAACAGCATTTTTACAAAAAGATATTTAGAAATTTTCCACCATTTTATTAAAAACGATTTAAAAATCTAAAAACTTATATAATGAGACCATAATCTATCGAAATACCATCCAGTAAGTAGGACAAATTATGTCATTGCTAACAACAATAAAAACAAAATTGTTTAGAACATGAACAAACCATAAAATATAACATCGAGTCACGTAGATATTTTCATTATTTTTACTGCAATTAAAATACATAATTAGTTGCAATTATGACGTTTTTCGCAAACGTTTTGTTTATATTTTGTCTGGTACTTTTTTTCTAATGACAGTATTTGCTGCCAAATAATAACACCATTTAAAACAAAGCCACTCGTATCGTATTTGCACACACGGTCATAGAATATATAAGAGCATATTTATTAAAACCCCATTGAATTTTAATGACTTAGAAATTTAAAACATTTACGTAAAGCAGTGTATTTAGTAAATTGTTAAAAAAATATTTCAGTTTAAAATATAATTAAAGCATTAGGAAATTAGAAAATTTAAATCGTGACGCTAAAATAAATAAATTTGCATAGAAAAAGTTTCCTGTGCTAGAAAAAAATAACTTACGGTGTATTAAATTTTCAACGATTCATGCGTTTATAGTAATAGACATGAACATATTAGCCGTAATATGTATATAAATAAATACCGTTTATAAATTTAACACGATAGTTTCGTTTCTTATCTGCAAAAAAAATCTTTACGAATTGGTAAAAGCAACTATAGCAAAAAAATTCTTTGCAAACTGAAAATTATCAAATAGTTATAGAAAACCAGATAAACTTAGACTTTCTTATTCGAATACCAACAACTTAAAAGTTTATACAATTCGTAACAAACCGTTAAAATTAAAAGCTTACAACAAAATAAAATAGACTACTGTAATAATTTCACTTTAAACATTTTCCTGATTTAATAAAATTTCCGATTTTCTTTTAAGAAAAAAACAAAACAAAAAATAGAAGAAGATAAAATAAAAATTGGAGCAAACTTTGTAGTTTTAAACAAAAAAAAAAAAAAAATCTGTTTTTTAATGAGAAATGAAATCAATGAAAAGCTGCCTCACGCCATTTTGAGTTTGAGTTTGTGATAAAAAAAACTAGCAATGTAACAAAAACGTATTAATAGTTTTATCATTAATACTTATACCAAACTAATAACAACAGTGTTTTTCACAGTCGGTATAGGTTATACGAGTACGTACCACATACGCCATATGTATTTCACAAAACACTTTTCCCTGCTGTATTGGCTATATTTTGCTACTGTTTACTAGTTTTTTGTTGTATTATTATATTATGAAAAAACTTCTTTTTTATAGTTCTGTATTGTTGTTACCCAGGATTCGATTATTCAATATTGTTATAATAGACGAGAAACGGATGAACAGGAAGAAAGAAAATTTATTGGATTTTTCTTCTTTCATTGTATATGGTATACATATGTATGTACGATGTTATGAGATTTGCTTGGTTTTTGTGTTCATCTTGTAAGAAGTTCGATGTTAAACCAATGTTAGATTAAAGTTTTTTGCAAAGGTGGATAACAAAAAACTGTGTTATTTTATGGTAATTTTAAAGGAGAGACGAAAAACTGTTTAGTTAATGGATTTGTTTTGAGAGAATTAAAAATGCTCGTAAGATGTATTATTTAACAGTTGTTGAATTTTATTTTGTTGCAGTTAGTCTTTAGTGATGTGAAATTTTAACGGATTGGTGGAACAATACCTGTTTATCAGGTGTACATATATGAAACCGGAATTTACCAATAAAAGAGAGACAAAATCTCATGAATCAAAATCCCGAAGATAAAAATCCCGAGGATACATAATCTCGAGGGTACAAAATCCCGAGGATACAAAATCCCGATGAGACTAAACCCCGAGTAAACAAAACCCGTAGGGCAAATTTGCCTGAAAAAAAATCCAGAAATAAAAATCTAGAAATTACCAGAGAAGCAATCCAGGAAAAATAGTTTGATCATTATATTAGCGAAAAAAATTCAAATTTAGAGGCATTTTTAGAACTTTCTCATCACTTGAAACATTTGTGTATCAGTAGAAACGATACGAGCGATACAATTCCTTTGATCTGTGTCTGAAAGGTTGACAAAGCAATTTCCATTATCACAAATATTAAGAACTCTTACGAAAAGCTATAAATATTGATTTTAACTTAGGCCACACTTTGATATTTGTGTTCCTGGATTTTTTCATCGGAATTTTTAGTTCCTGTATCTTTTTTTTTTCTAGATAAGGTAGCCAACCATCTTTCAGAAAATCATTTTAAACCTCCGCGTTCCCGAGGAAAATCCGGGCGGAATTCAATTTTATTCGGGATTTCCTCGGGATGGGAATTTGTACCCTCGGGATTTTGTCCCCTCGGAATTTTATACCCTCGGGATTTTGTGCCTTCGGGATTTTATCCCAATTTGAATCCCAAAAAAACAAGTTTCTTAAATATAACAAACTTTTTAAATAATATTTTAATTCGTCATGCCTTAGAGCTTGAGGGCTACCGCCCCCAAACCCCGCTTTGACGTTTTTTAGGAATTCTAACATTCATAGAAATTAGAACATTTTTTAACAAAATTGTGTTTTTTAATAATTACTTAAATACTAACATAAAAAAATCCCCAAGGCCGCTTAGCATTATTCCTTTCTGCACAAGGATGACAAGAAATTATGTATGTAGCTTCCTTTTGTTTTCATATTGTAGTTAAAAAAATTTTAATGGAGTCTACCTTTTTAATAGGGCACGTTATTTTGCATTTTTTGGGTTTTTTTTATTTTTTGAAGGCACTAGGCCAATTGACAAGAATCACAGAGATGGTTCCAAATAGATAGGCTTTCTTAATATGTATGTTTTATTAAAAAATACAGGGTTGGGCTCTAGCGACAAATTTTCAGGAACTTATCAATTTTACATAAAACGTTGAATGTGCTGATACACTAAGTCAATTAACACGTACTTTAAGAGATCTTCCCTTATTGTGAGCATTGGCATGTTTTTTAAATTAAGCGTTTTTCGATCCAATAAATGATTTTCGTTTTTTAAATTTTATCCGAACAATGGCAGATTGCTGTGTCCAGAACTGTACAGAGAAATAGAATGTTTGTTGAAATGGTGTACGCAATTTATTTTTTTAAAGTTTATTGTTTATTGAGAACGATCTTTCCAGATCAAAATTTTCGGATATTTCAGATAAATTATTTTTTGTAATCTCTCCAATGTAGTAAAAAACAGGCCATACATAGGCCATATATAGAGTAAGGCTTTCTTAATATGTTACCTAACCACATTTACGAAACATTATTCATCTTTTTTTCGCTGTCATTCTGCCAACCTTCCTTTACATAATCAATCACATCAACTAAACAAATTTGTTTCACCAATTCATCCAAATTATCAGCAGTCTCCATTTTCGCGATTATTATCGTAAGCATTCGTCGCCTACAATGGGATTTAAAATTTTGGGTGATACGATCAAGCGATTGTGAAATGCTGGTGGAATTTCCCGGTACAAATAATAAATGAAAAATGATTTGCTGCATTGCCCAACAAAAATAATTTTTCGTTTCTCTTTAAAAACTTTTCTATCAATTTTTTTTAGTCATTCTTCAAAAATGGAACTGGTCATCCACGCTGTCCGGTTACAACATATTGGCTGTTTCGAAGAGTTGATTACAAGGGATTTCTCTTTTTGACCAATGGCATTGGCACGCATCATTAGGAAGTTTTGTTGCTTACATTTTTTGAAACCATGTGCATTCGTTCCTTTAGCAACAAACGATTTTTTAATTATTTGTTTATTACCAATATAGAGAAAAAATCTGGTTAGATAAAAATAATAAAATATAATAAAAACCATATAACAAAAATTAAACAAATTCACAGTCGATTTTGGAAACTAATAAATCACGTACAAAAGTAGCTGATATTTCTAACCTACGAATAAACAGTGGTTCAATCTATTATAATACCATGCTTAAGTTGTACTAAATTTTCTAAAATTGTTATGGAAAATTACTTCCCAATGTCCTAGAGCCTCATGCTATAGCTCTAAAAAAAACCAAAAAAAATCTAGGCGGCCCCATTCTCCTTTGATTTTGAAATTATGTCCTCCTTCAAGATCAATCTAATAGATAATTACCCAATTCATTCCTGACTCTGGAACGCTTTTCTTATATTTCCAATTTACATCTCCGAAGTTTCTAATTCAGTAGCCTAAGTGATATACATAAGTGTTGATGATTTGATAATAACAAGGTTTTCTTACAGAAAACGTTTCGGGTTCGATGCTCATTAAAGTCCGTATTCATTTTAATATTTTTTTTCATAACGGCATTTTATTGGTTTATACGAATTGAAAAACATAAAATTTTGTATTGTAAAACAATGAGTATGTAATAAATTTTGTAAAACTGTTAATCAACATTTAAGCTGATACAGCAAATTATTTCATTCGATATTTAATCATTTCCAAAAAAAATTCGGGTTCGACAAGGACGTTTTGCATTATTTATTTATTTTTTATTTTTATTTTATAAAGGCATTTCAATGCATCATAAGGAATTGAAAAATATAAAATTTTGTATCCTTAAGCTTTAAAATGGCAGCATTAGACAATTAGGGTTATTCTACATTTTTTTTTCTATCGGAACCATAAAGTAAACCAAAGCAGAACCATCTTGATATGAATAGAGCCGTCATGTAAAAAATGAACTTAAAATAAAGGACATAGAAACACTAAAAAATAATTTATTTTCATAGAGTTTGTATGAAAAAACGCGATTTCGATTGACGAAAAAATATGAATTAAAAATTAAACCTAGATAAATAATTTTTTCTGAAATCACTAATAAACAATTCAATGACTAACTCATTTAAAGCACAGATTCTCAAGCTTCCCCATTTTCCAGATATAATCAAAAGAAAATAAGGGAATTAAATTAAAAAACGTTCTACAACAACAACAATATGTATTAAAAAGAGAATATTCTATTTAATGACGTCATCACTTATTCACAACTAAAATCAATGGTAAAAAAAAGACAATACGTTGAACAGCCAAAATTAAAATAAATCAAAGAGAGTCAAAGAGAAAAAATTATCATAATATGCATTGAGCGCGAAGAAATCAAAAAAATCAAATCAACCCAGATTGTTATGCATCACAAATAAACGACATAACCAACAAACATTAACTGTAATATAAATGCCTTATTTATTTCTCAAGTATTAAAAATATTATTGTATTTAAATTAAGACACAGCTAAAAATAAATATAACATGATTAATATTTGGCATCGATTTTTATTCCCAAAAATTAATGACCCATTCAAAATAAGTTTTTGTTTAGAATATTTGAATTGTCATAACATTTGAGAGCGGTGTATCAAATAAAATAGCTCTTACTTATTATTCCCGTTCCTAGATGTCACTTAACACACAATTAAAAACAACAGGGATTCGGGCTGAGTAAACGATTTGAAAGAAAACTTTTTACGTAAAATTACCATAATTTCTTTCAAAGCAATGGTTTAATTTTAGTCAATTTATAAAAAAATTATATTAAATTAATTTTTATTACAATTTAATTATTACTATAAAGGCAAGCCACAAAAATATGTTTAACCAAATCAAAAATCAGACCGATTTTAGAATCCGACCGGTTCGATCACCTATTTGATTTTTTTTATAAGTTTTTCATTGTATGCGACATCTATGGTTTAAACAAAAGTCGTTAATAAAGCATTGCCACATGATATGAATCTGTATTCGGACAGAATTTTGTCATGTGGAATGCTTTTAGAAGGAGACTAAAAAGAGATGGTTATAATTGTTTATAAATTTTATGTTATGACGTAGTTTACAACAACAACATTCCATAAAAGTTTAGCAATAGTTTATATTCCAAGAGGATTTTCACTAAGAAATAAACTTTTTTATGATTCGATTTTTCAATCAAATAAAATCACATGTTTTATGAACATTTTCGTATAAAAATAATGTAAAAGCTCATAATTCTTATAGACTAAAAATGTAAATGAAAACAATCGTTTTCCCATATAGTTTCATAGTAAAGAAAAAATGTTATGTACTTTATTTTAAGCTTAGTAAAAAATACAGTCAATGTGGAGGCTCTTATTTATAGAGTAGGCTCTGACCAAAGCAACCAACACGAATGAAACTGACAACTAGACATAATTTCTTTGAATTATTTACGAGCTTAAAGATTTCTCTGAAGTGATTGGAATATATAATAATAACAATATACTTAAGGAAACCCCGGACTCTGTTGGTCAGGCTGTAACGTACCAAAATAACAATGACAATTAAATTTGATTTCTTTTATGATTTGGGTTTAAGTGGTATGTACCGCACTGAACTAGGACTACAAAAGTCTTTGGTTCGATTCTTCTTAAAGTTTTTTCTTTCAAATTTTTTAGTTTTTTCAAAGTTTTATTAATATTTTTTTATTATTTATGTACTAACCAAATATTTTCCTTTAAATTAAATATTGATCTTTATAGTTACTGCAGTAATTACACAAAAAAATAAATGGCAAGCTTTTAAGATGCGCCTAAATATATGCAACTACTATTACAAATTATTTAAAAATTCTTATATTGTCAGTTGTAGTAAGACATGAACATTTTTCGGTAAAACATTTGTCTGAGGTTCGACTCTGCTCAACTCATGTTAGTTTTGTTTATCCGTTTTTTTTTTTTTTTTTAATAAAAACCCAGGCTCTGCCTTTTTGTCGGTCTGTAAGGTTTTGTGTGACGCCCCAACACATGTAACATCATTCTTAATACCCTTACTCTTTGGTTTAAGGTTTATTAAGGTACAATCATCCTTAAAAGCCTTTAATCTCGAAGTACTTTTACTCACCTGAGAAATACCGATAAAAAGATATCAAAAAAAATATCAATTAGATAAGATATCAATCAAAACATTACATAACTATAGTTATTCTCAAAATTGTATCCGTCCTAGGACGGGCTATACCCCCTAGTATCCAATAACTTGCATCTTCCCTTTTATGGAAGAAGCACGTAAGCTGGTGAATAAGCGGTTCTGGGAAGTCGCCGTAGAGCATACCTTTCACCGCTTTTTAGCAACAAAAATATAAAATTTGCACCCGGGCCACTTGATGGAGATGGCCGGTCCTACACTCTCTGTCGGTTAGTGAAAAATGCACCTAAACGGCCTTGTTTACGAGATAAATAACTTCAATTCTTTGATTTAAATCATTTTAAAATTTTATTTCAAATTTATTATCGAATAAACATTAACCTGAAAGAAAATTGATTCCTTAATCCAATGATATGCTGGTAAAAAATAAAATGAGATTTTGTAAGCAAATAATCGAGTTTTGATTGTTATTCTTTATTAACCGATTAATCGAGATTTGTCAATTATTTTTTTTATGTCTATTTAAGCATATTTCGATGAAATACATTAAATAATTAGAATTTCCAGAAATTTATTCAACCAAAATCTCATTTTACGAGTACTTGAAAGTTTGTGTCAGAACTAAAGTCATTCAAATTCATCTTAGCATCTGCGTTTAGATCCAATAATGGCAATACGCGGTTGTCATAATCCGTTCCTAGCCTAAACTTAGTTGATCAAAATAAATTGCCAAATTTCCAAAGAATATAAGTTACTTGCATTTGCATGTCAATCGAACTAATACAATAAACAGGCTAAACAAAGCCCCAAAACCAGACTGGCGATAAACTAACAATTGAGAATATCTAAGAGTTTTAAAGCGAATATGAACGACGGTAAGAATGGCGATGAAAATGACATACAATTTCGAGCAAAAGTAAATCTTAGTTCACTTGGCTGGGTCCGTGTAGGCCGATATTTTTTGTAACAATCGTGCAACACTAATTAATCGGTTAACCGTAATCGAATTTGAATCCTCTATTCAAGGGCAGCGAAATAAGGTCCCAGGAATTAATATTATAAAAAATTGGAATTTGAATCGGGAAAAATTGAAATTAAACTCAATTTTCTAGTTTTATTTCAAAAATGTAGATTTAAACCCCGAGAGAAAAATTGGAATTAAACTAGGAAATTGGGATTCTGCGGTTTATTCTGGGATCGGATCTAAGGAGGTTCCGCGTTTATTCTGTGGTTTTTGTTTTCCATTCATCATTAAATTTCCATTTGCCAGAATTTCAAACGAGCATGAAAATTTAATTCAGCAGAACATAATATGTTTCCTAGTTTATTACCCAAAAAAATGGAACTAAGCTCGGAAAATTACGGAATAAAACTCAGTAACTAATGTTTTTTATGAATATTTTTCGACTTTAATTCCACTTCTCCTGCAAATTAAAGGCAATCCAAGTCTAAACAATTTTTGCGACTTTAATTCCATTTTATTTACAAGTTTAATTCCAGCGACTTAATTTCGGGGATCCTCCCCGAACGATATTTTATAAATACATTGTCCTCTTTCAACCCCCTTCCTTGACAAGCTTGAATTAAATTTTTTTTTTCCAGAAAATGTTTTAAAATTCCCGTTTAAAAAACATTATTTTTCATTATTATTTGTTCCCGATCGCAATCTCTAGTTGTGCATACTATTCATACATATGTAAATCAACTTATTCGTATAGTAGTATTCGTGTGAATAATTAGGAAGTTTTCGTATATGTATGTATGTTTGTAAGAGAGAATAATGAATCATTTTTTAATATGGCTTCACCAATGTACGAAGTAATAATGGTCACGGTCAGAGGTCGGGGAGGTGGTCGTTTAAGAGAGACGATTTTACTATATAGAGAAGTTGTTTTAGCATTTATAAAATGGTATTTTCAAGAGGTGATATTTTTCGAGTGGTGGTCTCTGTGGAAGTTTTACTGCAGTGGATAAATGAGGCTTTCTTGTCGCCGGACCTACCTTGTTTAATATTTTTTTTTTTTTAAACATCTTTATTGATATGGCTACTACAATCTTAAGCATTATTAATTCATTAGTAAGGTTGACATTAGTACTTATGAGATAAGCATAAACTTGTGTGGGTCTGCTGGACCAGTATCCAGTTCCCTTAAGATATAATATTCATACGGTTAGCTCATGTGGTTTGATTCGTTTGAGCCGCCTTACTTCGTTTGTACTGTCCAGTAGTTGTACGGCCTCAACGTTGGTGTGGTTAAGAAGCCTCTTCTCTTGTTTAATGGCACATTCGCGGATGACGTCGTCTATCAATTGTATTTTTAGATCATTGTGTATTTCCCTGTTAGTCACAAATCGCTAAGCGTTGGTGACCATTCGAAGAAATTTATTTTGGCTACGTTGTATAATGTCTCTATTGGATTTATGAGTACAACCCCTTAGCTGCGCACCGTACATCCATATTGATTTAAAGATCGTCTGGTAGACTAGTCTTTTGCAATACAGGTTCATTTTGGAATGATGCCCAATTAACCAGTACATTTGACGTTGTTTTAATCGTATCAGTTCAGCTTTTTGTCTCACATGATGTTTCCAGTTGAGCCTTCAATCTAAATGCAGACCAAGGTATTTAGCCGATTCAGCCTGCGGCACTTGCACCCCATTGAGGTATATGTGTAGACTGTTATTTTTGTGTCGGAGCGTAAATGTCACGTGGGTTGATTTGAGCTCATTAAGCACTATTTTCCAGTCAATTGTAAATTTGGTGACGTTGTTCATTGCTCGTTGAAGATTTTCCACTGCCCTTGGTTGTGATTCGTCTACAGACATAATAAACAGTGTCGTCAGCGAACGTGCCGATGAATGTTTTATTCGTTGTAGGTATGTCCGCAGTGTAGATAAGGTAGAGGAGGGGTCCCAATACGCTTCCCTGCGGAACTCCCTATAGCGTTGGATAAAAGTCAGAACATGTTTCTTCATGGATGACTCTGAATTGGTGATCAGAGAGGTATGATTCAAGCAGCTGGCAATAGTTTTGTGGTAGCATTTTGCTTATCTTGAATGGCAATCCCTCGTGCCAAACCCTATCAAAGGCCTGAGATACATCCAGAAATACGGCGGGGCAATATTTCTTTTCTTCTAACGCTTGCTCTATTACCGTAGTTATTCGATGGACTTGATCTATTGTGGAGTGGTTATTCCTGAATATAAACTGAAAGTCAGGAACGTTTACCATTGGCTTTAGACGTTTTAGTAGTAGTTTTTCAAACAGCTTTGATAAGGTCGGAGGCAGTGAAATTGGTCTGTATGATGTTACTTCTTCATCTGGTTTCCTGGTTTCTTCAACATAATTATTTGGGCCGTTTTTAAGCATTTGGGTACATACTTCAATCTCATACAGACATTAAATAAGTATGTGATCATGTTGATTGCTTTGCGTGGAAGTTCCTTGAATAGACCCGGTGATATTTCATCAATTCCTGGTGCCTTTTTTTGACTAAGACTTTTGTCGATTTCTTCAGCAATTTCCATTTGCGTGACCCTTTTCAAATCCTGATTTGGTTGATAGACAGGTGTTACATCAATGTTGGATTGAATGTCATGGGGTTGAAACACTGTTGCTAGGTGTTGAGCAATGAGTTCCGCTTTTTCTTTGTCATGACGAACCCAATTGCCTTGAGCATTTCTTATAGGTGGTACTCGAACTACAGGTCGTTTAAATTTTTTTTGTTGCTTTCCATAACGAGTAGTCCTTATCCATTTATGGACCTAGCCCGCTTAAGTAGTTGTCGAAGCAATCCTGTTTGAAGCTTTTGATTAGCCTATTGACTTTGTTACTTATTCGATTGAAGGTGGTTTTGTCAGCGGAATTTCTGGTGAGATGCCATATTCTCCTTGCCTTTCTCCTTTCCTTTATTTGTTCCCTGATTTCAGCCGGGTATTTGACTTCAATCTCCGCTTTGTCCTTTAATTCTGGAGTAGCTAGACTGGCGGCCATACGAGTGTATTCAATGAAATTGTTTGTTTGTTGTTCCAATTCTTCATTACTTTTAATACTAACTTTTAATTCAACTAGCTCTTCCAGTTTTTCTCTGAAGAGATCCCAATCCGTGAATCTATTAGTAAGGTTTTGCTTTTTATTTTTCTTGATGACAATAGCGCTTACTGACAACAGTACAGGAATGTGATCAGATGTTAAGTCGTTAATTCCTTCGACTCTAGTGTAACTGGGTGAAATACCTTTTATGATGAAGAAATCAAGCAGATCTGGTATTTTTCCTGCATCCGTTGGCCAATACGTTGCCCCCCTTGGAGACAGATATTCACATTTGTTTTCATGAATGGCATTGAACAAAGCATTTCCTTTCCCAGATTAGCCTGGAACCCCAAGCTGTATGTTTTATATTATAGTCCCCTCCAATAATAAATCTTGGACCGAGCTTATTAAAGACGTTATTAAATTGTGACTTCGTTGGTGTATGCCGTGGAGGACAGTATGCTGCCGCAATATTTAGATCTGCGCCATTATATTGGTTGAAATAATAGTTGCTTGCATATAGCTTTCTCGAATATCCTCTTGTTGATTATGTTTGATATTATTTTTAATTAGTACAGCTGAACCACCTCTGGCTCTTTCACTAGGATGGGTTGTCCAGTAGGAATTAAATCCCTTTATTTTGAAAAAGCTTTTGTTGGAGAAGTGCGTTTCTGAAATAAGTGCAATATCTATGTTGTTTGTATGGAGAAATATTTCCAGTTCTTGGGCTCGTTGGTTGAGCCCAATAGCGTTACAAGTTACAATGCGTAGGAACGAGTTAATCATTTGTGTGTATGCTGACTTTTTTTGCTAGGCGGATAGAAATTAATTTCTAGTTTTGCCACCCTTTCTGTTAAGTGACCAAGTGTCTGTTGAATTTGACTAAGCTTTTTTAATAATTTCAAAGTTATTAGACTCGTTATTAACTTCTATGTGTTTGTTGTTTTGGTTTGATTCATCAGCAGATAATTTGGTGATTTGCGCATAGGATAATCTAACTGTGGATGGTGTGATTGTTGTTTGTGGTTTAGCAGCTTTGGTTTGTAATCGCTGTACTACTCTTGTTCTATTATTCTGTTGACTTTTAATTTTATTCTGATATACCCAGCATCCTTTATAATTTGCAGTATGTCCTTGTTGTTGACAAAGAGCACATGAAGGCGCGATATCTGGTTGTTTTTTGCATTTTGTCGTGTGATGATCTCCAGCACATTTAACGCATTTGGTTTGACGATAGCAAAAACTCTTGGTATGTCCAAGTTGTTGACAATTCGTACATTGTGGAATATCCCTTGTCTTGTTAGGTGGCTCAATTTTAACTATACAGTAAGCAAGTTTCTTGATGTTGTATACTTCTTTATTGTTGTCTTTTTGTTTTAAGTCGATGTAAAACAATGGAAAGTGTTTCCTGTCTTTTACACCATTAGTTTTGACCAGTTTGTATATGTCTGATAACTACTCTATAAGCCTTTTCGCTCTTCAGCTGATAGGTGTGATATTCTATATATTATGAATGGTTGCTGGGTTCTTTTTTTAATTCTTCCAGTAATTTTTTGACATTTCTGTAATCATTTTCATTTTGAAATGTAATTTTAATGTCACTATTTGAAAGCGCCTTAAAATAAATTAGTTGATTCACTAGTGGTTTTTATTACTTTTTGTTGAAAAAGTTCGAAATTTTTGATATTGCTCACTTTAATGGGTGGAGGCAGTGGTATTTTTGGGTTTTTCTGTTCAGTTTTATTGATCACAATTTGTGTAGTATTTTTTGGAGGAGTTTTGCAGCATTTCTGTTATCAGCACCGGAAACTTCTTTTTCCGGTTCTTCCTCATCTGTGCAATAATCCTCTTGACTCAGAGCACTGAATCTATTATTCTGTTGAAAAACTGGAAATTGCCGCAGCAACCAGTTGGAATTATTTGAATGTTCATGTTGACTGGATGATGGCTGAATATGGTTGGAAGAAAGATTGTTAACTCGAGCTGAATCCTTAGCTATGCTATTTTTAACCTATTCTCATAGTGTAGAGTTTTCTCTCTTAAGTTCAGCAACTTCATTGCTCAGCTGCGCGATTAGTTTCTCCATTTTTTGAAATTTATTTAACAGCTCCTTGTTGTTTATAATATTTGTTGATGCACTCGGCATTTGTTCTGATAATGAAGTTACTTTTGCAGTGGAGTTCAGCGTTGTTTGCAAATATTTTTTGTATTGGTGATCTGATTGTAATGGAGCCCTTTCGGAATGAAAATTCTTCCTCGTTACTCTTTTGAGCGTTGATATCCCTCAGTTTTTTTTGCTATCATTAGATTTATGTAGCAATGTGTGGTCCCCCCTAGAATCCATGGGACCGACCTCCGGGGAGAGTGGATTTTCCTGAACATCAGGTCTGCCACCTAGGGTATTAGTTTCCTTGTTTGTTTTATCCATTGCGTTTTGTTTTTATAGTGTTATTACACTCGCCTCTAGAAGTTCAGCCATTGTGGTACATTAAAAATGCAAAACAAACGTTGCCCAGGTGCTACCGCGTGGAGGTAAACTAGAGACAGTTGCTGGTTTCTACATAGTTGCAACGTTGGAGTATAAACCAATTTATAATTGGCTTTAAACGGTCAACGCCCACCCTATTGAAATACACCCAGCCCCTTGTTTAATATAATGCAAACATATTAAGAAAGCTTTTTTATCCCTACGTCGTATATAGTTAGAATAGGAGAAGTGGCCCTTTTTACAACTTAAATTGAAACGGCAAATTTTTTTGTACGGGTAAAAATATTACATTAAAACGTTTCGACTTCCCCTTTTTGTGTAAACGCCACTTTTCTGTTAATATGTGTAGCTACAATTTTCTGTAACATTGAATGTCAGTCTCCTGACGATGTTTCTTATTTTTTAATTTTTATTTTTGGCATTCCAGTATTGAACAATTTCAGTACCAATATACTGTTTATCATATTTTGATCCGGTATTAGAAATCTTAATGCCACACAACGATGGAATAAAGAAAATTGTAATCTGCTGTGGGGTTATTTCTGAATTCGATTCGAACGTATTCGAGTCTTCAAATTATAGGATTCTTATTTGAATTGAATCTTATACTTCGAAGAGTCGAACACTTTCGAACCGAATTCACAAATAGACTCATAGTTTTGGAAAAGGGGTTATCAGCTAAATTTACATTTAGTTTCATTATCTAAATTTGGGTTTAATTGCTTCAACTTGCTTTATAATATTATGCTTTTCAATTTTTGAAATCGGCCATTTAGGCACCCTTATTGGTAAGCACCCTCTTGCACTGCATCGGTCGCGAGTTGCATGCGGTGACTTTGGGTATTAATAGCGAGTTAATAAACTTATTAATATTTAAAATAAAATTTTAAATATTTTAATTTTAAAACTTTTCCAATTTCCAGATGAATTAAAATTTTGTATTTAACCTTCTTACTTTTTATTATTTCCTAAAAACAAAATAGTTATAAAAGTTATTGCAGAAATATCGTATGTTTGTAATTGCTCAATTGAAAAAGTTTTCAATAATAGAAAAAACTATTCCATTACTTTCTATTAAACTTTTGCTTCAATGGCGTTCAACTGTACCTAACTGAATAATATACATAAACCATGTACATAACTCAGTTTATTTGTGTTAAGAATATTTCCAAAGTAAAAGTTCAAGTTTTTCTTTTCATTCTTCTTCATTTATTAACCAAAAAAACTTCATTTTTGTAACATAAGAATCAAGGAAAATGAATAAAATAGCAGAAAGAAAAGTGGAAAACTGTATTTAACAGTCCAAAATAAAAAAAAAAGAAACTTTTTGTAGTTTCGAATGAATTTTTTTTCGTGTTACTAGTTTTTGCTGTACCCATCGCCCGCGTTAATAATTTACGCTTGCACAAGAGGGAAAATGATATTTTTGACATTATTTGAACTTTTAATTTTGCCAAGTTATTTAAAAAATCTGTACTCAAGCAAAGAAAATAAATTGGATGACTTTTCATAACTGCTTTAACCTTGGTTACAAAATTAAATTGGATAAATGTCAGCTTATTAGAAATGGAAAAATACTCAAGTACATAACTTATATTCTATGGGCGGTACACGGTGAAGCGTATAAATGTGTATACATCACTATCTAGAGATATTATCGTTGTAGTGTAATTGAAAAAGGCGACTATTAATAAAAATGTAAACTATTTATATTTGGACCTTATCAATCGGTGTAATCTATAACATTCACACCCTACTCTCAGTTTTTTCACAATATAAAAATTAATCAGAGTGAATGGAAAATGGAAAAATTTTCAGCGTAAATGAATGACACACATGCATATCGAATTCAAATAAATCAGAGATCTACTTTATTGATCTACCGTGTCATAGATAGCTCGATTTTACAAATTCACATTAAAATTGTTGAGTGCATTGTGTATGATGAATACAAAACGGAGTAGTTCGTACATTATCTACTGTGAATATAAATTTAACAATTATTACAAAAACCATTTATGTAAATATATATTTGAATTTTTCCAATAACAATAATAATAATAATAATTTTTTTTTACAATTTTTTCCGATTTATTATTGTTGATTTTTATCGTTTGAATTTTTTTTTTTTTTTAAAATTCAATTTTGTTCCATTATATGTATATTTTTATTTGTTTTGTTATCATTTTACCACTTTTCAGTAGTCACGAAATCAATTTTTGTTGTTTGGTTGCTTTTCAATACATATTGTAATATTGATTTAAGTGAAGATAGATTAATTGAATGTAAATTGAAATTAATCATATTATAATTTTACACCAATATTGATTCGAAATATTTTGATTAATTGGCTCAATAGGTCGGATGGGATATAGACCACTAAAAGTGAGGAATCGTTGGAACTTCGGCTGGGGACTTACTTTCCGGGTCTTTCCGAATCCTTGCCTATGCCAGTAGGTAATAGGGCAAGTAGCTTCGTAGGTCAAATTATTTACAAAAGGAAGGTCCTGTGAGCGATAAATAATTTGAATCCATACAAGTTGCCAGGAATATTCAACAGACTACCGACCTAACCATTATTGGTTATAGCTAATTTTTAAATGGACGGAAGTGAAGGTTGTATTACTAACAAAGACTTTAGACCGATTAGCTTATCTTCCTTAATCTTTAAAACACTGGAAAGACAAATAGAAGCTCATAATAGAGGCGCGATTGTACCGGAAAAACTATCAAAATCTCAACATGCCTATTAGAAGCGGAGATATGTGGAGACTACTCTTCATTCTCTTATGTATGTCATTGAAAAATCGCGGCTACTTCAAAAATTAACTTACAGAGGAAATAACAGATTTAAAAAAAAATCATTTACGTGTTTAACTTGGCTCACTCTCTCATTCTCACTCATTCATTTTTATGTATGTTTATATAGACTCTTTCTTTTCAAGTTTTTTTTTATTCTACTTGTGAGTTAAATTTTGAAATGAAGGTAAAAATTGTTTTTAAATGAATTATAATGAATTATTTTATAGGAATTACATCGCTCTTATCGCTTCTAAATTGTGTTTTGGTTAACCTAATTCGTTGGGTTAGTATAGCATCGACGAATATATTGGAACGAATTTCGAATTTGTGTTAAATTGTAAAATGCTTCGTCAACCTTGCAGACACAGATCAAATAAATTGTATCGCTTCTATCGCTTCTGCTGACAGTTGTACCACAAATGTTTCAAAATGTGACAAAGGTCTAAAAATACTTATAAAATTCATTTATTTTAAACAAAATATTTTTTCGGGTACTTTATTCTAATTCTTTTGTTAGGCAAATATAGTGATCCCTAATAAAAACTTTAAAAAAAGAGCCGACAATGTTTATGGCTTATACGCTTCACTTAATTACGACCACCTATTACATTGATTTCAAGTGTCAATAACTTCCACATTTCTGCAATTAGAAGATTATTTTTAATATGCGTTTGAGGGTACATTGTTGCTTTTTGAAATAACTGTAAAACAGATAACACCAATAACACGATATTCGTAATCAATGCAATTTAAATGCCTCACTTGATTACGATCAGTACACTGAAAAAAATACTACATCAATACAGACAAAAACTGCAAGAAAAATTCGTTAAATCTAAGCCAACACGACCCTTCATTAATAGTACGAAAATCAAACATTAATATAGTAAAACACATAAAATTGTTTATTTTAAATTTGACAACTTACGTTGTAATATTTATGATTTGATTCATATGAATTACGAACAATGTTATAATTTTAACGCAATTAAAGCATTTGTCGATGAACAAATTCTTATTATTAACGAAAGTAATTGTTGAGTTATTTAAAAAAATTAGAATTAACGAAATTTTTCATAATAGTTACGAAATGATAAATTGAATTAACGCATAAATTCATACATATAGCACAGAAATTCATTTTATGTATACGTAAACGCAAATATAGTATATTTACAAAATTATTCGTAAATAGGAAGAACGCAACACTCACTGGCTATGAATAATTCACAAATCTGACGATTATTTTCGGAAATATAATGAAAATAATTTGTAATAAAATGTAGGAACGGCTTCATAATTGGTAAACAAAATTACGTAATATTTATGTAGTGGTTCATAATAGGAGTGAACATTTTTGGGGGATTTGATGAATAAATTCGTATATTATAGGATATACATATGTATATATATATATATATATATATATATATATATATATATATATATATATATATATATATATATATATATAAGAATTTATACATATACGTATGTAGTGCTAAAAAAATAAAAAGCTTTTAATTTCAATTTTTAATTGTTTTATTTGTGGTATTGTTAAAATATAATTTAAAAATATAAGAAATAAATATATAATTCACAAAAACATCTAATTATAATTATTAATCTACATTTAGCTCTTCGAGCATAAAACTCAGTTTCGATGAATTTTTTTTAATTTTATTATTGGCATTATAAAAATAATTTTCCACAAAATGCCAGAAAAGCTATCTCTCGGTAAGATATTTTAAATTAAATAAAAAAAAAACGTTTATAACAAATATCCACCGCTCCTATACATTTGTCGAACGGTAGCTTGTAGCCATCTAAATAAATAACATATTTTTCCACATGGTCCAAGGTTCCAACTCCTATTACAAACGGTTAAATACACTCCGATATTCCATTTAAAAATTCTATGTGGTTATCTATTAGTTGGACATTTCCCACAAATACCATGGCATCTTGCGAGTCCTTTATTATCACTTTTGTGGTTAACTTTTTACCCGCGTTGTCCTTCCTCACAATTTTTTGGGTTGGTACCAAAAACCCGTGTAGACACCATAAAAGTTGGAGGGCGGCTTCATATTTAAACAAAAAATATTTTTAGCTTTTCAAACAAAAATGTTAGTTTAAAATTGAATATTTCCTAATTGACACAAATAAATCTATAAACAAGATCTAGGGCTGGAATCACACTATCATTTTTCTATGTCAAAGATATTTTATCAAATTTCTTTGTCAAAGATAAATGTTAGTATGAGTTGAATCTTTTATAAAAGATCTTTATAAAATATATTTAATTGAATTACCGCTCTTAGTACGTTATAAACATAAATCACCATATTTACCTGATTTCAATATACACAAATTTATTATTTTATTAAAATTTAATTTATTTTATTTAACTTCAAATTTCATGTCGTCTATTATTCCAACACAGGACGGTAATATTGAAGTAAATGCAATTTTTTACTTTCGTTGTCCCGAATATGATTAAAGTGAAATTATTCGTATATAGCACGAATGAAATTGTAAATTTAACGTAATTTTCATACATGCTACGAATAGATTCATCCAATCATTAATATTACGAATAAATTCGTTTAAAAATACTTTGTACATACAAGAGCATTTTCGATAGTACTTTTTCGATAGTATTTTTTCCGCACAACAGGTAGTACTTTTTCAGGGCCATTGGTTTAGTATTTTGTTAAAAATTTCGTTCAATTTATTGCAATAAGAAGTCTTTGAGTTTAAGATATTGTATTATTGTGTCATTGAGGTCATGTAAATTATTTTATTCTGACCAAAGTAAATGAAATAAAAAAAGAAAGATTTTGTTGTATTTTCCTCCCTTCAGTCTTATTAACAGGATATTTCGACAATTATCGTCGAATGACGTATTCACGATAATTTAAATATGCTCAATTATTTGATTTTTTCTCTCCTCGCTTGCGTTTTTTTTAAATGAAAATATATAGCTATCATGAGAAAATCATTAGTATAGATTTAACAACGAGATTAATGAGAAAGTATGTATCCTCACTGTATGTTAATTGTTGTAAGCTTCTACCTTACATTTAGAAAAACCGGCTTATTTTTGAGGAAATGAACACACACACACGCAAACCGCATGGCAGAAATCATAATAATCGTTAAAGGAATATCTAAGTTTTATTCTAATTGCTCATATTCCAGAACTTTACCTACTAAACATAATTTTAGAGTTCCATTTTCTTCCTACAAGTTGAATTTCATAGTACTCCGTTAAGAAATAACCAAGTTCCATTCTAGTTGGCTATATCTCAGAACTTTGGCATACAAATCGTTTTAGAATTCCATTTCCATCGCCCCTGTCGAATTTCACTATACTGCATTTTCTTTCAGAACAATTTGCGAGATGGTAAGCCACTAACCGACAAACATATGTAAATAAAAATGAGAAATCAGATTCTGCCAAATTATACGTCGGCATGCTAATATTTGCGTAGTCACCATTTGGTAATTGTGGGTCGGTTTAGTACGTAGAACAATGTACTGTTAAAATTATTATAAATACAATGATTATGTCTGTGTGGGTGTGCAAAGGAAATATAATTTGTACTGGAATATAGAAAAACAAATTGCATCTAGAAAAAACTTCAATTTGAAACTCAGCTTAGAAGAATTCGCCACCTCTCCTAGTGAGGGCTGACACATTATCATCTAAGCTAATGTACTCTTTACAACAAAGCGCAGATTTGACTTTATAGTTTGACTACATAATAACAAAATCAAAAATTGGCGTTTCTGGGAACATCAATAAATTTTCCTGTTAAAATTTTGGCAAATTACACCTAAAGTTCTTTTAATATAGACCTCGATCATAAAAATCGTTTTAGTAGTTTCTGAGTACTAAGCGTTAAAAAAATTATGCTTGTATATACCTAATTATACTGTAAAGAAGAATAAGATTACGAACATTTCCTTACATAATCTTAATAATTTATTCATAAATATTATGAATTCTTCATAAATTTCATTTTTTAATATAATAATGCAATTTGCACCAATACGCAAACCATGTTAATGTGTTAAATATACAATACAATTAACTAACCATTTTTAAGTTTATGAACCATGATTCGTAATATTAACGCACACATTTTTATGGATCTTTTTAAAGTTTTATATTTTTACATTAATAGTACGAATAGAAGAAACTTTTACATTAATAGTAACAATTATGGTTAACGAATGCCATTCGTAAATAAAATGCACAATATTTTTTTCAGTGTAATGAATAGCTGTAGCTTATAAAAGGTACGGTAAAAAAACTTTGTTAATTAGTCTTGATTTATTATTTTTAATTAAATTTATCAATAAAACAATAAGATTTTAGGAAAACAGGCAAAGGAAAGACACTTTCAGAGGGAGAAAAAGTAAAGATCGAAGTTTTGAAGGAAGAAGGATTCTCAAATCGTCAAATAGCGGAAAAAATTGGTAGAGGGAAAACCATTATTGGATCATTTATCAAAAATATTGAAAATTATTCTGAAAAATAGAAAAGGACGCATTGCAGAGGCTACTATGCCCACGGATAAACGAGCGATTATTCGATCAACTTGAAATTCATGATTATCGGAGTCAAAAATAAGGGCAAAAACCGGAGTCAAAGCTAGCTCATCAACGGTTCGAATTGTGATTAACAATGCTACGCATCTTCAAATAAAAAAACTCCAAAAGAAACCTGCTTTGAATGCATCACGCACTGGTTGAATTTCGGACGAAAAAAAAAAAATTAAATTTGGATGGTCCTAACGGGCATCAGTTTTAGAACTGATTCAGGAATCAGATTACTCTAATTATCTGAACGCTTATAATTTCTTATAATTTCGTTTTCAAACCTCTCTTGTGAACTTTACAATAATTACATCAGCCTCATGCAAGCCGACATTATTGTTAACCCTTTTTGGCGTGTTTGGCAATTCATTACCTTTAAGAAAAAATCTGATGGATATCCATCCACCTTGCAATTCAATGATCATATTTCCAAAGATCCCAAAATCACTACTGACCAGTTCAGGAAATATTTCAGTCATGCTTTCACTAACAACGATTTTGAGCTTGACGAAGACTACTCCAAGTGCGTGAATAACTGTAGTAAAAAATCTCAGGTATCCATTTATATAGATCATGAGACTGTGGTTCATAAAGTTAAAAAACTTTAGGACGATTTTACATTTGGTCTTGCAGGTTGGTCCAGCCACATACAGTTTGTGATCAAAACTCGCTTTCGATAGGAGTTTTTCCATCAATTTGGAAATACTCTTTCATAGTTCCAAACCATAAGAAAGACTGTAAATTGGTCATTTCTAACTAAAGTCCAATTGCGAAACTGTCTTGTATTCCTAAGTTATTTGAAATTATCGTGTACGATTCACTATGCTTTCATTGAAAATCACTGTTTTCTAACAATCAACACGGTTTTCTCGGAGGACAATCAACGACAACCAATCTAACAACATTCACATCAAACACTTTGAATAGGACGAATGATGCGGGGAATGATGACGACGTTGTTGCCACCGGTTTCAGTAGAGCATTTTATGGGTATCCCATAACATCATTACATCTAATGTGGAGCCAAAGAATCGTAAGTATCAGGTGTTCTTGAGATAGCCAACATCTGATCGTTTCCCAGCGACATCCGGAGCACCGCATGGTGGTTATTAGGGTCTATTTTTCATACTTTCAATCAACGAGGCGACATTGATTTGTGTGAAAACTCTATCATTTCTATTTACGTAAACTCAGTAAATGTAAGTTTATCACAATTTCGCGTAAGTAAGAGTATGCATTTCCTGCCTCGAGACTATTTTATCAACGTTAAAGATCAACGAGCTTCGTCCGTTTGGGAGTTGGTTTTAATTTTTTTGTTTTATTGGGTGTACAAATAAATTTCTGACCTTTTTAAATAGGTGTCGTTAGTATCACTGCTTGCATATTATTCAATCGGGCAGTACATTTTTTTTGGAGGTTAGATGTCAAGCTTGAATAATTATTAGTGACATTTGTTCAAAGCGTAAACAACAATTATTTTCATGTAATTGAAAATGTCGAATTTTGTGCCAAAAAAACAACATTTACGGGAAGTTTTCATTATTTTTTGTTGAAGAAAAGTGCTGCGGAAACAAATCGTTTGCTTGTGGAAGTTTAGGGTGTACATGCTCCATCGAAAACAACATGCAAAGAGTGGTTTCAAAAATTCAAAGTTGGTGATTTTGGCGTAAGAGGCAAAGAACGTGAAGGCAGACCAAGAAAATTTGAAGATACAGAATTGGAAGAACTGCTTGATGTGGATCCTTGTCAGACTGAAAAACAATTTGGCAGAAGAGTTAAATATTACCCAACAGTGTGTTTCGCAACGTACACACGCAATGGGATTGGTTCAGAAGCTGGGAAATTAAGTGCCACACAAATTGAAAGAAAGGGACATGGAACGTCGGAAAACCATGTGCGAATTGTTGCTTCAACGACAACAAAGGGAGGGGTTTTTGCATCGGTTCATCACTTGGGATGAAAAATGGATCCATTATGACAATCCAAAGCGCAAACCAGCGTGGGTCAAGCCAGGTGAACCAGGGCCGTCGAACCAAAAGCAAATATCCATGGTTCGAAGGTGATGCTTTGTATTTGGTGGGATATGAAGGGTGTCGTCTATTATGAGCTGGTGAAAGAGCGTGAAACCATTACAAGACAAGTTTATCGACGACAACTGGTGGCTTTAAAGCAAGCTGTAGCTGCAAAATGACCGCAATGGGACAAAAGGCACAATAAGATTATTTTGCAACATGACAACGCTAGGCCACATGTTGCTATACCTGTCAAAACTTACTTGGACAGGCAGAACTGGGAAATTCTGCACCACCCGCCGTATTCACCAGACATTGCTCCCTCTGATTACCACTTGTTCCGGTCGATGCAATGCTCTGGCACAGCAGCACTTCACTTCATATGAAAACGTCAAAAAATTTATCGATGACTGGATTGCCTCGAAACCACCAGACTTCATCCTTCGGGGAATCCATTTATTGCCTGAACGATGGGCGAAGGTTATAGCTTCCGAAGGAGCATACCTTGAATAAAACATTCTTTCATTTTCTACACAAACTAATATCTTTTATTTCAGTAAAAAAGGTCGGAAATTTATTTGTACACCCAATAATTTTTATTTATTCTTAGTAAACTCCTTAATTTATAACAAAATGTATCGGAGAGTTACGATTCTATCATTAAATTTCAAATTATACATAAATTACAAAGAAAAGAAAAACAAAGAATGCATTTTATATAAAAGTAATTAAAAAAACAACAACAAAATTTAATAAAAATGTAAAGTACATACATATTATGTGGAATCTCTTTAGAAGAAATGAAAAATCTATGTAAAATTCCCATAAAGAAACAAAATTACAATAGCAAAATATTCTATAGCAAAATAAAATAATTATACGTATTAAACTACAGTTTTAAACAGACATTCTATATCGTCAATTGTAAAAAACCATTTTTTAATTAACCGACAGAAAACTTTCAGTGTACTGGCGACACTGGCATTACTAATCGTAAAAGGTAATTGACTATATAGTTTAGGTGCGATGTATAAAAAAACCTTTTGAAATGTTCCTTAGAGGAATGAGGTATCCTGATTCCGTTTTTATTACGGAACCGAGATGGCTCATAGATAAATAGATATTTACAACACAGGCCAGCTGTTAAGCTGGTAGCCTATAACATACCAAGTATGTCCTTGTCTAGATGACTATACATTTCGTCAAACCACGTGGCAACTGAGTGTAATCATTCAAAAAACTATGCTATATAAGACACGATTCGGTGACGGAACTGACTAGGAACCCTGATCCTGTGAGGGTCTTTATTACTACAGGATAAGGGAATGTTAAAGAATGTAACTTTGTCCAGATCTACAGTAGCGAGCTGCCGTTTTTCCACATTAGAGCTCGGGATTCTCCCTCCAAAGTGAGCCACAACCAAATAATTTCCCATTTTATTTTTTTTTTTTGTGTGTGGTGTTAATAAGTTAGTTAGGATTAATGTTTCTTCACTACTGTTACTGAAGCAATCCCTTTTGTCATCTTAAAGATGCGGTAAATTTACGTTTCTTTTTCTTGTACCTATAACAATGTATTCATCCTTCAATTTGATCTTCATGCACACTTTCTTCACAAAGATTATAAACTAGTGATATGTTAAATCGTTCTCCCTTGTCCTCTTATTTTTATTTTCTCCGATGCTTTTTCTCAAATAGACCAATTAATCCAAAGATCAATCGCTAAAACAAACTTCTTCTATATTTTTTCTACTTCTTTTATTTAAAAACATTAAATATAACTTTTAACTTTACCTAATTGTAGCAACACCCCTTATAATCTAACTTCTAACACCTCTTTTAATCTCCTACTTTTTATGCCTTTACCACTTACTTCCTTAGGTGCAAGTGTTTAGGTCCTTCTTAAGGTTCATCCTTCGTTTTGGAACTTAATATTTTTTTAATCTTTTCTTCCCTCACTTGACCATTCTTGCTTTAACCGCTTTTTGTCTTTGGCTAGTATTTCCCATTCTTGTTAAGATGTGTTATATTTATTAAAATCAGTTTTGAGTAACGTGTTCCATGTATAATACGGCCGCCCTATTTTCCTTTCTTTATGAGTAGACCGCATGACTACATTTAATAAGTGACCTCTGTTCCTTCTTAACCCATGCCCCCAGTTGCAGATCCGACATACCGTTACTCTTCTAGAAATTGTTTTGCCTGCTAATGCCCTCCTTGCACTTCGATTTGGCGGTCTCGCCGAGGAAAACCTTAATATTTCCGACAGTATCCTTCACCCGTATCGCTTGATTCTGTTCGTCTTTATGAGTGCTGCTGCTTTGAGACCATATGTTAAAAGTGGAGCTATAATCCCTTTGTACATTTTAATGACTGTGTCTCCCGGGATTTTATTGCTTCTTATTTTTTTTTTTTTTTTTTTTTTTTTAAAACATCTTTATTGATATGACTACTACAATCTTAAACATTATTAATTCATTAGTAAGGTTGACATTAGTACTTATGAGATAAGCATAAACTTGTGTGGGTCTGCTGGACCAGTATCCAGTTCCCTTAAGATATAATATTCATACGGTTAGCTCATGTGGTTTGATTCGTTTGAGCCGCCTTATTTCGTTTGCTTCTTATGAACGATGAAAGCTTTTTGCTCCAATTGCCTTTCTACATCGCACTTTTATAGTTACGTCTTATAGTTTACGCCAGTAGCAACGGTAATTGTATATTTTTATGTTGATTTAGTTTAACATGAGAGTGCACTTAATTACGGAACAGAGATGGCTCATAATACAAATAATATTCAAATGATTACCACTCACGAAATAAAACCATTTCAAGACCTTAAACACATACATACAGCATAGGAGTAATTGATTGATTGATTGATTTGGGTGAACGATGAAGACACCGTACACCCTTTTCACATATAACAAAACCGAAGGAAAGGAGAGATATGTTAGTAACAAAGAATCGACCCGGTTCCAGACACCTAAGTAATCGATGGTTAGTATGTTTTTGTTAGTAATATATACGATAAAATAGCTAGCACAAGACAATACAATTTATAAACTACGTGTTCGCTGGATGCTTGAAGTTTCTGGAAGCTGAGCGAGGTTTTTCCGGTACTCTGAAAATCGAAATTAATTAATTATTGCTATCTACTACTTTAAAAATAATCTAAAGAATTATTTAAACTGTGAAACCCTCATTTAATTCTCTGAAATAAATTATCAATTAACCTTTATGTACTACAATTAAATTAATATTAATATTCTGAACCCCTTTATCCAATAAAATATAGATAAAAAATAAATAAGTATCAATTTTATAGAAACATAAATTATTTTGTTATTACAATTCTCATCATCTATCAATTTCCAGGCTCGCACCAAGGAGTAAAACATAAAATGCAAAATAATGACACATCCTATGTTGATGCCAAAAAGATTCCATTAAAGCTATTTAATAGTATAAACCATACAATTAAATAAATAAATAAAATAAATTGATTGATTGATTTTGAGTGTATGACCAAGCATTAAGCAGGATCTCCCGATAATTGAATATGACGCCGGCCCCACCGTACACCCTTTTTTAAATTAACTTGGATGGATTGGATAGGATGGTTAGAATAGGATTGAGATCGACCCGGTTACAGACACCTTAACGGTCAATAGTTAGTAGTTTAGTTCATGCTTAGGACAAGTACACTTATTTTAAAAAATTACTTTTCTTACTGCTTTCAATCCTTGGCATCCTAAAGTTAAAATTAATTAGGTTAATAATTGAATAGTTACACTAAATAAATAACACCAAGAAATATAATATAATATAACAATAAATAACAACAAGCTCAACTACTATAAAAATGGAGCATTTCCGCGAACCTGCCACTAAGATTATAGTAGTTTGATCTGTGATGAACTCTTTTCGGTAATGAATTCCAATTGATGTTACCAGTAACTAAAATTGAAATAATAAGACACTAATTAGTTTCTGAAGTATAAATTCCGAACTGAAGTTCCTATAAATGAAGAGGATAAAAATCAAGACAACACAATTTCTAAAAGTACCGATCAGCTGGAGTTTAAAATTTCTGAAAATCTGCGTTGGGTTTCACCGACTGTTTCTGAAAGTCAACCTCGAAATTAATCAATTATCACTAAGTACTACCTTTGAAAAATAAACTAAAAATTCATGGATGGACCAGTTGTATGTGTGATATGAAAATACCTTTCTAACGATATCTGATCGGTATCGTTAATTATTTTTTGGACCACGTTTTCCTCACGTTTCCCAATTTAACTTTTTCACTAGAATAAAACAAAAAATTTAGAACACTAATGAGGACTATGGAAACGATGTTAGTTGCAATCTAAAATTGATATCGAAATCCATATTGTATATTCCAACATTTTGAATTTCAACTTCAATTCCCAATTTATCGCCAAATCGATTTCCGAAACACTAATCTTCATTTAAACACTTTTAATTTAATTTACACTTTCATATTAACACTAATTTAATATTAACTTATTTAATTTAAATTTAAAAATAAAAATAAATATAGTATTTAAAATAAATTTCAATTACGGGGACAGAAGAACAAAACACGTTCATCTCCATCGAGCGTTCATGGCCAACCACATACATATACATACTCGTACATCAATAAATAGCGCAGATAATTTTGAGCTGGCATTTAAATTGTGATGTAATGGACCTAAGAACTCAAGAAGTACTTTTTCCGTGGACATAATTTTCCTAAACAAAACTGTCTATTATCCAAGAAATTAATTTTATCAAGATAACCCAGAACTCTAGCTTTAATAATTTTTTCAAAAACCTTCGCAAATGTATTAAGTAATGTTATCGGACGATAGTTGTTGCGGTCGGAGCAAGAGTCTTTCTTATAGAGTGGTTTACAACACCTATTCTTGATTTTATTTTATTGAGCCAATGATTTAAAATTAAAACAAATTTTTAAAATATTGGTTTAGGGCTCGTTTTTATTTTAAAAAACTTTATTGCAGCTTTAGCTTTCAATTCCTATTCGGAATCATTCTCAAAAGCATTATGAAAACCTTATATCAAAATTGTTTCTTTTATACAAATTTTAATTTTGTAAAGCTACCTTAATAAACGCATTTATCATAGAAACGCATAGCGTAGACAATTTTTTTGGAAATAAATTTGTACTCTAATGCTTTCCATGTGAAAAGGTTGTACATTTTAGAATCAAAAATAAATTGTATGAGGCAAAAAAAGCTTAGATAAACAAATCATACGAATTACCAATATATGCAAAATCTTCTACAATGTTTATAGAATTTGTACTTGCTTTAATGTGCAACATTTCTAAAATCAATTTGTTTTTAAATTTGGAGAATTTTGACGTTATCTAAACTGATTAAATGGTTGGTATCTTTCAAATACTGTGAAAGTGCACTAATGTTTGAATTTATATTTGGATTTGCGTTTTTTTTTCAACATACTCATCTTTCATTTTTTTAAAAAGAACCAGAAGAACTATTATTTTTTAATTCACTTACGGCTAAAAATATTTCCGGTTCGGTATATTAAAGAAGAAAAAACCGCAATTATTTCGGCGGGATAAAATCAAAATGTCCCTGGCCGAGTTGTCAAAATTATCCTTTCGAAATACTAAGTTGAATAAACACCATGCTAGTTAAATAAATACCATGATCAGTTTTGATTGATGATAAAAACGCGCTGCTAGTTTGGTTATTTTGCGACCTCAGAATAACATGGTTCTATGTTCACTACCTAATTGCATATAACATGTACGAGTTCTTGTTCTGCGGAACACAAGAGTCGCTCAAGTAATCAGTTGCGTAATGTCGTTATCGTTGAACACGCGCTCTAAAATTTTATATAGAGCTGAAGCAATATCGTTACCCGTTCGTCCCATTGTTGCTTCAGTCCACAAGGCACAGTACACCGTTTTGGTTGTGAACAAATGTGCAGTCAAATTAAATACATTTAAATTTTGAAAGATAATAAGATGAATCTATGTTACTTTTAGGACATGTAATTACTTTCTCCAAATCAAAGCATAGGATGGGAATGCCAGAATTTTTATCTGCTCCCTTCATTTCCCGCATAGTAAGTTTCAGCTGATTATGGTTCTCGAATTCTCCTTCTTTTAATTGTGATAAATCAATTTTATAAATCTCACATACATTGCAACGATCTGGTTTAGGTTTAAAAAAATCTAGATTAAACCGTGTGTTAAAAATATTTCTATAATAACTCTCTTTAACTGGTTGTACTTCCAACTCATTGCATTTAGTCATATACAAATCGTACATTTTCAGGACGTTCAAATTTGAATCCAAATATTTTTTTTTTTGTTTTCTCTTTACAGTAGTGTGACTCGACGCACGGAAACCTTCCAATATGGGTTAAAACGAAATCATGTCTTTCCTTCGCTATTTTTCTTGAGGTTTTAGTCCCTCTCTCGCTATTCGTCACCATGCCGGTCAACAAATTCATTTTTGTATGCACTGTATATACATATAGGCTTTTGTGAAATAGCAAGTGTGCCCAGTTAAAATTTTTTACATACCGACACTCGATTTCTATAGATATTGAAATAATAGATAAAGGTGTAGCCCCTCCACGAAATACGGTCTGCTTTTAATTTTCGTCGTGTCTCTGTCCGCTCAGTAGTAGATGAAATTAAACTGCATTTTCCAGCTTAATCCAATGAGTAATAGCTTTTGAAAATTTCTGCACGTTCAGCATCACTGATGTGATTCGCACACTGAAATCTGCATGCCGTCAAGCAATTTTTTAAGTTTTTAATTTCCTTTTTAGGACGATTGGCACCCCTATGATTGATAAACTCTAATCCGGCCTGATATTTTTGCTGCCGTTGGGTGATTTTCCAATTCAATGATTTTTTCAAGCGTAGACAATAATAACAAGAAAAGCTGTAATTTACATTCTTACCTGTTCATTACAACTGGAGGTAAAATATTCATCTTCAACTTCTGCAAAAGGTGTTTGGGCTCAATATTTGAAAGATTATTATTTTCTTCGATGTTTGGGACTATATGGAAATTTCAGGTATTTCAATTTCTACTACATAAGATGCAAAAGACATTTTTGCTAATATTTTATTTTGAAACTATGCGAAAAACGACAAAAATATTTTATAATAATATGTAAATATCTTATGTGTACAATATAATATATAATTATAATGTTCGTAAACTTACTTTCGAAATATTTAAATAAATTTAAAATAGATTAGAAAAATCAGAACTCAAACCACATCATTTTGAATACACAACACGAACTGTACTAAAAAAGGCGCGTAATTTTGACATATCGAAATTTTTTGCCGTTTCATTGGAATAATAAACGTGCGTCCGAACGAAAAATGAAACAAAGTTGTATCAAAAAACAAAATGAATTAACGTTTGTGAAAAAAGGTTGTATCTAACCATATCTATGTAGATAGAACCTTTTATCACAAATTACAATTCGATCGACCCCAAATTAGCCGTTATACATCTATAACTAAATTTTTTTAAAAATGTCTCATAGAACCTTCTTATTCTGAGGTCGCGATTTAGTAAATTATTAACATTTCCATTTTGATTTTAAATCCGTTGCAGAGTTCATCTTATTTTTGAAATACTCCTCTTTAGTCTTAGAAACCAAGAGTTTAATTTTTGAATTTAATGAAATTAGTTTTGTTTTCGCTGCAGCACTGTTAGGATTTATGTTAAGTTTTTCACACAGACTATTCCTTAAATTAATGAGATTCAGTAAAGAATCAGACATCGATCCCATGGCTTCAATTTGATTTTACCTCGTTTGATCTCAAGCATTGATTTATGATTACTAGTAGTAGCAGTATTAGGATCTTCTGAAAGAAAATCTGAACTCTAATCGCAAAAGCCTAAAGCTTCAGAAAGGCCAAAATAATCTATTTTTGTGATGATCCGATACAAATAGTTGCAAGTTATTAACATAAATGGGAAACTGTTCAGAGAGCTTTTCTGCAAAAACATGATCAATACACGTATTCGAACATGGTAGAGTAACACTATTTAAAAGAGACTCCAAACCGAATGAAGAGCAAAGTAACAAATAATCATCCTTTGATTGGGAATCATTCAGTAAGCCCACGTTTATGTCACCTAGCAGAATTTTGTGTTTAGATTTATCTCTCTCAAGGAAATCAAATATATAGATAAGAACAAAACATAATTTAAAATTACGGAAATGAACTACAATTTTTAAGGCATCAAGGGATGAGAAATTCATTAGTTTTAGTTTAATTGATTCTTCAGTTGCTTTAACTTTTTTTGCTTTCAGGTCATGGCCATCTAAAATAGCAATTTATTACGCAGATCAGTCTCATGGAATCATGGTTCAACAAATATATGATAAAAAACACTTATCTAATTCACTCATTGAAGGCTCGCGTATCCTATGAGCATAGAGTAATTACCAGAGACTTCCCATAGACATTTTAGACCTCACCATAAAAAAGAACAATTCAAAACACACATTTAAAATTTATAGAAAACCAACACAAACTGACCACACCATACATAACCATTCACACCATCCATACCAACATAAAATATCAGCATACAACCACATGCTACATAGATAAAACAATATATCAATGGAAGAACAAGATTACAATGAGGAACTGCATATTATCAAACACATAGCCATAAAAAACGGGTACAAATCTACTTTAATCAACAAAATAAACAACAGAATAAAAATAAAACAGTATCAACAACAAATGACTACACTAACCAACAATGATGTAAAAAATGATAAATACATCAGTGTAGAATACAATAAACATACTAACATAATTATACAAAAGACACTCAATAGCCTTGGATACAATATTGCTTACAAAAACAATAATAAAATAGGTAGAACAAAAATTGAAACACATAGAAAACAAACAACCAACTGACACAGGTGTATATAAAATTAAATGTAACGATTGCGACAAATTCTACGTTGGACAAACAGGCCGATCGTTTGAAAAAAGATTCAAAGAGCACATCAGCGACATCCAAAAAACTAATACCAAATCTAATTATGCACAACACATAAAACTTGAAAAACATACATACACAGATTATAATACTAATTTAACCATATTACATAGAATTAATAAAGGACAAACTTTAAACAGATTAGAGGAGATTGAAATATACAAAAACAAAGATAACAATAAAATATTAAACGATAAAATAAACACTAAAACAAACAAAATTTACGACCTCATCATTCATAACTCTAACAAAAGTAGGAGGAGAAAAATAGAATAACACACCAAAAAAGTATATAAATACTATGTAATTTTAAGATTAATATAATAGTTTTTAAAGAACCGACGATGGAGTAAACTCCGAAATCGATTTTCGACATAAATATAAAGTATTGTTACTATAAGGCACGCTATTAAATTAAATAATAAATATAGCATAAAATAATCTAATATTGTTTTAATAATCAATAAACCCCAACTTAATTTGACATTGAAACAGCAATTTTTTTGCTATCCATTTTATTATTTGTAGCTAAATAATAAGAAACACACAAGAATCAACAAAATTTAACGAAAAAAGTTAAAAAATCATACAGCTCAAATGAATTTGTTAGAATTATTTTAGTTCTGTCAAAAAAGTATTCCATATGTTATTTTGTGTTCTTTTATTATATTTCATTCGGAATATTCCGATCTTTCCTTCTGTAGAATGAATAAAAGAAAATACCCAATAATATCAATAATAAAAATTTAGTCATAGTGAAGCTTTGATTAGAAAAATAAACTGTAAGAAAAAATTAAAAAATAATAAAGTAATATTGTTCCGCAAATCAGAATCAGAATGGACAATTTCGGCCATTGTTCTCAAGTGATGACTTTTTTTCTGTGTTAATAAAATTAAAACAAAATGTATCACTATAAACAGATAGTTATACTTATTAATATTAAATTGGGCGAAAAGTGAAATATCATTAGGATAATAACACATAAAACAACTAATAAAACTTAAAAGTGTTGTGTGTCTGATTCGACTGTATACAAAAAAAACTGGAACAGAAAAACAAAACATAATCAAATCATAAATAAACCTGTGCTGTGAGAAGAACTGGTTTTTCATGCCGTGTATCGTGTTGTTTTGTGTTATTAAAAAAGCCGAGTCGGCGTTCATATTTTTTGCCATGGATAAGTAAGTATCATAAAATATAATTTGGCTACAATAATCATTACTAAAACTTTTTATCACAATTATTTAAGGTTTGTGGTGCGATTGGGGGAAAAACTGGCAAAGAAGCATCGAAAACTTCGTGGTAAGTATCATTATTTGTTTAGGTTATGTTACGCAAATTTTAAAATTGTTAATTTTTGCATTTAAACTAATATCTTGGTTTATTACTAAAGCTCCTCGTCATCTTCCATCACGATGTCCTCCTCGATGTAAGTTAATACAGCTTAAATACTTAGAAAATAAGAGGGATTGAAGTTTTTTATTAATTTTATAGATCGACGGCAACCAAATCAAAAAATGCAATACAACTATCGGAATCAAGTACGGATAGTGACAAAGAAGTGGTTGCTAAGAAGGCGAAACGATTTAGAGCCTTTCGGTCACAGTGGACTGAGGTTTTCCCGTGGATCGAGTGCCATAATGAGTATTCATTTTGTAAGGTATGCAACACCAGACTCATCAATATAAAATCGCATCTTCTACGGCATGATGCAAATGCCACTCAAAACCAATTTTTCTATAAGTACAAATTACACCAATAAATGAAATGTTAGCAAATCCCACAAAAGTTGCATTTGAACGGAAAATAAAATAACCCGAATTAATTTTGGTGATGTTTTGCTTGATGCATCATTTACCCTTGACTTTAACGGATTTTCTACCAGATTTACTACGAAAATGTTGCCCTGATTCTAAGATAGCTCAAAATATAAAGTGCGGCAGAACGAAGGCGAATCACTTGGTTAAAGATGTTTTGGGTGAAAAAGGACGATAAAACGTGGCCAACGAACTTAAAACACAGAAACACGGATGTGAGTGCGGCAAAATCACTGGCATTGGTAGCTCGCGTTTTTTTCGAATAAAATGTTCACCAAGGGACAGGTTTTTAGGTCTTTTGAATCTAACAAAAAGTGACTCTTTCTCAATTTTTAGTAGCATTTTAAGCCATTTATTGCAAATTACTTAATTAGGCCTAGGATCGGATAACGCCGCAGTTATGTCTGGCCAATTTAACGGAGTTCAAGAGTGATTTAAAGAAATTATTCCCGATGTTTTTTTATAAATTGTGTTTGCCATTCGTTGCACTTATGTGCCAGTTGCGCTTGTCAAAGGTTACCGTTTTCAGTGGAGCAACTAGTCCGAAATATTTTTAATTTTTTTGCCCATAGTTCTAAACGTTGCCATGAATTAAAATAATTTCAGGAATACTTTGCACTGAAACCGCACAACATTTTGGGTCTTTCCCAAACAAAATGGCTTTCGTTAGAACTGGCCGTAAATCGTATAATTGAACAATGGGATACATTGCAATTAAACTTTATCTCTTGCACTTTAGAAGACAAAGGAACGTAAAAAACGGCTAGAAGCTTGGCGGAAGAGTTGGGTAATTCATTAAACATAATAGTATTTTTTATTTCTGTCGTATCTAAAAATTATTAATAGAATGAACTTAGAGTTTCAATCCGAAACAATTCGTATTCATGCTATGTATGAAACAATGGAAACGAATTTTAGAGTTATTCTAAGCAATTTTATAAAGCTGATTGCTTAATGTCATCAAATGTTTCCTCCATAATTGTATTAGTCAATATTTTTCCGAATTTGTTAGTAAATGAAACTGACAAAGATAACATATTGGACGAACTGGAAGTGCTGAAGTTATCCTCGCACTTACTAAATTTAGATAAAACAAACATCGGGGAATTTTGGGTAAAAATTGGATCAATAAAAAATTCAATAGGAGAGCTCCTTTTTGGTACACTGGCTAACTTTATGTTGAGTTTAATTAGTTTGCCCCATAGCTCGGCCGCAGCAGAGCGAATTTTTTCTGATTTGAATAGTAACAAAACGAAAAATAGAAATCGTCTGTTAATCGAGACGATGGAATCAATTATGGCCGCAAAAGAATTGTTATCGGAAGAGGAAAAAAAATCGGTCAGTTCCAATAAAACGAGTCAGGTTTAGGTACCGCGCCCGGAAATAATTTTAATTTAGTTATCTCTTTAAATTTTATAATTTAATGTTTCTATTAGATTTATTTTTTTACAAAAATGAAATTTTATATTTATTTTTTATTTTAATGTGATTTATAATTTATTCTTATGAAAGAAAGTGATTTTGATTTTAGTTGTAGTAAACATATGTGATCGTACTGAATACCAAATGAAAGTAATGTGATTTAATGAATTTAAATAAACAATGTACCTTTAGTTTTTTAAATACAAATGCACATACTTTAGTAATAACAAAAGAATTATCAATTATCAGGTTGTATTTTAAAAAAAATGGATAAATTTGGATACATTTTTTTCCAATACGAGTAGTTGGATACATTTTTATTTTTTCGAGTGGTGTAACCCTGGTTATCAGTTATCATTGAGTTGTTCTTGAACAAATGAATTTATTTGGATAGACAAAATATTTTACACATGATATACATACTATATATGTTATTTTTGGATTCCTAACCTAATTATAAACTATACAGTTTTTAAAAATTAATACATTTGTGATTTTGAATTTATTTATATCCTTGGAATAAAAAAAAAAACGAATATTTGGCGGTTTACATTAAAAATTTCATTAGCTTTTTTAATATTGTATGATTGTTACTTAAAGCTAACCTTAACTTATAACTTACTGCTCATGAAACCCAGCCCCAGGTGCAGTTTATTACAATTTGCCCCTTCATTAACCTAAAACTTCCGAATAATTTTATGTTTCGTCCGGGAAGGAACGACTGATGGGTGTGTGTTGCCGAGAGAGAGTATTCATGGATTCTCAATGAAGGAGATGGTTGAATAAAATTTGTTTGTGAGTTTATTTATGAATTGGGGTATGGTTGGGATGTTTGCTATTTCATGAAGAACGAAGGTTATATGTTTTTGGAATGTTAGGCGAGTATCTAGAGTACAACCCATATACTTTCCACTATCCTTCCATGGGATTTGCAAACTATTAAGAGTAAGGTGGTGGGAATTTGCCTTTTCACTTAGGTATTTGGAGTGTGTGAATAATACGGCTTCGGTTTTGGAAGTATTTACTGTAATTTTCCACAGTTTAAAGAACTGTAAAATATCAGAGAGACCGGAGGTTAAATGTTTGGATAGTAAGTGGTAGCCTCCTTTCGTGATGGAAGTGTATATGGCTGTGTCGTCGGCATAGACTGCGACGTTGCACGAAGGCGGAGTGGGAAGGGCGTTAGTGAATAAATTGAAGAGGAGTGGACTAAGGATTGAACCGTGAGGTACTCCTGACGGGATACCAAGAGCCCCTGACAGTTCCCCCAGGATACTGACGTTAAACATGCGGTTCTGAAGGTAGAATTTTATGATTTTTTGGATATGGCAGGGAAATCCTAGCTTACGGAGCTTATTTAAAAGTCCTGCATGTCACACAGAGTCAAAGGCTTCCTCGATGTCTAACATGACAAGTCCAGTGGACTTGCTCATGTTTGCCATCGTCGAAATATGTTCGCCCAGACGAACTAGTTGGTGTTGGGCAGAGTGTTCTTCGCGGAAACCAAATTGATGGTTGTTAAGGATGTTGTGGCTTTGTATAAAGGAGAGCATTCTACTGTGGATAGTTTTTTCAAGGATTTTACCAGGGATAGGAAGGAGACTGATAGGCATGTGGCTTGAAGATTCAGTGGAAGGTTTATTTGTTTTTTACCTTGGCGTGCTTCCATACGGATGGAAAGTATGATAACCGTAAGCAGGCATTTAAGATGGCTAATAGGTACATGACCGTTTTTTTAGGAAGGTTTTTAATTATGATGGGTGGAATATTGTCGTGACCTGGAGCTTTTTTATTACGAAGGCTTTTGAGTATAAATCTAAGCTCTGGTGGGCAGATGATTTCCTCAGCATCGAGTTGCGTAATATCGGAATCGATCTGATCCAGAGCCGACTGCGCTCCATACTCAATTTTTGGATCTGTAGGATATAAGGAGACTATTGGTGTAGGCGGTTTTATCATGCATTGTTATGGGTGGTAATTGGTTTTCTCGGGATTTCAGTTGTTTGACCAACTTTCAGACCGAGGTGTGGTTTGGTTTTATATCTTGGAGTTTCTTTTTCCATGCGTTATTAGTGATTTTGGTTATTTTGGATTTGATTTGTTTTGTTAGTTTGTTTATGGGATGACGAAGCGCACGATTTTGGGTACGCGAGGCAATATTCCGTAGTTTATTGCGTTGCGAAACCAAATCTTTTACTTCTTGGGAGAACCGGTGTTTGGAGGTAAAGTTGTTGGAAGTTGGCGGCGAGGCTGAAATTACTGCTTTCCTGATGCAGTCAGTAATGCAGTGAAAATTTTCATCTATGGATTCAGGGGTGTTTAGGGTACTGGAGTGCCAAGTAATGGTTTTATCGATGAATATTCTATAAGAGTTCCAGTCGACTTTGCCAATACATGGTTTGGTAGGATTTAGCACAGGGGAGTCTCCTAACTCGAACAGAATAGGGTAGTGGTGTGGTGACAAATGATTGATTGATTTGACATTCGTGATTTTGAAATAGTTTTTTGACAGGATTAAGTCAATGATAGATGGAGTTGTACCCGGTTTGAAGTGGGATGGCTGGTCTGGGAAGTTAAGCAGGAAGTTATTGTGGGATGATACTAGGTTATTTAACGCGTTGCCACGGTGTTTTGCATTAAAGTCACCACCAATGACAACGTTACTACATTTTTTAATGATTTTAATCATATCTTGGGAGAATTCTTCATAGTTCGTCTTCATAGCTTTGTGCTTGTGTTGTAAATAGCTACTAGGGTTATTATTTGGTTATTTATGGTTAGTTCTACTGCTATGTTTTCGATTTTTGTTAGAGGAAGGGTTGACGTGGGTTAAGTTTGATTGACTCATGGGTTAGTATTGCTACACCCCCACTCGTTTGCAAATTTTTACTACTAACTATGCTTGAGAATTCTCTATCATACCTGTGGATCCGGTAGTGTTGTAGACTGAAATATTTGTCCTGACTCAGCCACGTTTCTGCCAGGAATATTGTAGCTGGTTGGTGGATTTCGACGAAGCCTTCGAATTCCACTCTTTTAGGGATGATGGAACAAGGATTTCATAGCATACACTTTACAATTTGTTAGGTTGTAATTACCATCTAATTAAAACTGGCGCTGATGACAGCTACTGCTGCTTGCTGCGGTGTTTCTGCCGATTTTATCGCTTGGATTATTTTCCGGTATTCTGCTATGATCTCCCAGATATTGTCGATAGCTAATAATTCCTGTTGAAGGTTACGTAGCTCCGCAAATGGATTAGTAGCTGTTGGCGTGGTAGTTGCATACGCTGCCCGTCTTTCGGTCGATGGTGTGACTTTTGGCACTTGTTTTAATGGCGAAAATGCATGGTTATACGCTAAATGACTTGTTGAAACTCCTTGGGTATCCGCGCACATTTCCCAAAAGTTCACGGATGGAGGTGGGGTCGGCTTATATTGTGGCTTGGGCGTTAATTGCTGGGATAATTTACTTGCCTTGAACTCCTGGTATTTAGTGTATCCTTTGTAGTTGGCTGCATGATCTCCTTCGCAATTCACGCTTTTTGCTGTACCTTCCCTTGTCGTTCGGGGGCATTCGCCTTTTGGATGGTCATTAAGGCATTTGATGCAACGATGTTTTCTTCTGGAGTTTGTTCCGGCGTGACCAAACTGCTGGCAGTTTCGACATTGCGAGTATTCTTTGACGGCTGGCGAAAATTGCTGCCGTGTAACTACACAATGGCACAATTTCCCACACTTCTCCTGCAGCTCTTTTAGCGAGGTGACCCCTCTCGCAAACCTCACCACATACATAATCACTTGGGATTTTGTGTTCCGTTTGGTCACAGCTTTGACCTCGTTAATGCCGGCATCCTTACTGGTTTTGATCGTCTCCGGATCCATGTCATATAGCCCAAGAACTACGGCACTGGATTCTCGTTCACTATCGTTGATGAATGAGTGGAACTGATGACTTTTCGCTAACTCTACCATGAGTTTAGCGTGATGATTTTTCGTGCGTGGGTTAATTCTTACACGACCAGTACGGCTGAGGATCTTTACAGTGAAGTTTCCTACGCCGATATGGATGGCACATGAAGAGAGTAGTGATTCTACTTGCGACATCGGTGTATCCACGATGATTGGCGGAACTCGGCTGGTATTTATTTCCCCAGGCAGTGGGGTTTCATTAGCCAAGGCTGCGAAACGGTTATCGTGCAGTACACTGCCCTCGGACGACATTTTTTTCACTAGAGCTGGGTTTGTGGTAAGTGATTCGTTTTGCACTTACTGTATGAAACGCGTCCTCTTGACTTATGGTTTCCTTACTCTACGGTATGAGTATAGATAGGCACACTTTACACTTGTGTAGTACGTAGGAGAAAAAAAAAGGTTTTTATTTCACACTTTAAACACTTGAATTTGTTTTGAAAATAACAGATTTTGAATTTGCACTTGCAGACAACTAAAAAACTGAATGATGCTATGTTTAAAAAAAAAACAAATTTTATTTACATACTCATTTGTTGACACTATGAAATAGAATCAGTTATCATTGAAAATAATAATCGGACAATTTGTATTTCCACTAATCGCTCGGAGTTAGCGAATTATAACTTTGCCACATTAAATTAAAATATATCAACACAATTTAATGTAATAGCGCCTAAATGGCGACATATTCTAAAACATTCTAGTTCTTCAATCAACAGGCTACAACATCAGTTAGTTAAGTCTTTTATTTTTTTTTTACTTTCTTTTACGTAAGTAATCATGAAAAATTCAATCATGAAAATTTTGAACCTTGAGATTCTTAGAGGTTTATCCGTTTTGAGGTCCCCTGAGTCCGAAAAAGTGGGTTTCGAAATGGTGTCTGTCTGTCAGTCTGTGTCCTCTACAGCCCGGATGGTTTAACCAATCGAACTGAAACTTCTGATTTAAGCTTTTCTGATAAATTTGGAGGTCCCAGTGAATTTTACTCCAAATCGGTTAACCGGAAGTGGCCACTCCCTTGGTCCAGAAAATTTATTTTGCAAATATCTTAGAATGTATAAGATTTACAAAAATCTACTCAATACAAAATGTTTCCAAAAAATAAAACACAATAAAATAAAAAATTAAAAAAAAAAAATCTAAAAATTTAAAAATTACAAAAAAAATTTTCCGTTTTAAATCTTAATTTTTATTCTTTTATTTATATTATAATTTTTTTTTTTTTTTTTGTTAATTAGCATTAATTTTCGGTGTAGGAAAGTTTTAGGATAGCTAGGTTAGGTGGTATTTATTGAATGATATTTATTTGTTCATAACCATTGTTTTTCTCTTTTTATTTTTTATTTTTTTTTGTTATACCAAAATAAATATATTGGTTTGGTTTTTCGATTGTTAAATTAAAGCTAAGATGAGTTATGTGTGTGAATAATATTAAATAGTGAAAAACGAAATGAAAATGAAGTGTTAGTCGTCAAGCTGCGGATGGGTTAGGGTAGGTAGGTATAGTTGAGCGTAATGGTAGGTATTCAGAATCATCCTTTCCGTGGTTAAACCCGATCTACACACACTCTAAAACTCCACGCCCTAACCCTGATGCTTAGCCGGCAACGATGCGTGTTTTGGAGAATAATTTAATTAGTTCTTATTTTGCCTAAATTTTATTCATTGGGTTTTGTTGTTTAATTTAAATTTAATTTTGGATATCGTCCAGAACAGGCAAAGTGTTACAATGTCACTACTTTTCCCGCCTGAGATATGGTCAGTTTCCGATAACCAAGCGAATAATATTCCAAGAACTCTCTTTAGTTATAGAGCCAACTCATCCGGGTACCTTTAGCTTTATACGAACCTTGGAAAAGGAACAAAATATTACTGTTCGGCAATTTTAAGCGATAACTAGAGCTAAAAGAAAACAAAAACAAAAAAGAAAATACAGGAATCTAGAACAAAGGTTATCTCTATTAATTCAAGATAGACCGAATCGAACGCTTTTAAATTTTATTAGAGGAATTGCTCATAACCTTAATCCTCTAACTTTCCGCCAGCACAATAGATCTTTTAGGTCGCAGTGCGAGATGGATTATCGCCCACATGGCCCTTCAATAATAATAATAATAAAACCCTCTAACTTTACAATTATATTTTGTAACTAATAAATTAAAAACACATTTTTGAAATTATTTGATTAATTTAAATTTAATTGAATTTAGAATTTTATGATTAAACAACCTACAAAAAAATTTGAAAAAACGATAAACATGGAACTATCTCCACAACACATCTACGTCGTTGGTTCCGGGCAACTTCGGTTGCGATTAAGTTATTAACTTAATACCAACCGAAGTTCTCACTTTTCAATTCTCTAAATGTTTGAATTCCGAAGCAACTTAAAAGTTAAAAACAAATTTCGGCTATTGTTATTACAGTTGACGGCCCAATATACCATATGTCATTTGTTTTTGATTCGTGTCATTCATTTTGTCTGATTCGCCTCACCGCCCTGGACGATCTCACCGGTTTTGTACTCTTGGTTACTCTAATTAGCCTTCTCTGTCCTCAATTTTATATATTTTAAGTTTCGTTACCTTTATTTGTTCAAAAAATATGAGCGATTAGTTTACAACATTTTTTTGGACATCGGTTCTGGGCGATTGGCATCCATAGAAATCAAAACCTAGAAATCTGACAAAATGGTATCCATGTCAAAATCACGTTTCGGCAATGTGATTGTGTCCGTTATGTAATTATCAACTATCTGTCCTATAGGCGGTGCGGTTATGTCGACAATCTGTCTTGTCGGCGACGGTATTTTGTCGGTCAGCGACGTAGTTGTCGGCCATCTGTCCAGTCAGCGATGTGGTTGTGTCGACCATCTGTTTTGTCGGCGATGTGGTTGTGTTGGCGATCTGTCTGGTCGGCGATGCAGTTGTCGGCCATTTGTCCAGTCGGCGATGTGGTTTTGTCTGCCATCTGTCTTATCGGCGATTGGTCGGCCATTTGTCCTGTTGGTGATGTGGATGTGTCGGCCATCGGTCTTGTCGGCGATGTGGTTGTGTCGGCCATCTATCTTGTCGGCAATGTGGTGTGTCGGCCATCATCCTGTCAGCGATGTGGTTGTGTTGGCCATCTGTCTTATCGGCGATGTGGTTATGTCAGCTGTAGCGACATCAATCACTCACGCAATTCAATTATTCAAATATTCATCACTCGTTCATCGCCACAAAAACACCACAAAACATTCAATCTCATCTACATAAACCCAGCCGCATTCATTTATGTTGGCATCACTGATGTCAACGTTAAAAAACAAAATATCTGTCAAAAATTCCGCGCGTAAAATAGCATATTCTTTTTATGCTCGTTCGATTTGTTAGACACAAAAAAAACCGCATCGTCCAGTACTCAGTTGTCGCTTTAAATTCTAAAATAATAAATTAACTAAAAGTGATAAAATAAATTATATACGAATTAAAAACATTTTATTCCCGTGACTTTTCGTGGTGGTGGATTTTATTCCTAATAGTGTTAAATATAATTAAAGTGTTTAAAAAAACTATAATAAATTACCGACCACATACAGAATTGTGTGGTCGTCCCATAATCTTAGTTGTTGTGCGTTTATATAAAATACATCGTAATTCGGGACGTCTATTCCCGTGTAGTGTCTTACAAATCGCTACAATAAATATTTTTGGCCACAACAAGTGCCATAGAGCCATCTGTCTTGTCGGCGATGTGATTGTATCGACCATCTGTCTTCTCGGCTATGTGGTTGTGTCGTCGATCTGTCGATGTAGTTGTCGGCCATTTGTCCAGTCGGCGATGTGGTTTTGCCTGCCATCTGTCTTATCGACGATGTATTGGTCGGCCATTTGTTCTGTTGGTGATGTGGATGTGTCGACCATCTGTCTTGTCGGCGATGTGGTTGTGTCGGTCATCTATCTTGTCAGCGATGTGGTGTGCAGGCCATCATCCTGTCGGCGATGTGGTTGTGTCGGCCATCTGTCTTATCGGCGATGTGGTTATGTCAGCCATCTGTCTTGTCGGCGATGTGATTGTATCGGAAAATCTGTCTTATCGCCTATGTGGACGGTTGGCGAAATGTTTGTCGGCCATGTGACCCACACCCATAGAAATGGGAAAAAAGTCAATAGGTTTTATTTCCATTTGAAAAAGTTTTAAAGCCTCCCACAAAAAATGGAAATAATGTCAATTGACTTTATTTCCATTGACTTTATTTCACAGCCATAAAATATTCTCAAGAAACTCTGAGCACTATAGGTTTATTTCATGCAGACAAGAAAAAATTAATATTTGTGATAAAATTTCATATCAATGACGATATGGTGAAACATAAATCGATAAATCCCAATAGTAGCGTATGTGGCAAGGCAGGCCATAACAATACCTATTGACACCCTGAACACCATAGGATGATATTATGAGGATACAATTTTTTTTTTTTAAATTTCTCTATGTGACGGAAGGGAAGCTGACCTTGCTGAATAATCAGAGTAGAAATTCTGGAGTCCGAAATTGGAATATATAGGACCAAAATCCGCTACGAAATTTATTGTCTGCGAAAGTGGATGGGATATGGTAATTCCTGAAGGTCATTGAGTTTATGCCACTTTAATTGTCTTATGAAATTTCCTCTTATATACTTTGAATACGACAGTCATAAACTTTAAATCAACCAGAATGTTGTTTAATTATTAAAAGCTCAATTACAAAAATTAAAACTAAATTTAAATTTAAAAACAAAAAATATTTCAGTTGACCATAAAAGTCCTGTAACATATAAGAGAAAAGTCAAACTATGTGACATGTTAGTCCCATTTTTCAGTTAAAACATTCCAATTAGAATTATGCAAATATATGTAATTTGAAAAAAGTGATTTTCATATTTCATTTCTGCTACAAGAAAAACTTTTATGTTTTACGAGCACATCACAAAATGCAATGTATAAAAAATACAAAATGTATAGAGGAAGACGATGTGAAGGAAAACTTTTCTTCTTCTCTTGGTAAATTTCGTTCTCCTCTTATAAAGACAAACACACGAACGACATATTATACCAAAAGTTTCTTTTTGGGTTTTAAAGTAGCAAACTAGTGAAAAACATTACCGGTAGTATATGTTTAGAAATATAGATTAAATTAAATGAAATTGATATTTTTTCGTAGTCCTTAACGGGAAAGCAAAACATTTTTGTTTTTACAAAATATTAAATTTAATGATGTGATCATTGAATTACTTTGTGTATTGCTTCGAGGCTTTCTCGCACCCAATTAATTTTTTTAACGATAATGTCTCTCTCTCTATTAAATAAATCGAATATGTATGTAAATAAAAGCAACTAAAGCGCAAAAATATTTTAAAAAGCAGCTTAACCGTAACCGCACACACAACAACGATTATTTATAAAGGCATTGCAAAAACTATATAAAATTAAACAAAAACGGATTATCAAGACTCGTAATGTTTTAAATTTTTATTGAATATTCTGGATTTAATCCGTTATAATTTAGGAGAAAAATATATATAAACCAATAAAATAGCTGTGTATAGTTTTTTGTTGGTGGTTCGGATGCTTTTATTTTATTGAATTATATTAAAAGCGCTGAGCTTTATATTTCAATATCTTTTGAAAAAGCTTTTTTCTGGGCTTCTCAATATCGATTACTCGTATATATATGAGTGTAATGTTACGTACGAAAAACGAATGTGGCAAAAAAAAATTATATAATGCATTCAATTTTTATTGAAAGAATATAAAAATTTATTTGAATTTTAAAACAAAGTGAATTTTAATTTTTTGCTACCTCTCTACAACGAGATAAAATTATTTTTCAAACGTTTTCGATTTTTTTTTCTTTCGCCGTATAGAGATGTTTCTATATAGTTGGGGTAGCTAATATGTAAATTTATATGCGCTTGCACATTAGTAAATGTTTGTTCTAATGACTAGTCTATCTAATTTTAAATAATTTTGTGTGATGAAGGCTTCTCATGTATTTACCAATTTGGTATTTTCATTCAGCAAGTTTGCTCATTTCTTGTTATTGCGATTCATCCTCTGATATAACCTAATGAAAACACTTATAATAGGAATTTGATCTGAATTGAAAATATGTTTTTGAAACTTTTTTAAATAAGCTTTTAAATATGATTCTGATGATGATCGACAATACTTTGGGTTCCTACAGAGAGGTTATAAAGTCTACCAATTTAGTAATAATACACACAGTTCGACTGTAAATCCAAATTCCCTTTGTCACGACAAATAACAGTGAAATTTTATTATTACAACTAAATTTGAGTTGACCATTATCGTTTCATTTATCGTTTTGAGTTATAAAAGAAGATTGTGACCAGAAAAGCCGTTTGACTTAGCTTCAGCCATATAAAATGATGATTAGCATAACAAACGAGTAAAGGTTATTCGCAATATTAAGATTGGACTGTTATTTGGAGTTAAAAAAGGTATGACTGAGAGAATTGGAGTGTAGAGATTAGAAACAAGAAAGCTATTTTAAAATTAAGCCTAGTTTTCAAGTATGCTGTAACTTCTCAAATCAAATAAATAATTTTGAAAAAGAGCAACAAAAGAGAAGTATGAAAATAGAGAACTTTTAAGTGTTGTGAAAACCTGAAAGTTACAACCAAAAACCTTTGAGCTTTGAATTCCTCTGATAAACACATCAACTATTTGATAAATTTCGGATTATAAATAGCGCGGGATATTCCATAATTTTAATGGGTTTAAATCATTGTTTACCGTAAACATTAGCGGTCCATCACATCACTACCTCTGCTGTAAGATAATAATAATCTACATCACCAAGTGAATGTACGCATTTAAAGTGAAATTAAATTTTTCGTATAAAAAAGTGACACAAAATTGTTCGCAGGGCGAAATCGAATATATTTCACCGACTAATTTCATTTTGTAGTGTATATATGTCTCTGCTTTATTTCAAACCTTTTTCACTGCGTTTTTATCTTCATGTATGATTAATGTGAAGCTAAATTTTAGCACTTTATCATTTGAGCTTCTTGTTCGTTTTTTCAATAACCTGCTGTACTCCATTTTAAATGTTTAAATAGAAATTTGCAAATTGAAATTCATCAAACCAATTTACGCACTTTACACGAAGGGTTATACAAAGTGTTTAACCCTGAACAAAAAATGAGAATTTTCCTTGAGATCAGTGTGTTGATAGTTTGGTTTCGTACTGAAAAAGTTGGTCTAATCATCAGGTAGCTACGACTTATTTGAGCACTAAACACACATAAACGAGAGTTTTCCTTGAGTTTTTTGATTTAGTGAATATAATTCGCTAAATCAGTACGTTCGTACTTGACACTATCTGTGTTAAATAGGAATTGTATTTTTGTAGTTTGGTCGTAGCCATCTGATGAGTAGACCAACCTTTTCAGCACGAAACCAAACTACCAGCACAATGAGGTCAAGGAAAGTTCTCATTTTTGTTCAGGATTATACACTTTGTATCTTGGGGTAAAGTATGGGGGGATTGAAATTTATACTTTTTTTTGGGTAGATATATTATTGATTAACCAATCGAAAATCTTATGAACGCCATTTTCACTAACATATTTGTTTTTTCAAAAAAAAAAGGCCGAAAAAATGAATTTGATAAACAGACCTACTTCTGTTAAACTTCTTAATATTATGTGGGCATTAAACAAACACCAACGAGGATTTTCCTTGAATTTTTTGATTTAGTGAATAAAATTCGCTAAATCAGTACGTTCGTACTTGACACTATCTGTATTAAGTGGAATTGTATTTTTGTAGATTGGTCGTTGCTACCTGATGAGTAGACCAGCTTTTTCAGTACCAAACCAAGCTACCAACACAATGAGGTCAAGGAACGTTCTCATTTTTTGTTCAGGGTTATACCCTGTATTTCTTCTTGATTTTGTTTCTAATTAACCAATCGAAAATCTTGTAAATGGCATTTTCACTAGTATAATTGTGTCTATAAAAAGCCGAAAAAAATCATTTCAAAATGTTTGTAATATCCATAGCAATTTAGGGGTTTATGTATTGTAATATTTTTTTTACAACCTTTGACACTCTCCCGGAAGTGTCAAAAAAAGAAAGATGCATGCAAAGTTTCAAACCATTCTTGCTTTCAACTACCGAAAATTGAGTGTAATTTATTTTACCATAGAAGAATGTTATCGTAGTAGTGCAACACAAATTTGGAAACATCTTGAACATTTAATAAGTTTGTATCAGAAATCCGATTTTTGGTTTTATATAAATATTTTCTAAAATTAAACGTTTATCAAGATTTTCTTATTTGTCTAAAACTGTAGCATACCCTAAAGATCAATGATTTGTTATGTCACTATGGGAATTTTGAAAAGTCAAAAATGAAATCGTGAACGGCTTGGTACATTCATTTTGTAAAAATACTATTTCGTCTCCCTACATGTCCTCTTTCACAAGAGCATTTCAACCTGTGCACCAAATTATTTTGCAACTCTAAAGGAATTTGGTCTTTCAGTTGTTTAACCAAAAACTGGTGTAAACTTTTTAATATGTAGTCAATCAACAATTTTTATATCATAATTTTGAACCGCACATTAAATTATCTTTAACAAAAATATTAACTTAAGAGTTTGATATAGCCGCAATAATACCGTTCACGTTTCTAAAAAATGAAAATATAGGTTTAAGCGAAGGTGTGTGCTTTCAAAACTTTAGTCTCAAGTTATTCCTCAGTAAATTAGATACTGTGGGTCAAACCAAAGACTTGCTTGAATCATTCTCCGTTGAACCTAAATCTATATATATCAAAATGAATGTTTGTCTGTATGTCCTTTATAGAATCGTAAACTATGCATTTGATCATGTGATGATATTTAGCAAAGTTGTTGTGCATGAGCCCACGAAGGTTTCTGAGTTGATAGGACCAATTTTCGACAGATGGCGCCACTGTCATTCCAATGAATTTCATATATTGCTGTGACAGTTCATGCTGATTTGAATTGAAACGAAAACAGCGAACGAATGATGACGTTTCGAGTTGTGGGTGACATAAGAATTTATGTAAATTGTGAAATTCATGTCCGGCTCACATTGAACAGACAATATTGTGCATATTTTTATATTTGGGAGCGTTTTTCGAATAATTTTGTGCATTTCATTGTGAGTTAAATTAATAATTTCGATAAATAATTCAATCGAATTGAATTTTCGTAGTTTCCGTGAGCTGATTTTATTCATTCTCAACAGTGAATTCACGAAGATCATCGAATGTGTATGTGAAGGATCTGACTGCTGATTGACGTTCCTAACGCATTTGCTGTGCAGTTTTTTTCGGATATCATCGTGAGTGGTATTAAAATCGATTTCAACAATTCTCGAATGCTGATTTTTTTCACTTCAAATTTCCATCAGCGAATTGGTGATCACCGTCAATATTAACATTTCCATCCGTGTGTGAACAGCCGGTTCAATTGGATTGGATACATTGTGAGATTCGGATTGCTGATTGACATCTAATAAATTCAAACGCATTTTTCACGTCGTTCCCGTACAATTATGCCTCCAAAGCGACAAGCAATTGGCCGATCTACACCTCAAGCACGGAAGAAAAGAGCATTACGAGCCTTAGAATCAGACGAGCAACGAGCATTAAGGCTGGATAATCTTCGACTACATGCCGCTGAGACCCGTTCGTCTGAATCATCTGAACAACGAGAAGTGAGGTTGGAAGCTGATCGAATACGTACTACTCAGGCCCGTTCGTCTGAGACAACTGAACAACGGGAGAGAAGGCTGCAAAATGTTCGAATAAGCACCGCTCGATCAAGACGAACACTGTACGCTGATTTAAATCTTGGTGCATTCCATTATGACAGTAATAATGATTACAGTCTTCATCCAAGTGTCGTCATTGGAAAAATGGATAAAATTTGCATGTATTGTAGCGCCCTCAAATTTAAGAACGAAACGCCAGGAATGTGCTGCGCCAATGGAAAAGTTAAACTGCCAGAATTACATCCACCACCCGAACCACTATCAACGTTGCTGTCAGGTGTTACACGTGAGTCGAAGCATTTCTTGGAAAACATCCGCAAATACAATTGATGTTTTCAAATGACATCGTTCGGTGCAACGAACATCGTGCGCGAAAATTACATGCCAAGAGCAAATTTATCATCGTGCCGGATCGCTTCTACCATTGCCGGACGCATATCACAAGTTTCTTTAAATTTATTTCATGGCAAACAGTGATGAACAAATTGAACAACGATGTCATTATAATGCGGGCACTAGACGAGAAATCGTGGCTGCGTTACAAGCTCTTTTCGCTCAACACAATGAATTAGTTCAGTTGTTTAAAACCGCCATTCAACGAATGCCAGCCGATGACTACCCAGTTGTAATTCGAGCAGACAAAAGACCCGTTGGCCAACACGAAAGACAGTTCAATGCACCAACAATCGATGAAGTGGCGATCGTGATAGTTGGCGAAGAATTCGAATCGCGCGACATAATTCTTCATCGCAGAAGTGGTGACGTTCAGCGAGTCTCCGATACTCATCGCTCATACGTCGGATTGCAGTATCTATTCTGTTTTGGCGAGGAGAAGATGGATATTATTTCAACATCAAAATGAGAAATCCACAAACAGACGAGGAAACGAATAAGAAAGTCAGTGCCATGAATTATTATTCGTATCGATTGTTGATTCATTAAGACGCTGAGAACCACATTCTGAAATGTCGACAATTGTTCCATCAATACATCGTCGACAAGTACGCGAAGATTGAAACCGAACGACTCCTATCTATTCGATTGAATCAAACCGAGTTGCGTTCTGAAGAGTACATCCATTTACGACACGCAATCGTTAATGATGGTAACGTAAATCCAAACGAATTGGGAAGAATGGTCATATTACCGTCTACATTCACGGGGAGTCCACGGCACATGCATGAATACGCACAAGATGCGATGACATACGTTCGCGCAAATGATCGTCCAGATTTGTTCATAACATTTACATGCAATCCAACATGGGATGAAATTAAAGAACTTTTGTTAGCTGGACAATCATCTTTGTACCGCCATAACATTACCACACGCGTATTTAAACAAAAATTGGAATTTTGATGGATTTTATTATCAAGCATCACGCTTTTGGAGAGACACGCTGCTGGATGTATTCCATTGAATGGCAGAAAATAGGATTACCACATGCACATATTTTGGTTTGGTTAGTCAAAAAAATTACGCCAGATCAAATTGACCAAATCATCTTAGCATAAATACCAGATAAGGACATTGATCCAGACTTATTCGACGTCGTTACCAAAAATATGATTCATTGTCCATGTGGCGCATTCAACAACAATTCACCATGCATGTCTGATGGGAAATGCACGAAACGATATCCAAGAAATTTGGTTTCTGATACCATCACTGGCAATGACGGATACCCACTGTATCGTCGACGATCAGTTGAGGATGGCGGCAAATCAATCGTTCTGAAAGTACGAAACGTTGATGTCGAAGTCGATAGTCAATCGTCGTTGGGTTGTGCCATATTCACCGTTGCTCTCAAAGACCTTCAAAGCACAAATTAATGTTGAGTATTGCAATTCAGTGAAGTCGATCAAATACATTTGCAAATATGTCAACAAAGGAAGCGACATGGCAGTCTTCGGAGTAGGGAATGTGGCCGCACCGCACGATGAAATCAACCAATACCAACTTGGACGCTACATTAGCAGCAATGAAGCAGTATGGCGCATCTTATCATTTCCAATCCATGAACGACATCCAACAGTAGTACACTTGGCGGTGCATCTCGAAAATGGACAGCGCGTGTACTTCACAGCAGATAATGTACGTGCAAGAGCATTGGTTCCACCGGCAACAACTTTAACTGCATTTTACTCATTGTGCCAAGATGATATTTTTGCAAAGACTCTACTTTATTCTGAGGTACCGAAATTCTACACATGGAATGCATCGGTAAAGCAGTTGAAGGACATCCCAATTTGTATTCCAGTGACGCATTGGGTCGTCTGTACACTGTTCACCCGAACAAAACAGAATACTTCTATCTGCGATTGCTGTTAATCAATGTACGTGGACCGACATCTTTCCAAGATTTAAGAACAGTGAACGGTCAGCTGTGCGCCACTTATCGCCAAGCTGGCCAGGAACTAAATCATCTTGAGAATGATGCACATTGGGACACTGCACTCGCTGATGCATCGAATACTGCTCGACCACAGCAAATACGCACGTTATGTGCCATAATATTGACAACCTGCTTCCCATCTAATCCAAAAGATCTTTGGGAAAAATACAAGGACTACCTGAGTGAAGATATTCTACATCGTTTGCACGCTGCGAATCAAAATCCGGACATTCAATTCACACCAAACGTGTATAATGAGGCATTGATTTTGATTGAAGACATATGTTTGGCAATCGCTAACAAGGCACTGGTGCAACTGAGAATGCCTGCTCCGAACCGACCAGCGAACGACCTTTTCGATCGTGATTTACAACGAGAAACACACTTTGATTCTGACGAACTGGGGACATTTGTTCAGACAAATCTTCCGCAGTTGATTCCAGAACAACGCATTGCGTATGACAGAATTATGCGTGCAATCACAGAACAAAGCGGTGGACTGTTAGATGCGCCCGGTGGTACAGGCAAGACTTTTCTTCTTTCACTCATTTTGGCAACCATACGATCACAAAATAATATTGCACTGGCCGAATAGCCGGATGGTGGCCGAACAGCGCATTCAGCATTGAAACTGCCGTTGAATTTACAAAACACTGAGGCACCAACATGCAGCATCAGCAAAAACTCTGGAATGGGCAAAGTACTCCAAACGCGTCAAATTATCATATGGGCCGAATGTACAATGTCTCACAAGAAAGCATTGGAAGCGCTTGATCGTACACTGCGAGATTTGAGAGGAAACGCACGGATCTTCGGTGGCGCACTCATTTTATTGTCTGGTGATTTTCGACAAACACTGCCGGTTATACCACGTTCAACACCCGCTGATGAACTTAATGCATGTCTCAAATCATCAGTTTTATGGCGTCATTTACAGAAATTGACTTTGAGAACCAACATGCGTGTACAACTACAACGGGATGCATCGGCTGAAAATTTTGCAAAACAAAATGGGCGAATGCAAATTGATGAATCTACGCAATATATCACCTTGCCAGCAAACTTCTGTAAGATCACAGAAAGCATAGACGGATTGGTGCAAAAAGTTTTCCCAAACATTGCACAGAACTACAAAAATCATCAGTGGCTCAGTACGCGTGCTATATTAGCGGCCAAAAACATCGATGTCAATACCATCAACTTCACTATTCAGAATGGAATACCCGGCGAAACGACAACATATAAGTTTATCGATACAGTGGTGAATCAAGACAAAGTTGTCAACTATCCAACTGAATTCTTGAATTCGCTTGATTTGCCAGCCATACGACCGCACGTTCTTACATTGAAAATGGCATACCCATCATTCTTCTTCGAAACATAAATCCACCACGACTTTGCAACGGAACCAGACTCTCAGTCAAGAAAATGATGAACACTGTTATCGAGGCAACAATTTTGACTGGAAAATTCAAAGGTGAAGACGTACTGTTGCCACGTATCCCAATGATCCCGACATATATGCCATTCGAATTCAAACGTTTGCAGTTACCGGTGCGACTCGCTTTCGCAATAACTATCAACAAAGCACAAGGACAATCGTTGCAAGTGTGTGGATTAAATTTGGAGAATCCATGCTTCGCTATCCACGGAACGCTGCAATGTCACAATTTTTTCGAAATGAACAAAATCAATCAAATGACTCAAAATTAATTTAATTTTTTGTATAATTTCTTTCTTTCAAATTTATTTTAGTGGGTAGCGTAGCAACGCGCGCAGCGTACAGCTAGTACAATATAATAATAAAACAGTATAACTTTAAAGCTAAATTTGAATCCACACCTACCGAAACTTTATATAATTTGGTGACAAACTGATATCTTTGATTTTAACTTTAAAATCGTTCGCATTTTTTATTACCGAAAAATTATGAAACACGTAACAATTTAAAATACTTAACAAAAATTTAGACAAATTACTTGTATAATGCTGAACCATCTTAGTTAACAGTTGGTCTCAAAGAATTGCTATCTTTATTTACTTTAAGGTCTCATATACATCCTTTGAGTCGTACCATAGTACCTCCTTCAGTTTTTAGCAACAGATTTATTTATTTTGCCCAATCATTCCCAACATGAAATAATTTGATTTAAATATGTTTGTACTACGAAATACCAAGTTTTCTTATATCCGTTCGTGTTGTTGTCTGATAAGAGTAAGTTCATTTGCATACATTGGGTTTCTTTATAAGTACCGTAACATTACCCTCACCAAATTTCTATATATTCACATCGAAATTGCCACATAGAAATTGTTTAGGTTTGTGAGTTTATCGAATTTGTAGCATTTCATTCTTTAGTCAAACATTATTTGTAAATTATCGTTTGCAAAAATTTGTCAATATTTTTACAAGCCTGCTCCTGCTACTGATCTGTATTGTCTCGTCTACATACTCGTCTGTATTGCCTCAGTTAACTACAGTTCTGAGATACGGAATAAATTCTTTCTTTATTTCTCCGCATTCTTATTCCGTAGTGTTGAGCAAGAATGTATCTTCTGCAGCAGTGATATGTTGCGTTAGTGAAGAAATATTTAGACTGAGCAGATCAATTTTGAAAATTGTCTCATTTGGATTTTAGAATTTTGAAAAAATCTTCATAGATGTTGCCCATTGTTAAACATTTTTAATTTTGATATTTCCCTTTTGAGGCCAACATATTTTTAAGAGTTCTTGTAATCTCTGGATTGATAATGGAAAAGCTGGATTTTATCGATAATTTTGAACGCCTCTTTTATATGTCCATTAGTCGGAAAAACGCGCCATTTTACGCACACCTTATGAAAAACTCTTCTTATTTATGATTTTTGCTACAGCCAATAGTTTTCGCAAGAAAATGTTTAACTCTACATCGCTGTTTCGAAACTATCTTCTTAGTGGTTGAAAAGAATATTTGGAAATTGGAATTTACAATATTTATACCTAGAACATTTCATTTAGGGAGGCTTCACTAAAAATAAGTAAGCCTCACACGTTTTACGTGCTTAAAATCATTTTTTTGTGAGATCTCAATGCGTTCGATTCGCCCAAAGTGTACATTTCTTTCTTATTGTTATTTTAACGGAAGTAATTTTAAAGAGAAATCGAATCTACAACAAATTGAAGTTTCAGATGCTAAATCTTTTAGGTTAAATATGTTCGGATAAATGTTGTGGTCTCTCGTCTGTTTTAATTGATATAAAGGCTACACAAATGCTAATTTCTTTTAAATGTATTTTAATGAAAATCAAATACGTACAATAAATCAAAACTTTGATTCATTTTGCTGCTAGGAGTTGTCGACACATTGTCTACATTGTCATTTTTGCATTGTCTACATACATTGACTACCCGAGTAGATAATTGATTAATTACTTCATTTAGCTATGCGGGACGAAACTGGTTGTAGCCAGAGTTAATTGTAAAAGTTGGTGAAGTTATAATAAATAAATAAAAACTTTAACGAACAAATATTTGAAGAAAATGACACGATTAAGATTTATTTATTTATTAAAATTTACTGGAACACACAAAGGTCTCGCAATCAATTCCATAATGGCTGAATGGTGTAAGCCAGGGATTTTATCCTAATTCACATAAACGCTCTACAGCCTAAAATAACTAAATCAATTTGCAAAGATGACAATTATTCTTCATCAAGAGATCTAGACTGAAACACTAAGGACCGTACCTCATCAAAGACGAGGTAACTTCAAACATAATGAATATACACGTCATCCCCCTTCGAGCAGCAGCATCCTGGGCTAGGCCCATAGTTGAAGATGACTTCTAAAATGAGCATCTCTTCCTTAGATAATTTTTTCTCAAAGGAGGGTTCACTTTATTGTGCTTGCTCGACGACACGGCACAAACTCGCAAAACGGCCGCAGCACAGTGCCGCCAAATCGAAAAAACCTCGTCAAAAGTCGAAAAAAGTGTCTAAATGGGCTTTGATTTCCATTGAGTTGGCTAGAGAGAGAAAGAAGATTATGTTTCCTTTTACCTGCTCCAGAATATTCGTCGCAATACTAACTTTGTTCGAGTAGTATCAACATTGTTACGGAAATGGTAAAAAACGCGCTTGTTAAAAGTAATACAGAAAATCAAAACCACAACCAATTGGATCGGTGATTGCAAGAACGATATAAACGCCAAAAACACCGTTTTAAACTAAAATATCAAAATTGCTTTAAATTTTTAGAGTGTAAGAACAATACAAGTGCGGCGTATGTATTGTTGTTTCACTCATTAAATAACACGATAATATTATTCCCGCAAATAACTGTTAATTTTTACTCTGTATCAATATTATTCATTAATATTCTGTCATTTGGCAAATGAAGAGTGTATGTTCAAGAGCAATTAATTAATAATTTTAAGTGAAAAATATCTAGTGCTAGTGACGATAGTGAATGTTTTACTGAAAGAACCATAAAAAAACGGAAAAAGCAACCTGATAAATGGAAACAAAACCAAGGGAAATATGCCCGCCTTCACGGTCAAGAATACGTTAATACTGTTGGAAATACAGTTAACAAGAAAACTATAAAAGAAATTGAGTAAGATACAATAATATTGTAATATTGACTGTAACTTTGCTTATCTAATATCTACTTCTTTTAGATGTATTATTATTATTAAAAATTGGTTGGAATCAGCCGAGGTTCCGCACTCAATGCCATGAAGGGCCCATGGTACAAACCAGTGATTCTATTCTAAATCGCAACAGCGTGCTGCAGCCATAGTAAACTGAAGCAGTTTAGGCCAAGGCAAGGAAAACAGCTGATCTTCAGCCAAATAATTGCACCCTAACTCCGTTGGAAACAGGACAACGTCTTCAAGGCAATACACGCACAGAGCATCATGAGTTACCCTCATGCGCTGAAGATGTACTTTAAAATGGCTGTGACCAGTGAGAGTCGCAATCAAGACTTTCAACTGGTTCTTGTTGAGAGATAAAGCAAACCTAGTGGCTCTCAAGTTAACTCCACTAATAAAAAGTTTCGCAATGCGGCAGCTACCAGTAGCAAGCCATTGCTATTTTAATTCACTTATAGCGCAATTTTTGATCGCCTTCTTAACAAAGTTAAATGGTAAGGAAGCAACTGGTTCAAGACCGATAAATTTAAACCCAGCCCCGGCTTTTGCTGAAAAATCAGCAATATCATTGCTCTCAATGCCATAATAATGGGCAGGAACCCACATGAGCGTCACTCTATTACTTGAACAGAGAAGATGTATAAAGTACTTACATGTCTTAACAAATTTTAATATAGTCAAATTCAGCACAGGAAAGCTAGCTGTCTGTACAGAAAACAAAGTTTTTATCTGTAACAGCGAGATTCAATTCCTCAATAACACAGAGCGTAAGAGCAATTGCTTCCGCTTGAAAAACTGTGCAGTAGCTACCCAGGCAGCCTGAAAAATTCAGATCAAACTTAGAGCAGTACACTCCATAACCAGAACTATTGACGGTGCAAGAGCCATCAGAAAAGAAGACTATCGACTCGTGCAAGTTCTCAAGAAAATAATATAATAATTTAATTTAGTGAAATTAAATTCAGACATCAGTCTATTATTAACCATATCAATTTCTGGTACTAATGATGGGTAATTATTTTAAACTGTTTTAAGAATGTTCCACATCCCTATGCTCCTTAGCCTAACGACAGCAGAATAAACTGAGCAAAAAATGAAAGAATGTAGCTGTGGAAAGAATAGAATTGATTCCATGGCAAGAAGAGGAGTTGATGCCGTAGCTCCTGTAATGGCTCTACAAGCAATAACTTGTAGACCATTAAGTTTAATAATTGTAGCCTTTAATTTAACCACAGACCATCAAACCAAGGAAGCCTAAGATAACATTGGTAGAACCAACAATTTATAGATGAAACACAGCATTTTGGGAGTTAAATCTCAGGCTCTCCAACGCTTTTAAAAATGTTGAGGACAGACTGATGGGCCAAAATGCTTTGGGATCAGTGTAATCTGATTTGCCAGACTTCGGGAAAAAAACAACGTTGCTTTTACACCAAACATGAGGAACAATGCCAAAAGCAACGCACACTTTGAAAAGGTGGAGCAGGTGGTGCTTAAAAATATGAAAACCATGCTGTATTTCAGCGGGAAAAATCCTATAATCCTTTAAAATTCAATCCGCTAATTCCCAGTCGGGAGCTTCACTGCAATTCTTATTGGTTTGAAAGTGATCAGAATCAGAGTTAACGATGGTACACTCCGGAAAATGGACCGGAAGAAGCAACTCATACGCTTCTTTTTTCGAAGAAGAATTTGCCATCCGATAGACGAAGAGCATCAAGTGTACAGGTATCATGTTTAGCCAACGCTCTATTAAGGCTGGCAACTGCAGAGAGACTATTCATTTCCTCACAGAAGTTTGTCCATGCGGATCTGTGAGCGGATCTTAAGCTTTTTTTATACTCCTTTTGAGCTATTAGGAAACAATCCCAATCACATTTAAGATTAGTATTTTTTACTTTATTCTTCAGTTTGTTAGTATGTTTCCTTTGTTTCTTTTGTTTAGAAATCAGTGGACACGAATTTTCAAAAGCCGTCGAGAATGATTTTGTCAGAAGTGATCAGAAGTGAGAATATCATTTGTCACCCTCCAATTTAAAATTAAGTCAACAATAGTCAACGAACACAAACTTATATCAATAACTTCCTGCCGCGTAGAACCGACAAAAGTTGGCTCACACCCTTTATTTAGTATTTCTAGCTCAGATGAGCTTATAAAATCTAACAAAGCGGAGCCCCTGTTATTAATATTAGTGCTACTCCGAAGAGTAGTATGCGCGTTGACATCGACACCAATTAAGAGGGGAATATTTTTATCCATACTCCAATTTAAGAGTTCAGTGAGTTCCTCCGAAGAGGGAGGATGAGAAGAATCAAATGGAAGATTAACTGGGACAACAATAAGTTCAGTGCAAGCCTTACCATATTCGAAAGTGACGAGAACCGCTTAGAGATCAGCCGAACTGCATTCGTAAATAAGGGATAAGAGAAATATAAATGCAAGCTCTAGTTTTAGTACATAAACAGAACCATCGAGAAGATAAGGAATAAAACATAAATCTGTATGAGATCCAGCAAGCAACTTCCTTAATTCAAATGAAGCTGACTTTCTGTGGTGCAAGTTAATCTGTTTAATTACAAGCGTGGAAGTCATAATAACGTACCAGCAACCGAAACGAAAAACAGAGAGCTTATGGACCCAAGTGTGTAATAAAATAGGCTTCGGAGGATCACCAATCGAAAGTCGACCACCTCTCCAGATATCCTTAATGCTGGAAACCTTATCGCAAAACCACTTATAGGTTTCCTCGTTACTGCTTTTACAGAAGAATTCGCCGGCTCAAGTCCATTCGGAAAATTCCCAGCTTTCCCTCGCCCCGGATGATATGACGGCCTGTGCATAGGAACGAAACTGTTCTGCGGCCAGCTCCGGTGTTGCACCAGAGGCAGGACGGGCCCGCTTAGGAGTGTTATAGGGGCAGCTACTAGAAGCCTCAGCAATAGTGCCGAGCGTAAGGTCAGACTTACCAAGACGTTTCGCCTTCCCTAAGTGACTGGGTTCAATAGTAGAACCCGCATCAACAGATCGGAGGAGAACACTCTCAGAACCAGAGAATGTGTCGGAAACGTGGCCCAAGGCACTATCAAAGTCATGGTCACATATTTCGGCATCGGACTCGGAAACTGACCCCGTCGAGTTCATAGATATCTAGAATCTAAAGTGAGATGAGATGAGACCTGAAAAACAAAACATTATTTTATGTAAGTGAAGAGAGGAAAAAAGTAAACTTTAATAAATAGCGGACGCATACACCGGCCTGCGCAGTACTGAAAACAAAACTGAATTATAAAATCAAAAATGTTTGTCCAACTTTCTTGGACTAAAAAGTAAAGATGAACAAGATATCTACTTAATGGGCCTTATGGAAGCGAAACCTGTAGCAAGAAGACAAAAAATTTGTGAAGACTTTATAAAATCTGTGACATTCGCCTGTAGTGTGTGGAAACACAGTGATAGGATTCCCGTTTGTAAGAAAGTTTTTCTCAGCTTACATGTAATTTAAAAGCCCTGACTACAAAGGATAAACCAATTTGTCAAGGAAGGTAAGGGTCCAATAGATTTACGATGCAAACACAGAAATCGTTCTCATGTATTACCTTCTGAATATATTATCAAAATAAAAGCACGTATAGAGTCATTTCAGTGTAAGATCTCACATTATAGTAGTGGCAAAGATGTTAAATATCTTGAGGGCAAACCAAATGTTAAATATATGTACGCTTTGTTTATTAAAAAATGGCCAGCTCTCAATAAAAAAGTAAAATACGAATATTATCTCAAGTAATGAAAATTATTCGGTAAGTTTCGGTAGACCACATGTGGATGTCTGTAGCGAATGTGAACGTCCTGGATCGAAATTGAAGGGCCCGAGTACATTCTGCGGAATTACTAGTCTATAAGCGTCAAGCTAAGAAGTTTTCGAGCTAAGAAAGAAATGATGTCGCTCGCATGCTAATTGATTTGTAGGAGGTTTGTGTCCCAGAAAGTAAATATTGAATGTGAGCATGTGGGTCAGAATTGCCGTTTCATGAGACCCTCATAAAAATGTTTCCGTCAATTTCTTCATTGTCTTTACCTTCTCGAATGTTGTAATTGAAATGTGTTTTACATGCGTCCAATTGAACATTTTAAGAGTGATACCGTTATCAATAATGATTATCAATCCCATCATTCCATTCCAACACCATCAGACTAACATACCATCTTACCACCATACCACAATACAGTCTTACCATCTTATCATCAAACCATCATACCAACCTAACGCCACCAAGTGGAGGTGTGAGATATTAACAGTAACCTGCCTTAGGTCTTAAACAATAATTGTGTAAAAGTTTGGTTTAGATCGGTCAAGGTGTGTGGATTTGTATAAATATCAGATATAGAAACACTCATATTCGAATTTTTCATAACAAAATAAAAAAGATTCCTCAAGCCACTTAGCATAAGTTCTCTGTGCGCAAGGATGACCAAAAATTATGTAGCAACCTTTTGCTTTCATGTTCTACGGGACACTTTACTTTGTATTTATTTGGAACTTTTATTTTTGTCAATATGCCCGGTTCACGCATGAACTCACAAAAAAATGTATGTTAAAAAAATTAGCAAACTATTTGACTAAGAATTGGAATGCAACAAAAGGGATAGTAGAACAAGTGAAGCAAAAATGGAGTAAAAATTTAACGTAGTAGACAAAAACTGTCCAACAACGATACATATCTATACATTTTGTACAGTACATCGGATAATAATGAAAAGACAGCAAAGTAAAACAGCGAGTTGGTAAAGAAGAGGCACTAATTCGAAAAACGTCGAGCAAATCGGATCGACTATCAAAAGTTCGAAAAGTCTGTGAAGAACACCGGTGGTATTGATCGAAAAGAAGAGAGGTGTGGAGAGAGAGAGGAAGATCACTATATTATGCCATTATTGCCGTATAGCTGGAATGCCATTTCGAAAGAAAGTAAAATATTTGAAACTTTAGGTAACCAAGGATATAGGGTTATCTTTATCATCCATGTTTATTAGACATAAATTCACAAATTTTATAAGTCCAAATTTAAAGGAAATATTTTGCAATTTGATTTTTTTTTTTTTTTTTGCTGACCCATGAGAAAACAAAACTGTCTTAAAATATAGATACTTTTGAAGCTAAAATTTTTGATTTAAAGAATCTTCAAAAGTTAATTGATTTTTATCAAATTTAAATACTTTTAAAAATTTGGTGACATGCTGACGTATTTTAATTTTTTTTTTCTGGAACGGCAACAGTAATAAGTATCGATTTGACATAGATTCTACTTCATCATGCTTATTTAAACTTTTTCAAATATTTAAACTTTGAGTTCTCTATCAATCTATATTGAAATTACTTCCTATCAAATATTTCCGTTTTTTCTTCTGCACATGTACATATTTATGTACATATCTGAACTATCTGAACTCGTAACTAAATACACAAAAAACATCTTTACTATAAAATGTGATCAATTTGAAATTTTTCTCGTTTTATTCATATAAGAATTTCTAAAAACGTTGACATTTCAATGCATACATAATCGTATTCAACATTCACTTTGTAAAAGGATAATTTGGATATGGTGCGGGAATGAGAGACATTTCCGCAGCAAAGACAATGTGCATCTATATCAAAAAGTTTTTCTTTTTACGAAGATTTTGGTTCATGCTATACATTTCTCATCTGTCTTGTATTCTAGTCGATTTTGATTGAATTCGTTTACTGATTTGGTGGTTTATTGGTGCAACTCAATTGCTACTATACACTAAAAAGCTTCCTCATTTTTCAGTATTCGATGGTCGTAAAGTTAAACGAATTTCACAATTCTAATTTTTTTTGTCTATATTGAAGAATTTTTTTTAAAGAACAACAACTCGTAAGAAAAAAAAATATCCTGCCATTTTGTAGATATTTAAACAGATATATTGTTACTTTATATTGAATACGAAGAGTGAAATTATCAGTACTTCGCAATTCCAGTTTATATCAGATGAGGGCGTTATAACAAATTAATTTCAGTCGTCTCATCAGGCTGCATTAATTTCAGTCATCTCGTTAGGCACCCGAAATGAATCGTAGGGTGTCGGGAACTACTCATGGACAATATCATACTATTCACCCTAGAAACACTGCAAAAGGAGGTAGTGCTGTTATAACTAGAAAGAGTATTCATCACTATGAAGAGTTAAAATATGAAATAGAAGAAATACAAGCAACTGCTGTTAATGTTAAAGCCAAAAATAGTTATATTTGTATTGCTGATATCTAAACCGAAGCACTCATTGAAAGAAAAGATTATCTCGAGTTCCTCAGTAAAATAGGAAAACGATTTGTACTTGGAGGAGACTTGGAGGCTCCATATTAAAAACCAAGGGTAAAGACCTCTTAAAAGCTATCAGGAAATGCAGTTGTGATGTCCTCTCAACTGAAAACCAAATTACTGACCAACTGATCCAACCAAACAATGTACCAGATCTGATTGATTTCTTGATAATATAAAACATATCTGTAAATTATGTACAAGTAGATGAAAGCCAGAACTTAAACTCTGATCAATCATCGATACTTTGTTACGACTGGCATACGTCTCCACTTGGAACAGTGAAATTTTTTTTTCGAAAATTCCAAACGCTCAAATAATTTGAATTTTGTTATCGTTATAAAATACCATGACCACCATGGTGTTTATACCTATGCTCGCTTTTATGATTTCCGAATTTAAATCCAATGTTCCCTTCGATTGTTATGTAAACATATTTTAAATTTTTTTTCATTTACTTGTTTTCTATATTGTCATGTACAAACATATATATCTCTTGCGAGTTGGTGTGTGTACATGTATTATGTAGTATGAGATGGAATATTTGGTTATTAAAATATTCAATCTGGAATATTCTATTTTTCTTTCTGGTATCATTGGCTTAAATGAACGCGTGATATTTGCTCTGAGTGGGGATAGAACCGATCGGTGTATTAGACATGAATCCGATGCGGCCGTACAGATAAGTATGTACATGTGTTCGTCGTCGTTGTTTGTCTTATTCGTTGTATTTGTGTACATAAAAAAAAAACAATATACATGTCAATAAAGATTTTACAATAATAAAAAAAAAAAAAAAATGATGAACATGTGCACAAATACAACGAGTGAGACGAATAGCGATGCGAAGTAGAAAATAGGAGGGGGGAATTTTCTGATTTTTTGGATGTAAAAATATTTTTTTTGATGAAACAGTCTAGTTTTGGATTTTGTTAACAAAGTTTTTTTTTGATTTAAAAAAAAAAATAAAGAAAAAAAAAATAAAACAGTTCAGGTTGGAGTTTTGTCATGAGTAGTTCTTTTTTTTTTCATTTTGTGAGACGACTTGGAATAAATTGTGTATAACTAAAAGTAATAATAATAAAGAAAAGAAAAATATATAAATTATAACGTTTTTTTTTGCTTGTGATTTTGTTCGCTCGAACATTTTGGTTTGATTTTACAAAGTTTTTCTGTAAAATACAAAAAAACATTAAAATTTTTGAATAACAGTTTTTTCTGGAATTTGAGGAATGTCAAGCAAAAGTATGAAGTGAAGTGAAATTATTTTATTTTGAACCAATAAATAAAAAAAAAAAAAGTAAAAATTCAAATTTTTTTAGTAAAAGTGCGATTCAATCATTGAAATACAATTTTTGTATGAATCACGTATTGAACATAAAAATTCAAGCAGGTGTAAGAACTTTAATAGATTGATGTATTGAGTAAATTAAAAGATATTCCAAGTGTATAAATTAACACGTTTATGCGAGTATTACTCTGCGGACATCTGAGTAAATATTATTTGGAGGCAGTATTCCCGCCCGTGGGGGCAGAGCCATCAATTGTGTGAGGGGGATCCTGCGTCGGCGCTGGTTGCGGTTGGTCGGACGGGCCTTTAAAACAACAAGGTAAAACAATTAAGGGATAAACAATCGGGCTAAGTAAATTTTAGTTGCTTAAGTTTGTAACAGGTTGTTTCTCCTTTCTATTTTCATTATATTGTACATATATTACTATTTTTACCGTTTGTTTTCGGCGTTTCGTGGTGGTGCACCGATTTGGTGAAAACCCCACTCAGAGCAATTATTGTCCGGTTATATTTTTTTTTCCGTCATTTTGATTGATTGCGTTTGGAATTTCCGTTCTTTTTCTCTTCACTTCTGCTCGGTTGTCCGTTTTTTGGGTGTGGTTCGACCCCCATAACGGTTCATTTATTTCAGGTATTTTTGTGTTTTCCTTAATTTTCTTAAAAACAGTGATAGTGAAAGTGAAAATTAACATTAACGTAGAATCAGTTTTAACGTAATTTATCTTGTTTAATTTTAAATGTTTTCTCTTTTATCATCACCTAAAATTTTTTCTTTGAATTTCTTACTGTAGTGTGCTACGCCGCACCATGTGCGTGTAAACAAATAATTGATCGGATGATGTGGGGTGTGGTCATGTGAAGGGTCGGCCCTTTTCCACCCTTTTCCGTGCGTGCCGTTCGTTCCTCCAGGACAAGCTGTGCTGGAGGGCGGCACGCCATATGAGTTGATCGCGTCGGGGTGACGGTCTCCGTTCCGGGGGATTGTCGCTGGGATTGTCATGCGGGCGTCCTTCCCTCATAAATGGCATCGGTGGCCGTCGCGACTGGGAAACAGCATCCCAGTAGACGGGCCGATGAGGGGAGGCCCGTGTGGCAGTCACGGCGGTGATCGTCTGGGATTGAGACGGTCACTCCGGATCGATCACTCCCAGTTTATCATTTTCTTTTTGCCGCTGAGGCCGTGGCAATTTAATTTTTAATTTCCATTTGTCCCTCTAATTTTATTCATCATGCGGTTATTCAAGCATGAGAAATATGTCTGTCAACCCCACGCCGCACCGTGAGCTCTAGCCAGCTACTATACCGCATCAGACCGCTATTCTCATGTCTGTTAACGTAATCCCTTGGGGAATTGCGTTACAACTTCTAACGTTAAGTGAAAAAATCATTCAGGAACAAAGTAACTCATTTCTAGTAAATAATCACATTAATTTGGAATGCTTTAGACTATCGCTAGAAGAAAAAAATTAACTTAATGGTTCCATTAAAGAGGACCAATTCGAAAAATAAGTTTACAAATTTGTTAACGATATATAGCAATCAGCTTGGGGGAAATACTCCTGAATCCCCTATCAAACTGCAAATCGAAAGCAACTGAACTAGACTAGGAAAATGAAAATGGATTTTCCTTTTTTAACTATAACTCCAAAATATTGAGGATATTATAGTCTAAGCCCTCTCAAACTTTCTCTAAACACAACGCAAAACTATTTTAATTTAAGAAACCAATAAAAAATATTTAATGAACCCAGAAAGAAAGTTTCATTTTAATTATTTCGGTCAGAAAACTAAAAATATTTTTTCAATTTTTCGTCAAAGAAGTACATGAAAAAATTGTTCGTGTTGTTTTTCTATTATAATTTTTTATTTTGTTATAATTTTAAATTTCCAACTTAAAAAAAATTGTACAAAAAACAGAATTTTCGAGGAAAAACTAATTATTGAAATCGAAGCGCACTAAAGCAACCTTGATTTTTCAAAGCCATAGTCTAAAAAAGGAAGCTTTTTTAAGGGAATTAGAAACAAGGAAAAAACGAAACTTTTCATAGTAAAACACACCAACCATATGAAAAATCACTTTTTTTCCTAAGACAAATTTTTAAATGAAAACGTTAAAAATCCTTAATTACGATTTCTGAAATAGTTTCATAAATATTCGAATTTCAACATATATGAATGTCGTTTAAGTAAATCGTTTTCATTTGCTTGTAATAATTAATTTATTTAAACCAAAATATATAAAAAAAAAATTCACAACAGCATTCTGGGTCAAATTAAAATAAAAGCTTACTACAATTCATTTGGTCATTAAGTCAATATATATTACACATATATGGCAGTGATGGTCGTTAAAATTTGGTAAAATCATACCAAAAATTGTCTAATGGAACGGTGTGCTCTAGCGGACAATAGTTAAATATGTGATAAAAATTGAATTAATCCGATATGTAGTTTAAAGTGTAATTTTTGTATATCTGATTCATTTGGGACATTCTTATCATTTTAAATATCAGAAATGTGTACTTAAACATTGCAGTAATTTCAAAATAAGCTAGTGTTACTTAAAGCATAAATGTTTTAAAAATGTTAAATTTCAGATTGTATTAATAAGTCATTTCGTAGCAACTGTGGTCTAATAAAGCTTCAAAAATGTTTAGTGACCCACTTATATATTTATAGTGAGTCATTAAATGTCTGCAATTTATAAGCACAAGTTTCTGATATTTAAAATTAAAAGAATGTCCCAAAGGAATCAGATATAGAAAAATTACACTTTAAACTATATATTAGATTAATTCAGTTTGCTAGTCATTACAATTTTCACAAATAACAATGTAATTTAAATAGACACTATTTCCGTATAACTTTATGTAGCAAATTTTTTCAAAAGCAAAACAAATTCACAAAATATTAAAAACGTGTGATAATTTTTTGATTAAATAATTTTTTTTCGTATTTTTCTGTAAACATCTTAGACATCTGACGTTCATTAGTAAAACTAAAGATAAATCTAGCAAGTATTATTTTAATTCGTCAGAGCCAACTTTGATGTATTTTTCAGAATGAATGTTCGAAAAAATGTATTTTAAAAATAATTTAATTTTAATATTTCTGCAATTAATATTTATTTAATACCAATATAACCTTCTTGTATATTGTTGTTGAAGATATGTAGAAAACTTTTATATAAACATTTTATAATATTTTTGCTTTTTTCATTGAAAAACTTGAAGCTAAAAAACACAATTTTTACTATGGATTCCTATGGAAATCGGTAATAAGTTATACCACTAAAAAAGCTTCTAAAAAATACGTTATTATGATTATGGTTCTATACACAAGGCTCTGAGCGCAACAGTCAATTTACAATAAAACATCCACTGACTACAAAAATAAAAATAAAAAAGCAGCTGCGTGGGATGAAACATCAATAATTTTCACGAAATCTGGTAAGTGCATGCTTATTTATAATCTCTTCAATTTAATAATATATTATTTTTTTCTATTTTAACACAGTTTAGTTGATGGATGGCAAAAAAGTGGATTAAACTCCGGGATTATTTTCGAACATATTTTAAAATTGATTAAAATTTACCCGGTGGTTGTGGAAAAGATACTGGAGTAAAATGGTGTCATTTCGAAAGTATGCAGTTCCTCGTTCCATACACCAAAGTACCCGAAGAGTAAGTTTATCTCAGTGATAATTTTGAGAAAATGCTTTATTATGGACCTACATATGTACGTAAAATTATAATAAAAAAAACTGCTCGGAAGTAAGAAATTGTTGCGCCTCCATTCGTTGTTCGCGAAAATTTGGGCAAAGAAAAAGGAACTTTCCTGTCATTCAATTCTGTTCATATTAAGGAACGGAATTTTTTGTTATAAGACTTGTATGAACAGATGTTTAGATGATATTTATGTGTGCGTCTACGAGGCGGATGATGATTGGTTATGTGATTATGTCATAATATCGGCTGATTTCAATTACATTTGATTTTCTTATTTTTCTACAAATAACTCGATTTTGGTATGGATGTATGTGGTCCATGACTGAAAGGTATGTAAATTGTTGCTTCGGGCATACAATTTTTTTTTGGTTTTTGGACGAACCGAGGGCGAAATGAATAGGGGAAGTGAAAGAAAAATAATAATAATAAAAAAAATCGATTTAAATTTTTAGTTTAGTTTCGATTTTTGGATTAAATTAGTCTCGTATAAAATATGGTCAAGTACTGACCGAGTTTCCTTTCCGAAAATTATTAAACGAGAAAAATGTTAATTTTGAGTGCCGGGTGGCCATTGATTTCTTTTGTGTATTTTTGTTGTTGGTAAACGATTAATTTTAAGTGCCCGTGGCCAGAAATATTTTTTCCTGGGTTTTTGCTGAATTTTTTTTATTTGTAAAGCCGTGTGGCGTGTAATTAAATTTTGATTTGATAATATTATAAATTAATAAAATAAAAGAAAAAAACTATATCTAAGTGATTTGGGCTATTATAAATAAATAAAATAAAAAAAAAGCAAAAAAAAATATTTAATAAGAAATAAATGTTATATTAAAGCATGGTTTCCACGATGGCGAGGCGAAAAAATTAGTCAAACTAAAAGAGAAAGGAATAAAAAAATTAACATAAGAGTTACGTTTCGACATTTCATAACCTATAACTTTGTGTTTTAATTGTTATTAAAATTAAATTTTGTTAAAAATTGATACTGTTGAGATACAAATGGTAATATGGTATATATGCCGTTATGTTTTCAAGTAGCACTGAGAGTGATTCTGGCTATGAAAAATGTGTTCTCCCAATCAAAAAAAAAAAAAAAAAAAATATTGGGTTCGTCCTTTCTACAAGGAGAGGAATGCAAGTGGTGCTCATAGCACAATAGTTGAGAGGATGAAATCTCTGGATGACGAGAAACTATGTCATAACTACATGAGAATGAGTGCCACCAAGATGGAAGAGTTAATGTTGTTAGTTGGGGCCGATATTCAAAAGAATGCTTTCATACGGGAGCCTCTAAGTGTGAACCTTCGTTTGGCTATAAAATTAAGTTAAAACAGTCATATTTCTTTTGTGATATAGTGAAGTTTTAATATGTAATTTGATATTTTATTAGATACTTGGACACTGGCGAGTCACAACGGAGTTTGGCACTATCTTACAAGTGCTTACGGGCATCTGTGCATCGGAGTATTCAAGAAACCACCGCTGCCATAACAAAATCCTTACGAGATTTAGTGTTTCCTAAAATTACGGAAGAAAATTTTATTAATATTGCAAAAGGCTTTCACCAAAAATACAATTTTCTCAATTGCATAGAAGCAAATGATGGGAAACATGTAATAATCGAGGTATATCGATTAGTTTTAATTAATAAATAATACGAATTTCTAATTTTATGTCACTATTTTGGGCACCAGCTAAAGGGGGATCAGAATTCTTTAATTATAAGAAAACTCATTCGATTGTTCTTCTAGCTATCTCTGACTACGATTATAATTTTATATCCTGCGACATTGGAGCAGCCGGTAGACAAAGCGATGGCGGAACTTGAAACTTTTTCTTTTTATATATATATATAAAATAGAATTTTATATATGTTGCAGAAGACTTAAACAATGTACATTTGTTTTTGTTGCGGACGATGCTTTCTCGTTAACTGAAAATATGATGAAACCGTTCTAGCTCGAACTACCTGACCCAAGAAAAAAGAGTTTTCAACTATCGCCTAAGTTGCGCTAGACGAATTATTGAAAACGATTTTGGAATATCAAGCATCGAGTGGCGAATTTTTAAAACCATAAAGGCAAATGTTTATACAGTTGAACGCATAATTGATTAATCAGTATGTCTGCACAATTGGCTTCGACAAGATATAGTAGATAGTGACATCAATGGACGGACGGTGTCCGGTTCCTGGAGAAGAGAAGAGAGCTTGACTTCCTTAGAACGAATACAAAGAACTGAACACTTTTACCGTTGAAGGTAGAAGTACCGATAAAACACTACTGTGTACTAAGTATCATGGACACCTTAGTACAACATCTAAACAGTTTCACTTCCATCTATTATCGTTTTTCGCAACCAATCAACAAATTATATTTTTGTTGAATTTTACTTTTATTTAGAGCTCTGATTCACACACATCCATTCAATCCATTTTTGTAGTTTATCGTTTTACTATATATAAACACACACACACAAACATATTAATCACCACATTCATTCGTCATAACCAAGCAAAATTTTTGGTATGATTGTACCTTTTATCGTTCATGCTGTCTCAACCAAAAAGACACACATTTCAGACACACTCTATCTTGGTTACGCACCGCAAAAGCATCTTTTGTTGACAATATAATTTTCTGTAAAATAAATTAAAATAAAAATTAAATTTGTTAATAATAATTATTCCGGGTCGCGGATTATTTTTATTACGTTAATAAACGTAAGATAAACGTAATTATAAAGTAGTGAATTCAATTTATATTGTGGTGGTGGAATTCTGGACATTTTGTATGCTAACATTGGGAATTCATAAATAAATGCGGTACACGCCATGTACAAATTTGTGTAGCCGCATATGTATATAAAAATTTTGATTTTTTTACATTTTAATACCATCAATTTGGAGCATCGAGATTATTCTTATTACCCAGCGACGCAGAACACACGACCTAACCGCTAAAGATTGGTTAAATTATATTCCCATAAACCTTTTTAAATTGGATAGACTAGGGCTAAAAAATTTGGTGAACTGTTTGGAAGATACTAATTTGTTAGTATGCCCAATTTGTCATAATGAATACAACAGACAAATTACTACAAGTGAAATCGCTTTTATTTATGTAGAACCCTCAATAAATCCATGTGCAATTTCAATTTTTGGCATACCCCTTGAAATAACCATGTTTACTGAAAAGTTCAAAATTAGTCCATTTGTGAATTATATATCAACTAGTTCTACTGTCCTTTGTTCCACATTAAGTATCTTACTGTCGTCGGGAAGATCGCTGGGAGATTTACGATGACATGAAGAAACTGACATGAGGTCCTTCCTCATTTAATTTTATATGAGAAAGCAGAGTAAACTAAAAATTTACATATTAACGATTTTGAATTACCAAAAATACGTGCTCACGAATCAAAAGGACGTAAGTCTAAAAATCTAATTATCAAATTCTCTTTGAGTTTATCCGTTTTTAATAAATTCAATTATTGTAGATAGCATATAAATACATACATCACCGATCGATGACGATTAAATTTTGGAAAAATCGTCAACCGGGTCAAACCATTTTCTATTGAATATAGTCACTGCATGAGGAAATCTCTGAGATTCGTGAAATTCGTCTTTGTATCAAAGCGCTTCCACATACAAATTTTGACAATTTTGTAAATTTTTGAAAAATCATCAACCGAGCCCAACTCTTGTTTATCGAATAAGATGAACATATTTATGGAGCATGGTCAAACCAGCTTCTATTGTATATAGTCACTACATGAGGAAATCTCTGAGATTCGTAAAATTCATCTTTTTATCAAAGCGCTTCCACATACAATTTTTGACAATTTTGTAAATTTTGGAAAAATCATCAGCCGAGCCCAACTCTTTTTTATCGAATGGGACAAATATATTTACGAAGCATAGTTAAACCAGTTCAATTGTAAATAGTCTAAGAAAATCTCTGATATTCGAGAGAATCGGCTTTCTCTCACAGCACTTCCATATAATTTCCGGTACTTTCAATTTTTATGAATATATCAAATATTATTAATATTAGTGCAATAAATTTTTATTCTCAATATAAATTGTGAGCTGGTATTTTTGTATAATTATACATTAAAAAAACATTAGTTCGATATTTGATATATTTCTTCTGTGATGTTGGAAAATATTATAGTGATAGTTATTTTCTGAGCTGACATAATTTACTATATTATTAATAAGTTTTTAAATTGTTTGTTTGATTTCTTGATTTATTTTTTACCGTCCTACTTTACGCCTGGAGTAGCCAAATCGAGGACGGGCGGCTACAGATCCGTCTTTGAAAACCACCTGCACATTGCATTGCTTCATGCCAACCTGTAGTGCTGACATGAAAGGTGGGTCGGCCCATGGATTCTGCACTCTCAACAGGGGGTGATAGATGTGTTCATCTTCTCACCGATCGTAATCAGATGATGAAAAATCCCTTTTGCATCCCGCCCCTATAGGGATTCGAACCCGGTACCTCCCGATCCAACCGCCGCAGCTTTAACCAGTGCGCCGTTTGCTCGGTAAGTTTTTAAATTGTTGTTCATAACAAATTTACTAGCTTTTCGGTTAAATAAATGTTGCTTCCGTATAAGATTTTAATGAAAATGATAAAATACTTATACATTTTAAAATAATATTTAAGATTTACTTGTTAATTATAACATATGTATGTATGTTCTCTATTTGGATTTCTTGAATACACATACGTATGTGGTACATTTTCGATTTTTCTGAGATGGAAGTCTGGGATAACTTTTTTTACGTTTAAGAAACTGTGTTTTTTATTCGGTTGCAACCAAAATTTAATTTCCTCCAAATTGTCTAATAATTCTACAAAATTTATGTAGACATTAAAATTCAAAAATCAAGTTTAACAATAGCCATTAAATATTTACCAGAATCTAAACATGGTAAGTCTGGAGCAGGTTCAGGAAGTGCTTCTCTGGACATCCCTCTTAAGCAAAATATCCTATTTTGATACATATTGTATAACTTTCCAGACGGATTTGTTTGGGTCTCTGCCTTGGAATATAATACGTTTTCTGAAATTAAAGTAATTGGTTTGGTCGATTAACCGATTTTAATATCATAATACTTATTGAAACTATATAATTTGAAACATTTTAAAAGTGATTTAACGATTTTTCTGTTGGAAATAGCTTAACTAAATCTGCGGCATAAGTTGACATATTTCTTAACAACATTTTTTGTTGATTTGAAATAAAATATTCGGTTATCGCATGGCAAATGTCTTTCTGGTGAGGGTTATTTAATTTGTTAAATTTGGCATATAACTGAACCACTTCCTTACCACGCCAAGTATTATTTAAAATGTTTCGTAGATCTGGAAATGTGTTAACTGAATGGCTGGGTGATGATCTAGCCATGGTTTCAACCCATTTAAGAATAAGAGAGTCGGATGATTGCTTATCTAACGTTTTGGTTTCACTATTACATAAAAATGAACTATTTGTCATCGGAATTCCCTGTAAAATATTGTATAATTAATAAAAATAATAATTGATAGTAATAATGTAATATAGACATTGCTTGCGGGGTCTTTTAAATTCGATAAATACATTTAATTTTTGAAAAGGGTAAAAGGAAAAAACTTTCTTTTTTTTTTTTATATTCAAATTATGTGAGAAGCCGATTTTATTGCCACAAATGATTGCCCAAAGGGGATTAGGGCATCTGCGTCAAATCGATCCTTAAATTAGTTCGATTAATCGAATATTAAAAATCAATTATACTTTTTCGAAAGAGTTACTTTAATCGAGCAATCATTAATCAATAAAAATGTAACTGAAAATTGCATATAGCCTTTTTCTGTTCTATGTACTATTATTATAGTATAGGGAATTATAATAGGAAAATGGGGAATTGCACTAAATTAAAAAAAAAGTGACCAAACCAAAATTGTGTTTGAATATATACATTTTTATAGTGATATTAGTTCACTTTCAAAATCATGCATTTCAAAATCTTGCATTACAAAATCTTGCATAACAATTTCCCGTTCATATATAGAATCGCGGGCGACATTTTTATTGATTAATGATTTCCAGAATTTATATTTTTGGTTATTTTCGTTTCGTTATCGAAATCCCGATTTTCCAGGATTTATGAAAACTAAGATTTTGTAAAACCGAGATTTTGGAAACCAAGATTTAGCAGCCAACCCTAAAATTCTAATTTAATAAAATTGCAATAACTTAGTCGAAACTCAAAAATAACTTATTTGAATTTTGAATTGGGAAATCACGAACTTATGAATACGCAAGATTATGTTGCAGATAGATAAAACTAACAAACTACTAAAACTACAAAGTTTTGTAATGCACGTTTTTGTACTTGCACGATTTTGTACTTGCAAGATTTGGTAGCTGCAAGATTTAGGGTTAGCAAGATTTTGATTTGCTGGATTTTTAAAAAATGCAAGATTTTGTAATGAAAGATTTCGGGGCGCTCCGTAAAAATGCTAATTTTAAATAAAATTGGTTTTAATCGGTTAATCAGTACACCAAAAAATTTCAGATTATAATTTTTTTTTAAAAGCACATGTATACAAAAAAATGAGGTTATGTTGCAATAAACGTACTTACGATTTTTTTACGCCGTTCCTCTAGGCCGGCTCTAAATAGAACTTTTGCTCCTTTTTTATCTAAATTAGGAACCACTTGTTCTATATCAGATGGCACAAACTTTTTTACGACGCTTATATTTATTTTGAAATCCATAAATAGTTAGAAATGTCGTTTGCAATACCCCAACTGTTTAACAAAACTTTAAAGTTTATCTGCGACTCGTCAAGTTGATCACAACATACAACTGTGAAATCATTTGCACTTTCAATATTATCACTGATATTAGTACATACTTACTAATTTTACACTTTGCATTTCATTACTCATATTAAATATTGAATTATTTTTTCTCTTAAAAGCACTCATCAAGAGTTCAACACTTCCCGCTAAACAATTTTTCTGCACTACTACATATACAGTAAAAACAGTAAAAAATCTCTTTAGTGAGTTGTTCAGAATGAACGCCATTGTAAATAGGTAGGTAACATTTTCTAATAAATTATTGTGTATACAATTTTTTTATAAAGAATCATTGAGTAGAAAAGTTCTTTAATTATGTCTCCTATAAATTATTTTTGATTAATTTATATATATGTTATTTTATTATTGCTTAATAAATTTGTGACTTAGGAATTCAATTTTTTATCATTTTTAAATATCTAAAAACATGTAAAAATTTAATTTTGTGTTTTTATTTACAATCTTGATTTGTTCGTCTATTAAATTTTGAGTAAATTTTGTAAAACGGGCCATTAATGGGTCGCAAAAATGTTACTTTAATGTATCACTTAATACGATACATAAACGCTTCACCAAAACGATACTTTAACGTATCACTAAAAGTGAACTGTTTGCGAACTACCAATACATTAACAATACTTCGCTAAAAAGTCTAATTATCATGTTATAGGAAAACCATAATCGGTTCCTTTTTGAGCCCCAAAAATAATTCGTTTACGAACGATTACATGAATCGCTTTCTAGGTTTATGATTCGTAAACGGTTCACCTTGTTTAGAGTTAATTCAAAAATCAAGAAAAAAAGAAAGGTTTAACCCTTTATGGGAATTGTTTTTAAAGGTTACACTGAAAAAAATTATTGGTAAAATTCCCTATTTTTTACGTACTTTCTAACCATAGTTATAGGCGTTTTTGGGACAACAAGAAATTCTAGTTATATGCTCTATATTTTTCCAAGCAATCGATTGGGCGAAATTCTTAATTGTATAGGAAATTAAACTATTGGAACAAATGTAATCGAACGAATTTTATGGAATTTTAACTAAACAGTATAGGTGATTCTACTTTACACGGTCGAAAGAAAAATAGTTTACATAGAAGGAATTACCAATAATATAATTGAAATCCCCTTATGGATAGCAATTTCTCAAATATTTGGGCAATAAAGCTACAACAATTATTGATAAAAATCCCATTATACTGTCAACAAGCCTTCAGCGATTGATACTTGGTATTACAAAAATAGGAACATTGCACATTAAAATTGGTGACCTGCCAATTTTTCTGCACATATTTACAATCCAATTTGGAAAAATCGCTATATTACCACGGAATGATCCAGACAATATAGGAGGCCGGCCTCGATAAAATGGTGGTATTACTATAATCTTAAGAATATTATAGGTAGTATGCTAATACTTTTGAATGATTACCTATAGAGACAGGCACACTTCTCTTTCTCAATTATGTTGAAATAAAAGCTGAATACATTTATTTTATTATTATTGTTTTATTAAACTTATTTGACCAAAACACAAAATCCACTTCACACAAACTAAATTAATTATTAAACCCAAAATCAAACTTTGTATTCTAAATTTAAATCATTTAACTGTATGTTAAGATATATTTATATATTCTGATCGTATCCAATTAATAAAAGCCTTTTATTAGCATACAAATGACTTCAAGAAATATCGTTTCACTTAAGTTGCACAAAAGGTGAGCTGGTGTAGAGAATATAATAAATAACTAACTATAGGCGCGTTCGTTTCGACTGAAATAACTGAAGTAGTAGCTACATCTGAAGTAAGTGAAGTGAAGAGACTGTTCGATTCGCAACTCTTCACTTCAGTTAAAAATTGAGCAACTGAAGTAAGTGAAGAGGTATTTTGCTCGTGTAGAAACTTCAGATGAGTTATTGTTTTTCTGTTGTTTGACATATTAATAAACAAACAAACAAACATACAGTATACAAAATGGCGAACATCTACGATTTAAATGATTTAATTGAATATGACCCGGGTAGTCAAACCACTACAGAACCCGCTTGTAAAATATAATATTTATTTATCAGAGACCATATTTTAATCTAATTTTATTTGTTTTTACAGTAAAATCATCTACGTGGACGAAATCAGAAACGTTGCAACTGATTGATTTGTACGACCAATACCGGGATACTTTCAATCATGTAAAGCAACGGAAGCATGCCTGGACAATTATATCGACGCATTTGCAGGCGCAGGATGTAATGGTGAGTAAACATTTTTACTTTGAGGTACAATCTCCACTAATGGTTTTTCCGAGGAATTGGGAATTCGAATTTGTTATTGTGAATTTATTGAGTGGTCGGGTATGATTTGTTTCTGTGCAAACATTCAAACTTATTCATCTTTACATATGTACTCGTATATTCGGAAAGTATTTAGATAAATTTCATGTGTTAATTTCCAGAATGCTGTAAAAAAGAATTTCCCATACATTTTACTTAACAAATATGATGCGACCCTGAGGAGGTTTACTTCTATAAAAGGGTAACTGATTCGACGGACATCGCTACGATTGTCTATCATTCTCCGCTTATATCACAAATGATTCTCTTAAGGCATACAATATTTTGAATTGCCAACAGAGAAACAAATAATACCCGACTACGAAATAAATTCATAATAAAATAATTCGAATTCTCCGGGAAAACCAGAATAGTACCACTGTACACAATTCTTAATCAATATTATTATACTTTTAGAAATCAACCACAGATTGTTCAAATAAGTGGAATAATTTGCAACGGACCTACAAATCGTGCAAAGATAATAAAAATAAAACCGGACGTGGGCCAATTCGTTTCGAATTTTTCGAACAAATGGATGAGATATTGGGGAAAAAGGACAGCAACGCTAGCGAGGCTGTAGGTACATCAGTTGGTCTCGCAAACCCATCCAGCGAAATTTTGGAAAACCCAACTGATAATGAGGAAGATAATGGAAAACCAGCTCCTAAAATTAAAAGAAAGCGGCTAAGTGCAAAAAGCGAATACTACAAGCTAAAGATGGAAAAAATGGAAAAAAGGGATAAACGTGAAGAGGAATTTCTTAAAATAGAAAATGAAAAATTAGATTTAATTAGAAAAATAGCGGATGGATTTAGAAATAGTATATAGTATAGTTTGATAAGGGTATGATATGTAATAAAATTGAAAGACTGAAAAAATTGAATTGAATTATCTTGTGATACAAATTTATTAAAATTAATTAATGTTGTAATAAAAAAAAAAATCTTGATAAAATAAACTAAATTATAATGAGTGTTTTATTAGTTTTCAAATAGCTGTATAAATGCTTGTTGTCTTCTGTTTCTGTTGGTACATGTTTCGAGTTGAATGTCTTCCGGGTCAAAGTATTGGGCCTGACTTCGAGTTTCCGTTACCACTTCCGTTTCATCATATTGTGCTTGACATATGTTGTGAAGTACAACAGCAGATATAGTAGCTTTAATAATAAAACTTCTATTCACATTTTGAAACTCCCTTAATCGGCAGAACCTTCCTTTGATCATCCCAAATGCATTTTCAACTCGTGCCCGTAGAGACGAGTGTATGTAATTAAATCGGCGTTCCTGTGTGGTTAAATTTCCATTATCTTTAAAAGGTGGTACCAGCCAGTCCAGAGTCATGTAGGCAGAGTCTCCTAGCAGAAAATATCCGTAAATCTTCGCTGGAGTTTCTTGTAACACTTTGTATAATCCCGATTTTTTTAACAATCTGGAATCATGCATTGACCCCGGCTCTCCGCAATGAACGTCAATAAATTCCATATTATAATTCACCACCCCTTGCAATAGAATGCTGGAATAACCTTTCCTGTTGATGTAGTCGTTATCCCCGTCTGAATTTAGAATTTGGATATGGGAGCCGTCAATGCAGCCCAAAACATTTTTCAAACCTCCTTTATTAAAAAATAATTGTTCATTAACCATTGCTTCTTCTCGTGTCGGTCATTTAATGAATTTAGGTGAATGTCTATAAATTAGATCTATCACGTAATTGATCACCGCATGTGCTGTACTTTTGGAAATGTCAAATAAATTGGCAACCTGACGAAAGCTATCTTGATTCGCCAGATAATATATTGAAATGAGAACCTTTTTCTCATTGGGAATTGCCAATCTTCCTCCATAATGCGATGAATTTGTTTGGGTCATTAATGGCTCCAAGAAAGCTATATAAGTATATTTAAAAATGTAAAATTAATTTTGATTTTATAAAATAATCCAAAGAATAATTCAATTTACTCATAAGTGAATTAAAAGATGTCCTCTCTAAGCGAAAATTTGCCTTAAATTCGCTGTTGCTGTACGCCAGTACGGTGCTTTCATAATAACCCTTAACCCGATGAAGAGGTGTATAATTTACATCATTTTCCTCTTCACTATCACTGGAACTCGATGAAGGCTCATTATGCTTCCGTAAACTAGGTTCTTGTAAAAACTGCATCTGGAATATTTAAAGAACACTTTATTGATGTGAAAGGTTGGTTTTTTGGACAATTGCCCGCATCAACAAAAATAATTTTGTGTATTTTTTTCAATCAAACCGAAATTAAATCGTTTTTAAATGTATAGTATACAGTGTTCAATATTACGCTACATATTTCAATTCAGTTTACTATTGTCCGCTTCAATTCATTAGTTTTATAAATATTTATCGTTGTCGCGAACAATTTGTCCGTTAAAAGCGCACTAGATAAATGTAAACATAGATTTTAAATATTTTTCTTACCAGTACGTCTTTAGTTATATCTCTTAAACTCGCCATATTGAAAGTATATGCACTACAAAAATGTAATTGTAAACACTATTTAATTTTATTTATTTTAATTTAAAATTGTAATCTCAAGAAAACAAACCGCAGGCGTAAAAATTTTTTGTTTTAATTTTTGACATTTATCTGAAGTGAAGTGTGTCAATAGAACGCCTTCTTCTCTTCAGTTGCTCAATTAAGTGAAGAGTAACTCAATTTGGTGAAGTGAAGAGTTGAACTCTTCAGTGAAACGAATGCGCCTTATATCAGAACTGCTGTCTTCCGATGATTTTACTGTGATATGTGAGATAAATCGAAAAAATTAAAACGTAAGATTAGGAAATTTTATTCATACATTTCGCTTTTATGCAAAGAAAATCAGTGCGCAAACCGCCCTTACCAGTAGGACTTTCCTCCTAAATTTTGCTGAAAAACGTTAAACAACTTTGCTCTGGGATCCACTTTATTAGCATATTATAATCAACGAGTTTAGTATAATATAACAAATGAGCCGGAAACTTTTTCTTCTTCTGCAAAGAAATAAAGCAAACAAAAAAAAACCAGAAAGGAAAGTGGTGAGGTTACATTTGCTCAAAATTAGGCAAGCCAACAAAATATATAAGCACAGCTATTGAAATCTTAACCATACTTCGTATATCAACTTTAAAAATATGGCTAAATTTAGTTAGATTTCATGTCCAATCTTGACCATCTTGACTCTTCGCGAGGTCTTGATTTTAATTACCTAATTTAAATATTTGTTTATTAAATTTTATCTACTGAAACTTAATATTTAATGCACAAAACTAAACTTGAAAAAATCAACCAAAAAGAATATGGTGCACTTGTTCGACCGAAAATCACAGCAAGAACTTTGCTGCAATAAACATTATTTTCCAATTAAACAAAAAAATACACATTTGCGTACGTTATAGGAAAAATACCAATAAGCTGTGCAAAATTCCTTTAAAGAAATACCAAACCAATAAGTTTAGTTAATGATTACAGATTACAGTACTGCGGTTTCTTCTACCAAAATCAAAATTATTAATATTTTTGATGGTAACTGTTTAAATAAGGAGTCAATCCAGTGTAAATTGTTAATATACCCATAATGAACCTCTATCATAAAGAAGACTCAATGGCGTCTTACATTTTTATTACTTATCTTGAAAATAGAGCATTTGTTTAATTTAGAAATATATAAACTATAATTTTACTAATTACAATTTATACTTACTCGTACCTGTAGAAATTAAGTTCCTTAGTGCATCCAATGCATTCATAACTTTATGAGATTCGGATAAATTTGTTTTCTTAACTTGCACTGTTTAATTTAATACAAGCAGCACTCAATTACATAACCAAAATTAAACACTAAACTTTATTACATATTTGAATAATTATTAAATCCCACTTTAAAAGAGTATTGGCAACTATATGTATAGGTAAAATTTCGATCAAATTAGTTATGCTTATTAAATATTGTGAACTTGCTATATTTATTGGATGACAACCAATATCACATAGGGCTTTGATCTAAATAATGTAATACCTATACAAAATAAAAAATTATCTAGAACATCCAATATATATTGGGAAATTATCTGTACACTATATCGATTTCAACAATTTGGTTAGAAATTATTTCTTATAACTTCGGAAAATTACTTTAAGTTCAGGAAAAACTCGTAAATCTTATTTTTCTATATTTTATTTGCTTAACCCCAATACACATTTTTCTCAGTGTACATCTATAAATATGTTAAATCGATTTATTAAATTCAACTGTTGTATTAAAAATAATTTAGTAATTGTTTTAACAGTCTTACGTAAAATTGAAATTATTGTACAATATATAAATATGATTAAATTCTATTTTTGATACTTTAAAAAATTTTGCAAATTTATTCAAATTTAACGGTTAAATTGTATAAAAACAGAAATGAAACGTTTCCGTTATTTTTTTGGTTTCTTTTTTATGTATTTTGTTTGTTTGTTCATTTACAGTTGAATTTATAAAAGGTATATATTTTATATTTAAAAGAAATCTTTTACATTTGCACCCCTATTCCCTTAGTCGTGTCACTTGTCACTTGTACCGACAATCAAATTTTGGTATTCTCTTAGTCGATCGATGCGACAATCGTCATTTGAAGTGTCGAACATTCTTTTACGTCGCATTCTCTTATATCATCACTTCGATCGACTAAGAGAATACCAATTTAAAGTTGAAGTGTCGCGACAATTATCACGTCGAATGAAGTGACACGACCAAGGGAATAGGGGTATTGAAACTGCAGAATTTAAGAAAAAAACTAAAAGTTCTAATTTTTCGAATACATTTTACTATAAATACATTTCATTTTTAAAAAATCAAAAGGAATATTATTTTTATTCTAAAAGGTACATAATTTAATAAATCGTTTCATCAAAATGAAAGAAATCATTTTAATTTTACTTTTCCTATTAATCAAATAGAAAATCCTTTTAAAGGGTTTATTTTATATTTAAAAGGAAATTTTTTTAAAATTTTAAATGTTATATTTTTCTGGGTGTAGATGGGAACCGCGTAAAAAAAGCTAGCAAAGATCAACAAAATTATTTAATAACTTATTTGGAAGAAGATTTGTCTCAAACGGATCACTTAGAACTCATAAATTACGTGTTAGACGAAATATAAAGTACAATAAATTTAATTAATAAACCAACTGTTAACCTATTTATTACAGCATATTTAGCAAAATAAGTCGAGATTTTAATATATACCAAATCAAAACGCATTGATCTAATCAGAATTGGGATTTCTATGAGAATTGGAACTGACTGGTCCATTGGTGTGACTGGGTATTTCGTAATATTTCTCATTCTCATTTGTCATAGAACCGGAATCCGGGTGTTTGACATATTAAGTTGTGAACGGCCTATCACGTGATTGCTACCAATGGAAGCCCGATAGCTCCTTGCCTGTAAATATGCAAAGTAGCCAGCATCTAAAATATACTACTTTACATAAGACAGCTGCATTTATTTTAAAATAATTAAAATAAACTTGTATTTTTAATGCTATTGAGTGAAACCGCGATTTTGCTGCTAGCTCAGATATATATATCAAATCATTCCCCTTTGCATTCGAAAATATTTATGGAAATTAGGAAACTCGAAGAGAACTCTGAAAACAATCCGTCTTCCAAAAAAATTCAACAAAAATATTTTTTCTTATCATAAAAGTCACTTCACAAATTTTATGTCTTCTATTTTTAGTAAAAATCTTCTCGCAAAAATATTTTTTTTTAAGTTGAATAGCATTTCTTATACTTATTACTTCAATTTTGAAATAACATAATTTCCAAGTAAAATTAGAGAAGAATAGAAGATATTGAGAATATAAGATTTACATTGAATCGAACCGAATATCTAAGAGAGTTAGATATTTTACTCTCACTTATATTACATTAAAGGTTGATTCACCAGATTTGTCCATTGAGCTCATCAAGAAAATTACAACTTGACGGAGTTAAAAACCGAGTTAAAAATATGTTATCTCTCTTTTGTGTCCAGCGAGACAACATATTTTTAACTCGGTCAAGTTGTCATTTTGTAACGGAGCGACTTAGGACCAACTAAGGTGCGACTGGTGCACTAACTAAGATGGTTGATTTTCGCTCAATTATCAGAATTTTCTCAGTAGCTCTACACATCGGTGACCAGCAGCACGTTTGCCGGCTAGGTTTAAAAGGTGGGCGTAGTTCTTGTCACCAGCCACTGAGATCTAGATGTGCTGCTTTATATATAGATTACTCACACTAACGGCCTATGCGACTCAAATAAGGAGCGAACTACGTTGAAACTAGGAAATAATAGGTACCATATCGCGGATTGAATTAAAATTCAACATGGAATTTACGACTAATAAACAACACAAGTAGATAAATTGTTTAACAAACTAAAGTAAGGAAATATGTTCAATCACAACCATCTTTTTATAGTGTGGTCGGGATTTCCGACCTAGTGCTCACAACCCTCCCTTTTCGGCTATACCTAGCACTTAACTTTGGTACGCCCCATTTTGCGGTGTAATATGTCAGTCCATGCTACTCCAACAGCTACTCACTCATGATTCATCCACCGATGTTCCATTAGAGTAACAACGTAAACGGAACGATAACAAAAATATGCGACAGGAACTGAGACGATGCTACCATAACGCGGGATTATTAAAAAAAAATAAAACATGTGATTTCTTGGCAATACAACATAATTATTGGTATAAATGGTCAAAAATAATATTGATGAATATATATAGGTAATAAGTATGTACAAATGTTGTGTATAATGTATAAATTAAATATGATTGTATAATTATAAATACATAAAAATATGATAATAATTATGGCCTAAGCCGTATTGCATAATATACGCATATACGAGTATGTACCTGAATTTAGGGATCCGCGGACCATTATATGTATATGTATAAAGAAATATAATGTTTAGCAAAAACTTATCTGGATTTATGATGGTATTTTATGATTCGATGGTGATGAAAAGCAGAAATTCCGTTTGAATCACTTTTTGCTCAAGGTTGAATTGCATTTTACGGCATCGCGATTTCGAACGTATGGATGAATTTTCTCCATAAAACCGATCTTCTTTGCGTGTTTATTGATGTCAAATTAATTTCCAATAAAATATAGAATTAATAGAAATGTCGCGGAAATACACGCTGTGCGACAGATTTTGGGTGCACACTGTTACTGTTTTCACCGGTAACGTTGGCTCTATCAAGAAAAATGATATCAAAAGAAAACAAGTCTTTATAAACAAAATATAGTAGAGCCCATATTGCACCATCATAAAAATTAGTAACTAGATAAATAGAATACCTTGAATTTTTATATTCCCGCGACAATTAGATAATAAATCATGTATGATGCACATAAACTAGCACTTAATCACACACAGAATAATCTATTACTTGGCCAATCTCCCTTATTTATATATATTATACAATATGTACTTATTATATAGTACAGGTAATTTTAAAATGCCACCAATATGGTAGCTGTATTTTATCAACTGTGTCAAATTATATAATAATCACTATATGGTGCACTGTATCTTTCACCTTGCTTGACCAACAGAATAGAATCGAATGACCGATTGCCATGATACAACAACCTTCTACAGATAAGCTCAATATATATACGTTGTCGCTACTATATATATTTTGGTGAAATCATGTTTTTCAATTTTGTTTAGTCTTATTCCAACTGTATTACAAAGTAGATGTAAGTACGTATGTTTTACGCTTTGAAATTTTTTTTTATTGGTTGGAAAATATAAAATATTGATTTTAAATTTGATAATATAATTATTGGTATTTTATTTTACGATTATATTTGTTTAATTTTTTATTTTATTGTTTTAGTTTTCTATTATCCTGGAAGAAAATTTAAAAAGTGAGGTTATCCATACGTATATAATATTGTTTTCCTACAATCGCCGTGAAAAGCAGGCTTTTTTTCTCTGTTTTCAAAGCCCAAAGTGTCTGTTTTTTTGACAGTTAATAAACAAATTACTTTGTCACACGTTTCTCTTAGAAACGTGTGACAAAACTTGAAACCGAACGCATGTTTAAAGAAAGACTAATGTTTGTATAAAACATCAAACCAAATTTTTGTTTTTCTTTATGAAAAATAAAAAAAATCTTTGACTACTCGATTGAACAAAATGTCGGTCCTAAAATAAAATCGTATTGTCAGTATAGTAAATTTTACTACAAAATTATCTTTTTATTAAATTTTTTAAAATGATTGTAGGAAAAATAAAGTGTGAAACACATCCGCAAAGTTGTTTGTCACGCTCGAAAGGTTGTCCCGTCGGCCAGCAATTTCCTTTCTCGCGTGACAAACTGGCACTTTGCGCTCTTGATACACAAATAACTATTTTTATTTGCGAAAAATTTATTTACAAATCGATTTTATATACCATTATTAAACAAGAATTATTATTCAATGAAAGCCATACATACCAATAGTAAGGGCTACTTTGTTAATAATAAAATTTCTTGTTTCAACATGGTAATGAAATATCAAATACGAGAAAAGGAGCAACCACTTACCGATCATTGGTTGATGAATTGAGGGTTTAAGAATAGTACCTATACGAGTGATTGCATATAAGTTTTTTTGACATTTTTTAATCAGTTTGTAGTTGCTCATTAATGGCATAAAAACAGTGATAACAGTTGTTTGTGGTTACCTTACTCATCATGGTAGGTTGCGCAGTTTTTGGTTGTAACAACCATAACAGTAAGTTAAAATCCACATAGACTTCAGATAAAAACTATTACCGATTTCCAGTTGATCCTACAGTACGTGATCAATGGATTGTAGCCACTGGACGGACGGATTCTTTCAATGTAGGTAATTCCAGAATATGTTCTGATTATTTCAAAAATAGTGACTACAGTGTAAACATCAGTACCCAAAAAAAAACGGCTGAAGCGCGGTATAGTACCAACCGTCAATTTATTAGTGTGTCCAAAAGCATTTAAAGATTATGCTCCAACTAGTTGTCATTACACTCATACCCCGCTTTACGGAAGGGATCCGTTCCGGAAAAGCTGTCCGTAAACCGAAATTCCGTATATCGAATCATTATTTTTCTTATAAATTAATACAAATTATAAGCAACCCATTCCCAAGCCTGTAGAATAAATATAACCAATATGTAATTAAATGTTTAGTTTATTTCAATAAATACATTTCAAATTCTTCAGGTACATAATAAATATGTAAATAAAACAAAGCAAATCCATAAAACTACATGCAAATTATTAGCTACGAGTAAATTTTGAATTAATTTTTTTAAGGAGAGTTTGAGCTACAGACTGGGCTATAGCTCGGACTTGAGCATGGGCTAGAGCTTGAACTGGAACTTATACGAATGCTTTCTCTAACCGTTGATTTAGATGAAGTTGCTATGAAAAATGTATCTAAAGTTTTCTGCCTGGCTTCTGTTTTGATTATTTTGTAAAGCTGCTTGTAGCAATCAATGTTTTCATTGATGCCACGAACTGATTTAATACAACGCTCCTCATTTTCATCATTGGCCTGCAATATTTTCATACCGCTTTCAAAATGCGATAGTGCTGCTGCCAAGTCTTTTGATTGTAATCGACGCGAATTAACTTCCGTATCTCGATCTGTTGTAATCGATATCTGTAAATCTTCCTCTAATTCTATCAGCTCCTCATTTGTCAAACTTTGTTGGTCTATTTCTATCAGTTCGATCACATCAACTTCTTGCACTTCTTGGAAACCAAGTTGATCAGCAAGTGATACAATATTTTCACGAACGGCATGTAGCGAATCAAGATCGGATTCGTCATATTTAACGCATTCTGGCCAAATTTGTTTCCAAACGCGGTTCATCGTGCTTGATTTTACCTCATCCCACGATTTTTCAATGTTATCTAAAGCGTCTTTTATGTTATATTTTGCCCAATATTCCTTGATAGACGATTGTCGATCAGTGCCGCTTACCAGCTGCTGAAAAGTTCTACGTAAGTAGAATGACTTGAAAGTAGAAATGAGACCTTGGTCCATAGGTTGAAGAATCGCTGTCGTGTTTTTAGGTAAAAATTCCACTTCTACATCTTCAAACATTTCTGTTAAATGAATTGGATGCCCTGGAGCATTATCCAATAGCAAAAGTATTTTATTTGACAGATTTTTCTTTTGTAAATATTTTTTCACATCCGGGCAGAAGTGTTTTTTGAACCAGTCTTCGAAAATGGACATTGTCATCCAAGCTTTCCTGTTGGACTTCCAAATTACGGGTAACCGTGATTTATCACATCCCTTAAGAGCCCTTGGATTTTCCGACAAATATATTAAGAGCGGTTTCAATTTGCAGTCACCTGAGGCATTGCCTCCAAGTAGCAGGGTTAAGCGTTCCTTTTGCACTTTATGGCCAGATGCGGATTTTGATTCTTTTGATATAAAAGTTCTTTCTGGCATTCTTTTCCAGTATAAACCAGTCTCATCGACGTTGAACACCTGTTCTGGGAGATACCCTCCCCGTTCAATAATTGATTTTAAAATGTCAGGGTATTTAGTAGCGGCCTCTGTATCGGTGCTTGCAGCTTCACCTTTCATTTTTATATTATGCAAGTTTTGTCGTTTTCTGAACCGATCGAACCAGCCTCGACTAGCAGAAAAAGAAATTTCCTTGGATTCTTCATCAATACCTTCGGCTCTTAAATGCGCAAATAAGCTCCTAGCCTTTTCTTGAATGATAAGTTCACTCATTGGCATGTTGCGCTGGTTATTATCCTCAATCCATATGCCTAACAGCTTTTCCATTTGCTCCATTATTGCGCTCCTTTGACGAGTTAATTTAGGAGCACTTAACGGCGCGGATAATTCAGATTGCTTGAAAATTTTATCTCGGTTTTCCTTAATTGTCCCTATCGTCGACGTTGCTAGACCCAGCGCCTTTGAAATTTCCACAAGTTTCTCGCCAGCTTCAAACCGGCGTAAAACATCTAATTTTGTTTTCAAAGAGATTGCATTTCGGCTTCTTTTTTTAGCTGTTTTCTCCACTAAACCAGATATCTGCTTTCGTGGCATTGTTAGGCTATGAACAAATGAGCAAAATTAATTTATTAAGGTAAATAAGCACACAGTTAAGAACTAAATTGTTTCCATGTATGGAGAACTGTTTGACACGACATTGCACAACAAGCAGTTAAATTAATTACAAAAACTAAAATTTAAAACTTATCTCTGTTTTTATTGGCTTTAGTTAGTTTAATATATTTATTAAGGTTATTCGTATCCATTTTTGAAAATTTTCAATTTTTTGTTTTTAATTTAAATTAACTTCAGTTGCTGAATAATGTGTGTAATGTATGTAATGCTCAGTCTACTGTATATTACATGAATGTTAACCACAGCCTTTTAAATTTATTGAATATTCATATTCATAGAATTGCTAATGGTAGTGGTATAGTATATGTCAGGTAGAGGTAGGGATAACTACACTTACAATTTACATTTGGGTACAAATGTTTGTAAATACTTACCACAATGTTAAGTCCTCTGTAGACTTGATCTTTGGAGAAATAATGATCGATTTTGGATAAGATTTGATATTTATAATCGGGCCGCCCGATTATAAATATCAAATCTTATCCAAAATCGATCATTTCTTTTCGATATTTTCAATTCAAGATTTTCCTTTATCGAGATTTTTTGTTCGAGATAATTCTTTTCGAGATTTTCAAAAAGGGATTTTATTTTCGATCTTTTTTAGTTCGAGAAATTTTTCTCGAGCATATCTTTTTCGATGCCCAACCCATATAAAATAAGTATAATATAAAAGAGAATTTGTATATACGAGAACGAGATTATACGGGAACTTCGATGGTTAATCCAACAAATCATTTAAAAATACCTAAGATATCTAATAATTTATATTCCACAAAAAATTTAAATTACAACTCATCAAATTTCATAGTTTTTATTTTATTAAAATAGTCATATTTTATCATTATAAAATTAATCTCCATAATTATTATAATCGTAGCTGTTAACATGTTACCTCAATTCACTTTAAATTGGCTTTCTTTCAATAGGTTAAAAAAACGAAAATAAAAATAAATTCACATTGGTTTAAAATGTAAAACAAAAAACCATATAAACAAATGCTTATTATTTGGTTGTTTGGTTTATTTTTTTATTTTTTTGTATTCCGATATCTTTTATTTCATTCACTTCTACAGTATAATCTGGTTTCACCATTTTAGTTTTCATAATATACGTAAGCTATTGAGCTTATCTGCACCCTTATTCTGTAAAAAATAAGATAATGTGTAAACGTGAAAACGGGTAAACTTTGTGATTTTTTACTAAAATTACATTAAATTGTTTTTCGATTCTCTTTTCATTCACTGTTTATCACGTGTAAACATTATCTTATTTTTTATAGAATAAGGCTTATAGGATTCTTGTATCATGCCGATTGCATTTTTTTTTTTATTTATTTGAACCGATCATTGCACCTATACTTCTCGTCGTTATGAGAGGGAAAAGAAACATAATTAAAACGGTAGTCATCATCACCATTAAATCATTATACAGGGTAGTTATACCAATAATTGCATTCTTGCCCGTAGAACCAAATTGGAGCAGACAAGACAACAACACACGACATTACCGAATTCAGATTTCGATGCGTTTATGGTTCCACCATCCAGAATACACTACTAATCATGACCACAAAAAAAAATCAACCATACTTATACGTCATTACTCATAACTGGAACATCACCAATAGCTGTATTTTGTTGAGAAAAAATTAATTCGAATTATGTATTTTGGAGTTATTTTTTTCTTAACAGAATAAGCCGCGAAATATTTTTTCGATTTAATGTTTATATTCTATGTTGGTATTTTTTCTTTTTTTCATTCAAGCAGTTACGTATTTTATTTGTTTGACCTCGAATTAAATAACTCAAATTTTTTGTTCGAATTATTTAATTCCTGTCACGTGCAATTGTTGTTGTAAATTTCTCAACAAAATACAGCTAATGTTACAATTTTCTTGACGAGCTCAATGGACAAATCTGGTGAAGCAACCTTCAACCTTAAAAATTGAAATGAAAACGTATTAATGCGAACTTGTGTGTATCGAAAAGATAGATTCGAACAATAAACAAAGTCTCGGTCAATTTTTATGGTAACATTTGTTAAAATTACTTATAAATAGTGGAATAATGGGTGGTGTTTAACCATGTGAACAGTACATAAAAAATTATTGCGTTGGTATGATTTTGATTTCTTTATTGAATCACACTTATCGGTCGATAGCGATTATGTGTAAAAGATAAAATTGGAAAAATTTTACTATTCACATGGTAAAACTCATACTGGCCCACTCTTTAGTACCGAGATGATTTGTTAAAAACGTGTTGTCCCATTTTTTTCCCTTGATACATTTTTGTTTCATCCAATATATCTAATAATAAAAAAAAATGGTTTGATACTTTTTGAACAAAAAAAAAAAAAAAAAAAAATTAAATATAAACTTAATGAAACTTTTTTTTTTGGTTTGAAAATTTGGATATTAAAATATAAAACAAAAAAAAAGAAATTTTAATAAACTTTTTTAAGTTTAAAATAATACAAAAAAAAAATTATGGTTGAAAAATCAGAAAACAAATAAAACAAAATTTATAAATAAATAGAAATCTCAACCTGCTTATCGTACTGCTGTAAGTTTAAGAAAAACTTATAAACTGAAAAGCATAAGAACAACAACAGTAAGTTAAATAAAAATTTATTCTGAAGCACAACAGACAAACAAAACTTTTCTATTTGGAAAAGCTAATAAATTACAAAAGTTACCAATATTTTACAGATTGGCAATTTACTGTTGTGCAGCAGCTTTATTTATTTCTTATGTACATAAATACTATATATTCCGACAATAATCTTTATGTACACATACTAAACTTATAAAGTAAATTACAATAATTTTTATTAGCCTTGGTGTGCTATCTTTATTTATCTTTTTATTTGCCATTATTATTATTTCGAAGTGTGGTGATGTATTCCTAACTTTTAACATTTAATTAATTATAAGTGTTTTTGAAATAATTAAGAATATAACACTTGTGCTTTTAAGTTGGTGTGTGCTCATATATTGAACAAAATACTAACAACAATTCGTATATACATATTTACTTATTATAATATATTCGAGCATATATAGGAATTTTTAATAAGCCATTATAATCCTTTTCTTGACAAATTTTAAATAATTTATCAAAATTAATTTTCTTAATTAATCTAATATTTGTATAAAAGATTAGAAATATTTATTTTTTATATTTACAAAATAATATTTCTTGGTTTGATTTTTAATTCGTATAAACATACATAGATAAGTGAATGTAATTTAATTATGCACATAATGTGTTTACATATATGTACGTAAGTAAATAATACATAAAATTAATTTCAAACTGAATGTAATTTATGTTTCAATGAAAAATAATTTTTCTGAAAAACAGTATTTAGTAAGCAGTATTATCACATCCCTTAGACCTCAAGTGGTAACCAAACAAATAACTAAAAAACAATCGAAACTTCGTTAATTATATTTATCGTTTAAATAAACTAAATTGGAGCTGAGTTGAGTTCAAATTAGGTTTTCATTAATTTAAAACTGGCGTCGCTTGTTGCAACAAATCCTGAGTTAGCATGAATAGACATAAATAAAATAAACTGAAGAAACTTCTTGTACAATGAATCATTATTATACTGAATGTGATAGTCAGAATCCTGACCATCACATTAAATAAAATTAAGAGAACTCATTCGACAAAGCCTTCTTAAGTATTTATGAAGAAAAGAAACAGAAATTAGCTTTAAAATAGTTTGATGCAAAATTTTTCGACACAACCGTATCGAAAAAACACATCCCTTTTTTGTGTGATAAATTATGGCCGCAATTACAGTACAACCAGAACTGGACCATGTTATAAGTTTTTGCAGGTCACGTTGGAGTTTATTACAGTCATTAAAAGTTTGAATGCGTGTAAAAATCTTTAAATCATCAGCATATAATAAGTATTCAGAAGATAAAATGGTTGACAGATCATTATTAAAAATAAGAAATAAAAGTGGGCGAAGAGTAGAACCTTGAGGTACACCAGATTTTGCAACAATTACGAAAGAAAACCATTAAATTTCACTTGTTGAGTACGCGCTGATAGATATGATTCTAACCATTTAAGAATTTGCTTAGGGAGCCCAAACCTCAAACATTTTTTAAGTAAAATAACGTGTGATACAGTATCAAAAGCTTTTTCAAAGGCAGTGTAAACACAGTGAAAGACAGTGTAAATATCTATGAAATTCCAGCTCCAATTAATATTAGCAAAGTTGAAATCCCCCAATACTAGAAAACAACACCATTTCAGAAAGTTTGTTACAAAATTTTTCATAATGTTCAAATCTACTAGAATTTGAAGGAAAATATATAGTACCAGACAAATAACAAGAAATTTTCCATCTTCAGTTTTCACTCTAATCCATATATTTTCAAAAATATCATCTATACCACCCAACTCAGAAACCAAAATAGACTTTTTAATAAGAAAGGCAACACCACCACCATCAACCTTCTCAGTAATATTAAAGTTCATATCTTAAATAAGCGAGTTTTACAACACAATTATTCTTCTGAGTTTTACACTCTTTACAATCTCCCAGCACTTTACCCACACATAACTTCACTAATCACATGGAACGATTTACTTTACTTCGTGTTAGCATCGTTCAAGATAGCGGTCGCTTCAGAGCTTTAGTATTTACCGTCAAATTATGACCTATTCCATGAGAGTTCGCAGCATACCGCGAAGTTTTTCTGCGATGTTTTCCGCGAGGTTTTTCCACGATGTTTTCCGCGACAAGCAGTTTTCAGTAAGTTTTGCGCAATACTTTCCGCGAGGTCTTGCCGCGATGTTTTCCGCGAAGTTTTTCCGCGAGGATTTCCTTTGATGTTTTCCGCGACAAGCAGTTTTCAGTAAGTCTTGCGCGTGTTTTTCGCGAGGTTATAAGCTTACGTCTGACAAAAATTAATTGAAATCGTTCCGTGGCAAGTTACTATAAACCTCGGCTAACTTTCGTATTTTGTTTAATTATAGAACCGAAATCGTTATCATTCTGAACGTTATTGTATAAGTTTTTACTAGTTTAGTTTAATTTAAAAATATTGTATCTATATAGGATAATTAATTTTTAATTACTTCATATACTAACATATGAGGGATTACTCTGCATAATTTAGAAGACCTTTTTTGGATAACTATTTCGGTTAAGTCATCATATATATCCCAGAACTCATTACGGTAGCAGTAGCATACGTAATGAGCTCCATCTGGTACATAATTAACAAATGAATTTAATTTATAATTTTGCCCAAATATATTAATAAGGGTTGGGATGTTTGTAATTGAAATAGGTGTTCTGGAATTTTGCAAAGGTTCCACATAAATAAATATGGTGTTGTTTGTAAAAATATTGTGACCAGTAGCGTTACTCTCGCAATTTGGGCAATTCGAAGTATCAGTTTTCTCCAAGCAATTGGCTAAGTTTTGAATTCCTAAATCTTCTAACTTAAAATGGTCAACTGGTAAATAATTTAGAAGATCAATTACAGTATTGTTGTAAGAATCAAAACTTTTGACACTTTGTGCACTATAAAAGTTAAGCGATTTCAACGCGAAATTTGAAACCGTAGTAATATTTGAAGTGCAGTCTCGTTGCAAGCCATAAAGTACTGTTAAGCTTGAAAATCGATAATTTTTTGCTAACTCAATTTGTTTAGCACGTAAGCTTTTAATTAATTTAGAAAAACCCACCGATACGTTTCCACCGATACTTCGAAGTCATCTAAATTTAAAATACAGCACGTAAATGCATCGAAAACACACGTATAAAAATAGTTTCCTCCTGTTATAATCCCATTTTGTAAAAAACACATATTATGGCTTTGTTGAATACTATTTTGTTTCTTATTTTTGCAATCATTTTCAAAAAGTTTATCTTTACAATTTCTTTTGTTTGATATGGCTGTTTGTAGTAACGCGCATCGTGCTTCGGGAGGCGTCATCGATTTAAATGATTTTATCATATCTAAGTCAAATGAACTCCTTGTAGGCGTAGACGATGAAAGATAAGACGGTGTTTTTTTTGCCCAACCTTCTTCAGTAGCAAGAAGTGACGCTAAAGATTGTTCTTCTTCCATTGCTTCCACTTTTTTATAACTTTTGCTGGTAATATGACTTTTAGAAATGCCTAGATTATACCTGTTATACACATAAATGTTTCGCCTGTTCATCTCTTTTATAAACTGCAGCGATTTGGTAGGTAAGTTACCTAATGCCAAATTTTGTCTGGTTCAGCGTTTTATGGTTGAGAAATAGTTTTCAATGTGACTATTGCTTAGTCTATTTCTATTATAAACACGAGACCAAAACGGAAGGTACGTAATATATTTTTTTAAAAGAACCTCCAATAATTTAGGATTATAAAAGCTATTTATCGATGTTTCTAATTTGGGCTCATTCTCTTCATCTATTTCATCCGAAATGTTTTTTAATTCTTGATAATACGGACTCTGTACATATAATGGCTTGTTGAGCTGGCGCATTTCGTCTGTTGAGCTAACGATTCCCTAAATTCGGCAGTTACATTCGGTTCCGCATTTTTAATAATTGCGTCTAAAGAACTTAAAGTTTGAGATGTCAAATACTTTGATTTTAAAACTATAGTAAAATCTTTCGAAATATTTTTAATCACTTGATAATTTTCAATGAAAAATAGCGCCGCAAATATCTCTTTCAATAGTTTGACATTTTTGTCACGTTTATTAAATGATTTATTAAAATCATTCGCAATATTGTGCATTAAATGTGAAACACATAAATGCAATTTCACCAACTCAACAGATTTGGAAGATTTTGTGATATGGTTATGTGAAATGGTTAGGTACGTTACAATATCCATTTTGTTAAAAACCTCTAATACTGTATTAATTTCAGCAAAACTTCCATCCGTAACAATAGTATCAAATACTGGCCAATATTTTAATTGGTGTTCTATTTCAATACGATACGATCTAAGCCACCCACCAATAGTATCTCTATTATGGCTTGAACTTATCATGTCTGTTAATGGGAAAGGGTCAACAGGACCGAATTTATTGACACTAATTGGTAGTATTAATGCATAGTACAAAATATTTGGATAGTTGGGCCTTGGAGATCTGATCAAACCACCTGTTGCATCAAGATAAGCTACTAATTTGTTTGACGGCGTCCTTTTCAATGAACTCCGTAGCATATTATATTGGGTTTTGTTGTATGAAATAACACAAAAAGGCTTAGTTGAATATTTTTGGAAAAGATCTGGATTTAATAACATTTCTTTCTCTAAATCCAAAATATCATCAGAGTTGTTATCTTGGTCTTTCAACATGTCCGAACGGGCTTTTCTTAAAACTCCCATAGATTTAACATCAGTGGTTTTAAACTTCTCTAAAAATGAATGGTTTTCGTTGCTTACAATATCCTCAAACATTGATCCTACTGGATGCTTCGACAATTGAATTTTTTTTTTCTTCTCGTTTCGAGCCTCTTAATTGATGTATGGTTTATATTTTGGCTTGTACTATATATTTTAAATGTCCCAATCTATAAATTCTCGTTAACTAATTTAAATTTTCGGCAACCAGAATGACCACTAAAGGCCCTTATGCAGACACTATTTTTAAGGCTATCGTAAGATTTAATGTTAACTTGACAACCAGTTTTTGTTGTCAATAAATCAGATATTAAATTCGGGTAGGTTTTGGGATCTTGTTTTCGCGACTTTGTACAATATACATCAAACCAATTAGTAACAAATCTTTCACCAATGCGTATTTCAAATTCATTCAGTTTAAAATTCATTCAATTTATAGATTTTATCTTTTTTATGCCAAACGATAGGTTTCTTGCTTTTTGGCTCAAAAATGTTTTCATCATCAGTATCTGAATTATTAAAATCATTTAGGGTAGCGTTTGTGTTGTTTAGAGTGGTAACGCCCTCCTCTTCTACTTCTACGTCTTTTACAACGGTTTCATTACAAAAAATTGTCTGTTGAACTTTATCATTAAACCCCTTTATAAAATTATGGTTTTTTAACAAATGGATTAAACATATTCTATTTATATTGGTACATTTTAAACCTTTAATAGATGCACAGATCTTAAAAAAGGTAGAATTTTTGTCTGTACTTCCCAGTTTCAAATTCTCAAGGTCGCTAATAAATTTCAAAATAGTATCCTGAAGCACAGAATAATTTGCTTCTTCAAAACAAAAATTTTTGAATCTCATTTTTAAAATAGATTTTAAAATTTAATACAAAAAATAAATTAATGTCGTAATACAAATTACAATTAAAAACTATAACTATGTATGCAAAACAAAACTATGTATGTGAAGTTAGCCCGAAAAAACCTTTCAGCCCGAAAAAAGTCTTTTCTGATTGTGAATTTGCTATAAATCTAAAGTGTCTTAGCTTCCAGCCCGAAAAATTGAAAATTAATACATAAAACGAAAATACAGCCCGAAAAATTTGTCGTAGGATAAATATGCTAAATTTAAAACTAAACTTTGTTCATTATAATTTAGGCATTATTAATCAAAACATGAATATTAAAATTTAATATAAAGTTGTTAAAACACTGAAGTGAATTATTTACATAGTATTGTATTTCATCCATTATACATATACATATATACAAAACAAAAAAGAGAACAATTATTTAAGAATTTTAGTTCTCGAATTTTAATTAAGAATAATTAAAATACGAGAACTAAATCACATGGTATCATGTTTCATAGTAAAATTTCAACTCATGTGATTTCGCAAAGGGTGATTTAAAGAGTTATATTCATGATAACTGACGTTGGTCAGAAACTTTGATTTATCATACGCTGTGGCGAAACTCACAGGGATTGATCTATATAACGAGTTATGGCATGAACCCAGTAGGGCCCTTAGCTACGTAAATTTATAAGCCAGATATTAATGCGATAGCGAGAAGGGTGATTTAAAGCGTTATATTCATGGTTAAATGAATATTGATGGATAAATCAAATTTCTGACCAACGTCAGTTACCTTGAATATAACGCTTTAAATCAACCTTCTCGCCATCGCATAGATATCTGGCTTATAAATTAACGTAGCTAAGGGCCCTACTGGGTTCATGCCATACCTTGTTATATAGATCAATCCCTGTGAGTTTCGCCACGTTATTCCCATAATTTTTGTATGTACGTAATAAAATATTAATTTTCGTGCTGTAAGGCTTTTTTTTTATAAATTTAGCGAGGACACACATAATTTTTTTGAAAAGTTTTTTTTTTCGGGATGGTTTTTCGGGCCTAGTTCACATCGGTAACAAAACTAGAAACGGTAATTAAGAATATCCAAAATACGTGCAAAGGTCAATATGTAATATAAAAAATCCAATCAAAATAAGTTTTAAAGCAAATCCAAACAGAGCGGGGGTCGTTAGTTTTAAAAAAACTGTTTATCAAACACAATACCACGAAATGAACAGCATGAAATCTGACAAAGTATTAAACCAAACCGAAAAAAAAAATTTCTTTATATAATAAAACAGAAAATTTTTATTTTGTCTCTTTTTGTTTTATTTATGTTTAACCCTAGACCCGTGTACTATATAATTTCTTACTTATCGTGTGCTGGGGCACATAGTGCCCCATATAGTTTATATATTTAATGTATACAGATGCAATGTGGACGACTTTCCTTTACCTTTAAATATATTTAATTCTTAAAATATTTTTAATTCTACTTACGGTATTTCGATTTGAAAATCGCTTGGGGCACTCAGTGCCCAGAACACGGGTCTAGGATTAACTAAACGGTAATATATTATGTATCATGTTTTTGTTCTGAAGTAAATAAGCCAAAGTTTATTTAAATCAGGTAACGTACGGTTTATTTTAGTCATTTAGAACTTACTACAATGCATATGAACGGATTAACTAGTCCAAAAGAGGGGTTCTAATTCAATTACTTAATAAAATTTAAATTATTATAAATTTAAACAGAAGATTCCATATACTATGTATTAAAATAAAAATCATGGCCTACTTTGAGGAACTTGCCACTGAAGGAATTTGAAAACTTTTTGCATAAAGTTACCCTATAGCAAAAATTATGGGAATATTAATTCCATTTTCTTTATGCCTATAGTATGCCAATCTCAAAACACTTTAGCCTTAATCCGAGAGATTTTTAGTATCGCCGTACCAGACGAATATGTGAAGTTACAGTACCAACATTGCATAAATAATTCAGTCTTTGATGATATTTGGCAAACTTGCCACGGAAGGAATTTGATAATTTTCTGCATAAAGTTAGCCTATAGTATGCCAATTTCAAAACATTGTAGCCTCAATCCGAGAGATTTTTATTTTTGCTATACCAGATAAATATAAATTTGCTTTAATTAAAACACATACATATGTATAAATATTACAAAATAAGTCTTTAGCAACTTACTTTAATGATTTTTATTTTGTGTATTTATTTGTGTTTAATGTCATTTATTTTTTTTAATTATTAAAAAAAAGTCGCTGAATTGGTACCATATATTTTTTTTCTGGATGAAAATTTCTGGCTAACTTTACGTCTCATACGTGAAATAGCCTTATAATTTAGCAAAGACACACGTATTTTGAAAACGCCTTTTCCGGATAGAAATTACTGGCTAACTTCACATACGTGTGCGAGGTGGCTGAACGGCCACATGACCCTTAAATAATAATGATAGAACCTTGTCATTCTAAGGTCACAGTATGTAGTTAAATCTGAAAAAGACGTTTTCTGATAACAATCGCTCACAGTAAATTGTATGTCTGATCTCTCGTAAAAAACAAGACAAATAATTATTAACTATTTTCATTTCAATACATTTTGGTAACAAAACAATTTGGGGCCAAAACAATTACGTATGTAGTCCATCCATGTTATCTTTATATGCATATAGTAGGAAAAAAACTTTACAATAAAAGTCGAATTTCACAGTAAGGTTCCAGGCAGGACTCTCTTTTTATAGGTTGATTTTTGGCTAAGGGCCGTAAATAATCTTACCGTATATCACTATCACACCTAGTGCAAGAGTCGCCAGCTGCCAATTACTGTTGAGTGAGGTGTTTTCTTCCATACGGCTTTTCCTATGGAAGACCTAAATAAAGATTTTTTTTAAATTACAAATAATTTTGCTTTATTTAAGTTATTCATTTTCATCTCAGTTTCCTTAGCCGTATCGTCAAAGCAAGTCAATATTAAAAATCTTCTTGACAACATTTTTCTGCCTCATGCAATTCAGAAGAAGTGAATTGTTATAAAAGTACACCCTATACCAAGTGGTTGAATAGGACGACAAAGCTCCTTACACAAATTATAAAAATAACGTGTTGTGGCGGTTCATGCATTGCAAGCATATAAATTAATTACCCTCCAGACCAGGTGTATCATAAACGTACGGTTTACGAAGACTTTGCTATACTAAGGTGTTCGTAAACGTTACACTAAAACAGTACGAATATAGTACGTAATGTGTACTTTTGTCACATGAGAAGTGAAACAAATTTGCGAAGACTTGTGTATGTATTAGTATGTATAAAAGTGTTCATAACGTGTACGCTTAAACGTAATGTTTACGAACTGCTTAAGCGTAACAATTACGAACGGTTTAGTGCGAATTGCCCCATTTAATTAGAATAAAACAATTTTTTTAAATCAATCTTTTCTTTTATTAGTATTTTTCTTCAAATAAGCCGCAACACAAGACACAACGTGCCAAATTTGTTAATTAATCTTTTTCTGAAATGAAATAAAATGTTTCAATCATAGATGAAGTACTTCGAGTATTACTTAAATACCTTTCAAAATATTCATTATAATGATTTTTATATGATATTATGGATATAGGCTGCTCTTGAATGCCACGAAAAACTAACAATAATTATCAGAAGTTTTTATATTTTCACAATACGACAACTTTAATTTAATTTGTACAAAAAAAATTGAAAATACAACAAAGACGGAAGATATAATTGACAGCACTGTGTATAGAGAATGTAAATGTAGTAGTGTGTTGTAATAAGAACCTTTCGTAAACTGTTCGTAAACGAAATACTTTTGATGTATACATTTTTGCGCCGGGAGGGTATTTGTTTATGTGTGGTTCCATCTCGCGTTCAATAGAAAGGCGAATTTTGACATTACGATTCTTCTCGTATGTCAACACTAAAATTAAAAATACAGTTCACGCAAAAAAACCAACAAACTACTTTGTGGTTAATATACCTTTTGTTTTTGACGAGTAGGCATTTTACTTACTTGGAAAATTTAACTCGTTTGCTTACATTCAGATAGTTCGAATAATAATAATAATACACGTAAAATTATAAGTGAAATCAGTTGTATCGAAATAAATTTAGTATTGAAATCAATATAATTTCAAACATTTAAGTGCAGTGCATTTTCTCTTTACTTGCGCGTCTTGCAAAAATAAACCGGCACATGATTCTTGTTAGAATATCTACAGTACATAGCCCGTTTACATCGGTGTACTATTCACATTGGTGTAGCGAATTATTATACTGGAATAGTATAGCGGAATTCTATAGTGTCTTGCACTTATGTTAAAATATTTCAAAAATGAAAAAATATTTCGAATAAAAGCTTCATCCCTTCTTATTTCAGTGAAATATTTAGGAATCTCCCTTTCAAATATAATAAAAAGAACACTCTGCACTATAAATAAGATTTACTATTGTTCTTGAATCTGTCGATACGGCCAAATTCTTAGATAATTTTGATAACATCGATCTAATGTCATTTTTTTAATGAAATTATCTCAATTTTAGCAAAATTTTCTAAGAAAACTTATGAAAGTTTTATAGAATCGACTATTTCTCGATTTTACATTATATGTGTGTGTAACAATGCATGAAGGAATTGGGGTGAAAAGCTTAAAATGTTTAAGTTAAATAAAACGAAATATGTAATTTGAACTTTAAAAAAAATGTATTTACAATAATTTAAAATCTTAAGTTAAAATATTTAAATATTGAATTTAAAAAAAAAATTATTTACAGAAAATTTTGTGTTTCTTCGAGGGAAAAAGCCATATGGAAGCATTGGAAAAAATTATTAAAAATTAAAATATTGAAAATAATAAAATATAAAAATGGAACAAAAAAATAGAAAACACTTCCATTAGGCATAAGAACCTCCTAAATCATAAAAAAATGTTACAATATTACAGAGCTTCGAGTCCCACAAGTGTACCTAAAAGACAAAGAAAAATAGAAAACAACTAAAACAAATCATTGAACTTCAGAAACAATACTTATCTATTTTGTTGAGTTACCATTCGACTTTTTCTCATCCGAAAAGTAATCGGCAAATTTGTCTCGAACCAGTTTTGCCGCATTGCTTGAGTTTTTCTTAATTGGTTGAAAAGGCAACAACGAATTTCATTGGCCGTTCCAAGAACCTTAAAAAACAAAGTAATACACATAGTTTTAAATAAATTTTACATTATTTATATAGAATTAAGAATTTTACCTCTTCTACCTCACAGTTCAAAAGATCTGGAGTTATATAATTGCTATTATTCAACCAGTTGTGGAGGCAGACACAACATTAGATAATGTCCTCCACTAAAACCACATCCGCCATGATTGCAGTGCCAAATATCCTCCATTTAGACGAAAGGATGACAAAACAATTTTCAATTATACAACGGCCCCTGCTAAGCCGATAATTATAAATTTTCTGCTTTGTGGTTGTTTATGATTTCATCATATTCTCTGACAATGCAAACGCATCATCAGCAACGAATACATACGGAATATCGATGAAACCTTCGCTAAACATTGCTTGCTTTCCAAAACTGATTTCCCTAAATATGTATGCCTCCGTCACTCTGGCGACCTAAATACTTGCACTCAAATACAAAAAACCCTCTAAATAAGTGGTGTGGTATCGCTTTAAAAAAAATATGTATGAAACATAAAAATATGTACAATAATACAATTATTCGAAAAAATACTAACGTTATACAAATATTTTTATTTATTGTCTGGCGTAAACTAAAATCGCTGGATTGATTTTTTTTTGTTTCATCAGTTTTAATTGGCTGTCTTTTAAGGTCATCATATATTTCCCAATCGCCATTTAGACGGCATACCATATAAATGATTTTTAATGACCAATGCTATATATTTTTTTTAGGTGGGTCGAAATGTATGATTCCTTTTAAATATAAAATATCGTTCGATACAAACCATATTTGTTGAATTTGATTAATTTCTATATTATATCTAGCCATGTTGGCGCGTTGAACATCTAACAAAGCAACTATACAACTTACTACACTAATTTCTTCTGTTACAGCTGTTTTCTAGGAAAATTTAAAAAGAGGTTCGTTCAGGAAACATAACTTTATTCGTTGGCGCCGAATATTGCTAAATGTTTGATCTAGTGATGATTTATTAAATAAATTTTTAAAATATTCTATATCGTGCGCAAGTGCATATAGAATATGTGCGATAGTATCGAATGACCAAGTTTCTGTCATAGTAATAGAAACGTTGTCCTCTTTGCGGGAATGCCCATTTTTTAATAGAGTTAAGGCCATATTGACCAATAAAATATTAGGATTGAGTTTCCTGTAAAGTTGTTTCTGAGTTTTTTTCTGATGTGGTGTACTTCTAAAGATTTCGATTGATTTAAAAAGTAAATTAGTCTTTTCCTTCATGGTTGCGATGAATCGTCCAATTTTTAAATGCTGTTGATCTTTAAGATATTGTTTTTTCACTAAGTTAAACCAGTTTTCTGCATTCGCATTTGAAATACGATGTGCTGTTGACCAGCACGAAGCACACAGCGGTATATAGGCAAAATAAATCGATTATGATTTTCTGGCCAGAGAGCTGTTTAGTTTTAAGTTTAATTTCACCAAGAATCTTCATATATCTGTTATAAAATGGACTTTTCGAATAAGTAGATGGCTCATCCGGTTCAGTTTCAGCATCCAGATGTCTAATTTTTAAAATTTTACCGTTTTCTGATGGTACTGTTTTTTTTGTTGTATCTTCTTTCTATTATATTCTTGAAATATTTAAATTCGGTTTTTTACATCATCCGTCACTTTAGCGCTGGTAAAAATTATGCAAAAGCATGTAAAAAGTTCGTCTGTTTCATTCAAATTATTTTGCATTTAAAATGGAACAAAACATGTCTAATATTAAGTCTTTTTCTGGTTTTTTAATATTAAGGCATTTTTTTAAAATTTGCCGAACAAATATATTTATAAAATGAGTACAACAAATGTAGATTTGTACTAGTTTTTGGTTTGACTCATTTTTCCTCATATTGGCGGAAATGGATGCCCACGACCAATCGACAAAATAGCGGAAATAGATGCCCACGGCCAAACAACCACAAACCCAATTGGAGCTTCTGATTTGTTCAATTTATCGTGTATCGTGTTGACTTGATACCATCTCTGCTAAAGGAATTATAATTCCATTAATATTTACTACCGCAGCATAGTAGAAAATAAGAGAATAATTATATTCTGCGTGGCATGTTGTTTGTTTTACTACATGACCCGTCGCGTCTAAATGAATGATACTTTTATGTTTTAATAATGTTTCCAATTGATTAGTTCGCATCATCATGACGTTAAGAGGTTCAGAGACGGAGTATATATAGTTATAGGTTTCACAATTTAACAAACATAAAAAAAACTTTATTTATTTAACTTTTTATAAATTATTACTTTCCATAACAGAGTTTGATTAAAAACTAAAACTTAAAATCTAAAATTTAACTTTACGATTAAAATTCTCACCGAAATGTTCTAAATCAGCAAAAGATTGGAATTTACTTATTTCTACTTATTTCTACCTAACTATACAACTCACGTTGTGTGTAGTCATCAGTTTGATTATTCTAGTTAAGTAATCCTACACCTTACACGCGCAGTATGTGGAATGTTGTTATGTATAATCTGTTGATTCAGTCCTTTATATGACCATAACTCCTCCCGGGGGTGAAGAAAGGGCGTCCGCGTCCTTAATTTTGATGCCGGCTTTTGTTAATAGGTCCGAATATGATGTTGCTGTCTCAGCTTTCTGAACTTCGGAGTTTCGGCTTTTCGATTTTTCAATTTTGATTGACGTAGAGTGTCTTTGGATGACAATATAACTGAATAATACCAATATGCCGATTGATGAGAGGGATACGCCTCCAGATAATGTCCACATCCAGTTCTGATGGTTAACTTGTCTTAGGTGTACATTCTTAATTTGATTTCTGTTTTGGATGTTTTCTTTGTTGATTACTTCGATGTTAAGCATTTCTACTAATTGACGGTTTGCCTGAATATTATGGAGAGCCCCTTGTATTTCTTCGATTTCACTCCTAATCTCGAAGGATTGGAATTTTTGATTTTTGAAGATTATAGTACAATTCCAGAAGGTCAAAAGGAAGTTTCCCGTTAACCCTCTGTCGGAGGGTCCGCAGTTTGAGGACAATGTTTCGTTTTTTGCATTGTTGATTAAAAGTTTGCCATCTGAGATGAATTGCATCTTTGTGTCAGGTTCACGTGTCACATTGCAGTGGCTTTTGGTCCCCAACACCAGTGGTTTAATACAGTCGTCGTTGAATTCTAGTATGTCTGAATGTTTTTGTACGAAATTATTGTACTTCGTACTTGTAAACAGTTCTTGGTTGCGTTTGATGAGATACTGTGGATGGTCGTTTATGATCGTATTATTGATGATCAACGGTAATACCAGTATCGCAGTTGAATTCTCTTCTTCCAATTTTGGTACTTGAAGTATGTAAAGTAGAGTTTCTTCGTTTACTGCTATTTTAGGGGTGACAAAATCCAGAGCTTCATCCGGCAAGGTGATGTTAATACCCTGATTAACCATTAGGTTCTTTATTTGGATTATCTCATTCAGTGAAACAATTTTGCTGCTTGGCAGTTCCACCTTCGTTCTTATTATTGCATCCTGGATGTCTTCCAAAATTGTATTAATGCTGTCTATGTTTACTATTGTGGCCAGCATTTCTATTTCTGTTAATACTATTCGGTTGGCCATTGTATTATTTTTTAACGCTCCATTTACTGTATCTGTTTTATTTATCGTACAATTTATTTGTAATAATTTTACTAATTGATTCTACAGCTATTTCTATACTGGTGAGATTTATAGGATGTATGATTTTAACATTTCCTATTTGTATTTTACATTGGTTTGTTTTAATTAATAATATGGGGTCTTCATGTAAATTTTTGATTTCTAATTTTTGAGCATTACTAATATAAAATATAATTATGAAAATCACTAAATATGGTTTTTTAAACATTATTTTCTGTAAAAAATAAAAAAATAGTTACAATTATTTATTTAAGTCTTTTAATTTTATTAACATTTCTCTTAATATTTCTCAATGTTCTAAAAGTTTTACCATTTACATCTTTTATCTTAATTTCGACCCCCCTAGGTTGTATTTTCGTCCTAATATTTGGTTTAATGTAAACTAATTGGTCCTCCCTTAAATTTGGGGGTTCCTCTTTATTATTATTCTGATGTTTCATCTTATTTATTGTCTTTTCTAAGTTAACCTTTACTTGATTAAAAATAGCATTTGCTTGATCTTGTATTTCTTTCGGGTACATTAGGCAGTTTTGATTGAAAATGACTTCGTTCGGTGTGAAACCGGTTGAAGAATGTACTGAATTATTGTACAATGCTACTGAAAGTTCAATTGCATTTGGAATACTTGAATTTGGGAATTTGTCTCGATTGGTATTAAAAATTTCTATTATTGTTGAATGTGTCTTTTCAACTTGGCCATTCGATTCTGAAGATGATACATATTCCAATTTGATATTCAATTTGCTTAAATATTCTTTAAATTGCAACGACTGGAAGGTTGTCTCATGATCTGAGAGAATAACTTTGGGAATCCCGAACTATTATTATTATTATTATTATTACTATCTTTATTTCAATAAAATAAATACAAAATTAAAATCTAATTGAAACAACATTATAAAATATGAAATAAAGTACAGCTCCTATAGACATTATGTCTGTAGTGGAGCAATTTAAAACAAATTTTAATTAAAATTTATATAATATTCTTTGTTTACATAATTAACAATAATCTTCAACAAAATACAAGCTCAGTTATTAAAATAGATATATTTAACTACACGACGGCACATTAGAACATAATGTAATTTAACATTTATACTAAAAATATTGCTCGATATCATCGATGTCAAGTAACCAAGTCCGAATTTCCCTGTTAAATTTATGCTTCTGCGCAGATGGAAGCATTTTCACATTTTTAGGTAAAAGATGGAACCAAAAAGGTGCCATATATAAATAAAATCTTCTAAACCTTTCACTATTACAACGAAGACCGACAAAATTGTTTGGATTTCTCATATTATACACGTGGTATATTCGACTATGATAACTATTGCTACGAACAAAAAACATTTTCAATACTTTAAAAACATACAAATACCTTAGAGGCAACAAGTTTAACTCGCGAAAAAGCGGAATAGTGGGTGTATTCCTTGGACAAGCATAAATTAATTTGATAATTCTTTTTTGCGCTACAAAAAGATCTGCAATATTAGCAAAGTAAATTCCACCCCAACTAGTTATACCATACATTAAGATAGATTCAACAAGAGCATGATATAACCTTCTTAAAATAAAAGAAGGGCACAAAGGTCGAAGATTATAAAATTTATGCACTGCAGTAATAACAATTTTCCTGATATTAGTTAGGTGGGAGGTCCAATTTAGCTGCGAGTCAATTGTTACACCTAAGTATTTAAACTCATTTATGCAGGGCAAATCAAAACATTGCCCAAAACATGGATTCTTATCACACGGGTATACGTGATACTTGAAAAAGTTTTGATCAACTGTTATGTCGGGCCGTCTAAAATGCATAATTCTAGATTTTTCACTGGCAACAAGTCGGTGATAAAAAAACCATTTACTTAGAGTGCATAAATCAAAATTGATAAACCGTTGAATATCAACGTAATCATTAGACGCATATGTCAAAGCCAAATCATCTGCAAACGCTGTAGCACACCCTCTAAGATTAATTTCAAAGATAGAATTGAAATAAATTAAAAACAATAAGGGTCCCAAAACTGAGCCCTGAGGAACACCACATTTTAGAAGACCTGGAGGACTATTCACGTTATTAATTTTTACAATTTGACTACGCTTACGAAGGTAACTTATAAACCAATCTAATAATTTGCCTCTAACACCAATACTTGACAATTTCATTATGAGTATGTCATGGTTAACAGTATCAAATGCTTTTGAAATGTCCAAAAATACTGCTGAGCATTTCTGAGAGTTGTTGATTGCTAAATAAATATTGCTCAGAAAATTTAAAAGAGCTTCTTCCGTAGATTTTCCTTCTATGAATCCAAATTGGTGATCACTAAAAAATTTTATTTTACCAAGGTAAGAGACTAATCGTCGTTTAATTAATTTCTCAAATAATTTTGAAAAAGTACTCAATAGTGAGATCGGTCGGTAATTGTTTAATTGCAGAGCATCACCCTTTTTAAAAACTGGAATAACAACAGCTATTTTTAAGGCGTCTGGAAAAATTCCGCTCTTTAGACTTAAATTAAATAAAAATTTTAATACATCAACCAAATACCAGGCACAATTTTTAACAATGATATTATCTACTCCATCAAATCCTTTAGAATGTTTGTTTTTTAACTTCTGAATTTCAGAAATAATCTCCAAAGAATTAATTTCATCGAAATAACAAGAAGTACAGTAACTATCACGGTTTCCAAAAATAAATTGTTTTTGCTCTCCACTGTTAGTACTATTAGGAAAAATATTGGAAGTCATGTCGGATGAAACAGTTATAAAAAATTTATTAAATTCATTACATATATTCTGATCATCAGTAAGAAGAACGTTTGATTGATATTCATAAATTTGTGTTATTTGGTTTTTGTTTTGGGACGTATTTCTACCCAAAATATCATCAATTTCCTTCCACATAAGCTTAGGATTATTCCCTATTAAACCAAATTTATCTTTGTAATATACTCTTTTGACCCGTTTAACAGTCATATTTACATGCTTAGAGAGTTTTCTTACATAATTTTCTAACCGAGTGTTATTTGGATACCTTCTTAATTTTTTAGAAATTTTTTTAAATTTATTAATTTTACACAAAAGATAATAATTCATCCAGGGCTTTAACTTCTTGCTAATGCGATAAGTAATTATTTCTTTGGAAAGTTCAATATGGGAAATTAATTTATTTAAGAAAATATCGAATGCTGTATTACAATTTTTTTCATGGTAAACAAGATCCCAGTTTTCAACTAGAAGACGATCTCTAAGTTTGTCATAATTAACTTTTGAACTCTTTCCACTATAACATATCACAGGTCTATTCGATTCTACCCAAATATTGAGAGTAATTAAATTATGATCGGAAAAATGTATTGGTAAATTATCAGTACTAAAAGTATATGTACTACTGGATTTAACAAAAACATGGTCTAAACATGATAGATTCCTAGTTGGATTGTTAGATACACTGAGGAATCCATATGATGCAAGCATTGCTTGGTAGTTAAAACAGCTTACGTTATTCAATAGATTTATATTAATATCACCTAAGATCACTATGTTATTATTGTTAATAGTACCCAGCAAATTATCTAAATCATTGCAAAAATCATTAAGATCACTATTACAAAAACGGTAAAAACACAGAAAAATCCAAAGATTTTTACCTAGTTGAATGTCTAATCTAAGAACATCAGTTGAAATCCAATTACAAGTACAGCATGATATAACTGTTAGATTTTTATGTATAAAGACACCAACTCCACCGGCGCGGTAATTATCGTTACAGCAAGCTTTAAAGCTGTAATTAGGCAAATTGAATTCTGTTGTTTCGTTCGAATAAATTCAAATTTCAGAAACAAAAATCAAATCAGGTAGAGTATTCAGACTGGCTACAAACGTACTAAACATATCAAAATTTGCTCTTAAACTTCTAATATTTTGGTGCAGTATGCTATATTTACTACTCATAAAAAATGCAAATCAAAAATAACTTACAAACAATGATAAAAATAAATTGAGCAAAAATATAATATAGAGCAATAATCATAAAATATCGCGTTGAATTTAAAATTCGCTTAATGATAAGAAAAGATATGTTTACGTGAAAATTTAAAATATTAGAAAAAACAAAAAACGAGTAAAACGACCAAAAATAACTTACATCGTGCTTTACATTCATAGTATTAATATTCAATAGTGCCAACGTAAAAGAAATTAAACACAAAAAAATTTGACTAATTAAATCTGTTAAGGAAATGTAAATAGACAAAGCAATTGATAGTGGCGATGAAATCAACATAAAATAAAATAAAATAAAATAAAATAAAATAAAAACACAAGAAAAAATAAAAACTGAGCTAGTACAGGTAAATAAATCACAATACTTAACAATCTATAAATTTCCAGGTTCCCAGATAGTTCAATCAGATGTATTGCCTTCAATTTTCTTGTGAATGTTTTTAATCCGAAAAATATCGTTGACCGAAGCAATTCGATGAACATCAGACCCTGCAGATTTCCGTAAATATATTTGTCCAGCTTTGCACCATAAATAATTATACTTATATAATGTTTTTATATTTTTAGCCTCACGGTATAAATTTGACTGGAACGCTGTTAAGTGATGCATAATGTAGATACGCTGGACTGGATGGTTTACTGGTAGAAATACATCCAAATCTTGAGTAGACAGTGATTTGTGTTTTCGCATTTGCATTAAAATATTGTTTTTAAGTTCAGTTGAGTTTAGTTTCACAATAAAGAAATCTCTTAACAATGGCTTGAAGTGGTTTCTATTTGTAGCAGCGTTGACAGTAATTTTTTTATCAATCTTCTCAACTGAGACTATTTGATCACCATTTATGTTCACCCCTATTTTTTTGATAACACAAGTTATTAAACTACGAATGTCTTCATGGTTAGATGGTAAGCCACTGATAATAATGTTGGATACATTTTGCTGTTGATTTGGTTTATCAATTTCAGCTTCCAAATGACGTAATTTGTTGTCTTGCACAAGCAATTTTTCCTCCAAAACACAAACATTCGACTTGATTTCCTCATATTCAAATTTTAACGATGTAACAATGGTTTTTAAATCTTCAAGTGCTGATAGCTTACTTTCCATGCGTTTAAGCTGGGTCATAACATCGGATAAACTAACGTTCATATTTGCCGAGTCCGACGCAACCTGATCATCATCCATAATTGATTGGTTTGACGTTTCACGACAGTCTTCACATAACCAATTCACAGATCGATTTTTGATGCCTTGTAGAAGATCATCAGATATGCGAGCGCATTTGATATGGAATGGTTTCATACAAGGTCCACCACATTTGACACCAGGAAATCTTCCCTTAGTAATATTGGAAGAGCAAGTGTTACATGTTTCAGACATAGTACAAATACAGTTTAAAAATTATCTGTGGTAAGTGTACACAGCAATAAAAATAAACCAAAAATGATTTCCGAAATTGAATTAAATAATAAACAGTATGTGCAGTATAACGGATTTGAAAGAAACAAATTGTATATACCAGGGTTTCGAACCGAACCCGAACCCGAACCTCGAACCCGCTCCGGTTCAAAGATTTTTAGTAATTTTTTCGAACCTGAACCTGAACCCGAACCCAACATTTCGCGGGTTCGATTCAACCGGGTTCCGGGTTGACAAAAAAAAATCGCATATTATATACAGTGGAGGTCGGATAACACAAAATCGAGGGGAACAACAAAATATTTCGTGTTTTCAGAATTTCGTGTTAAGCGAAAATAATATGAAGAAACGGTGGAACTGAGAACAAAAGAATGTTCTTGTTATCCGATATTCCGTGTTAAAGTCAGTGTGGAATGGGCATTTTCGACTTTAAAGTTTATTTTAGCACCACAAAGGGTACACCTTCAAGAAGAATCTTTAAGATATATCCTATTCGTCAAGCTTAATGAAATGTTTTTAATGAAATAAATGAATATCGTCATCTCAGTATTTAAGTGATACAAACGAATTTTTCTAATTTTGGAGTGAGAACTGCCATTTTACGTAAAAATGTAGACTGTATTGTCAAATCAGTTTCCAACGTAGTTATTATACCACTTCGTCAGTCCAGTGTTTGAGTGGCACAGATGAGTTTTAGTGAATTTGCAGTTAGGACCGTCACATTAAGCCGCATCCACACGAGGTGTGAAATGTACACTTAATCGCGCGTATTCGCTTAATTGGCGAATGTAGACGGTTAAGCGAGAAGTGTACATTTATCAACATCTCGGTACACACGATTCGTTAAATGTTCATTGATCACATGTAGGCGAATGTTAATGAACATTTCAATACTGATAGACATTTTTAGTATATATATCGTAAAATTTTTTCATTTAATTTCAAATTGAACAAATTTGTTGTTTTTAAAAAATTTTCAAGTTTTTCGATTTATTCAAAATTGAAAATGGAAATAAATAGCGACGACGATATTGATTTGGCCAGTGCAGTATTAATAAATAGTTGTGCTGTAATGTTAGTAAACAGAAATAAAAATAAAGTATTTAAATATCGCTTTCTTACTAATACCACGTTTACATTATATGTACCTAATAAGTATGTACTTTTTTGCTATTTAATTATTTTTCCGCTGCAGTTCACATTAGCTTTGCGATTTGTAGTGTGACGCATACTATAAAAGTTTGTTGTTTTGACAGATAGATTTCTATATTCAATTCAGTTTATGTTTTGTGAATTTCTTCTCAAACTCTATTAGATTTGTCGACAAATTATTTGGTTAACACCCGAAATTGTAGTTTAACAAAAAAAAAAACGTATACATTTTTTTCATTAACATATAGTTATTAGTTAGAGTTCACATTACAACGTAATATACTAATACTTTTTTGATACATACTTTACCGAAATATCAAAAAAGTATGTGATAAAATATTTAAATATTTAAATTTGAGTTCACATGACGATACTTTTTTGCTACATACTTTTATTCTACTAATGTAAACGTGGTATAAAAATTAACAGCAAATTTGATAATATCCGACCAAACAGCCATTCCGACCATTTAAATGAAAATTGGCATTAAACATTACTTTTGAAATCAATTATATATTACGTTTTAAGAATTTTCAGATATTATTTCTCTAAAAAAATGCAAAGTTCAATAAATAATATTTCCATTAAAAAAAATTCTAAAGATAAATGCACATTTCAAATTATATTTGTTAACATTTTGTCGCTTCGTGTGGATGGGTCACAAATCCATCGATTGTTTCCTTTGATGTGTGTCGTTTACCGTCTATTTAACGAACACAAGCAAATGAAAATATTCGTCATGCGAAAACCATCCACACGACGTTTACATTCGCTAAATGCGCGCATAAGTGTACATTTCCACCTCATGTGGATGCGGCTTTAGATAATGGCAAACCTAACTTCAAAATGATCAGAATGCGTTTGTGGCGCTTGAATACTGAGGTGACGATATACATATAGATTTTTTTAAATATCTGTGAAATTTTATTTTTTTGTTAAGCCGAACCCGAACCCGAACCTGAACCCGAACCAAATTATTTTCTTGCTTTGAACCTGAACCCGAACCCGAACCCAAAATTTTGCGGGTTCGAAACCCTGGTATATACCAATAACGTTTTCACAAAATGAATGAAATCATAAACAGTTGCACTAAAACGGATTTTATTGTAACACAAGAAATAATTCCAATATTTAAATGATTGATTAATTAATTGAATTATTACGATAATTTTATTAATTTAGAGTTCTAATATTTATATGGTTATTATGATTAAAAATGTATTTAATTGGAACTATTATATTTTGATTTATATATTTTTCACTGCACAATTATTTTTTTAGGTGTTGCTCGTTCAAAAGTAGAGTTTCGAATGCGAACTGGGTGAAATACTTCGTTAAGACATTGGTTGTGTCTAGAAGATCCTTGGTTTCGATCGGAATCATCTGTAGATGTTTAGAAAATGCGTCTATTATAGACAAGAAGTTTTTTCTGTTGATGTTAAAGATGTCAATATGCACTCGTTCTAATGGCCTTTCAGTGCTTGGTCGTGGGGAAATTTTGATATTATATGGTTTCCGATCATATTTGTCTGCGTTGCAAATACTACACGCGTTGATATGTCTTTTAATTATATTGATCATTCTAGGGAAAAAGTAGGATCGTCTTAATTGACTTTCCACCTCTCTTATTCCGCGGTGCGCTCTCTCGTGTTCTTTGACTACAATTGTATTCTGACGCCCTTCATTGGTTACGTCTTCGACCATTTTTGTGGTGAAAACAAAATGGCCTTTTTCAGAAAAATTTTCTCGAAATGCTTCTTGAATAATTTGATAAAGCTTTTCTGGTGCCAGGATTGCTGTCTGTTTCCCATTATGAAATCTCTTGAGGAAGTTAGTAATTTCTTCTTTTTGAAAAGATTTCTTTGAAATTATGATTCGTTTAAACTTAGGGAATATATCCTCCAGAATTATCGTATCTAAATTCGAGGTCTTGAAAATTAGTTGATTCCTATAATAGTTTATAGGACGATCGGAAAAATGGATATAGTAGTCATCGGACGTATCCGCAGAGTGGATAGTCTCTAAGTCACTATCATTGTCGGAGCGGTTTCCTGTTCTTCTTCGAGATTCACTTGAATTGTTACCCATCTTCTCGTTGAAATTTAGTTCGTTATTTTCTGTTGGCATCCTGCTGAGGGCATCTGCCACTACATTTGCTCTTCCTTCTTTGTAGATTACATCGTAATCATAATTCTCCAATTCGAGTCTCCACCTCAGAATTTTTGAATTTTTTTCCGATGATTTTATAAAGTTCAAGGGTTTATGGTCCGTTATTAACGTAAATTTGTTACCGTACAGGTATGGTTGAAATTTTTTTTACGGACCATATTATGGCCAATGCTTCTTTTTCATTAGTCGCATAATTTATTTCTGTAGAGTTTAGGGTGCGTGAAGCGAACGCAATATTTCTTTCAACGTTACTTTGAATCTGAGATAGGACTGCACCCAGAGCGAATGCTGATGCGTCCGTTGTTAAAATGAACTGTTTGGTGAAATCTGGGTACGCTAATATCTGATCAGTAGCCAGGATTCTTTTCAGCGTCTCAAAGGCTTTTATGTACTCGATGTCCTTAATATTGATGCTTGTGTCTTTTTTCAGGTATTTGGACATATGCTTTGTTATTTTAGAATAATCCTTAATGAACCTTCTATAATAGCCTGCGAGTCCTAAGAATTGTTTGATTTCTTTGGGATTTTTAGGCAGCGGCTAGTCCAAATTTTTTTGTATTTTGTCTGTATTTGGCTTCACGCCTTCCTGTGTTATTATGTGTCCGAGAAACTCGGTTTCCCGTTTTAGAAATTCACATTTATCTAGTTGGATTTTCAGATTGAAATGTGACAGTCTCGTGAGTACCTTATTAAGATTCTGTATGTGGTTATCCAAGTTATGTCCCACTATAATTATGTCATCTAAATATACGTGACATATATCTCCAATTAGATCTTGTAAGACATTGTTCATGGCACGTTGGAACGTAGCAGGGTCGTTTTTTAGGCCGAAAGGCATTCTGTTGAACTCGAAATGACCTTTTCCAGTTGAGAATGCCGTTTTCTCCTGGAAACCGGATTTTAAATCTAAGGTTGAAAAGTACACTGATTTTCCCAAGTTGTCCAGGATTTCCTCTATTTGCGGAATCGGATACTTGTCATCTACCGTTTTTTCATTCCACTTACGGTAATCAATTACGAATCGGACTTTCCTTTTTCCGGAGGCATCCGATTTTTTTGGGACAACCCAAATTGGGGAGGAATAAGGACTTTTAGAGTGGCGGATTATGCCGTTTTCTAACATTTCCTGTATTTGCTCTTCAACATCTGTTTTGAAGTGATGTGGATAGCGATATGTTTTGGTGAATACAGGTTTTTCGTCATTTGTGACAATATGATGTTTGATTATTGTTGTTGATGACAGCTTTTCTTTCTGTCTCAACAGAACTGTTTGATTTTGAAGATCGTTTTCTACCAGAGTTTTCTTTTCTTTCTCGTTTAAATGTTGTGTTCGGATCAAGTTTCTATAGTTGTTCTGTCTATGATTTCCTTTTCATATGGAATTGGTTTCAAGGTTTCTAAATTATTTATTTAAATTTTTAATTTGGGTAGATTATCAGGTGGAATCGGGCTATTTGTTAAGACTTTCATTGTAGTCTTAAAATTATCGGCCTTGTATAAACCTGGTTGGATTAATATGTCGTTGTTCAATTTTTTAGTTTTTCGTCCTTTGTGACAATATGATGTTTGATTATTGTTGTTGATGACAGCTTTTCTTTCTGTCTCAACAGAACTGTTTGATTTTTGAAGATCGTTTCTACCAGAGTTTTCTTTTAAACGTTTAAATGTTGTGTTCGGATCAAATTTTCTATAGTTGTTCTGTCTATGATTTCCTTTTCATATGGAATTGGTTTCAAGGTTTCTAAATTATTTATTTTAATTTTTAATTTGGGTAGATTATCAGGTGGAATCGGGCTATTTGTTAAGACTTTCATTGTAGTCTTAAAATTATCGGCCTTGTATAAACCTGGTTGAATTAATATGTCGTCGTTCAATTTTTTGAATTCCGACATCAGCCAGTCGCCGTTTTTTTCCGTGTTACACGTTACAATATGGTTATAAAAATTTTGCGCTGGATAGTAGCGAAGAAATTTGAATGTTTGGTTCTTTAGAGATATCGTATTTGACTTATAGTTGATTATAGCATCCATTTTTGCCAATGATTGGGATCCTAAAATCCCATCAAAGAATTTGTGAAAATTTAATTCATAATAGGTTTGGTCTGGTAGGTTATGTCCTAGAAAGTTTATTTTACCTTTCCTCTTGAGTTGGTGGACTCCTAGAATATTTTTGACCATCGTTTGCTTTAATTGTGTGAGATTGTTTTGGATAATGCCTGGTTTGATAACATTTTTGTTAGCACCAGTGTCTATTAACAATGTTATTGTCTGATGTGACTCGTTACAATAACACTGCAAGTAAGGAAGAAAATTTAACCTTCCGTATCCGAACTCAGGTCTACCTGAAAATTTTCTGGGTTCGCTTGATCGCTCTCTTCTGAATATTCGTCGTTTAAATCACCCTTGTCTTTCTCGGTTCTATCTGAAACTTCGTGATTATTTATCACTCTTCTATTAAAAGAATTTCTTGATCTAAACGAAGAATCCACTTCCATTGGTGTTGGTGTTTCCTTTACCGAATAACTTGGTTTGTTATTGTGATTTATGGGATTTAATTCTTTAGATCTTTGTGGTTTTTGTGGTACGCTATTAAATTTATATTGCGTATTTTGTACGGTATTTACTGTTTTTCGAGAATTGTTTGATATTTGCTCATTTGAGCTAAATTTACACAAAAATGCATAAGCTTCTTCCACATCTCGTGGTCTAGCCGCTTGCGCATCCCCGAAGTAAGGTTTTCGGAGGCCTGCTATGAAGGCGGCTAATGCGTCTTCTTCAATAAATGCGCTTATTGCTGGCCATGATCGGTTGTAAACCGCATTTTACCTTGCTTGCGTTTTGATATTCTGTACAATTTCCTTAGTTACCTTAAAGTAAGCATGTACAGACATATTATCGCCCTGTTTTGTAGCCCAGAGCTGCGCTTTATAATACGACAGTTCCTGTCTATCGCCTAGCGCTTCTGTATTTCCTTGATTTCAGGAAACGTTTGGGTATTTCCAGCCAGGCACAATATGTCCTTGGCTTTCCCTTCAATTTTATTGCTGACACATTGCAAGTATAGTGAAAATTGTGCTTCCGTCACCAACGGGGAAAACACTTTTAAAGTGTCCTCGGCTGTTTGAAGCCAAGCGGAAAGTTGTTTCTTATTTCCATCATATTTTGGGATGGATTTAATAGGATCAGGTATGCGAAATAGATCCGTTTCAATTTTATTCTCTCGAACTTCAACCTTTGGTTGTTCGTATAGTTTTCGTCCTAGATATGCTAGTGCTGCCTCATGTTCAGCGGACTTTGCAGTCATTTGTTTCAGCTGCTCTAGGACAACATTTAGTTGTTCTGTGATTTGTTGTTCCATTTTAAAGGAATTTTCGTCTATAAGGTCCGTATTTAATTGACGGTTATTATCAAACCTTTCAATAGACCTTTTCTTCATACACAGAACTAACTTTTCTTAATTATTTATTGATTTATTTCCCGTGTCTAACTTGTAGTGCACGAGGAAGCGGTGTGTGGCTATCTAGTAGTTCCACACGTTGCTGGGATAGTAAGAATTATTTGGCAAGTTTGTGTCTATCTAGTAGTTCCACACGTCTGCCAAAAATTCACACACAAAAAAAAAATCGTAAAGTTTGAGGAAAAAAAGAAAAATTCTTACCGATTTTTGTTGTCGTGTTGCTGGTTCGAAGATGTAGTAAGCTAGGTGAGTCGGCGGAATCTCTACTCTTCACGGCGGTAAAAAACCCTCAGCCGGAAATGTCACTTTTTAGCACAAAAAAAAGTTGAAATAATTAAAATAAATTATTTCCGACGGATTCACTGTTATAATTAGTTTTTATTCACTAATTTTATGCACTGTTACACTTCACTTAACTACACTTCACCGTTATACTGCGCCAGTTAAAGGTTTCACAATTTAACAAACATAAAAAAAAACTTTATTTATTTAACTTTTTATTAATTATTACTTTCCATAACAGAGTTTGATTAAAAACTAAAACTTAAAATTTAAAATTTAACTTTACGATTAAAATTCTCACCGAAATGTTCTAAATCAGCAAAAGATTGGAATTTACTTATTTCTACTTATTTCTACCTAACTATACAACTCACGTTGTGTGTAGTCATCAGTTTGATTATTCTAGTTAAGTAATCCTACACCTTACACGCGCAGTATGTGGAATGTTGTTATGTATAATCTGTTGATTCAGTCATTTATATGACCATAACTATATATTTATCTTGCTGATTTTCATCGATGGCAATCAATTTTTCAACCGCTTCCACACGTCGACAATTGAATAATTGACATGTCATTGTCGACCTCACCATCATTGAATAACATACTCAATACGTCTAGGAAACTTGCCATATTTATGATAATTCAGCACATTGCTGAATTATATTTATACATTCAAATAAAAATATAACCGCCAATATATTTTACTTTGCCTTTTCAATTTTAAACTAATTTACGCAAATAAATTCAATAAGCAAAAAATATGAGTTCTCAAATTGAAAAACGTAAGCCGAACTTCGATGAGGGAGAAATAAAGTATTTCCTCAAATTATTGGAAACCAGAAGAACATTAATAAATAGTAAGTTTAATTTGCGTTAGCTGGCGGACAAATGTATCGTTCTAAACAGCCGGACATAAAAAAAGCTAATGGAAATCTCTCTATCTGTCCATTTGCTCTTGGTGTTTTTGCTGCAACTAGTGAATGTTTGAATTCAATTCACAATATTCTTTAAATGTTTTTCCTACCTTGGCATACCAAGATATTGTGATACATCATCCATAGTAGCTGTAACGGCTTTTGTATTAGCTGCTCGCACCGGCTTCAATACAACAAATTTAGTTAATCGGCATATTATTGCAAAAATATACTCGTTCTGTTTCTTGCTCTTAATAAGCGGACCATAAAAGTCTGCGTGAACTATTTGATATGGTATTAACATATATACATGGAATACATTGCTCGATATATTTCTTCACGACATTTGTCATCTTAGGAAACCAAAAATTCTTCTGAACGTGTTGTTTAGTTCTATTTAGTGCAGGATGACCCAATTTATATTAACAAATGAGCTTCTTCAATAATTTGTGTTTCAATGTACAACACATATAATTATTAATGTAGATTTTTTTTTTTTGAATTTAGAATTTGGTTTAGAAAATATTATAAATAATAAGTTTTTGTTATAAATAAATCGTTTTGTTATTAAGAAATTTAGAAGAAATCAATTATTCCTTTCCTTAGTTACATTAAATCCAGTTTACATATAAACTTTTCGATGAACTGTGTTTTCGGTGAATTGTTAAATCTTCATATAAAATTCCTATGTGGCGCGAAAATTCATAGAAACACAATTCACCGAAAACACAATTCACCGAAAAATTCATATTAAAAGTTGCAAATGTTCCATAATAAAATGATTTTAGTATGAGACTGACTAAGTATTCTTAACAAGAATAATTGTGATGAAATTATTTATTTATAACAAATAAATTAACAATAAAATTATTTATTTAAAATAAATAAGTTATCAATAAAATTATTTAAATATTTTAATTTTAATTTGTTATTAACAATATAATTTTTGAGAATTATTCGAACTTTTTTTTAACAAAAAAAAAAAACCTCACTCAGCAAAAATTCATAAGAGCAAGAAAATTATAAACAATACATTTTTATAAATAATTTATTTCTATGAGAAGACTGCCTTATAGCTGCTAGTATACATATAAAATTGAAACTTAAAATTGATTTGCTTGAGTTCAATTTCCTTCTTCATTCACTATTGAAAATAACTGTTTTTCGGTGAATTATTTTTCGATGAATTGTTATTGCGAGGAATTGTGATTTCGTAAAATTGTTGTTCGTTGAATTGTTGTTCTATGAATTGTTTTCGATGAATTGTTGTTCGTTTAATTGTTGTTTCGCAGAATTGTGTTTCGTTGAATTTTCGGGGTACCAATTTATCATGTGCATATTGTAATATATAGATTCCCTCGATGGATTAGTTCATTATCAGTTTTCCTATAGATCCGGCCATCTTTTAATTGATAATCTGTTTTTATTTGTCTTTCTATTTTATGTTCTACCTTTTTCCCTTGCAGCACCTCTTTAATTTCTTTCAGCTTAAGCGCTTTACCCACTGAAAAACGAAAAGAAAAATCGGATTTAGTTTTTTCGATATATTTCCAAATTTATTGCTTTGTTTTCGTTAAAATCCTCTAATTCTTGACCAAATTTAATAAACAATACTATTTTCAATTTAAAAAATTCAAAAAAAATATTAATTGGCTGAAAAATGAAGATTAAACTTTTTCGGTTCTACATAAATAATTTTTTTCGGACGAAAAAAATTAAATTTTCATTTCCTCAGCCAATTAAAAGTTTTTTTTGAATTTTTTAAATTAAAAATAGTATTGTATGGTAAATTTGGTCAAGAACCAGAAGATTATAACGAAAACAAAAGCATAAATTTGAAAATATATCGAAAAAACTAAATCAGATTCTTCTTTTCGTTTTTCAGTGGGTAAAGCGCTTTATTATCTTTGATCTGTAATGCAGCTATCCATTCAGTGTTGTTCGTATTTATTTTACATACATTACGGCTAAGACTATCGATATGACTCATATCATTTCCTAGTCTATATTTAATATCGAAATCAAATTGTTGGATTGATAACCACCATCTGGCAATTTTCGAATTTAACTCTGTTTGCATTTTAGTATTGGCTAGTGATTTACAATCAGTGTACAAAATGAAATGACGGTTCAATAAATAATATTTAAAACGTTTGAGTGTTTCCACTACAGCAAGAGTTTCTAATTCGAAACTATATCTTTTTGCTTCTATAGGTGTAGTGGTACGACTAAATTATGCTACGGCATGTGGCAATCGATTTGCATCTAATTAAATCAAGCACCCGGATAGAGCGATGGATGAGGCATCACAAAATACTTCATGTGTAGCGTTGGGATCAAATAATACTAACACAGGTTCCGATGTCAGTGCTATTTTTAAATTTTGAAATGCAATTTCTTGATCAGGTACCCATTGAAATATAAAATCTTTTTTTGTTAATTTTAACAGTGGTTGTGCCATTATCGAGAATTTTGGTATAAATCGCCTGAAATAACTGCATAATCCTAGAAATTGTCGAATATTACGAATACTAGTGGGAGTCGGGAACTTTGCAACAGCAGCTACTTTAATTTATCCTGGTTTTGTCCCGTTAATATTGATCTCATGGCCTAAATAAGTAATTCTTGATGAAAGAAAATGACATTTTTCGATGTTCAGTGTAAGTCGTGCATCTTTGAACACTTGTTCAAATATTTTTAGTGTAATGATGCCGTTAGTAATGATGCCGTTAGTAAACGTACGTTTCGTTCCTCCGAATAATTTTGTTTTTTGGAACAATTATTTTTGAGATGGTTGACATCGCCACAGGTAAAAACATTTTCTTTGTGTTTTCTTCGGACAATTATTTTTGAGATGATTTATGTCACCACAGGTAAAACATTTTATTTGTGTTTTCTTCGGACATTTCACCATTAGATGATCATTGTTTCCACACAGAAAACAATTCTTGCTGATATCACTGTGGTTACGTTTCCTACTTCGACGTTCATATTGATCCTCATCCTTTGAATGATTTATTTCAATCATGAGCTGCAACAGGGCCGGTAATGTCGACGGTTTTGCGGCAATAATCACATACGATGTTATACCTTGAACGATATATTCTTGAATGGCCTTATCATCTAAGTCTATTCGACGAGCCAACCGAACGGTTCGATGGAAATAAGTTTCTATCGATTCGTTTTCCATCGTTTTATTTCGATCTAGATTTCTTATGCCGAGTTTAGTGCGAGTTTACGACCATTTTCTGAAGAAAAACTTTCAACAGGCAACCAATCGACGTAGTCTATTTTGTAAACAAATTTCCCCTTCCAAACATAATTCTTTGGTTTCCATTTAAAATATATTGAATCTGCTGAAAATTTTTCTTCAGAAAATTGTCGTAAACTCGCACTCAGTATTTGTATCCGTTGGTTATGGTTAGGGAAATTCTCCTCAATTTGGTGTTAAAAATCTACCCATGTTAAGATTTGTGTCTGTGCCCCCTCGTACCAAACTTTTGCCGGACCACCAAGTCGCATGGTTGCGTTGATCATTTGACGAAGCTGACTCCATTGGTATACTTGTCCGAGATTCTCGATTCGTTTTATCCATACTGCTTTGGACAACGAATTGTTGTTGTCTGGATCAAATAGTGGCACGATTTTTTCTATTTCATTTGCTGACAAATGAATTCCTACATTTTCTTGCAGAGAAGAATTGTTGGATAGTGTCGACACATTTTTTTTGGATTCACTTCTTTGCCTACCTGACATTATTGTCTATTTATACTACTTTTGTACTTTATAATATAGCACTGTTACGACGCACAAAATCAAAATATAAAAAAAAATTTAACACGTAATAAGAAAGACGAAGGAAAAATTATGGCGATCTTTTAAGATTTTATGAACACAATACGAATAAAAAAATATTACAAAATGAAACAAAGGAAAGACACTCAGACTGGGGCATATAAAGAGTACATACAGTCATTGTATTGTTATTTCTTTCTATCGCTCCTATTGTTTTTACGAATTCAAATTCTATATAATTTTCTCTTATTTTCACCATAATGCTGTCTCCTTCGCTTATATGCAAACAACTTTTCACATAAATCGACTATAGTAACATTTATATAGGATTCATATTGGACCACCACAAACATTATCCATGAGTATACATGTATTTTATTTATTTATTTTTTGTTTATATATTATTCCACATATAGTATGTACCTGTTTGGCATTTGTTTTGCTCGTCCATAATATACATAAATGTACTTACATTTTGCGATTAAACTATACCTGCTCATTGACGCTCTTTGTCTTCTCCTTCTTTTTTTTTTTTTTTTATTTTCATTCTTTTAATGACGTACTTTTTCGCATTTGATTTTAATAAAATTAAAATCGCTACAATGGGTTGCTCAATCCCACTTCTGAAATTGTTGAATATAAATCGTTGTATACCGATCGGAGACACTATTTTCGATTTGGTATATACATACAATTATCAATTATTGTCGATAATTATCTGATCCAGTTGTATGCCCTTTTTTCACAACAACACCGAGCTATACGTCTGATCAAAGTCTAACTATGAACTGAATTTTTTTTTTTATATCTGTCACTGAAATATTCTACCTATTCCTACCTATCTCTTTCTAACTATACTATTAACCCTGATTATTTCCTTTTGTTAATGTGTTTCGCCAAGTGAACGAGATTTCTCTTGTCATCTTGTACAACTGGGCCATTCGACTTTGCTCACAGGCTACGTGGTTAATATTCATTTCGTGTTCAATAAACTAATTCTCAACCTAACAATAGTAGCCACTATTGCAACAGATACAGATGCACTAAGTGAGGTTGTTGTGAATAGTGCGGTAATAAGTGTAGAGACATCAAAGGGAAAATCCAGGTCGACGATTTAGAACGCCAAATGCTAAAGATCGCCGATTCAAAATTACGGGCCCAAAATCTTTTTGGATTTCAAATTCGACATTTGGTACATTTATTAATTTGACAAGGTTTTGTAAAATAGAGCAAGCCGTAATTATCTGTTTACATTTTCGTTCATCAACTGTTTTAATTTTTTGTTTGCCAGGAAGTTGCAAAAACAGTCGTGCATACCATAATGTCAATTTCAGCTCGCAAATTTGCTAATTTGCTTGCTCGAACGTATCGAGCATCTCCCCCATCATTCTCATAATTTTCCGCTATGTTCCGTATATTTCAAATTTTCGTATTTTATTTTATGGTTAAAAAAAAAAAGAAATGCTTACAATGTTATTGGGGTCAACATTATTTTGTTGACCGTTCAGAAATTGAATTAATTTTGTTTTTTAAAACAAATGATGTAATGTAATGTTGATTTTCCAATTGGATTTGTTTTTCTATATATTGACTACAAGTAGTTCTTATACGATGAATTGTACATATTTGTTAAAAACTAACGACGTCATAAAACCAATTTGCTTACACGAAAGAAAATGTGTCGGTTTTATTGTTAAGGCCGTTTATTTCCAAAAATATATCCATAATTCTTTTTCTACTTCTTGTTCAGGCACACATCTTGTTCGGATTTCCAAATAGAAACTTTTTTTCGGCTTTTTTAATACATACATGTAATATTGTTTTGTTTTTATTGCTTTAAAGTCCAATTAGTTAAATAAATGAAACTAAACAAAATAATAACTACAACACTAATAATAATAAAAACGGCAGAGAACACACAACATAAAACTCCTAGCATGATGAAAATATGAAAATGCCATAATTATCTTTTTGCTTTATGTATGTATGTGTATGTTAAAAAAACCAACTAAAACTATCATAAATTTAATTATTATTTAGCTGTTGTTGTTGTTTTAATTTACATATTGTGTGGTTAGAACATTTTTATAGTTATTTTTATACATGCACGATATTAAGATGTTGTTGGTTGGTTTTAAAAATGTTTGTAGCTACATATATCTTTTCATAATTTTTTGTTTATTTTTGTTTTAATTAAATAATTTCTTATCTAATGAATCTTTTATTTTAGAACATAAACGTTACATTTCTCGTTTCGGGTAGTTCGTCCTATTTCTGTTTATAATATACTTGTAATTAAATATATGACTTTGTTCATCCGTACCTATACACATAAAATTTAAGTGTCGGATGTGAGAAAATATGGAGTACGAATAGGGTCAAAAATATATAAAAACTAATTTCGAAATAAAAAATTTAAACCTCGAACATATTAAAAAGATTTACAAAATTTAAATTTGAATTGCTTTTTTTACACAACTCTTCTTCACAAAATTCAAACTTTTGTTAACGTAAGATTTGATAAACCTCAAAATCTAAAAAAAATTTATATAAATTCTCCAAATGTTGTATTAAGCTTCATTTGTTTTTCCAATCAATTTTAACGGAATATTTTTTATTCCAATACTTTTATGATTTGCAGATTAGATATAAGTAGATATATTTGTAAGAGGGTTAAAAATAATATTTTGAATACTTTACTTAAATTAAAAATTTTTTTGAATACTACAAGTACATTACATTGTAGCTTTAGGTATTGAGCAAATAAAACTGGATTAGTTCCAAATTCAACTCTGAGTTAAATCGATAAAAGAAAATCTTTTTTTGTTTTTATTTTTAAAGAAACAAATGTAGATCGTTACGTCCTCAGCACGATGAAAATTTTTGGTTTTAATTCGCGCTTAACCCACTGAAATGAAAAGGAAAATTTGTTTTCATTTCAATTGACGATTGGAAATATAGAGAAAGCACTGCCTATCGGAATAAAATAAAGCTGTAACGAACACAAAAATTAGAATCAGAGCTCGCAGAACGACTAAAATATGGTATAGTGGACATTTTTTAAAGCCGAGTAGTCTCAAATATTTTGTCTAAAATCACGGTTCCAATAGTTAATAATTCCTAAGTTTTTTCATTATACATATTAGCTAAAACTTTCAGGAACTTGACTGCAAAGGCGATATAATAAAGGTGTGTGTACTTATATACACGCGTTAGAAGTTATACTTCTTTGGCGATAGTTAAAAGACCAGAGTGTAATTATAAATACGGTTCGTAAAGTTTAAATTAAATCAAATAATTTAAATTTCAAAAATTAATATTTATTTTCTCATACAGAATATTTTATTATCTAAGAATATAAATAAATTTTATTATGTATACACATAAACATTTAATAAATGTTTTTATAACATATATTTTATATTAATATTGATTATATTATCAATTATTGATTTAAAAAATACACATAAACAAATACATTTGATTCCTAAATTACGTTCACTACCATAGGTTCTTCCAGTGTTGATTGAATTGGTACAGCAGTTACGAGTGGCTTATGGTAACTAAAATATGATATGAAGAGTATTGTTCTCATGGCGTCAAGGTACTAGGTTATATACAGCATCAATGCTGATGAGATGTCGTGTTGTTGAAATTTTAGGATCATTACTGGTAGTTAAATTTACATGTTTTTGAAAGAAATTCAATACGAGGACTAGGATCTTCTCGGGAAAAATTGACGTTGAAGTCTCCACTTAGAACCATTGGTAACTCTTATCTTCTCCTCTGCCAAGAAATTCTAAACAAATAATATCGTCCATTTTTTGATTTGGAGTAAAGTAAATTATTATTCAAAAAAAAATTTTGCCGTTTGGGGAATATAAAGAGGCAGTTTATGTTTTAAATATTTCAAACGCCTGAATAACGTCCTCTGTAACGAATGGACTACAATGTGTTAAACAAAAAGATTCGGGCATTTTGTCGATATCCATAATTGTATGGCAATTTATAATAATACAAAAAATATTTATTCTTCGATTTTTTTCGTCGGCATTTAAACCACCACATTTTTTCGCATTCTGCTTTGATACAATGTTTATAAAAATGGACACAGCAAACGAATACTGCCACTTTATCCCTTTTAGGTAGCTCATTTATTAATATATTATAAGTATAGTCTAAATAGGTCGCAACTGTCATCACGTTCATCGCCTGCAATAAGGATATTATCCAAGCCCATGATCAGTCCACAACAAAACACTTCGCCAAATACGTTTTTGAAATTTTTATCATTTCAGAATGGACATCCATAAGAAATTGTGTAATAGTTCTAGAATCATGTTCACAGGAAATCGTTTCGACTATTGGAATAATTATACTGTTGATGTTAATGATATGTTAAAAAGTACAATATTCTCTTTAGATTATGTTCACAGCATGTTGGGTTTCGTACTAGGTTCCCCGTTGCATCCGTGTAAACAATCGAAGGTTTGAACTTAAGAATTAAAGACACACGGAAGGGATTCACGTAACATTATCACCTTCAATCACAATTTGGTATAATATCATTCCTTAGTTGTAATTAGTTGGGTATTTCCTGTGGAAGCTAACTGGATGTCTACGTTCTGAAGTAATTTCAATTGTAAATTGTGAGGTGTTTTATGAGCAAGCACATTTTCTAACTCTTCCCGCCTTTTTCCTCTAATTTGCAAAAACAATTTATCACCTGTGTGAAACTCGACATCATTACCGCCTACAAAAATATTAACCATGTTTTGCACGTCAATTCCGAAGGATATAATATAAAAGTCGGTACTATTATATATGAAAACCAAAACTTTAGGTTTAACAAAATAATGTTGAGTAAATGTGTTTAATTTATTAAAATTTATTTATTTCACAATTTATATTTAGTTAATTAAATTTTAATTTTATTATTTATTTTAATATATTTTATTAATACAATTTGCCATTTTTTATCACCACCAATTTATGATTAATTTTATTATTATTAAACACCACCATTTTCTTGTTGATAATCACCTGGAGCAAAGAGCGCATATGCGTGCGACGTAAAATCCGAGACGAGACTGATTAATTTAATTTAATTTTGTGTTGTTGTCTCTTCATGAGGAAGAGACAGTAGTTCATTGGTTGAATGCGTGTGTTCCCATATCCCAAATGGTAATGTCAACGTTGAACGGCGTGAAGACGTTGCATTAGTGTTGGGTAAACTCAGACGCCAATGTATATCAGTGATACTTTGTGGCGGAGCGCGCATCAATGAGCCGCTACAGATACCACACAGGGCATTGATTAATCCATGAACAATTATCGCACAAATGACATCATTGCTTTCTGCTACTAGGTCAATTTTAAATTTTAATTTAAATCTCCATTCAATTTTAATTATTGTGAATGGTTCTTTCAGTAGGAGCACCCATTTCATCTAAAACACATTTTACAATTTCTTTGTCAATTGTTTTTTTTGTTCTGTAGCGTGTACTTAACAGTTTTTTTTTTAAATTTTTCATATTGCGATAAATTTTAATCGATACAAACGGAAAGTAAACAAAATTCAAGAGAATGTCCGAGCGAGAAAGCACAGGTCGATAGTTTTGAATAGTATATTATTCAACAAATATATAATGATAGCTGTTATTCACGAAGATGAAGTTTACCAACACGAGCCGATAGGCGAGTGTCATAAATCATCTGAGTGAATACCAGCCATTATATGCGAGTAGAATACGATACTTTGTCCACGACCGATAAAAAATTGTGTTTTATTATCAAATCCTTTAAACCTAAAATAATTTCCGTCGACATTTTCACGTCTCAGTTTAGTAATAATGAAAATGGCAAGAGACTAATAGATACAATTTCCAAAAATGAAATTTTTATTTGGCAGTAATGAATAATAAAAGAAGGGACTACTAGATAAACTAGCAGTGAATAATGGATATCATTATAATTGAAGAAACAAACGTATAATGAGTATATTATACGTTAGTCGTGGACAATAGTTATTTATGGTACTAGTGAGCAAATCTAGATATTATCCATGAGGGATAAGTTTGTCCCACGAGACGATAGCCGAGTGGGACATTATCCCGAGTGGATAATATCTCTTTGCTCACGAGTGACATACAACGTTTTATCCACTTTTGTTGAAATAAATTTCGTAAATTAATAAGAAATACATAGTTCCATTTTGTGTTTTCACAGTGGAGCATTGAATTTTGAAATATATTTTATCATAGTGACCGTTCTTTAAATTGTCATGGTGTACTTTAATTTAACTAATTTTTGGAATATAGTTTTTTCAATTTGACTACTGTCTTCCCCCGTATAAAAGGACCGGTCCTTCTATTCAACTTTTTTGAAATTTGGCCATTCTAAAAACATGTCAAATTATTTCGAATAGAAGGACCTTGAAATAAAGGGTCCTTTAAATAAATCATAATAAAAAAATAAAAAAAATTTAATGTATAAAATCATTTATTAAATTAAAATCACAGCATATCACATATACTTTAAATATTTCAGTCTTAAAATTAACAAAAAAAAATAAAAATTATATTTTCACAGGTGCCTTATTATTTTTAAAGGCCAAAATAACCTTCGCTATTGGCAAGCGTTATGTTTTTTATGGCGGATTCAACATCATATTTTATAATCCCAATCTTTACACATTCCGAATCCAGTTCAGTTATATGAATATTCCATTTTTCTAATATTGAAATAGCTTTTATTTCAATTCCCGTTTGTGTAATTTTACCATTTTCAATTTTTTCTTTATCAAATTCATCAAATAGACCGCTTAATTCATCGTCAGACGATAAAATTGGTAATAATTTCGAAATATACGACGATAACTAAGTTTTAAAATCATAAGAACTGCCACACGTACTTTACGCATTTGAAAAAGCTCGTTTCACATTCTGAAGGCCAATACCATTCCGCTGGATCCTCGTCAAAAAAACAAGTACTACTCAAGATGTTACCGTACAATTCGACCCACTCATTCGATTCAAATTTGGGTGATAAAATGTGTTTGAGTGGTTCATGAAGGTCGTCTACAGTAAAGTTTTCTTTAGGTCCAATACCACAAATTTTAAATGATTTTGTGACATCTGCTGGAGTTCGTTTTTTGACCCACTCAAGAACCGTTTCGGACACCCAAAGGTACGATGGAATCTTCGGGTTACCATTTTTTGTTTGCAGATTAGTGTCTTCCAGTGCTTTGGCAATGTACTGATCGTACTTTGTAGAATAAAATGCTTGGAAGCTTCTGTTATGTGCCACATCCAAAGGTTGCAGAATGCCCGTTAAGTTAGGTGGAATTAATATTATAAATATATTATATTTTTCGAAGCGTTTGGATTTATCCAACGAAATATGTGCACCATAGCTGTCAATAAACAATAGGATTGGTTTACGATAAAAAGAAGTTTCCGTTCGTTTTACCACGACTTCGTTAATAAACTCTTCTAAAATATTAATATTCCACATTTCTGTTTTGTTCACATTTACTAAGCATCCCTGATGTACGTTCGGTTTATTTTTTAAATTAGAAAATAGTAAATGCGGTGCATAAAATTTTCCTTCCATAGTGATGGCGAACGTGACAGTGAATCTTTTGTGTGAAGATGATGCTTTTCGTAAGAGTATGTTCCGTTGGCCCTTGGTTGTTATAGTAGATTTATGCTCCGACTCGAAATAACGCGGTACTTGATCAAAATTTATTACGTTTGATGGCAGAATTTTTTTTTCATTAATTATATCAAACACTTGTTGATGAAATTTAATCACTTGATTCACAACGTCTTCAGGTAAAACCTTATTCGAAGTTTGCCGACAAGACACAAGATGATGTCGACTTTTAAATCTGTAACACCATACAGGCGATGACACGAATTTATGATTAAATTTATCAGATTCGCCTTCAAGAATTTCATTAGCAATGGCCTCCGCTTTCAAACAAATATATTTGTCCTTCACACGTATAATTTTTTTTCCAATTCAGCAAACTCTTCAGACCGTCCACCACCTGGCAATCTTCTCGTTTTATTTATGCATATTTCTCTATTGTTAAAATTTTTTTTAAATTCTTCTTTTTGTTTGAACCACCGCTTCAGATTTGTGACCGGCACTGATGCTTCTTTCGAAAGACAGTCAAAACCTTTGCCTCTGACGTTCGGTTCATATTTATTAATAATTTCCAATTTTTGCTTGATTGTGTAAGATTTGCGTTGCTTGTTTTCCATTCTAAAAGAAAATTCACATATTATAATTAAAAGTGTCTTTGTACGAATTAATTCAAATATAGTTAATTAGAAACCTCGTGGTTTGACTTATTTTCTACATTGCGATTTTTTGGATACAGTTTATGCAATGAAGCAATGAACAACAATCATAAGGCGCATTAGCAATAAATATAACTAATTTACGCACATGAATTATAATATATTTCAATACATTTGTGGAACACACTTACCTTTTTATTACAGTTTTAAGCTTGAAATAATTTGTGTATAACACCACACGACCCGTCGACTTCTTTAGCTTGGTTATGAGATCGAAATGTCATTTATTATTTAGGGTCAAACATGATAGAATTGATAAATTCAAATATGGTAGGGTTGTGTCAAAGAATAGTTTTGGGAAGTAACAAGTAAGGCAGCACAACAAAATAAAGAGAAAATCGTTAAAAAAATGGGTAAATGATTAAATTATTATTAAAATGTAAATTGTATTTTCTTTTGGTATTACAATTTTTTAAAGATTGATTAAATCGTTTCAATAAAGGGACCGGTCCTTTTATTCGAATAAAGGGACTAGTGGTCCTTCTATTTGATTAAAGGGACCGGTCCTTTTATACGGGGGAAGACATTAAGAATACTTTTCCAATGACTACTCAACAATTTGTTATATCAACTATAACTTACGTTGCCCCTAGCAGCGTGGGTTATTCAATAACAATGGGTTATTTTACATTTTCTTTATTTGAAATCAGCATAGTTATCGGGCTATTATATATCAAAAGTGGATAAACAATTTTATTAGCAAAAAACACAATTTAAAATAACAAAAATATATGAAGCGATACGCACAGTATAAAGTCTTAAGCCTGATTTCCATTATGAAATATTTACTGACAGTATAAACAAAATGGGATAAAAATATATATTCGCGTGCTGTGTGAGAGAAAAAAAACACTTTTTCAGTTTTACAGTACTGAAAAAATTATTATAGCATACTGACATTTTTTATAGTATACTGACAAAATTTACTCAAAAAATATATAAAGTGAAGTATATTTTTCAGTACTGGACAAATATTTCAATTTTTCAATGCAATTTTTCAAAAAAAAATTAAAAACAAAGAATGATCTGTGTCAATTCAATGAAATTTTCGATGTTTATGTTTTTATTCAGTAAAAAGTACTGCCAGTAAAAGTTTCACAATGGAAACCAGGCTTTATTAAAACAAACGCGAAATAAAATGTCCTTATATACCCTAGCACAAAAATAAAATAAATTGACAAAGCAAATGTTCTATTCAAAAAAATGAAGTCTCAAAAAGAGTAGGTACTAAAATAATAGAATAATTTTTAATGATTTGAAGATTATCTCGTCTCTTTATAGAAATTGCCCATAGCATTGCCCATCGCGGCATTTACCTGTCTGTAGCTTGAGTCGGTAAAGGTAAGTTGGTTGTGGGTGTGTGATGGGTTGTCTATGGACCTTGAAATACCGCAGGTTTGAATTAAAATTGGTAATCATTGCGATCACAACAAGGATTGGGGGAAGAATTAAAATGTTGAACCCGTCTACCGTGACCAACAGAAAAACAAGATCAAACGTCCAGCATGAATGGACACTAATTTTGGCCTTAGCCACTCATGATTACTCAAGAAAACAAAAAAAAACAACTCGACAAAAAAACAAGAGTTTGATTAGTAAGTTAGTGGATCAATGGCACGTAGCTAACAAAAGAGGTGTGACGCATTGAAGCGATTCTTTCACCCGCCTCTAATGAGGCTGTTAGCTGACCCGCCATTGATTGGGCCCCGTTTAATTAGTAGTTGACATCCTTATACTTACCACTATGGGATTATTATTTTTACTCTTTCAGCAAATACAGTGTTGTCAGTGCAAATGTCAGTGTTGACAAAAACAAATGAAAGGAATAGTTATTTATGGTACTAGTGAGCAAAACGAGATATTATCCGTGAGGGATAAGTTTGTCCCACGAGGCGATAGCCGAGTGAGACATTATCCCGAGTGGATAATATCTCTTTGCTCACGAGTGTCATACAACGTTTTATCCACTTTTGTTGAAATAAATTTCGTAAATTAATAAGAAATAGTTCCATTTTGTGTTTTCACAGTGGAGCATTGAATTTTAAAATACATTTTATCATAGTGACCGTTCTTTAAATTGTCATGGTGTACTTTAATTTAACTAATTTTTGGAATATAGTTTTTCATTCAATTTGACTACGAATAATTTTCCAATGACTACTCAACATTTTGTTATACCAAATATTACTCACGTTGCCCCTAGCAGCGTGGGTTATACAATAACAATGGGTTATTTTACATTTTCCTTGTTTGAAATCAGCATAGTTATCGGGCCATTATATATCAAAAGTGGATAAAATAATTTTACTATATTTTAGTTTTTATTCCCAAACTAGACTGCCCTCCTTCAGTGATTTTCAAACCTTTTTTACATCAAATTTTGCTCGAAAATCACTTATCCCCACCAATAACTTAAAAAACAATTTTTGTAATGTTAAATTACTTTATGTCGAATTGTCATTTTCCAAAATTTTTTATATTTGTACATTTTTTTATTTTCCCATGCTCCAAATTAAAAAAAAAATATCTCACCCTGTTCTATTTTAACTAAACCTAATTCATATTACATACTACCAAAGATCGCCGTTTGCTTAATCCGCATTTTTTTTTTCCGTGGATATTTTTATGTGTAGAATACTGAAAGAAAATATCATATGTCTATTATGATTATTTTTTACTTGTTTGTTTTATTCGCCAAACGAAATGCACCTTTGTATATACGGTTGTTTACATCAGCACTTTTAATCAGAAGAACAAAACAACAACTGAAATTGGACTCTCCAACACATTTTTATATTTCATTCAAAATTGTGAAGTTGTTATCTTCAAGGTCGGGTTGGCCGGTTTATTTAGAAAATTATGAGGTAATAATCTTCAAGGTCGTGTTGGCATGGTTATTTAGGAAATTGATTGATGTAGGATAGATTGATAACGGAGGATGTGAAGCCACCGTTTCAAATTTTAGACCACAATTCAAATTAAATCTTTATTTCAGTAGAATTTGTAAAAACCAAAGCATTTAACGTATCCGTATTCAAACGATTTGTAATTTTAGGCTGAGATTCAATCGGGTAAAAAGTTCAATTTTTTAACTGTGGTAAACAATATTAAATGTTCCTCACTTTTAATCGTTTTGGTGTTTCAAATGAAACTGCTTAAAATTGTAACGTTTACGTTTTTTTTTGCGTAGTGAAAAGCAAAATACGAGCTACAAATCGTTAACTGGTCCGTGGCCAGTTAAAATTTTTGTGGTGAATAAAATGCCAAAAATGTAAGTGTTTAACTTTTTATGCGGTTTTTATTCGTTTTAAATTCAGGCTTAGTCGTAAAATTTCCAGAAATAGAAAAGGCTTGTTCACTATTTGACGAAGTTGGTCGAATGCTCAACAGGGATAGATACAAAATTTCCAATTGCTTGCTTCTTTGACAAGTTCCTTTATTTTCCTCAGCTCAGTTAATTTATGTGGATTATATGCGTATTTTATCTTTGGGTGGGATTCCCCGAATTATATATAAAGTAAAGACGTGACCCTCTAAACAAAAAAATGCGAATCTTAAAAATCGGTAAGATTACTATTTACGATACGTATACGACACACGTTTTTGTTATGTCACAAATACATTTAGATGTCGTACTCGCATAAAAACAAAGCAAATAAAAAAATCACATTTTTAGAATTCTCGTTATCCCTTTTAGAATATCGAGCATATTCAGGTAAACCCCGAAGAACACAATTAATTCGTTCCGTGTTGTTTAAAATCGTGTTGTTCGAGACTACAAAAAACAACGAAAACAACGAATGAAAACATGAAACGATTTTTTTTTCTTTTTTTTGTGAAGCGTGAGCAAGAGAATACATACTCGTACATATGTATTTTATTCTTTTTCAAAAGACTAACTCGAAAATCGTGTAGTTTGAAACCGTGTAATTCGGGGGAAGGTATCCGTGTTCTTCGAAACTCGTGTTCTTCAAGTAGCGTGTTCTTCGGGGGTTACCAAGCATACACATATATTAGTATGGAGATTTTTATTTTTTTAAAGAATTTTATAAAAAAAAATTTCGCCACAGAGATAATCGGAGATAATCGTGAAAATTTGTTCGATTAATCGAGTAATCGTAAACATTGGAAAAATATCGATTATCGATTAATCGGAATGAATCTCTAGGCCGAACCATAAAGTACTCAAACGAGTAAAAAATTGGCATGGCATAACAAGAAAATTCAAAATGTGCCATTTGCCACACCGTTGAGAAATGTCATATTGTCCATGAGAATCACAAGATATGAGGCTCTTATTCCCGGTTAATGGTTTCTTAGAACAATCGCTGCGGTATTCTTGTTATTAGCTGAACATAAATTAGTCAAACAAGTATGATAATTGGTATGAGCATAACAAGAAAATTCAAAATATGCCAATTTCCACTCCGTTGCGAAATGGCATGTAGTCCATGTGAAGGCATGAGGCTATTATTCCCAGTTAGTCGCTTCTAAGAACAATCCCTGTGATATTTTTGTTATTGGCCAAACCATAAATTACTCAAACGAGTAAAACAATTAGCATGATCATAACAAGAAAATTCAAAATGTGGCATTTGCCACGTGTTTAATGTGGCCATTTAATGTGTGTTTAATGTTGTGCCATTGTTTAATTAAATTTTGTACCTCATAAACATTGCAATAAATCGTGATATTTCTCGTGATAAACTCAACAAATATTTCACTCAAAGTTCTTATAAGAATTATTTTAACAGTGTGTACACATTAACACATGCTTATTTTTGATATTTGTTATAAACTTCACTCAGGTTATTTTTACTATTTTTTGACAAAAAAAATATTTATTACATTTGATAAATGTAAACAAATCTGCATGCTAACTTTTTATTCGTGAAAAAAATTGTATTTCACTTTACAAAATATCAAAATACTACCAACCTTTGAAAAACCAATCGAATTCCAATCGAGAATTTAATGGCTATTTTATTTGACAAAAATTGAATTAAAATAATAATAATAATTTGGCAAATATAGCACGAAGGTATTCCAGTTCAAACATTTGTCACTGAAATGTCACTGAAGGTTCTTTTTTTTGGACGGAAGTTCCTTGATAAACGGAGTTTTTAGTCCTAATATTTATATAAGAACTTTTATGACCAAACGCCTTTCGTTTTTTTTACTGAAATGTTTTGACTGGTATTCCCAGAGCCAGATTCAATTATATCGTAATATGTACCAATTAAATACGATATAATTACTAAATTTTACCTTAAAATCACAAAAAAATACACAAAAATCGAATTTTACAAGTAAGCTCGAAATGGTTTGTTAGTTTGCAAGTAAATTTTCCGGAAAAAAATTGACAAAACACTTAATTTAGTTTACACATCAAATCAATAAGTATCCAATACGAATTGTATCACTCCAATTAGAATCGTAAATCTTTACGAAAGGATCTCTTAAGAACTTCACGGCCGCAGTCGTCAGGAAGAAGGAAATAAAGCTCTTACTACTTTAACGTTATACAGTTAACAAACGTGGTAATATTTCAAGAAGAATTGAGGGAAAATATTCGCCTTTGAAGTTGCATTGGTTGAGCTAGATTTTCATTTGAGTTCATCTTTGTACTCATACACCTATTAGGTATCTTTTGTTTCGGTATATAACTTGTACATTAACCGGTAAGTGCTTTAACTCTGTTTTATATTAAACTAAAACAAAACGTGCCAAAACACTGATTATTATTTGTGATATGGCAAGAAACTGCAACCCAAACATATTCTAACATCTTATACCATATACATGAGAAACTTTCGAATTTTATGATTTAAGCGTTACATTTTTGAAAGTTTTTTTTTCCTTTTTTCTTTTAAGTTTTGATTTAGTTGCAAACAATTTTTTTTTTATTTTAAAAAAGAATGAAGCAAAAATTTCTAACTGGAATATTTTTCTTCTTTCTATAATTTTTAATATAATTGAAAAACTTTTCTTATTCTTCTAATAGCTTTGTATTTTTGAAATAATATAAAAATAATAATAATCGTAATCGTATAATATAAATAATACTGTATGTTTCATTGTATAAAATGTCTAACTATATAATGTTCTACTTTGGTTTTTTAGTTGAGCTTTCCAGTATGTGTTATATGATAAAGTTTGGTTTCATCGCGGTAACTATCTCCATACCCTTCTTCGCTGCTGCTTGCTCTTTTGTAATGTGTATGATCACCATCGCCTTCACCGCTATCTTCTTCGCTTGACCCAAGTGTATAATGGCCATAACCGCCATGACCGCCGCCGCCACCACCATGGCCTCCACCACCACCTCCGTGTCCACCACCATCACCGCCATGACCGCCGCCATCTCCACCATGACCGCCACCACCGCCTCCGTAACCGCCATGACCACCATCGTCTCCTCCATGTCCTCCACCACCGCCGCCATGTCCCCCATGACCACCATCATCTCCGCCATGTCCTCCACCACCACCTCCGTGGCCACCATCGTCCCCTCCGTGTCCACCGTCATCACCTCCATGACCACCACCGCCGCCGTATCCTCCATGACCACCATCATCACCACCTCCATGTCCACCACCGCCGCCTCCATGACCACCGCCGCCGCCGCCGTATCCTCCATGGCCACCATCATCCCCACCACCATGACCGCCTCCTCCATGTCCTTCACCACCACCTCCGTGTCCTCCGCCACCACCTCCATGACCACCACCTCCGCCGCCGTATCCTCCATGACCACCATCATCACCACCACCATGTCCGCCGCCTCCATGTCCTCCACCACCACCTCCGTGTCCTCCGCCACCACCTCCGTGACCACCACCTCCGCCGCCGTATCCTCCATGACCACCATCATCACCACCACCATGTCCGCCCCCTCCATGTCCTCCACCACCACCTCCATGTCCACCACCTCCATGACCACCTCCACCACCGCCATGTCCGCCGCCACCACCTCCATGTCCACCATCACTGTAAAATAAAACGTCCTGTTAGGCTACCAAAATACAACTAAAAAAATTATTATAATTACCCATGTCCTTCAGTAACTTCGTATCCGTGGCCACCACCACCTCCCCCATGACCACCACCTCCATGACCACCACCGCCTCCTCCATGACCGCCACCACCTCCTCCGTGTCCGCCACCGTCACCTCCATGACCACCACCATCTCCATGACCACCACCGCCGCCTCCATGACCTCCACCACCGCCTCCATGACCACCACCATCACCTCCATGACCACCACCGTAACCTCCATGTCCTCCACCGCCACCTCCGTGTCCTCCACCGCCACCTCCATGACCACCACCTCCATGACCACCACCTCCATGACCACCTCCTCCATGACCACCACCTCCATGACCACCACCTCCTCCGCCATGTCCACCTCCTCCGTGACCACCTCCACCGCCGCCATGTCCTCCACCACCACCTCCATGTCCCCCACCATCGCCTCCATGACCACCGCCTCCATGACCACCGCCCCCATGACCACCACCGCCATGTCCACCACCGCCGCCTCCATGACCACCACCACCACCTCCTCCTCCATGACCATATTCACCACTTGCTGATCCTTTATCTGATTCACCGAAAGCTTCATGCTTTTCATAACCATACGCATCACCATCCTTATTGTGGAATGATTCAAAGTGTTGATATCCATCGCTACCCTTTGAGTCAGCCTTCTTCAAAAATCCAACTTCACCATCATCAGCATGAGCACCATGGTTAAGATATTCAGCATCATCGTTTAAAGCTAATTTTTGATGTGTTTCGCCAACTGTCAAGTCCTGCTATATGATCGAGCCAAACACAAAATACGCATGAAACAATCGCAGCCACTTATACAAAACATCCACTTACCTTTAATTGAAGTTTGGCATTTTTAATATCCTCGATACGTTTTTCAATATCATCACGTGCCTCATCTAAAGGCGCTGAGTTGATTAATCCAACGCGTTGTATAACAACGTACAGCACCACCACCCATATAAACCTACCACCCATCTTCATAACTTCTTCTTCGTTTCTTTTTTATGAGTTTTCAGGCACTAGATTTTTAATTTCTTTTGTTTTATATAATAAGCACAAAAACTAAAAAAAACTATTTAGTTTTATTATTTATTAATAAATAAATAATAATCCAAATTGTTGTTAACTGTACAACTGGTGTAGTGAACTGATTATAGAAATTGAAATTTATCTTGGTTTTATATACCTAACCAAAATCTAAACCAAAACTATTGAAAATACAAATTTCCGATTTTTTTTTTGGTGTAGACACAAAATTACCATAACACAATTACAATCACAAAACTAAATACGGTAATAATTTGTTGTTGTAATAGTAATGAAAATAATAAGTGGATAGAAAATTTTTAAATGACATAATAGTGTTGTGTGTATATGACACACAAATAACAAAATGTATATTGGGAAGTTCGGTAGCCCAAAACATAGACAGGGGTAGGAGAACTGTATTTTTGTATGTGGTATTTTGAGCTTTATTTAATACCATTACAGATTTTAATAATGTGCATACATTTTAAACCAATTTTTACAATAACAATAACAGTTAAATTCTAATTGTAATATGTATAGTTGGGTTTATTTCGGTTTGATTTTGAAATTGATACACTTTCAGCATTAAAATGGTTTAAAATTAACAATAAAAAATGTCTATCAACTTATTTCTTCGTTGATATGGTCAATTTTAAATTGAAATTGAAATGATTTCGATTTCATGTTTTTTTTTTTGTGGTTTTTGGTCATTAATTATTTTTGCATAAAGGCTGACTTGTAATTTTTATTCGTGTGCACGTACTGCGTATCAGTTATTTAACAGATTTTTACTAATTTAAGGGGGCAATTATTAGTTGAAAGTGAAATTATTTTACTGCGATGTCACTACATTTAAATAACCAACTATGGTAGCTAAAAACAAATAATACATCCTTATCATACATTTTGATCAAGGTTCATCAACACTAAGTCAAAGACCTGTATAAATACGGCGTAACACAGTGAAGAGACATGACCAAATTATTAATTCTCGGAAATTCCCGAGAATCGTCATGTTGATCTTATCGGGTATATTATACGGTACATTGATTTTCAGAACGTAATTTTTTGTAAGTCTAATTGTACCAAAATTATATTCTACCAGATCTCATTTTGCATTCATTACTCTTGGCTCTAAAACTTGTGATGAGCTGTTATATTTCTATTTTTGAATATTTTCCACAAAGCAAACTCACAAGATCTTTTCAAATATTCCAATCAAATTCCAATTTGTGAAGAACTATTGTAAATTGGTTCTTAATGGCGGAGTTGATAATTAACAAAAATTATTTGGTTTTAAAACAGAGTCAATATAAAAATTTTGTATAATACATATCGATGACTTAACTACAAAAGGGCCGTTCAGCCCATTAATACAATATAAATTGGCTAAATAAAATTAAATATGGAATGTCATTTATTATAATTAAAATTGAAACAAGTGAATAAAAACACGCATTATTTTGGGTTTTACACTATAGTATCAAAAGGTCATTTTTGAAAAAAGTGTGGGTTACGCCCTTTTGCAATTAAGCTGTCGATGTGTGCATTAGTCATTGGTCAAATCTGAAATAGTGTTTCGAATTGTGTTAATATTTAAAAAACTATACAAGAAATTAAAACAACGGATTAAATAGTAATATACAGGTGATGGCATTGAACTATGCAAATGTTAATAAAGGTGTTGATAATATACAGGTTCAATGCAAGACAAACGCAGATGTCATCGGTAAGATGTCCAACGAAATTAATTACTGGAATTCTACCTAACATCATGAAAGAGAAAACAATAAAAAAATCGGAACCTAAAAACCTTTGATAAGCTGAAATTATTACATATTTTAGGTTTTAACCAATGTTAATACTTGTAACGTAGTGAAACGCACTAGAGGCTTAGTTTTATAATAATGTCTTTTATCAAGCAGTAGTGACAATTACATGCATTGCTACTTAACCTACGCAACATGATGGGTGCGTTCCATAACACATAATATGTCATGTCACAATACTTATTGTTAGTGTTCACAAATTAATTAAGTAGCTTAGATTATACCGGGTGATTTTTTTAACCTGAGACACTCAAATATCTCGGAAAATAAGCACTCTACGAAAAAAATGGTTAAGATAAAAATTTAATTATTCCGTGGTTAGGTGCTGGGTGTGTTTCAATAGGGTAGGCGTTGGCCGTTTTTAGCCAATTATAAATTGGTTTATACTCCAACCTTGCAACTATGTAGAAACCATCAACTGTCTCTAGTTTACCTCCACGCGGTAGCACCTGCGCAACGTTTGTTTTGCATTTTTAATGTCTCACAACGGCTGAACTTCTAGAGGCGAGTGTAATAACACTATAAAAACCAAACGCAATGGATAAAACAAACAAGGAAATTAATACCCTAGGTGGCAGACCTGATGTTCAGGAAAATCCACTCTCTCCGGAGGTCGGTCCCATGGATTCTAGGGGGGACCAAACATTGCTACAAAATTCTAATGATACCAAAAATAAGCTAAGCGATATCAACGCTCAAAAGAGTAACGAGGAAGAACTTTCATTCCGAAGGGGCTCCATTACAATCAGATCACCAATACAAAAAATATTTGCAAACAACGCAATCTCCACTGAAAAAGTAACTTCATTATCAGAACAAATGCCAAGTGCATCAACAAATATTATAAACAGCGAGGAGCTGTTAAATAAATTTCAAAAAATGGAGAAACTAATCGCGTAGCTGAGCAATGAAGTTGCTGAACTTAAGAGAGAAAACTCTACACTAAAAGAAAAGGTTAAATATAGTATAGCTAAGGATTCAGCACGAGTTAACAATCTTTCTTCCAACCATATTCAGCCATCATCCAGTCAACATGAACATTCAAATAATTCCAACTGGTTGCTGCGGCAATTTCCAGTTTTTTAACAGAATAATAGATTCAGTACTCTGAGTCAAGAGGATTATTGCACAGATGAGGAAGTACTGGAAAAAGAAGTTTCCAGTGCTGATAACAGAAATGCTACACAAATTGTGATCAATAGCACTGAACAGAAAAACCCAAAAATATCACTGCCTCCACCCATTAACGTGAGAAATATCAAAAATTTCGAACTTTTTCGACAAAAAGTAATAAAAACCACTAGTGAATCAACTAATTTTAAGGCGCTTTCAAATAGTGACATTAAAATTACCTTTCAAAATGAAAATGATTATAGAAATGTCAAAAAATTACTGGAAGAATTAAAAAAAGAACCCAGCAACCAATCAGAAAATATAGAATATCACACCTATCAGCTGAAGAGCGAAAAGGCTTATAGAGTAGTTATCAGAGGCTTACCATCTTCCATTAGTCACGATGTAATTAAAGCAGACTTAGAAAAAATGGGACATGAAGTCGCAGGTATTACTAACATATACAAAATGGTCACAACTAATGGTGTAAAAGACAGGAAACACTTTCCATTGTTTTACATCGACTTAAAACAAAAAGACAACAATAAAGAAGTAAACAACATCAAGAAACTTGCGTACTGTATAGTTAAAATTGAGCCACCTAACAAGACAAGGGACATTCCACAATGTAAGAATTGTCAACAACTTGGACATACCAAGAGTTTTTGCCATCGTCAAACCAAATGTGTTAAATGTGCTGGAGATCATCACACGACAAAATGCAAAAAACAACCAGATATGACGACTTTATGTGCTCCTTGTCAACAACAAGGATATACTGCTAATTATAAAGGATGCTGTGTATATCAGAACAAAATTAAAAGTCAACAGAATAATAGAACAAGAGTAGTACAGCGATTACAAACCAAATCTGCTAAACCACAAACAACAATCACACCATCTACAGTTGGATTATCCTATGCGCAAATCAACAAATTATCTGCTGATGAATCAAACCAAAACAACAAACACATAGAAGTTAATAACGAGTCTAATAACTTTGAAATTATTAAAAAGCTTAGTCAAATTCAACAGACACTTGGTCACTTAACAGAAAGGGTGGCAAAACTAGAAATTAATTTCTATCCGCCTAGCAAAAAAAGTCAGCATACACACAAATGATTCCGTTCCTACGCATTGTAACTTGGAACGCTAATGGGCTCAACCAACGAGCCCAAGAACTGGAAATATTTCTCTATACTAACAACACATAGCTCCCATAACTCCAACAAAAGCTTTTTCAGAATAAAGGGATTTAATTCCTACTGGACAACCCGTCCTAGTGAAAGAGCCAGAGGTGGTTCAGCTGTACTAATTAAACATAATATCAAACATAGTCAACAAGAGGATATTCGAGAAAGCTATATGCAAGCAACTGTTATCTCAATCCAATATAATGGCGCAGATCTAAATATTGCGGCAGCATACTGTCCTCCACGGCATACACCAACGAAGTTACAATTTAATAACGTCTTTAATAAGCTTGGTCCAAGATTTATTATTGGAGGGGACTATAATATAAAACATATAGGCTAATTTATCCTGGGAAAGGAAATGCTTTGTTCAATGCCATTCATGAAAACCAATGCGAATATCTGTCTCCAATGGGGCCAATGTATTGGCCAACGGATGCAGGAAAAATACCAGATCTGCTTGATTTCTTCATCATAAAAGGTATTTCATCCAATTACACTAGAGTCGAAGGAATTGACGACTTAACATCTGATCACATTCATGTACTGTTGTCAGTAAGCTATAGCGCTTCATCAAGAAAAATAAAAAGCAAAACCTTACTAATAGATTCACGGATTGGGATCTCTTCAGAGAAAAACCGGAAGAGCTAGTTGAATTAAAAGTTAGTATTAAAAGTAATGAAGAATTGGAACAACAAACAAACAATTTTATTTAATACACTCGTATGGCCGCCAGTCTAGCTACTCCAGAAATAAAGGACAAAGCGGAGATCGAAATCAAATACCCGGCTGCAACAGTGTTTCAACCCCATGACATTCAATCCAACATTGACGTAACCAAATCAATTGGCTATCAACCAAATCAGGATTTTAAAAGGGTCACGCCAATGGAAATTGCTAAAGAAATCGACAAAGGTCTTAGCCAAAAAAAGGCACCAGGAAATGATGAAATATCACCGGGTCTATTCAAGGAACTTCCACGCAATGCAATCATCATGATCACATACTTATTTAATGCCTGTATGAGATTGAAGTATGTACCCAAATGCTTCGAAATGGCCCAAATTAATTATGTTGAAGAAACCAGGTAAACCAGATGAAGAAGTAACATCATACAGACCAATTTCACTGCTTCCGACCTTATCAAAGCTGTTTGAAAAACTACTACTAAAACGTTTAAAGCCAATGGTAAACGTTCCTGATTTTCAATTTGGATTCAGGAATAACCACTCCACAATAGATCCAGTCCATCGAATAAATACGGTAATAGAGCAAGCGTTAGAAGAAAAGAAATATTGCCCCGCCGTATTTCTGGATGTATCTCAGGCCTTTGATAGGGTTTGGCACGAGGGATTGATATTCAAGATGAGCAAAATGCTACCACAAAACTATTGCCAGCTGCTTGAATCATACCTCTCTGATCGCCAATTCAAAGTCATCCATGAAGAAACATGTTCTGACTTTTATCCAACGCTGGTGGGAGTTCCGCAGGGAAGCGTATTGAGACCCCTCCTCTACCTTATCTATACTGCGGGCATACCTACAACGAATAAAACATTCATCGGCACGTTCGCTGACGACATTGTAATTATGTCAGTAGACGAATCACAAGCAAGGGCAGTGGAAAATCTTCAACGAGCAATGAACAACGTTATTAAATGGACAATTGACTGGAAAATAGTGCTTAATGAGCTCAAATCAACCCATGTGACATTTACGCTCCGACACAAAAATAACAGTCTACACATATACCGCAATGGGGTGCAAGTGCCACAGGCTGAATCGGCAAAATACCTTGGTCTGCATTTAAATTCAAGGCTCAACTGGAAACATCATGTGAGACAAAAAGCTGAACAGTTACAATTAAACAACGTCAAATGTACTGGTTAATTGGGCATCATTCCAAAATGAACCTGTGTTGCAAAAGACTAGTTTACTAGACTATCTTCAAACCAATATGGTTGTATGGTGCGCAGCTATGGGATTGTACTCATAAATCCAATAGAGACATTATACAATGTAGCCAAAATAAATTTCTTCGAATGGTCACCAACGCTTACCGATTTGTGACTAACAGGGAAATACATAATGATCTAAAAATACAATTGATAGACGAAGTCATCCGCGAATTGTCCATTAAACATGAGAAGAGACTTCTAACCACACCAATGTTGAGGCGGTACAACTACTAGACAGTACAAACGAAGTAAGGCGGCTCAAACGAATCAAACCACATGAGCTACCGTATGAATATTATATCTTAAGGGAACTGGATACTGGTCCAGCAGACCCACACAAGTTTATGCTTATCTCATAAGTACTAATGTTAACCTTACTAATGAATTAATAATGTTTAAGATTGTAGTAGCCATATCAATAAAGGTGTTTAAAAAAAAAAAAAAAAATTCCGTGGGGGAAAACATTATTGTTAAAATTAGTACCTCCCCCCTCCTCCTTGTAGGTGGGGCGAGGAGTAACTTTGAAACTAAAATATGAACATTTTTTATTGCAGATTCGGGTTCTACGGCTAAAAATACGTAGGATTTGACTGAAACATTGTTTTCGATTCATGATAGATGGCGCTGTAATTGATGATATTCAATTTTTTTCGATTTCCCCTACTGAGAACCTACGCAAACGATTCTGCAATAAGTCTGCAATAAAAATACCACGTTTCATTGTAAATACTCGAAGTTAGTCTTAAATAATTTGTATTTGTTAAATTTTCAATTACTGTAAATGGCTTCTCATTATCGTAACCCAGGAACATGCGATTAAATTGGCTTTCAAATTAATGAAATTGTTTGTATTTTGTTTTAAAAATACCGATTCAGTCCGAAGATTATTTCAAAAATTACAATACCTGTGTAAATTTATCAATACTACTTAAGAATGGTGTAATTAACTGTACAAGAGAAAATTGAAATGATTCTGGTTTATGGAGAAGTTAGCGGGAGTCTTGATACTGATGTCACTCTCTACGCTTCGCATTTTCCGAATAGGATTCGGTCACGTGCGTCATTTTAGCGTACTGTCAAACAATTTATTATTGATGGAAGTGTTCAACCGAAAAAAAGGACTCGTCCAGCTACAGTTACTGGAGAAAATAATGAAATTGATGGATTGGCTGCAGTAGCTCATAATCCTCATATTAGTACATGAGAAACAGCTAGCGATTCCGGATTGTCACAGACCAGTGTTTGGAAAATTGTAAATCGTCATAAGTATCATCCGTATCATGTTTCTTTACACCAAGATCTTCATGGCGTTGATTTCCAAAATCGGGTAATTTTTTGTCAGTGGGCACGTGAACAAATACAGCAAAACCCAAATTTTTTTCGTTACGTATTGTTCTCCGACGAGTCGTCTTTTACAAACCATGGAACGATTAATCGCCACAACATGCATTACTGGAGTGTTGAAAATCCGCACTGGCTTCGCCAAGTTGAACATCAGCGTCCTTGGACTGTCAATGTGTGGTGTGGAATAATTTGTAAAAAACTCATCGGCCCCCACATTATTGAAGGCAACTCGAATGGTCAAATGTACCGAGATATTTTGGAAAATGAACTGCCAACATTATTTGAAGAGTTGAGTTTAGAAGTGCGACGGAACATGTGGTTTCAACATGATGGTTGTCCCTCACACTATTCGTTGGTAGCAGGTGCAGTACTTGCTCGTGATTTCAATGGTCGCTGGATCGGGAGAAAAGGTCCGGTAAATTGCCTTGCCAGATCACCAGATCTTACTTCGCCAGATTTATTTTTTTGGGGCTATCTCAAAGACCAAGTTAACAAACAAAAACTAACAACACGTGAGAATATGATTGAGCGAATCAGAAATGCTTGTGCTGAAATTCAAGCCACACTTCTCAGTTGTGTACAATAATTTGTAATTTGTAATAAGCCACAAGCCACACTTCTCAGTTGTGTACAATAATTTGAAATGCGGATTAATAAGTTCACTGAAGTCAAAGGACATCATTTTGAGCACTTAATTTCCCACGGAATGATTACATTTTGATCTTAATCATTTTTTTCGTAGAGTGCTTATTTTCCGAGATATTTGAGTGTATCAGGTTAAAAAAATCACCCGGTACCTATAATGTGTTTCGTCGGCAAGTGTCCTGCCGGAAAAATCGGAATATTTATGTAAAATTGTCGCAAAAAATCCTTTGAAAGTGGGGGTCTACCTGTAAACTTTGCAAGTTATTACGTTTTAAATTTTTTGAGTAATGTTGGTGACCTCTTTTCACATTTTCTATCATATCTCCCGTTATGGGATCGATTTTAATTCTGTTTGCGGGTTTTGAAAGCTTATGAGTCACTTTATTAGTTAATTTGCACGCTTAGCCAGGTTTTTTTTTAAAGAATGTAACAAATTATGGGATAATAACATTTTTTTTACTTACATAAAAAACCTCTACCATCTTCTCATGTAGCCGATATGCATTTTGTATACGGTTTTTGTAATGGAAATGCACGCGCTACTGTCAAAGAATACAGGAGTCGATATCCAGCCAGGCCAGAACTTGGGTATAGGACGTTCATTGCAATACATCGACGTTTATTTGAATAAGGATTATTCCAACAACAAAACGAGTCTAGTGTGAATGTTAACGTACATTTGGAAGAGAAAATGTTACGATTAATACGCGCTGACCTTCCAACGACAAGTATCAGTCGCCTGCCGATGAGACTAGGCATATCGAGGACAAGCGTATGGTGAATTCCTAAAAAAGAAGGCCATCATCCTTATCACTTCCGTCGTGCTCAACATCTAAGAGATGTGGACCATCGTGCCAGATCAGTTTTTTTAACTGGATAAATTCACAGCAAAGAATTTATGTCAAATTTATAAGAAGGATTTTTAGAAGGGTATAACAAATTATAGAAACCTCCACGATTGGGCCGTCGAAAACCCACACTTCATAAGGGAGACAACTTTACAGAGCCAATTTTCTATAAATGTATGGCCGGGAATGATCCACGATCAACTTATCGGACCTTACATGTTACCAAACAGGCTTGATCAACACGTATTTTTAGAATTTTTAGAAAACACGTTGCCTTTGCTCATGGAAGAAGTGCCGTTGTTGAGGGGAAGGCAATGGATCGGTACAGGAGGTCCTGTAGCCTAGCCGCCAAGCTCTCTTGGTATTACGCACCTACATTTTTATTTCTGGGGATTTATGAAACAAAATGTGTACGCCGTGCCTATTGAAAGCCGCGAGCAATTGACAGCAACAATTTTCGCTGCTGCAGTAGAAATAACATGCAACTCTGCACAATTGCGTCGGACAACAACGATCACGAGAGCCTTTGTTTATTTACAAGAGGGTGGAGAGCATTTCGAACATGTCATTTAATCAAAAATGTTTAATAATTACATTACTCAAAAAATTGAAAACGTAATCACTTGCAAAGTTTTACAGTTAAACCCCCACTTTAAAGGATTTTTGCGATAATTTTATATAAATATTCCGAATTTTCCGGCCGGTCACTTGCCGTCATCTTGCCGTGCAAACACAAGGAATTTCTAAACAGTAAACAGTAAATACGATTGTTTATAGTGGCCGGAATATTACAAAAAATTGGTACTTTATGAAATCGAATATGGAGAATTCCAATTTCAAATATATGTAAAAAGGCACAACTTGACTTGCTCTTTTACCCGAATAATTCAGTTTTTTTAAATAAAAATCTCAATCTAAATACAAATTTCTCCATCACAGAGACCTTCACGCGAATCTTGACATTCGTAAGCTAATTTTGATGGCCAGGATCTGGTTGCGAAATATTGATTAGTTCGTTATAATATGATAAACTTTCCATTTCATGCCAATTACTCCCGGAATGTTTAGTTAATAATTTTCGACGTCCTTTAGCTTTTCATGCTTAAGTTTCGTACCAGTCAAAATTCTCTCAATATTTTTGCATTCATTGAAGCAGCTTTCCGTTTTTAACTACTCCGCGATATTGGTTCACATCACTTCTGTATGATATACTTCACATTAATGGAAATCCGTTCACTTGACTTTAATTTAAAATGCCATAACGCAGGAAGTTTTCGACTTTCCTTTGCCATTTGCTTCCAGTCAAAAACTTTACAATCAATGGCTAATCTGGAAACCGATCCAAATTTTTAAAGTATTTCCAAATATTCCTTTGGATCAACTATGATTGGCCGTTTTCTTAGTTCCTTCTCAATTCTTCCATAAATAAACCCTGTCGGGTGGTATATAGAAATAATCAACAACGGGAAATACTAGCTCAACCTCTTGGACGTTATTTGGTGCTTCATTCCTCAACTAATAGGAAACCATGAAAATGACGATGAGCTTTTTGTTTTGGCCACCATAACCATCGGCGAAAAAATTTATTTTCTTGACGTTCGTTAAACTCATTTTTGTTAATCGATCGAATATAGCTGAAGTTATTTCGTCGGCTCCTTTAGGCCCAGCTGATTCCAACCATGAATATATATGCACATTTTCAGTCGTCTGACTTGATTTAGATGAGCCTTCACAAACCGTAATATTGTACGTGTAAAACTGCCGTGAGTAGTCAGCAGCCTAGTCAGCTACTTTTGGTAAAACTAAATTTTTCTGGCAGTCGTAACTCAAGTTCACTTCCTTATCACGTTGGATTTTTAATAATTCAAAAAACGCTTTTGCTCGTAGTTTATACAGCCTTAATTCGCACATCAAATTACTTTTTTGTACTGAATTGGAAGTAACTTTAATTTTTCCACGCATCAGTTGCAGGAGGTCAAAATCCAATGTTATACGAGGTATTGAAAATTTTGCTAAAGAAAGAATGCGTTACTTTATGAATTAGAGTAGTTAACTCATTGTACATTCGCCATAGTTTGCTGATATTTAAATCGCTTGATAAATATTGCCTTTTTGAATTTTCTCGACAACAATGAAATTCGGTATTCGCTAAACTTTCATTAAAGTCTTTTACTGATTTTTTTTTTATCTGCCTACTTATGACTTTTTGTATCGCCTCCACATTTTTCACTTGCTGGTTCTCCAGTTTCCACATGACGCTTGCATACCATATTTACTTAGTACTTGGAGACGTTAAGAACGGCTAAAAACACGTTTCTGCATACAGGAAATACAGACTTTTTTCCCGGTTGCTTCAAACCTTTTTCTATGTGGCATTTTATGGTTATATTTTTTGCACGCTTCCCAGTACCTGGAATTAATTGTTTCCTCTTAGGATAAAAGGTCTTGGCATACTTTAGAATAAGGTTATCTTGGGCAATTTTATCTGGAATTTTATAAAAAACTGTCTGAAAATGCTGGACATGTCTTCTGGTCTAGCTAGAACAAACCAACGGTTTTAAATTGTGTTCATATATTGGTAATAATAAAGCTTATTTCACACCCGTAAGGTTGTAAGGAGGGTTCGCCACATTCACACGACCTAGAACAAAGTGTATACAAAACTTTTGACTTTTTCTATATTTTTGCGCAATTTTTTTTCCTGCATTTACCCTTCTCTGCTGGAACTACAGAGCTGATTAAATCCATTTTATAGCAACGTTTACTTTTAAAATCACAACAAATTATAATTTATAACGTCGTACGCACCATTTCTCTAAAAAGTTAATGCATAATGAAATGTAATAGGATAGCAAACATCCGCTGAAAATACCGTTAGTGAGATCGATTACCTTTGTTATTAAATTTATATACATAGAGAGTAAAATATCAAGTTATGGAATGTCAATTTTAAAAAGGATTTATTTTGTTGAGTAGATGACCAGTTTTGCTACAGTCAACTTAAGGCGGATTCAGTGTTGCGTTCCTTCCTTTGTTCCTTCCGTCCAAATTTTTTTTTAAGCAATTTCATTGGTTGAAAATGACGTTTTTTTTTCTTGTGAATTTTTTTCATCAAGTTGGTTTAACTTTATCTTTTGGACGGAACGAACATGGCGAGAAAGAGATAGCATGATATTTAAATCAATTAGTCATATTGTCACGTGCGCTTGGCTTGGTTCGTGTTACTAGTTTAATATTAAAAAATAAACTTTTTAAATACATATGTATACAATAAATTATATCGTGGAAATTATATAAAGTATAATATCGTAAAATATGGGTAAGTGGAATTTTATGTTTATGTGTAAAATTTATTTCAAAGGTGGTTGGTTCACATATATTATGTTTTTGTTTTGTTGAGCATAACCTCACTTAACTATAAATTTTTGTATATATATTTCATTTTTATTGTAGAATTTAATTTCGAGCGAAAGTTGATCTAGCTAATGAAGGGACATCCGATTTTGTACGACTTGAGCCACAGGGGATATAAAAACAACGCAGCAAAAAAAAATGTGTGGGACAGTTTGGCCCAACAATTGGATTTATCAAGCATGTATTTTAGTATCTAGTACATTGTAGTACATCTAATGACCTGAATTCTTTTTTTTTCATTTTTTTTTTTCAGGTAAGGATGTTCAAGCTAAGTGGAGAAATTTAAAAAAAACGATATAGTTCGGCAATTCAAGAAGGACGCAGTGGGACACTCCCAAAATACTGAATAAAAAATTTTTTTTATTGTTACGGAGATGGATTTTTTCCGACAGTATTTTCAAGACAACAGTTAACCAATCTTTAGACGTATATATTTACAGATGTTTTAAGACGGTATTTTTTATTACTTTTAGCCCAACAGAGTCAAACTTGGAGCAAAATATTGAACCGGACACTAATTCAAGCGATACTGTTTTCCAGGAGCTATTTAATGATACGGCAGATAGCCTGGACATTAACGATTACGAAGAGACTACATTCGCTACACCTGCAGCAAGCCCGGCCCCTAAAAGAAGAAGAACCAGCAAGCCAGATTCAGTTTTAACTGATCTTCTGGACACCATGAAAGGCCACAATCAAATTATTTCACAACGGGCGCCTCAATCACCCTGTAAGTGTAAGAATATTGACCCTTTTTTTGTCTCAGCTGGTGAAGAATTTAAGATGGTGGCAAATAAATATTCATTAGAAACCAAGATCGGTATCATGAATACAATAAAATTTTATGCCGATAAATCGAGAGAAGAATAATAAATAAATAAAAAAATGTAAATTTATAATTTTTAAATAATAAACAAATTTATTAAAAATAAAATAATTAAAATGTATTTTAACATTCGCTTAACATTTGTGTGTTTTGCCATGGTAAGACATTGTCATTAGTGAAATAACTGGCAAATTTATTTATAATGAGAACCGCGTCGCCAGCTGGATTATTAGACCCCATACGTCCGATATTCCACAACCCATCAATGTTTGCTTCACCTCTCCATTCGCCTAACACTTAATCGCCATGCTGCGTGTAATGATCCACAAAATCATTACCGAAATACTGGTAAGAATCACTAGTCTTCATTCTTAACCAATTATGCAAGCACACTGTTGATTTTATTATGTTGACCACAGTAGGTCTGCTTGCAATAATTTTTTCCGGAAAATTAGCCACTTTGAGCTCAGAATGCCGAAAGCATTTTCGACGACCCTTCTGGCTCTGGATAGTCGATAATTAAAAACGTTCTTGTCGTGTGATAAAACAGTTGTTCTTCTTCCGGGATGTGGGCGCATAATATTTGTTAGCAACGGGAATGCTTCATCACCAACAAAGCAATGTGGTGCCATTATTGTACTGCCCGGCAATGCCGCATTGTTTGGAATTTGCAATGACTCGCATTTTTTTATTATACGCTTCCCAAATTCACTGCGTCTAAATATCCCACTATCAATATTTCTTCCAGATGCTCCAATATCTACAAATATAAATTTATATTGTGCATACACTGCCATCAATACTATGCTGTGCGAGTGCTTGTAATTGTAGCAAATGCCTGAAAACAAAAAAGTAAAATGACATGAATAATATATAAAAAATCTCTGTCAACTAGTTTAATTTACTTGAACAACGACATGCTTTCCGTCAATTGCACCTAAACAGTTCGGAAAATTCCTAGATGAATTAAATTCGGCTGCAATATTTTGCCGAACACAAATTTGGAAAAACATCCGTTTTTAATTTTTCCCAAATAGCAGCTGTCGTTTCCCTGATGATGCCAGATGTGGTTTATTGGCCTATTCGATAACCATATGGGCCTATAGAAACCATGCTGTCTCCGCTTGCCAAATAACTGGAATATAAATAAAAAAATATTCATGCATTTTTACCAAATCAGATGTCAATTTTTCTTGCTTCTTACCGTAAGGTTAATGACAGCCTTTCGCCTGGAGTAATAGGATTAGTAGTAAACGCCTCGTAATTTTATATAGCCGGTCCAACTATATGCAAAAGAGCATCAAACAATTGGGGTGTCATGCGGTGAAAATTTTTGAACCCCTCGACATCGTGTAATCTCATTTCAGATATTAAATTAGTGTAATGCCCGATTCTCCTTCTTTCTCTAAGCATTTCTCGGACATTACAACTTCGTTTTGGGCCATATTTTTTTTTTAGAATATGGTATATGATTATGGCGGCGCTTGCGTTCATCATATTTGACGAAAGTAATGCCAAATCTTGTTCATCCATATTCCAAAAATATTTGAAAATTTATTAAAAACTAATTTATATCACAAAATATTCAACACAGATAGCACAAATAATCACAATTAATAATTTTATAAATTTTATAACACGCACAAAACTTAATATAATCACCAATAATCACCAAGCACAATCGATTCATGAAAAAATTTTAACCATCAAGAATAATGTCAATCACTTAAATTATTTACCTATAGATGGCAGCAAAATCGTTCTGCATTTTTTTCATCAACCATGCATGATATCGCAAACAAAAATATTCTAAACGAAAGGAGGAACGAAGGAAGGAAGGAACGCAACACTGAATCCGCCTTTATAGACAGTTTTGGAATAACTAAGAGCAATATTCATTTTGTTAAGTTTTGGAATAACATCGGATATTTGAATAAAATATTAGCGCTAATTGAGCTTAGTTTTGGTATAGAATATATTTCCAATTTGCTGCCATTAGTGTCCTCTTCAATAAGGCGTATCTAACTTATTTTTGTTAAAATTGCCGAATGTCCAGTTTTGGAATTATGCGCCTCATATAATATACTTGATTCGATGCATAATCTTAATTCGGGTGTTAACATTAAAAACATTAAAGATTTTATTTTTTATTTTAAATATATTTTAACTTATTTTATAAATGAACAGAGTTCAGACTTTTATTGCCGACTGATCGATGCGGCTGACTATTTCGGAATCTCTTGTTTTCATGAAATCAATTTTATTTATTGATTTCATGATCAAACAAAATTATCCGAGTTCAACGATTATATATAAAATATGAATATACAATATTGATATTGCATATAAGTGGGTTGGACGACATTGACCCTGGTTGAATGCATTTATTTTTTGCATGGTTGCAATGCTGTAAGAATGTAATTTATTATTTAAATAGGTTACATTTATTTTATAATGCTTACACTAACAAATACTTAAAAAAACTAACGATGTATTCTATGTTGAATTCTTTTCACCCAAAAACATCGAAAAAAAATTGATGTACATCGAAAACCATATACTTTTTGTCAAAAAACATCAATGTTTTTTCAATGTACCTACATCAAGATTAAGAAATCTACATTTTTTCATAAATTGCACATTAGCTACTATCACCCACAAAAATAGAAAAGTCAATTTTTAGTTGTCAAAGTTGTCAATATTATAGAGTTTTCTTGCGCCTCGAGTTTGAATCGATCGATTGTTGTGTTTAATTTTAACTGTTGCATAAAGCACTCGGCTAAACTTTTTTGCGACTCGATCAGATAGGTCGGTTCATGTAAGTCAAGGTACGAACGGTTCTTAACCATTTTCGTATGAGAAATCCGAATGATTTTGTAGCAAATGTAATATTGAATTTACAATTTAGTAAATGTAAATTTGGAATTGTGTGTTTCACAAGAGGACTAAACATATTGAATTGCGGTATCATTTTTTGCGGTATCAGCTGATATTATGATGAAAGCGCTACCACAGAACAAGCATCAATGTTTCAATGGTTTGATGGGTATTGTGGCAAAGAATTAATTAAATGCAAAAATTGTTTGGCAAAGTAACTTACAACTAAAAGTGGGAGTGTTAAATTGAATAGCTATTTTGATTAGTTGAAGTTAGTCATGCCATAAACGTCAGTCAAATTTTTTTCTTTTTATACGAACACATCTATAAAAAAAATATTGTTAAAACGTTTCATAGCGATTTTTCATCGTCAATAGTATAATAGCATAATAGTATAATACTATTATACTATTATTCCTTGTCGGATTTCCATCGCACGCGATGAAGTTAGTACCAATTATAGTTTTTTTATGTGAACGTAGGTATAATTCCTATTTTAAAAATTTTGACGTATATTCATAATAAAAAAAACAATTAAAAATAACCAAGCGTACATACCACAAAAAAAAAATCGAATGGTAATTTGCGAAATGTCAAAATAATACACTGTCAGATAAATTTACAGTGTTAAAAACACAATTTGCTAACTATTATATTTTTGATAGCTAGTATAACAAAATATTATAATTATACTATTATACTATCAACTTCGGTTTTCCATCGTCGTAGTATAATAGTAGTATACTATTATACTATGACGATGGAAAATCGCTACCAGTCTGTTTTATTGCATAGTGTTGACTCATCAACATTACAACGTTTAATTTCCACCAAAGTATAAAATTTTGGTGTTTTTTTTTGTATCTATTATGCTGACACTTAACTTAATTTGTAATAGTATGCATACTATAAATGTTTTTGATTGATACTTTACATTTTGTGCTGACATTGAAAATTGAAAATTATATATAAAGCGTAGCATTGAATAAAATAAAGCAGAATTTAAATTGATACTAACTGATTTGGTTCTCATTAGTTAAAAGACCCCACCAGCGGTAACCTTTTAATTAATTAAATTTAGATAAATCCGATACAAGGGATAATATTGGTCCTTCAAGCCATTAAAAACAACTGGCACCTATTAGAAATACTGTCACTTGCTGGAAAACAAAAACCTATCTTGAGAGGAAAATCGCAGCGTTGAACAAGTCTTACAACGAGTATGTTGATGAAGACAACAAGATTAGAGACTTTCAAAATCCATTTACATCAACACATCAATATTTCAAGGATAGAGAAACGGTTTCGATAACATACACAACAGCCATTGAGGATATTCGCCATCGCCTTAACACACCAAGTTTGCCATCCACACCACCTCCAACATCAGATGCAGCAGGAACAAATGAAAAATTTAAGATCATCCCATCTGAAGTGGTCAACAACAACAGAACAGAGCATGGGACATCAACAAGTGAAGTTAAGCACAGCCAACTATCCGAGGCGTCGACCGTGGAGTCAAACGTTGCATTCAGCCAATTTCCAAAATTCAGGCAACAGTTGAAGCAGCAAGACATCCGAATGCGAGGTTTATATCGAGAAATTAGATTAGCTGAGGACATACTGTCTAGTAACAACAGATCCAGACCAGCTTTAAAAATCAAAATTAAAAAATATAGAGAGGATGATGATGCAAATATGCATCGAGACTTCCGAAGAACAGGAAGTAAATTCAAAATATTTCGTAGACCAACACTACGAAAATTTAAACAATGAACACTAGAAGATTGTAATACAATTAACAACATTATTGGAAGAAGAGGAATTAGGCAAGATAAAACCATTAAAAATTCGTGTACCACCAGTATAAATCCCACATTATCACGGGGACGACACGAAGTGGGTAGGTTTCTCTAATACATTCAAACGTTTAGTTCATAACAATAATCAGCTCACCACGACACATAAAACGAACTACCTTAAAAGTCACGTAGAAGGGTCAGCTGGAAAATTATTGAGTCATTTGGAACCTACTGGAGACAATTACGATGCAGCTTGGGAGATATTAGACAACCGCTTCAACAACAGGAGATTACTCGTATCTAATTTGTTGAACACTTTATTGAATCAGCATACGAGCAACACGGAGTCGGCTGCTGCGATTAAATAATTGCATGGCACAACAAGCGACTGCCTATACGCCATAAGGAATACAGGCATAAATATTGAAACGAAGCTTCAAAGATTCTAGCAAACCCAAGAGAATTTCAAGAAACAAACCAATTCTTGAAGTTTCTAGAAAGGCGTTTCCAATCTTTAGAAGCAATCGGTAACAACAAGATAATACCAACCCAACAAGTAAGATTTCAACCACAACCGCTAAGACGCTCATTCGTAACTGCTACACAACCAAGTAATATTTGCGTATGCTGTCAGAAAAACCACAGGACCGAATCATGTCAACGTTTCAAAGATTTAAGCATTTCTGAAAGAAATCAGATGGTCATGCTGCACAATTTGTGCAGAAATTGTCTCAGCCAAAACCATTCGACAACAAGTTGCAGCATCAAAATGAGTTGTTTTACCTGCAAAGGCAAACATCATGCGTTGCTACACGTAAAAAAGCAAGAAAACAGTATTGCAAAGCTGAACATCTCAACACTCGACAAGGATAGTGGCCCGGTACTTTTAGCAGCTGCCCTAATAAAAGTATAAAATATGTTCGGTAGTTTTACTCTACTACGAGCACTGATCGATCGAGGCTCACAGGATACTTTCATCACAGAGCAAGCAGCACAACAACTAACAAAAGGATGAGCAAAACGAGCAAAACGACGAGCCCATCAACAGATAGCAATAGAAATAAGTCCAAGATTTCCATCGATATTCAAGATCGAAGTTAATGCTTTAATTCTGGGAATTATCACTAAACCACTTCCAGACAAGAACTCATTGGGTTTAGACAGCGAACTACAAAAAACAGTAATCTTAGCCTACCCTACTTTCGATACTCCCGGACCTATTAATCGTTTAATAGGTGCGGACATATATGGAGAAAACATGTTACAAGGCTTAAAAAGGAATCCGCATCATAAGTACATAGCGCAAAGATCAGAGCTATGATGGATCATATCTGGTCGTCTTACTCAAACCAGCAGCATTTCAGTCACCCGGTTAAATAGCCACGTCACATTAGCAGAGATAGACAAGCAATTAAAATGCTTTTTGGAATCCGAAGAACTGCATCCTAAACGAAGCCTAACTGCTGAAGAGATCGAATGTGAGCAGGGGATAGATTCTGATGAAATGACGATTTTTCGTGACATTTTGTTATTAGTACAAAATATTGTCACGGAAAATTTGCGATTCTGATGAAATGAGTTATGACATTAACAGCAGTTTACAGCAGTTACATTTCTAGTTTACCACAGTTATATTTTAAGATTAATTTTAATGATATTACACGCTACATACACATTATATACATATATAAAAATAGATAAAATATTGTTTCATTTTAATTAAAATATAAACAATTAAAATTTATAACAAGAATTATTAAAAATTAACAAAATATACTCACACATATTTTATTTAAAAATGCAGCTGACTTTTGTCACGGAAAACCAAATCAATGACAATTTTGTTTAATTTGTCATTTTTTTTCTTGTGACATTTTGAAAAAGTCACTTCATCAGAATCGCATTTTAGAACTCACAACTAAATTGTCATTTTATAGCAGTTAAAATGTTAGTACAAAGTCACAAAAAATTGTCATTTGTCATTTGTCACTTGATCAGAATCTAGGCCCAGTACTATGAAGAGACTCACAAACGATTAACAAATGGACAGCAGCAGCTAGATTGCTTCAAATTGAAAAAAGATTGAAGAAGGATGAAGAGTTTAAGAATCAATATCACAATTTCATAAACGAGTAGATCCAGTTGAACCACATGTAACTAATTAAAAATGATACGGAAAAAGATGCTTCTCGGGTTTACTACATGCCACACCATTCTGTCATAAAAGTAGATAGCACAACTACAGTAAAATGAACAACCAAATCACAATAATTGCAGCAAAAACAAAGGTGGCACCGTTAAACCAAACAATATCCCTACCAAGATTAGAGCTGAGCGCCGCATTGCTACTTACTAAATTACTCAAAAATGTCAAACAAGCGTTGAACATCAACAACAATATATCAACATTTTGGTGGAGCGATTCCACAGCAGTTTTGGATTGGATAAAAGGAAACCCACAATATCATAAGACTTTTGTGGCGAACAGAATAACAGCGATACACGCCATCACCGATCCTAACCAATGGCATCACGTGGTCTCTAACGAGAATCCTGCTGACTATGCATCTCGAGGATTAAACCCAGTTCAATTATTAACCTACATAATTTGGTGGGAAGGGCCAACATGATGGCTAAAGGATTTGAGCTATCCAATAACAAAAATCAATAATCAAGAAATGGAACAGGCGGCCAGCATGGATTCGAAAATCAATAAGAACATTTACAACAACAGTGAAAAAACCTGTGATTGAATTCGATTGATTCTCTTCGTTACAACGGCTTGTTCATAGCATTGCATACTGTCTACGATTTCCATCAAATGCAAAATCAAAAATTAAAAACAATTCCCATTTCAAACCAGAGGAATTGAACACATCGCTAAGGATAATCAGAGTCGCACAGCAGGAAGTTTTTGAACCAGAATTAAAGAAGTTAAAAGCGAATCAAAACCTACCAAAGAATAGTACAATCATAACGCTAACTCCATTTCTAGACGGAAATGACCTACTCAGAGTCGGAGGTAGAATAACAAATTCAAAGAAGCTCATATAAAAACACTACATGGCGGCAATCAAGCAAATTTAGCACACCCGAGAACGCAGTATTGTGTAATGAATGCCAAAAATATGATTCGTCACACGATACATGAATGTATAGTCTGTACGAGAGCGAGGAAACTGGCGTCACACCAGCTAATGCGCATGTTACCAAAAGAACGAATAACACCAGCACCACCGTTCACTAACAGCGGAGTAGACTATGCTGGTCCGATTAATATAAAATTGTGGAAAGGCCGCTGTAACAAAACAACAAAGGGATACATTGCCATTTTCATATGCCTAGCCACGAGGGCAATTCATCTAGAACTTGTAAGTGACTTATCAACAGACGCTTTTTTGGCCGCATACCGACGATTCATGTCAAGAAGAGGAATTTGTCTGTAAATATTCAGTGACTGTGGTACAAATTTTGTTGGAGCAGACAAACAATAGTCATATATTAACTAAAGATACAAGCACAACTCAGCAACTACCAACCTCACAAAGCCTTGACGAAACAGGACCAGGAAGAACAACCACGCAGATGAACAGTCCGCAGTCTATAGAAAACAGACTACAGCTGCTCGGAAAAGACAACCAAAACCAAAGAGTGCAGCCTCACAGACAAGCAAGTAATTTAAGAAAAGTAAATTATCTTGCACTATCATTAGCTGCATACTAGGACAGGCGCAAGCTCAGATCAAGGTTACCCCATTTAACTACTCAACAGGAATATATTTCGAGAATTTGGGCAAACTTGAATTGATAGCCATGAAGTGGACATTAGTGATCTATTACAACATGACGAACTATTGGGAAAAAATCGAAACTTTTAAACAAGCCTAACGCGAACTGGGAGCTGATTGTAAAGGATTATCTGGTTTTAACTGCGACGTAATCCTGCAGATACTTCAATGGCAGCTCAACAACTTGTTTGCAGACAATGTTTTCGATGAGTGAAGCGCGGTTTAGGAGACACAACGCATGCATTATCTTAAGAGACATGTTTGGAATTCTTACCTAGCGCGAGGCCAACCAGTATGAAACTCAATTCGAGAATATCAACAATAATGAAAGGCATCTAATGGCATTAATGAGAAACCAAACATCAATAATCGATAACACAATCAAACTGATGAAATATAATTCCAATCTCACAACAACGTCATTGAACAATTTGATAAAGGATCAACAGAGGTTAAGATTGGAGATGATACAACTAAACGAATATTGAACATACGTAAAAAGAGTTCACCTGATATTAATGAGCGCACTCGAATTGACCTTAATACTAAAAAACTTAGAGGATACGCACCAAGGTCTATACTTGATATTATTGCATCTATCGATACTCGCGCCGTCACAATTAGAAGACCAATTGCAATTTATTCGTCAACATACTCCAGCATCAATAACCATTCCTAGCCATAACATTCATGACCTCATGCACCTATATCAAAGCATCGATGTACGTAGTAGGGTAACACAACGAAATGTGATAATTGAGATTATCATACCGTTGTCCTTTGCGACCGATTATAACCTGCTAGCTGTTACATCAACAAAATATCTAACAATAGACAATCATCGAGAACATTTTGCCACTCTAACAACAGAAGAAGTGAAACGTTGTCAAATATTCCAACCAACGCAATTTCTATGCGAAATATCACCAATTTTCAATGTATTGACTAACAAAACCCAGTGTGACACATTATGCAATGTTAAAGAAATAAATTCAACTAACTATTGGATAAAACTGCATGCTCCAAATCAATGGATATACGTAATTACAAATAAAACGACAATTGATATCATATGCGGATCCAACATCTACTCATACAGCCTTCAGGGGTCCGGATTAGTGATGATAGATGCTGGTTATACGCTAAGGGACGACAATCTCTTCATCATCGCTATCGGCACAGCACATAATTTATTAAGCGGAGCGATCAATCTAAAGGAATTCAGTTTGAAAATAAAACCCAAAACAACAAAACCCGATAATCTTAACCTGATGCCAGCAATTAGACTACCGCTTTAGAAAGGGAGCTAAAAGTGATAAAGGAAAGGGAACAACTACCAACAGAAATGAATTACCATGACGTTCGTTCATTACACGATATCATACTTAACTATAATAATCTTAATAGTACTTTTCGTCATTTTGTATTTTAAAACTAAAGCAAAGGGTCAGGTTCTACTACCGGCAGCTCTTCCTCGACCGGATGAAAGTAGTGGAGTGTAAACAGGATCCTACTCAAAACTATACAGCCCGGAATATGTTGACTCATCATTTTAACTCATCAACATTACAACGTTTAATTTCCACCAAAGTATAAAATTTTGGTGTTTTTTTTTTGTATCTATTGTGCTGACACTAAACTTTGTAGTAATATGCATACTATAAATGTGTTTCATTGATACATTAAGCAGAACTTAAATTGACACTAACTGATTTTGTTCTCATTAGTCAAAAAACCCCACGAGCCGTAACCTTTTAATTAATTAAATTTACATAAATCCGATACAAGAGATAACACATAGGGTTATTTGTACTACAAATCTGTGTTCCAAATAATAGTTTATCAACAAATTTCTTCAAGCAAAGTCTATACTGTCGTTCTAAAGGGCATATTTGGATTCTGCAAACAAATACCTATTTTGCTGCTTTTATAAAACCCAAATATCCTTCATCAAATGCATAATATCACGCTATTTAATAGTAAATTTAATGTTAAGACATAGCAAACAAAAATAGAAAAATTGAAATTACTCAAAACTTGAAAAAGGCAAATGTGATTTTTTTTTTGTTAACACGGCAATATAGCTGAGGAGGTAGCGTATCGGAGTTTGATGAAAAAACTCATCAGTTCAGAGAAAAGGCCCAGAGGTTCATATAATAATACCAATAATGTCGAACCACGAGGGTCAACTTTAATTTTGAAGTAACGATCTTGGCAATGGCTGGAAAAAGCACTAAACTTTTCAGCTTATCTAATACATAAAATTTATAACATCTGAAAAATATTAATCGACAGACAAAACTATAAAAAGTCATGGTTATGGAACATTAATTTCTACTAAAAGTTTTTCCCTCTTGAGATTTTATTTATCTTAAATTTTTTGCTTACATACATTATACTCGTGCACACGAGACAGATTGATTGCACTTTCCTTAATAAATGTATCTCCATTTGTCAATTTACTTTGTGCAATTAAGAAATATATTCGAAAAGAAATTATAATTTATTTAATTAATAAAAGGACGAGAGAGAGAGAGAGAACCATTTTTTTGTTATATGACGTCACACAAACAAAAAAATAAAAGGTAATATATTTAAATATTTTGGTGAATGATAATTTAATCAATTTCGCACTTTAATGCTTTACAAATTAATTGATTTTCTTGTTACTTACTAAACAATATCTAAAATCGGTTATTTAACATTTAAATCAATTCGAAAAAATGCAGTTCATTGAACAAGCGCACAAAAATGACACAAAATACCTAGATATGATTTCATCTATGAAATTTACTACAAGTTTTGTACGTAACACTTTCTACAGACAAAGTTAATGCGGGACAATTTCAATTCCGTGAATTATGAAATAACCGTGTATGATTAATACAAGCAATATACCGAAACGGAAATTCAAGGTTAAATGCATGATTAAGATGATATTTTGAATGTTTTGGGTAAGGTTAATTGAAAGGTGATTATTGGTTCCGTACATTTTATTGCTTGTTTCAAACCGTTCCACGTCGATGATATTGTATTTATTGTATAACTCAGTCTATCTATAATTGAAAATTTTGAGGAAATTCCTAAGAAAAGTATTTTTTTCGCAATATTGATACGGTGATGAAATTTGTTGGATATAGCAAAAACAAAATTATTTTCGTTTCAGTCAATTAAGGCATTTTTTTTTTTTTGAGCTTGATATGCTTTTTGTTTATATCCAAATGTCGAGAAATGTTATGTGCAACCGTTCGATTTAGCTTTCCGGAATGTTAAGCACAAAAGTTGCATAGATACACGAGGCTGGAGGAATTACATTATCTTACTTTCGATTGTTACATTATGTTATGGCCTTCAAGCAATGTTCTAATTTCTTAGGTAACTTATTAGCACCCTAGTTATGGGTATCGAATTAAACGTCACCGTTAACTAGATTAATTTCTGTCTAAATTACTGTCAATACCACAACAAAATTTACAAATTAAAGTATTTGTTAATTAAAATATTTAACTGAAGTACTTAATATTGGGATCGTGATTACGCGATATACATACAAACATATCTATGTTTTCGTTTTTTATTCAGAACCATAACAAATCGATTATAATGTACTACATTTTATGTATAAATTGTAGTAATAAATAATGTTTATGTATAACGTAAATTCATTCATAACCAAATGGAATTACCAATATAATTTGTATGTGTTGGATTTGGATGTGCAATAGTATATAAATTAACCGTGGATAAATTGTCAATGACTATCTGTATTACCTTCAAATTAATCGTTTTAAATACACGTAGAAACCATCTTAAACCAAAATGAACTGAAATTATTATACGTACCTAATTTAATCGTTTTGTTCGTTGATACACTTGTCAATCAGTAATCAGTCAATTAATTGCAATTGCGGGTATATTTGGAGGAAAGTTGAGTAAAACGCGCTTTTGTTGTATTTCAACTGCAATTTGGTGGGTTTCTGTTTTGCTTTATGTTTTTCATGCTTCAATTTTACTATGGTTTATTGCAAATATCAAACGAATTCGGTGTTTTTTTTTGTGGAGGGTTGCACAATTTGTTAGAAAGATATAATGTCTTGTTCGTATTATCATATATAAGGTGATTTGTTATATAAGGTTAATTATTCAAATATAAGTTGGAATTTTTTTTTTTTTTTTGTATAAATAAGCTTTCATGAATTAAATTAAGTTTATTTGACAGTTGCAGGCAGGCTCCGAGTAAAAATAAATAACTTAGAGTAATGCTTGATTATTGACGCTAAATTAATCTGGCGTAATTAATACAGGTAATTTAAAACATTTATGGCTACTAGAACGCATCATTAAAATTTTTTGGAAAGTGCCCTGTTTGGCCATGGTTTTTTCTTATGGAACGAAATTTGGTCTAGTTACGATGAGGGGAGCTTATTTAATTATTTTATACGAGAAAAAAAATCAAATTTTAAGTCTTACAACGAATCCTAATTTTTTATTCGCAAATCCAAATTAGCAATTCCGTTGACCTTTAATATGAGGCATGAGTTACAATTTCTGTACGACAAATCATTGTCGAGTACATATTGCAGTTTAAAGTTTAAGGTTTTTTTTTTTGTAAAAACCTAGTTTCTTTTCGTGCGAACAAAATTAGGTCCGACATTGATGTTTTGTCATGTGTTTCGATAAATCTAAAATAACTCAGCATGGAGTTGTCGCATAAAAATGTGAATAGTCTCATATTGAAGTTTTCTAAATTCTCTACAAAATGGCTAATTTAGATCTGTAAATAAAAAACTAAGAATGTTCGTTAACCGCCTTAAGTCACCCCTTTCCCAAAAAATGACGGAAACATCAACTTTTAATCAAATACAATGATATAATTTTGTTTTATTAGCGTATACGACCAAGCGTTGAGCAAGTCTCCTAGAGGAGAAGCGGAGCACGCTGCACACCCAGGTTACATGTAACGAAGGATAGGAAACATTTATTAGTAAAGTGGTAAATCCACTGATAAACGTAAAGAAAAACCTTGTTTAGATTCCCCAACACAATTCCGAAACCACTGGCTTCACTCTAACCGAGATCCTATGAACACGACCGAATATAGCCCTCAATACCATTCTCAACTCAAAAAATCTCAAAATATGCCTGAATAACCTAGACGATTGAATTGTAATTTCTTGCAGAATTATTTAGAACCGCAATTAATTTTTCATTTAAATGAAAGCATTTCGCAACACTCTAGATCAAGGCACCAAAGGTTATAGCGAACCGAAATAGCATATCTGCAACCATATCGAAAAACCAGAAGCCCCCCCCCCCCCAACCGCGTTTTATTGGGTTTGGCTAAGGAGAGAATCAGGCCTGTTTCAGACACCGATCGAAATAACAAAGTTCTAATGTGACTCGCCGCATTACGTAAGAAATGGCCATTTCCGTTAAGGTCTGTTATAGTAGCTTAGATTTTGCTTTACTGAGTCGTTCTGTGTAAAATATGGGCGACCTAACTCCTTCTGTCTAGCCGTTTATGTTGATACTGCTTGCAGTATAAAATTTGGTCCACGACGATGTATGTATCCCCAATAACCTATCCGATAGATTTTTTTCTTTTTACAAAGTGTTTGGGCATATAATATTTCCTTTACTTTCTACTTATTAAGTTTGTGTGCTTCTATTTCTTGTTTCTTTGTAACTTCATTCTGATTTATGAAATTTTGTTTTTGGCAACTGATTTGATCACATCGCATCCGAATGGGTAAAGATCGATTCAATGTTGATGTTAGATACGTATCCATTACGTATGTAATGAACCGCATGTGAAATGATGGACCGCAATTACACCACATGTTTTTGACACGTACAAAGGTGTTTACACACCTTGCGGTCAAGCGTTATCAGACATCCAGAAGTCACCTCCCGCAGCATTTGAGCGGCTCACCTCAGGAGGAGGGGGGGAGTGAAAGTTTCGTGGTACCCTTCCTGGATCGAGATAACTGCCAGAAAAATGATAAGATGTTTAATACATTACCTCACACAGACACGCTACATGAGGCTTCCCTCCTGACTTCAATCAATTTTGTAGCCGGTCATATTAAAACTTTTCATTATTGTAACCAATCTTTATGTTTTGTACGTTACGTATTTACGTTACGTTACTAATAATGCACACCAAAAACAAAGTAGAAAAAAACACAACATAACTAAACTGATTTTTTTGTTGACCCAGAGAAAGCGAAGACCCAGAGGTCTGAAAGAAGAAGAATCAACTTGTTCTTTTTTATTTTGTTTTATTTTTCACATTATCAGCATGTTAACCATAAATTGTTTAAATTTTTAAAATTTTATTTATCTTTGATATTTCGCCTAATTTTGGCATCTTCAGTAAGTATAATTTTATAATTTTAACTTTTTTCTAGAAAGAAACGGTCACATGTTATTGATCACATCTACATATATTACAATATACAAACATGCCCGATTGAAGCAACCATCGTGTGTTTTCGTTTACATAAAATACTTCGTTCACAAAATATTTTTATTTCCCCAGTTTTCCTTTTGTTCAGAATGTATATCACAATGTGTTAGTTAATATATTATGTGTATATGTTTGTCAGTATATTTGTGTCAAAACCAAAAACATCTATAATTCCAAGACAAACTATTTTTTGTCATTGTCTGGTAATTACTACTGAAGGTAGTATTGGTGACTAAATCATGACGGCAACGTCGCATATTACTTTACATTTATTTTCATACAAATACATATTTACTTTTTATTTGAACACTCTTGACAAAAATATTGGGTACCCCGTAAATTCTACGAAACACAATTCTACGAAACCACAATTCATAAAACAACAATTCATCGAAAACAATTCATATAACAACATTTCATAGTAAAACAATTTTACGAAAAAACAATTCTTCGTAATAACAATTCATCGAAAAACAATTCATCGAAAAACAGTTAATTCGAAGATATTTTATATTGTGAACACCAAAGGAAATTGAATGCATATTGATCAATACAACAAATCAATTTTTGACGCAACTTTATTATGCAGCACATATAAATTATTAGAAATAACACTCATTTTTTAAATTTAATATTAAAAAATTAATTTATTTATAACAATATAATGATTTTCTTAGCAAAAATCAATAAAAAAATACAATTGTTTATTCAAAAATAATTTGTTAATAACAAATTATTTTATTTATAAACAATTTCAAATGGATTTAAGAATTTTTGGTCATTACTTTAAAATAAAGAAAAAAATTTGTTTATTCAGTATTGTTAATAATTCATTACTCAAAGAATTATTATTTAAATCACAATTGTTATTAACATTTTTTTTTGTTTGTTATATAATAACAAATTTTAATTATTAATGATCTCAAAAGAATTTTTTATTAAATTATTTCTACATAACTTTAGCGTTCTATACGAATTTATATTATAACATTGCCTAATCCAAATATTTTGCAACAATATTAAATAATTATATAATACAATATTGTTAATAACAAACAAAATATATATTTATAAACAATTATTTTGTTTATGTATTTATTATAAATAAATTATATAATTTTTATAATATTCTTCAATCACTGTTAAGGAAAAATCTTCAAAACCCAATCAAAACCAAATCCTATAGTAAAAAAACTACTCTTTATTAGGATCTTTTCGTATAATTGTGGTTATATGAATTGTTTTTTGTTGAATTGTTTTCCTAAGAATTGTTTTTAGTAAAATTGTTTTTTGTAAAATTGTGTTTCGATCAATTTTCGGGGAACCATATTAGGCACAACTAAATTATTTAGAATAATTTTTATCTTGGTTTTCTTTTTATGAAATTGATTTGTTTGTAACAATTAGTGGAAGTTTATTAATTAGCATAAAAAAAAGTTAAACAAAATTGTTTATTAAATTATAGAAATTCAAATGTACCCATTTATTACTAAAAACATATTTATCACGTATTATTGTTAACAACAAATTAATTGGAGTATAAAAATTTTAGAATTTACGGAAATTTACGTTGATCAAAAAAATTGTTAATAGGGGGTTTAATAATAACCCAAAGAATTATTTGTATAACCATAATTGTTATCTTGGTTTTGTTAATAAATAAATCAAAATTGTTTACAACAAATTCTAATTGTTTATAATTTCATAAGGATTCTCAATTTAAATCATTTAAACTTTAACGTTGAACATCATGTATTTTCTATTTCCTAATTCAAATATTTTACAACAAAAATAAAACAATTATTTATTCTGATATTGTTAATAACAAATAAATATAAATTAATAAACAATTATATTGTTTATATATTTATTATAATAAAATTATTTAATTTTCGTAATTTTATTTAATCATTGTTAAGGAAAAATCTTACAAACTCAATCAAAACCAAATCCCATATTAAAAAGAACTTTTTATTATGAATTTTTGCGAAGAATTGTGTTTTCGATGAATTGTTGTTCTATGAATTTTCGCGCCACACAAAAATTTTTTATGAAGATTTAACAATTCATCGCAAACACAATTCGTTGCAAAATTTATATGGGAAATCAGTACAAAGAAGTCAAATAGAGAAATATCTTTTATTTTTTGAAATTGTTGTTATAAAAATTAAATTGTTTATAACAATATGAAGAAAATTTAAAGATTTGTTAATAAAAATTACTTAAAATTTCTAATCAAATATTTAAAACAAATCATATTGATTGTTAGAAATTCAACTGTATCTATTTATTAATAAAAAATAGATTTGTTTATAAAACAATAATTTGTTAATAATAAATTATTTTGTTTATAACAATTTTAAATGGGTTACGGAACGGGATACGTTATAATATTGAAATTCGGTACACGCTATTTGTGGGCCAATATAAAGTTGCATACTAAATTTCAGTTCAATCGGTTAAGAAACAAAAAAATTGTAGAAGAAACGTTTATTTTCTCATACTAAACCCTACGAAAACACATAGACAGCTGTATAATCGGAACGGGATACGTTATAATATTGAAATTCGGTACACGCTATTTGTGGGCCAATATAAAGTTGCATACTAAATTTCAGTTCAATCGGTTAAGAAACAAAAAAATTGTAGAAGAAACGTTTATTTTCTCATACTAAACCCTACGGAAACACATAGACAGCTGTATAATCGGAACGGGATACGTTATAATATTGAAATTCGGTACACGCTATTTGTGGGCCAATATAAAGTAGCATACTAAATTTCACTTCAATCGGTTGAGAAACAAAAAAATTGTAGAAGAAACGTTTATTTTCTCATACTAAACCCTACGGAAACACATAGACAGCTGTATAATCGGAACGGGATACGTTATAATATTGAAATTCGGTACACGCTATTTGTGGGCCAATATAAAGTTGCATACTAAATTTCACTTCAATCGGTTGAGAAACAAAAAAATTGTAGAAGAAACGTTTATTTTCTCATACTAAACCCTACGGAAACACATAGACAGCTGTATAATCGGAACGGGATACGTTATAATATTGAAATTCGGTACACGCTATTTGTGGGCCAATATAAAGTTGCATACTAAATTTCAGTTCAATCGGTTAAGAAACAAAAAAATTGTAGAAGAAACGTTTATTTTCTCATACTAAACCCTACGGAAACACATAGACAGCTGTATAATCGGAACGGGATACGTTATAATATTGAAATTCGGTACACGCTATTTGTGGGCCAATATAAAGTTGCATACTAAATTTCACTTCAATCGGTTAAGAAACAAAAAAGTTGTAGAAGAAACGTTTATTTTCTCATACTAAACACTACGGGAATATAATTATAGAGAGCCGTATAATCGGAACGGGATAGTTTTATTATTAATTTTTTTATTATTCATTTATTGACCAAATATTTTATTTTAAATTAAATAATACGCTATGTAGTTATTACAGTAATTACATAAAAAAATAAGTGGAAAGCATTTACTGTGCGCCTAAATGTATGCAAGCACTACTACACATTATTTAAAAATTATATTATTATTAGGTGTAGTACGCCATGAAAATTTTTAGATATTACATTTTTTTCCTGTAGTAAACTGCATAGAATAAGTATAAAGCATGCTATGTTTGAAACAATATAATAATGAAAAGTAAATCAAATTTGTTACGCGAGTACGTTGCGTTGTACTCTGGCTGTTTATCTGTCTGTAAGGTTTATTTGCGTGATGCCCCAACACATGAACAATAATCCTTTAATGCCATTATTATTTGGTTTAAGGTCTATTTAAGGTACAATCATTCTTTAACCTAAAGCTACTTAAAGCTATGTACTCGACTAAAAAATATCAAAATACAAATACTGACCGTGGCAGCGGCCGCTGGACATCACGCTTGATATTAGTTATTAACAATATCAGAATAAATAATTGTTTTATTTTTGTTGTAAAATATTTGAGTTAGGAAGGATACATGATGTTCAACTTTAAAGTTGTAAATGATTTAAATTGAAAATCCTTATGAAATTATAAACAATTTGAATTTGTTATTAAACAATTATTTAATTAAAAACGAAAAAAAAATTGTTAATAACAATTGTGCTTTAAAAAATAAATCTTTCAGTAATAATTAAACTCCGTGTTACAATACAATTTTGTTATTACAGTGAAAATGTTGTCCAAAAATTCTAAAATCCATTTAAAATTGTTATAAACAAAATAATTTATTATTAACAAATTATTGTTTTATAAACAAATCTATTTTTTATTAATAAATAGATACAGTTGAATTTCTAACAATCAATATGATTTGTTTTAAATATTTTATTAGAAATTTTAAGTAATTTTTATTAACAAATCTTTAAATTTTCTTCATATTGTTATAAACAATTTAATTTTTATAACAACAATTTCAAAAAATAAAAGATATTTCTCTATTTGACTGCTTTGTACTGATTTCCCATATAAATTATATTTATTGCGATGAAACAAAATAATTGTTTATAATTTATAAATGAACAACATTTATTCATATTTATGTGTTATTTTGAAATATAATATTTGATTTATTATTGATAATAGCGGAATAAATAAAAAATTGTTTTTGTAATTAAACATTAATAGGAAATTATAACAATTAGAATTTCTCAGTCATTTGTCAATTATATTTATTTATAATAAACTAAAAAGCCTGTTAATGGCTTACTGAAATAATCCATCCATCATCTGTAGACGAATTTTATTTGGTTTGAATATGTACATATTGTGACGGTGACACCTAGTGTGTAATAGAATAAGTAAAACTAATAGATCAATGTTTTACTGTACTAAATGGAATTTTCCATGATAAAAATTGTTACGTAATGTTTCTACGCTATTCCAACTGGAAAAGTCGTGAACTTTCGAGAAGCTTGGTTTGTGTATATAAAAAGGCGAACAAGATCGAATTGGATTATTAGTATTTGGAACGCGATAGTGTGAAGTTGTAAGAATAAGGAATATTTGGAAAGCGATAATATAAAGATTAAAAAGGAATTAAAAAGTGATTTAAAAAGTGTTTTTGTGCGAAATAAAAAGTAAAAGTGATTAGTAAAATTTGAGAACAATTTATATAAAGTGATTTTGTGAATTTTGATTGATAAACTGTGTTGTAATAAATTTTGTGAAATAAATAAATTCGTTGGTGATAAATTGAATTGAGTTTGTATTATTCACAATCCAGTGATACGAACCTTGATTGACAAGGCAAAAACGTAACAATTTGGTGACAGCGGTGGGATTGTGAATAAAAAGATAAAGAAAATGATTCTCAGCGAATTAAAAGTTCCAGAATTAAAGAGCGAACTTGAGAAACGGGGTTTGGCTACTGATGGTGGTAAAGCAGCTTTACAAGCGCGACTACGTGATGCCATGGAGAAAGAAGGGCTGGACGCGGAACATCATGATTTTGGAGAGAAAGTAACGGATGCGGCAACCGTAGAGCAGAAAGCAGAAGATAAACAACCTTTGGTCGAAAAGACACAAGAACATTCTGGAAGTTTCGATTTGTCGCAGTTAATAGCTGCTATGAACCAAATGACAGGACAGATGTGTCTAATGAAACAGCAAAACGAACGACAGCTAGGAGAAATTAAAAATCAAATGGCGCAACAAGCAGTGCAGTCAAACCAAGAAATTAAGAATGAAATGGAACAACAAAATGTGAGGCAGTTGGAGACTATAAATCAGTCTAACCAAGAGATGAAACAACAAATAGAGAAAATTGAACAACCAATCCAGGAAATTGCAGATGGGCAAAAGAGAATGGACGAGAAATTTATCGAGTTATCCACTTCGCTACGTGAAGAAGTAGAAAAATTGCAAACGGAATTGCAAACTGAAATTCAACACGCTAAAACGGAATTTAAAATGGAGATTCAAGATGTGGAACATAAATTACAAGCTGAATTACAAGCGGAGGTTCAACGTCTCGGGAAAGAGCTAACTGATATCAAGGCAAGTGGAACAACAACACAAGTGGTACAAACCATTCAATCAGTTAAGTTAAAACCACCAAACTTCGACGGTACAACATCTTTCGGCATTTTCAAATTTCAATTTGAAACGGCAGCTAATCAAAACCGTTGGAATGATGAACATCTTGTCGCAGCGTTAATAGTGGCCCTTAAAGGTGAAGCAGCGGAGGCCTTACAAACAATTCCGGAAAAAGATCGCAACAGTTATCTCGAAATTATGAAGGCGCTGGATAGGAAGTACGGCAGTGACCACAAGCGTGAAATCTATCGAATGGAATTGAAAAGCCGCTACCAAAAGGGAGGAGAATCACTTCAGGAATTTTCATCGGCAATCGAGCGATTAGTACATCTAGCACATACCAGTACGTCGGCCGATTATATGGAAAGGCTAAAAATTGACGCATTCATTGACGGTATTCGAGATCCAGAGACACGCAGGGCGGTGATGTTGTCACCTAAAGCAACCTTTGCGGAAACCATCGCTTGTGCTTTAACAAATGAAACTGCACAAGCCATCACCAAACCGTCAATGAAAATACGCCGTGTAGAAATCGATACAAGCATAAACAACGAGCGGTCAACACCAAGATACCGAGATGGAAGCGGCAAAATCAAATGTTGGGCATGTGATAAGGTCGGTCACATCTCTCGCGACTGCTGGGAATTAAGAAGAAAAAGGGGAAGATCACCATCTCCTATGCAGCGACGACCAAGCGGGGAGCAGGCGTTGGCTAGGCAAGAAGGCCAAATGACGGCGGAGCCGTTAAACTACAACGAGTCAGCTTAAAGGGGCAGAAGCTGACTCCCACAACCGATTGCCCCATAACCTCCATCCGCGTTTCGAAAGTAGCAAGAGGCGGTGACAGCTTAACAATCAAAGGCGACATTGATGGCACGAATTGCATCATCACTCTGGATACGGGAGCAAATCGCACGATTGTCCGTAAAGATCTGATCGATGGAAATGTACAACCAGCTAATGGATTGAAGTTACAAACAGCAACTGGAGATAGTTCAATAATAAAAGGCAAAAAGATCGTGAAAATAAAAATCGGGAGAACTCTTTTCCAACACGAAGTGCTGATTGCAGATATTGTGGATGAAGTCATAATGGGGATGGACTTCATGAGGGCAAATGGCTTCGTGGTGGATGTTGGACGAGGAGTTTTAAGTTACGATAACATCGAGTTGCCACTTCAATCTAGCAGTGCCGGAGCAACTATCAGGCGAATTATTATTGATCATCGGGAGAAGCTGCCACCGAATTCGGAGACGATCCTATGGGGAAAATTGGAGGGAGGTTCTGGGTCACCCAGGTTGTGGGTTGTTGAAGCTAACGAAGAGGAGAACGGAGCCAAGGAACTTATAATCGGCCCTAGTTAAACCAAATAACGACCATAGAGTACCAATTAGGACTCTAAATCTCTCGGATAAGACGAAAACCATCAAGAAAGGGACAGTCATCGGCAAATGTAACGAGGTATCGACTATAGTAAAGTGTGAACAGAAAAGTCCGATTGAAAAAGCCGACATGCAAGGGCAGAAAGAAATGGTAGAAAAACTTATGCAGAAATGGACCGAAGATCTTACCGAGGCACAGAAAAATTCTGCACATCAACTACTCAAATGGTACACGTCCATATTCTGCAGTACATCGGATAATAACGGAAGGACTTCAATGGTAAAGCACCGAATTGATACGGGAGCAGAGATGCCAATTCGTCAACCACCCAGGAGATTACCATTGGCCAAACAACAAGAAGTCGACCGGATGGTAACAGATATGCAGGCAGCAGGAGTAATCGAACCATCTAACAGCCCATGGAGCTCACCGGTAGTATTGGTCGAGAAGAAGGACGGTAGCTTGAGATTCTGTGTTGATTATCGAAAACTCAATGCTGTGACTAAAAAAGATAGCTACCCATTGCCAAGGATCGACGATACATTAGACACATTATCGGGTGCTCGAATATTTTCGACATTAGATCTACAAAGCGGCTATTGGCAGGTAGAAGTCCAAGAGGAAGATCGCGAGAAAACGGCTTTCAGTGTGGGTAACGGAATTTGGCAATTTAATGTTATGCCGTTCGGATTATGTAATGCCCCTGCGACTTTTGAACGATTAATGGAGCGCGTGTTAAAGGGATTACATTGGAAGACTTGCCTAATATATCTGGACGACATCATCGTTATGGGGAAGGATTTTGACGAGCATCTAAAGAACTTGGCGGAAGTTTTAGATCGGATACAGGCCGCCGGATTGAAGTTAAGTCCAAAGAAGTGTAAGTTGTTCAGAACTGAAGTTAAATATTTGGGTCATCTCGTAACGATTAATGGAATTCACACTGACGAAGAAAAGATCGCAGCGGTAAAGAACTGGCCGAGACCTAAAAATTTACACGAATTACGAAGCTTTCTGGGATTGTGCACCTATTATAGACGCTTCGTGCCAGGATTCGCCAACATCGCCAAGAGTTTACACGAGTTGACCAGGAAGAACAAGGCATTCGAATGGAAGAATGACCAGGAAGAAGCATTCGTGGAACTAAGGAGACGGTTGTGTGTCGCGCCAATCCTCGCGTACCCTATACCCAACGTGAAATTTATTTTGGACACCGATGCATGTAATGACGGTATAGGAGGTGTGTTATCACAGGAAACCAATGGCCAAGAACGAGTTATTGCGTACTTCTCCAAAACATTATCAAAACCGGAGCGTAATTACTGCGTGACACGGAAAGAATTGTTGGCTATAGTGGAGTGTGTCAAGCATTTCCATAAGTATCTATATGGCCAAAAATTCCATTTACGGACAGATCACGGCGCTTTACGGTGGCTTTTACAATTCAGGAATCCAGAGGGACAAGTAGCACGCTGGATCGAACGTCTTCAAAGCTACAATTTCCAAATTGAATATCGGAAGGGAAGTGCACACAGAAATGCCGACGCATTATCAAGACGGCCGTGTCCAGTAGAATGTAAACATTGTGGCCATGTTGAAGCAAAGGAAGGCATCATCGACGTTCGGCTTACGCAAGTGCTGCCTGATGAGGAGTGGACCGACGAAATGGTTAGGAAAGAGCAATTGGATGATACGGATTTATCAGTTATAATGGAATGGAAGGAAAAGGAACACCGGCCAACTTGGAGCGAAATCGCGGACAGAACTCCCATTGTCAAGGCTTATTGGGCTCAATGGGATAGCCTCCGTCTTGAGAATGGCTGTTTAAAACGATTGTGGGAAAGCACGGATGGCAAAGTGAAGCAATTGTTGCTGGTAATACCAAAGTGCCGGATTGCAGAAATTCTGAATGAGTATCATGGAGGAGCAAGTGGGGGCCACCTTGGAATTAATAAAACTCTAGCAAAGATACGTCAACGATTCTACTGGGCAGGATGTAGGCAGTCTGTGATAGAATGGTGCCAAAAATGTGACCAATGTGCGGCGGTGAAGGGACCCGCACGCAAAAGTCGTGGAACCATGAAGCAATATAACGTTGGAGCACCATTCGAAAGAATTGCAATGGATGTAGCGGGCCCATTTCCCACCACTGAGAGCGGCAACAAATATGTGCTAGTAATCATGGATTATTTCAGCAAATGGCCGGAGGTGTACCCCATTCCCAATCAGGAGACGACAACAATAGCTGATGCCGTGGTAAACAATTGGATTAGCAGATTTGGAGTGCCGATGGAGATTCATACCGATCAAGGACGGAATTTTGAATCGGTGGTGTTTCAAGAAATATGCCAGATGCTCGGTATAAATAAAACGAGAACAACGCCTTTGCATCCACAGTCTGACGGTATGGTGGAAAGATTCAATGGTACATTGGAGGAATATCTAGCAAAGGTCGTTGAGAAAAACCAACGTAACTGGGATCGACATATACCGATGTTTCTGATGGCCTATCGATCAGCAACACATGACACAACCAGAATGACACCAGCTAAAACGTTATTTGGAGATAATCTACGGTTACCTGGAGATCTAAAGTTTGGGGCTGTACCATCATCGGCTTTATGTGGACAAGATTACGTAGACCGAATGAAAGAGGAACTTAATGAGATTCATCAATTTGTACGGGAGAAAATACGGATGTCAAGTGACCGGATGAAGGCTCGATATGACATACGAGCAAATAACCAGGGCTTCCAGGAAGGGCAATTAGTATGGCTTCACAACCCGCAACGGAAAAAGGGATTATCACCGAAGCTGCAACCAGCATGGGAAGGACCTTATACTGTCATCACAAGGATGAACGATGTGGTTTATCGGATACGGAAGGGACATCGAGGTAAACCAAAGGTGGTGCATTTGGAGAGGCTGGCCCTATACAGAGGAGGTGATTTGGGTCCTGTTCGAGACGAACAGGCTTAGGTGAGGGGTAGTGTGACGGTGACACCTAGTGTGTAATAGAATAAGTAAAACTAATAGATCAATGTTTTACTGTACTAAATGGAATTTTCCATGATAAAAATTGTTACGTAATGTTTCTACGCTATTCCAACTGGAAAAGTCGTGAACTTTCGAGAAGCTTGGTTTGTGTATATAAAAAGGCGAACAAGATCGAATTGGATTATTAGTATTTGGAACGCGATAGTGTAAAGTTGTAAGAATAAGGAATATTTGGAAAGCGATAGTATAAAGATTAAAAAGGAATTAAAAAGTGATTTAAAAAGTGTTTTTGTGCGAAATAAAAAGTAAAAGTGATTAGTAAAATTTGAGAACAATTTATATAAAGTGATTTTGTGAATTTTGATTGATAAACTGTGTTGTAATAAATTTTGTGAAATAAATAAATTCGTTGGTGATAAATTGAATTGAGTTTGTATTATTCACAATCCAGTGATACGAACCTTGATTGACAAGGCAAAAACGTAACAATATGTTATATTATAACCGTTCAATATATTTTTCCTGGCTTGGCATGCCCAAAAAAAATTGAATCTAAACTTGATCAACACGGATTCAATATCCTTAATCTATGCAATATAAAATATTTTACGATTAACTGTTTTTCGAAGAATTGTTTTACGATTAATTGTTATTGCGTAGAATTGTTTTTTCGTAAAATTGTTTTACTATGAATTGCTTTTTTCTCCAAACGTCTTAAAAGTAGCTTGTTTTAATACTATTATTGGGCATTAAAGTTGGCCTTTTTGTTACGATTAAAAAAAATGTAAGTGTTGCTAGGTTGAACTTTTAATCCTAGGTGTAAATGCTCTTTTAACACTATTTTCAATATTAAAAGTAAATGAGACGTCATAACTTGGTAAGATACACAAACAAAAAAAAAAGTCAAGGCCTCCTTAACTATACAAAATATTTCAATAAAATGTTCAATCTTGAAATTTTAAAGGCCTTCTATTTTGTACTTATAATTAGTGTACGCAATGAATTTCGAGGGTTCTCGATAAAGCACAAATCGACTTGTTTTTAAATTTTGCTCCCAAAGAGTCGAACTTTTCATCTTCGTAGACAAATTGGCAAAGTATGCCAATAGAACGCTTTCTGAATATAATCCAGATTGCACATTTTTTTCAGTACACCACTTCAAAAATCGGTTATATGCGCACTCGTAAATCTTACGTGATTTTGATGGCAATAGGTTTAATACAATTTCCTTTGCTGTTTGAACCACATCCGGAGGTAAATTTGATAAATCTTCTGATTCAAACATTTTGTTCGCAAGAAAAATATTATAATTATAGCTTGGCAGTTTGACACTTACAATAGTCAAACCAAACAAAAGTCATGATCTCCTTAGTTTCACAAAATATTTCAACAAAATTACTTTCAATTTTGAAATTTTAATTACATAATTTGTACTTACTTGTATAATTAGTTTATAATAAGCATTTCTTCGTTGAAGAAAAAATAGTATGTGTTATTCGGATTAAAAAAAAAAAAAAAAAAAAAAAAAAAAAAAAAAAAAAAAAAAATTTATTTCTCTAATTTGTTTTTCAAAATTATTATTTACGAGCAAATTATGGAAATTACCCGGACCATATCCAGCCCAGTTATTATGCGGAATTAGATTTTCAGCAACGATCACAATTTAATTGGATGTCCAAACACGAAAATGATAAATTTCAAATTAGAACATTAAGCGGATGCAGTCAAGTTTATTGGGCAGGGTCGAGATATTGAAACTGTTGCTGCATGCTTTTAGCAAAGATCCAGGAGAAGTGGGGGGACTGGCGTTGACCCTGGCTAGTATCGTGTCTTTTTTATTTGTTTAGTTATCCATGTCTTTTGGGATGCTCTCTTATAAATGAGCTCAAGCTCAATAGAGAGTATACCAAAAGCTAAATAAATGTAAATTATTAAGTCAACAATAAATCAAATCAAATCAAATTAAAAGTGACTTTGTTTGACTCGCAAATATTTGCTTTTGCTCGGCTACGCTGCGCTTCGCCTCGCATGCAAATATAATTGCTCGTCAAACAAAGTATCACTTTTAATCCTAATGACACAATGTACTATTTTATGAATTGTGTTTTACGAATTGTTTTACTACAAATTGTTTTTAGAAAAATTGTGTTTCGACCAATTTTCGGGGAACCAAATATTGTACCTTTTTGAATTTATTTTTGAATTTAATAAAAAAATTATTAAGATAATTTAAATTTAGAAGGTGTCTTAATATTAAAAATCGAATTGTGTCTTAATATTTTAATATTTAACATGTAGTAAAGCCATTGAGGAAGGACTTTAAATAGAGAGAGATTTTGTATGGCTAAAATATGCAAGGAAAAATAATTTCTGTTTCGTTTGGAGATTTTAGTTGTGATATTATGAAAGGAATATATAAATTTTAATTGCCTCTTTCTATTTCTCATGTTTCCTATCCCCATATTATTATAAATGAACACAATGGAAAATTGAAAGGCGGTGCTTAATATTTCATTCTTTCTTCTTTGAATATGTAACAAACAAAAAATCGAACGCAAATGCTAGATCAATACCAACAAAAATGTTCAAAGCATTACGAAAATTTGAATGCCTTAAAAAAATTCGAAAAAAGGGAGATAACAACAAACACAATAATATTTTGTAAACAATGATTTTGGGTTAATATGTATTTTTTTTATTATATGTAGCATGTCGATATTTTTAGACTAGAAAGGAAAGAGGAAAACAGTTGATTTCAATGTCATCGTTTATAAATCGTATATGTATTGTTTTAGTGTTGGTTAGATACATATATTAAAACCAAACCAAAAAACAGATCAAAAATATACATTCCGTTGCAACTTCGTGAATGTATTTTCGTTTTTTTCTTTTTTAAAACTTCACGTATTGTATTCTACTTTTCATAAAAACATTAGAAATACTCGGGAATATTTTTTGAATTTCATTATACTGAAGTTCTTATTTGAGCTTCGCGTTTTCATTTTTTTTAAATACAGTATTTCGTTTTTTCTATTTTTGTGTTTCGTTTTGCATTATACATGTATTATGAACGAAGACCAAAATTTAAATACTTTACAGAATGAATTAACAATACACATATTCAAAAATTTTTGTATTATGATTTTACTTATTCGCAACGTGATGAGTTTGGAATTTTTCGATTCATGAATTTCAAAATCCTAAGCACTGTATTTCAAAGATCGAATATTCAGTATAATAAACGTACGAAGAATGCAGTGAAGCTAAAATAAAAGTACGAACTCCATCGTTATCTTAGTCATTTATATTTTTATAATATTTACGTGCGTAAGTACATATTTTGGGGTAAGGGGGGTTAAATGGCCATGGTGATAGTTAAATGACTCTGTTCATTTATCTTCGCTCCCAAAACCATCTAATGTACAATACATATTAATTTGTCTTTACTGCCAGAACTTTAAATATGGCCGAGAATAATGAATTTCATGGTAATCGGTTAAGGAATAGGCAAGTCCAAAAATGAAAATCATGAATCTAAATATTCCAAATTCATCACGTTGCGAATAAGTAAAATCATAATACAAACATTTTTGAATATGTGGATTGTTAATTCGTTTTGTAAAGTATTTAAATTTTGTTCTTTGTTCATAATAGATGTATAATGCAAATCGAAATAGAAGAATAGAAAAAACGAAATACTGTATTTAAAAATAATAAAAACCCGAAGCTCAAATAAGAACATTTAGTATAGTGAAATTCAAAATTCGTCATGTTGCGAATAGGTATATTCATAATATAAAATTTTTTGTATTTTGTGTTTTTTCATTTCATTATACGAATATTCGTCCATTTTTGAATATAAGGATTATTAATACATTCTGTATAGTATTTAAATTCGTTCTCTGCCAAAAAATACAATCAATGATGACACCAAATTATCTTAATTACTCGTACCATTAAGAAACAAAAAGAAATAAAAAATTCGAGGCGGCTAAAATAACAACTAAAAAACTACCGAATAAAAACCGTACTCGTATATACATATGAATTTCTTCTGCTTTTTTCTTTTTTTTAGATTTTATCCGTATTGGAGGGCAACATTTTTTTCCGTTTTAATATTTTTTGTATGGATTGTGTTAACCCAGTGAATGCCATTTATGTAATGTGCAAGTTAGTTTAAAATTGCGCTGGCAAGTTAGCTGTTAACGTGGTAATAAAAAGATTATAAAAAATCGGTTTCACTGAAATATTAGGATTACTTTGTAAGAAAAATTATTTTACCACGATAGTTTCTATCTAATGTGATGATTGACCCAACACTTTTCGCAGAAAATCATGGGAAATACGCATTTTATTTTTGCAATAATTCTTTATTAAAATTAACACAAAAGAAATCCAACACTCATTTCGAAAGTAATAACAAATAAAACTAAATATGTTTTCTTTTACCAAAAGTTAAAATTGTATTGTTAGTTATACAGTTAAAATTCTAAGCTTTTTGGAAGTTTGGGTAGATGCTTGGTGCCTAGGTTTATTTTTTAATTTGTGAAATTCACCTTTTACTAAAGACCATTTTGAATTTTTTCTGATCAACACAAGAATAAAAAAGTGTATTAAAATTTTAAAATGGTCATAACAAGGCCCTTCATCTTTTAAAGGCAAAAATCCTGGAAAATCTCGAGCCACAATACTCATACATTTTTCCGAAATGCTTGCTACGATATTTGGCAAATGACAGTTTTTTCTAAACATTTGCTCAAATACAGCTACTAAAACATATGCTACTTCACCATACTCCGTCTGCGGTGCTTTAAGTCACCCAAAGTTTGACGATTTATTAAATTTTTTTTCTGTTATAAATGTTTCACTCGTTGATGTTATGTTATCATTTTGTTTTAATAATTTTTGACTACATTCATTGCAGTTTACTTTTTTTCAAAATTCGTGCTCTGGAAACAAATATATTATTGTATATTTTTGGTTGCCCTAATTATTACTTTTTTTTTTATTTAACAAATTTGTTTATCAATTTGATTTTTCCTCCAATCTAAAAATTATAATTATTGCATTCGAAATCGCAAACGTAATTTAAACTCCATCAGATGGAGAGAAAAAAGGAAACAAAAACATAAGCAGTAAAATAAACAAAACACAAAAGGTGAATGACCGTTCTGTGACACAAAATAAAATACATTAGTATAATTTTTCATCTACATTTTTATGTGCACGTGTATTATCAACCAATCCCACTACATGGCATTGTATTATCAACCTAACTTTATTACGATCATTTATTTCTTACGTTTCCCAAACAAACAGATTCGGATAAAAGAAAAAAGGACGAAAAATGCAAATCGAAATTAAGTTATATACATATTTACAAGTGTTGTGTCAGTGTGTATGTTTCATTTCGCTTATTTAACCTTTGTTTGGCATGATTATAAAACTACTTCTCGTCAACGCTTACAAATCGGGAAGTGGAACAATTTTATCACGAGTTTTCCATAAAAGGAGGTAAATTCGAATAATATAAATATGATATCATAATTTAAATGTCGTTTTAATTTATTATAAAAAATAACTTCATTCTAGTTTTAAAAAAAATCAAATTTAGGATGTGTCGTGTTAACAAAAGGGTTAAAAAATACACACGCTGAATCAACTCTTTATTTTGTATTTTATTTTTTGTTTTACTTATACAAAACCAAAATACAAATGATAAAAATTATTAGGACAAAACCAACAAAAATGCTTGTAAAAATATATAAACATTTTTGTTGGTTTTGGTGAGGGGTGTGGTTTCCAGTATTTGTATTTCGTAAATATTTCATTTATTTTAAAAACATTTCGTTCTGTTTATTTAAAACATGAATGATAGAAGGAGAGGCATATAGAAATTATCCTCGTCTCATAAAATCACAAAAACCGAACTTAAAATATTTGAAATTATTTTATTTGGGTATATTTCCCTCATACAAAATATGCTTCTATAGTAGTTATTCTATGGTAAAGCATTAAAATATGTACGCTTATTCGTATTTTTTAACACAATGAAATGTGCCAATTTTTGGTCTAGAGTGTAATAAAAATAGGTTAGGTTAGGTTATACATCTTTTTCCTTATGTCAAAAAATATGTACGACCATTGTTGTTATTGTAATTGGTATTATTTTCCAACACAAAACATACACATAAACAGGATTTGTGTTTACACGATATTATTAAACGGCGTTGCCGTGATGTATATTGTTGTTGTTTCTTATGTATTTTTTGTTTTTTTTTTTTTCATATTTCATAGCACAAAACCAAAACAAATTAGATTAGTGTTGGTTAGTTTTTTTATTGAAGGCTTATATGTACACAACTAACACTATGGACAGTCGTCACTTTGTCCCTTTAAATTTCGTATAGTTCGTCTTGGAATTATAGATGTTTTTGGTCAAAACCAACATTAATGTACTACGTAGTATTACATTAGTGTTGGTTTTGTATGTGTTGCTATACACGAGAAACAATTTTTGTTTCAATTAAAAACAAAAGACATAAATATTTGAAATAGACAAAAATGTTTCTGCAATCTGCACCCACACGACTGTGTTATTAAAAAATTTACAGTTTTAGCTAGCTGTGTGATTTTAATGATTTTAATATACATGCACCAATACATTGACTTAGAACAGTAATTATAAAATACTAATATACATGTATAAGTATTGTAATATGACGTATCGTATTATGTATATTAAACACGTCGGGATAAATAAAACAAATATTCAAAAATTTTGCGCATCATCAAATCAGTTCGACTTTCGATGAAATTAGATTTAATAATTAATGTGATTTTCGTGATTACAAATAGTATTGTATAATTAAGAGAGTTAAATTTTCCGAAATATTAGTATGAAACGAAATAGACAAGAATATTTTACAAGCTATCGTCGTAGAAGAAATAGTGAAATAAATGAACGGCAACGAGTGAGGCGTTCACAACACCAAGTGGATGTTAATAGACCTACAATTCATCTTGAACTTCGCAAATCCACTTACAAGTCGGCTATTTCGGGATCTTCAGAATTTTTTTTTCCTCAGACACATGATCTTGGACCGCTTTCGTTCACATGCATCCATTGCGCTCACTTGAAAAGTGAGCTTAAATCGAATTGTTGCCACAATGGTAAGTTGTCTAATTTATCTACTTCCAACGCATATTTTCCAATTGAAATTTAAGAATTATACATTGGTACTGATCGCAAAAGTCGAAATTTCCGTGAGTTCATTAGGCAATACAACAACTCTAACGCCTTTGCTTCAATGGGAGCCAATATAGATAATATACATAGCAGTGTTTATTGCTTTAAAGTTTTTGGTGAAGTCTACCACAAAACTGCTGATAACATTCCAATTGACTTAAATTTGAATATGGGAAACGTCCACACAACTGATGCCGATATTTTGTATGCTGAACTATTTCTTTATGATACTGATACCGCTGTCAATATTCGTATGAATAATCATTATAACTCAGCCTGCCTAAAAGAAATCATGACAACAATTGGTAATGTTTTGCATAACATATCACCATACGCTAGAAGTTATCAAAAGCTTCGAGAAGCATTCGAAACCGAATAAGCATATGCTGCCCAAAATAATTGCGAGATAAATAAGGTGTCCTTAGTTTTTTATAGAAATTTACAGGATGTTGCGTTAATTTATGTTCCCGATCGTAATGGCAACATACCCGCCCAAATCGATTTTGCAGTTTATCCTACCAATAGCAGAACCATTAAGCGAATTAACTTCCTATCCAAACATTTGGACCCAATGATTTTTCCTCTTTTTTACCCTAATGGAGATTTTGGATGGACTACCAATATACCTCATAATACAACGAACTCTACGGCTGTACGAAATACTACCACCGTCCTACAATTTTACGCATATAAAATAGCAACTAGACCAACAATTTTTAACCCTCTTCACTATGGGGGAAAGCTATTTCAGCAGTATATTGTATATGCTTATGCGCGTGTAGAAGCCAATCGCTTAATGTTAATTCGATCCAATCAAAAATCTCTTCGTGTTGATTCGTACAAAGGTCTTTTAGATCATATGAATAGCTTTAGTAATGATAACAATGTAAGGATTGGTAATTTATTCATACTTCCATCTTCATTTACTGGTGGGCCACGCTTTATGTCAAAACTTTATCAGGACAATATGGCTATGGTGAGAAAATTTGGGATTTATTTATTACGTTTACGTGTAATCCAGTATGGCCAGAAATTAAATCGCCACTGCATTCATTTCAAAACGCTTCAGATCGCCCTGATTTAGTTACACGAGTGTGCAATCTCAAATTAAAGGAGTTTTTGAACGATATTACCAAATGCCATGTGTTTGGAAAAACATGCAGTTACGTTTATGTCATTGAGTACCAAAAACGTGGCCTTCCACATGCTCATTGTTTATTTACTCTCTGTAAGGAGGATAAGTTAAAATCAGCTGCAGATGTGGACAAAATCATTTCAGCTGAAATTCCCAATAAAATTACACATCCGCAACTATACGATATGGTAATAAAACATAATATACATGGGCCATGTGGAAATTTAAATCCCAATTGGGATTTGGCACAAGAAGCAGCCTGGCAACTCCAAGAAATTTCAATTCATGGTCAGTCCCATAATATTGTTATGCTATCTGTGCACTTCAAAGATGGGCAGTCAATATTTTTTAACGAGAATAGCATTGAAAATGATTTGCGAGGTGAATCTATTGGAGTGACGACTTTAACATCGTTTTTTGATTTAAACTTGAATGATCCAACTGCATATAATCATTTAGATCAAGACATACCGATATACTACATATTTACAAATAAAAAATGGGAGAAACGATCCTCTAGTTCACATCACGGCAATAAAGCTATAGGAAGGATAATAGCAGTTTCACCAAAAGATACTGAGCGGTATCATCTCCGACTATTATTACTTTCGGTTAAAGGAAGAGAAGCTGTTTCCTTCGAAAGCTTAAAAAGTTTTGAAAATTTAGTATATTCAACTTACAGAGAAGCTGCTCGAGGTTTGATAAATGATTCTGCAGAATAGCATTTTTGTCTTTGTGAAGCTTCGAAGTATATGCTTCCAAAATCATTACGCTCTCTTTTTGTTACAATTATTTGTCACTGCAATCCTTCAAACCCATTACAATTATTCAACGACTATAAAGATTATATGATTGAAGATTTCATTTATTCTGGTCTAGGGAAAGATGCTGCGTTAACGAACTGCATTATTTCGCTGCGAGATTTATGTGAAGATGTTGGGTTTGATCTCTTTACTGTATTACCAATACCAAATTCAGAAATATATGCCAACCTTATTACAGCACCACTTTGTATTCCTAACAATGAGCCATATCTTCGGGATAATCTAAACGAAGCACAGCGTATGGCTGCTTCAAACATTTGGTCCTCTATTCAAGGTATAAATTCACAGAAATATTTCTACTTAGATGGCCCTGGAGGTAGCGGAAAGACATTTTTGTACCGAGCATTAATACAAAAACTCAGCACAATTAATAAAACAACATTATGTATTGCTTGGACTGGAATTGCAGCAAATCTTCTGCCACTTGGTATGACTTCACATTCTGCCTTTGCACTGCCTTTAAACCTTGACTGCGTTAAATTTCCTCAGTTATCAAAAAACAAAAGGAAGTTACTAACATCAATTGATTGCCTTATATGGGACGAGGCACCTATGGCACCTGCAGTTGCTCTTGAAATTATTGACTTAGTATTTCGTGACTTAATGAAAAATAATTTACCTTTCGGTGGAAAATTTATTATATTAGGCGGCGACTTTCGGCAAGTTCTTCCGCTTTATCCGAGGAGGAAACCGTGTCAGCGTTGTAAATGCTACAATAAAAAAGTCACCACTATGGAAACTTTTTCAAATATTTAAGCTCGATCAAAATATGAGAGCAATCACTGATCCAACTTTTTGCACATGGCTTCTTTCAATTGGCGATGGTAAATGTTGATCCGACCAATCAATTAAAAAAACACAATATTCACTAAATATACCAAATGAATTTCTATCAGACGATATCGTTACCGATACATTTGGCAATAACTTTACTCCAGGAGATGTGGCATCTATATCTCAGAGAGCGATTCTTTGTCCTAAAAATGATGATGTTCGTCATATAAATGACACCGTATTGAACAATTTAAATGCCGAAGAAGTGTCCTTTTGCTCAGTAGATTCCGTTAAAAACGAAGATGGTACCGATGACAGTAATTTACAAGTGAATTTCCCAACAGAATTTTTGAATTCGTTAAATCCTTCTGGTCTTCCTCCACATATTTTAAAATTAAAAAAGAGCTCCATCGTAATGCTTATGCGAAACCTATCTATTAAAAACGGTTTGTGTAATGGAACAAGATTAGCAGTCACAGATTTACAGAGGAACGCAATAAAAGTAGAAATTTTAACTGGCACAGTAAAGGGTACTACACATTTCATTCCAAGAATATCTTTAGATACGTCGAACGATCCAGCATTACCTTTCAATTTAATAAGACATCAATTTCCAGTACGTCTTGCATACGCAATGATAATAAACAATGCACAAGGACAAACATTTCAAAAAATCGGCGTTTATCTTCCTGAACCTTTTTTTACCCATGGCCAGCTTTACACAACACTATCAAGAGCAACACAATCTACTGCTCTAAAAATTCAAATTATCGAAGGACCAAAACAAGGAAGTACTGTTGATGATGTCACAGTAACCGACAATGTGGTATATCAGGAGGTTTTCTCTTAATTATGTAAGTACATATTCTATTTAATAAAGTTTAAATTTTGTTCCTAAATAATTCACCTTTTTCAGATTTTCGATACGAAAAACGGACCTACAACTGTACGTCTTCGAAGACGCGCAAGAATCAAATTTGGAGTGAAAATTTGCTTCCCCTACCGGAATTCAAATATAAATAATAATAATAATAAATAAAACACTTAATTTAATTTTTGAAATTATTAAACAGTTTTATTTAAAAAATATTTTTGTTTTTGCTGCTGCTGCTGCTGGCTGCCTCTAAAAATCCAAATTTGAATAAAAAAGAGTTGGGAGTCCGCGAGCAACAGAAGTTTAGAAATAAAGAAACAAATTAATAATAAAATTGTGCAATTGCACAGGTGACCCCTAGTTATATTAAATTAGAAAAAATTTAAATGGTGGTTATTATTAACAATAATTTACCTTTCTTGTAATCGTACATAATAAAATTCAAAACATCAATAAGTTAAACACATATAAATTAAATAAATAACATAAAATCTGTAAATTCATTATTAATATCTTAAAAAAATACAATAATTGCTATGCACGACATTATCATAGAATATTTCACCAATTAAATTTATTTGCGAAAATTGTTCTTTCTATGTATGTGCAATTATCAAATGAATGATCCGAGAGAGAGAGTCATAATGCAGTTGAAAGCTTACAATTACAATTACAGCCACCTCACTGTTATAATTTAACAATTTATACAAACCTATGTGATAACAAGCATTAAACCGTTCTTTCCCGAAAATTGCAATTGTAGTGGCGATTTATTAATATTTTATTCTTCAGCAATAACCTTTTTTCATTGTATTTAATATATTGTAATATGTTTTATTTACATTGCACGTATCTGTTTTAAAATTGACCGCGTACGGTTTGTTTGCAATAATATTGGCTGATTCTATAAATCTTTTTTTTGTATGATTCTCCTCTCGATCTAAAATTTTGGTTTTTTCAAATAAGAAATTATGGTGGGTCTACATGGTGTTGTGTAATATTATTTTTGTGTTGCATTAATCTGTCTCTACTCTCTTAGTTTATTTTTCGTTTATCCTACATAATTGCATTCACATAATTGCATTGACATTGGACTTGATATACAATATTGGTCTGGTTATTCTTATCAATTTTATCTTTTGTATTTGTATATATTTTTTTGGCAGTATTGTAGCATTTTAACCCAATTCTAGTGAAATTATTGTCTTTTAAAATTACATTCTTTTGTCTGTAATATTATGTAAATAGGTCAATGATCCGATTACTGAGTTGTTTTTAATGTGGGTTTGTAAATTTTGTCTACTATTATAAAAAACTAAGGATGGTATTGATCTATCTATTGGCCAATTATCAGAATCATCATCCAATGACGATTTATCCGGTTGGTTATCCAAAGTGATTTAATTAATTTAGTCGGAAAATTGTTATTCTATAGTATTTTAAACACTATTTCCTTATTGTTTTTGTGGAATATTTTATTACTAAGAAATAGAGTCCGCTTAATTAAAGCATCTGCAACAATTTTTTCTGATACTAAACGGATGAGATGACAAGAAATTCAGTATTCTACCAGAAGATGTTGATTTTCTAAACCAATTCGTCGTTAATCTACCGTTATCATCTCTATGTATTTTAACGTCTAAAAAAGGTATACTTTTATCGTTCTCTGTCTCTATCGTAAATTTAATTTTGGTACTGTACTGTTCGAATATTACCCTTGTGCTTTAAATACATTCTTTAGGCAACGTCAGAAGAATATCGTCTACATATTTAAAAATAAGCGTTGGTGTATGTGGTATTCTTATGGAAGCATACTGGAATAAATCCTCCATTACAATATCTGCTAAAATTGGTGATAGGGGGTTACCCATTGCTAAGCCCGACTTTTGTCTAGAAAATGTGTTATTAAATTTAAAGTAATTATTTTCTATGATACAAAATCTAATTAAGGTAAGGAATTGTGATTCCGTGAGATCTGTGAATCTTGTTAGTCTATTCCAATGCAAGTTTATCTATCTATGCATTTTATGATAGAAAATAAATGGGAGCGGCTCGAAATCTTGTTTTCCAAAGTCTTGTTTTTTATTTATATTTATTGAAGCCCCTCGGAGGGCTAAGCGGGAGGGGAGCGCAGTGACTTCCCGCGTGCCCGTGAGAGTTACCGAAGCCGTTAGCTTCTACAATTCTACGTTAAATTAGGGGTTGGCCACGTATCACTAATACGTGGCATTAATAGATTATATATAATAGCTCCTAAGTGCGGTACGCAGTGAGACATGTTTGCTGATCCCCGAAGTAAACTCCCCATTTTCCAGAATTTATATTTTTGGTTATTTTCGTTTCATAACCGAAATCCACATTTTCCAGAATTTATAAAAAACAAGATTTTGGAAAACAAGATTTCGTACCCAACCCGAAAAAAATGTTTTACCGAAAAAGTTTCATCGTTTTAACAACTACTGACAATATAATAATTTTTAAATAATTTGAAGTATTATATGCATACATTTAGCGCATCTTGTGTAATTACTGTAGTAACTATAAGGAGAGATATTTACTTTAAAGCAAAATATTTGGTTATTACATGAATAATAAAACTTTAAAAACTAAAAAATTGGAAAGAAAAAACTTTAAGGAGAATCGAACCGAAGACTTTTGTAGTCCTAGTCCAGTGCGGTACATAACCACTAAAACCCAAATCGTAAAAGAAATCAAATTTAATTTTCATTGTTATTTTGATATGTTACAGACTGACCACCAGATCCCGAGTTTTCTTAAGTTTATTGTTATTACAATATTCTACGAACTGGCCTTCTGAGTTCGTCTGGATTTTGTAATTAAAAACACTGTGGTACTTTTATGTTATTTGACTTGAATTTTTTTCACTTTACTTTTTATACACTTTAATGTTTGCTTTTACTTTACTTATTTAAATCTGTTCGCTTGCCACTGGTGGGGGCCATGACAACAGATTTATTTCACTTGTTACACGATTTAGTAAGTTAACCAAAACGTGGTTCCTGCTTGCCATCGGTCGTGTTTATATACCAGTTTGATACTGCTCTCGAAATTTGCTTTATTGTGTGTCATAACTGTCATCTTCATTCTTGTGTATTCTGTTTATAACCCATAATCGTACCATTCATATCTGAAAATAATCGTTTATGGCTGGTTCATTATTCTCGACGGGGTGTGTATGTATTTGTGTTGTCGTTCCTTTTATTCATCAATCATTAAAACCGTTCTTGTTTTTACTAGATCATTATGCATTTGTGATTTGTGCGTTGGAATACAAACATGTTTCAATGTCCACAATAAATAATTGTAATAAAAATATGGGCTACGACGAGAATCGAACCATCGACCTTTTTGTTCCTACTACGCGCCAACCGTCTGAGCTATCGCTGTTCATAACGTGAATTTGTTGTATGATGGCCATAATCGTCACAATATATTCCAATCACTTCAGAAATTTCTTTAAGCACGTAAATAATTCAAAGAAATTATGTCTAGTTGTCATTTTTATTCGAGTTGATTGCTTTGGTTTACTTTATCGTTTCGATAAAAAACACATGTTTAGAAACCCTAATTGTCTAAATGTCTAATGCTGCCACCTTAATGCTTTAGGCTATATCAGACTAAATGTTGATTACCCGTCGTACGTAATGTAAGAACACGCATTCTGTAATGTCTTGTTTCTCTATGTTTTCATATCAGTTTTCAACTAAATTCAGGGTTGCTGATACGGTACTTTTTCCCCTACAAAATCCAAACTGATTCTTATGGATTATATTATTCGTCTCTAAGTAATGTACCAGCCTTGTTAAAATGACTCGCTCGTATACATTACTGTAAATTGGTAGAACTGAAATTGGTCTATAATTTTCACCATTTTTGAATATGGGAGTCATTCTCCCTATTTTCATGAATAACAGGAAGTGATTTTCAACTATCCATTTATTTATTGAATTTGTTAGTAGGGGAATGATTATCCCTTTCAGCACTGACCTAAGACTTATTTTTTTAATGGTTGCAAATCGATTGTAAGAATTGTGTGGATAAAAATAACTTTTCTTAAAAATCCACAAAAAAAAAATTATTGTGTTCAGCAAGAACCAATTCACACAATTATGTGGGTAAAATTTGACTGTCTGATAGAACCAATGAATTTGAAATTTAAATCGGCGCTAAAATCCATGTAGCACAATTGTGTAAGTAAAATACTAACCAAATGAAGCGTGATATTAGTTTCATTTACAATTATTTCATCTTTCTTAATGGTAATGTCATCTAAACTTGAACATTCAAACAAAATTGATTGTTTATTTAATTGGCTAAATACTGCCAATTAAAAAAAAATATTGTTAAAAATTAGAAATAAATAAGAATTATATAATTAGACATAAATATATATTTATTTATAATTATTTTTTAAATAAATAAACAAAAAAAATTTACAGAAAAATTTTGTATTTTGACTTTTGGATTTTTATGAAAAACGTGACCGTGCACGCTTTTTAGTGTCGATCGATCGACGGGAGTTTTTTTTTAGACTAGATATATGCGCACGTTTTATTTCGGAGCTAACGTTATTGGTCTTGGACTTTCTATATAAATAACACAAATTTTGGTTGGTGGTTAATTAATTTAATTTGTTTGGTTATTTTCTTACACACAACAAAATTTAACACATTGGCTGTAAGTTTTTCATGAGTCACAAAATATTCTAAATTGAAGCTCTTTTCGTATATCAGTACATAATGAAAGCGAATATGACCCAAAGTTATATAATGTTGTAAGTATTGATGTACGAGAAAAATTCACCAGGCAGTCAATGTGTTAATTTTTCTAGTACTTTTGCTTTTCTTCTAATATATTGTTTTTATAATATTTTATAAAGTAGAATTTTTAGTTTAGAATTTTAGTTGTCGTAAAAATATATTTTGTTGTTGGTAACAATAATGTTAAATTTTTAAATCGCAAATATTTTGTTATTTTTACAGCCAGCAGGGGTGGTAGTACTAGTAAAAAAAGTAAAAAATATCGCCAATCATTATACTCGATCGAATTTAGTCCGCAAATTGATACGATACGGGGCCACAATAACGATCTGCTAACGTATCATCAACAAAGTGATTTACGTGGTATTGTAGAATTAAGTCCAAAACCAATGACACCGCGCCGAGTAAAACGACGTAGCGTGATGACCCGGGGTACAAATAATCGACAAAGTACGACAAGCCGCCGTTCTGGTGGCACAAGTAATCGTAATAGTGTACGAAATTCACGTCGGAAAGTTCATCATCAGAATCCAGTTACGAAAATAATTGAACAACAAAATTCAAAGCTTTATAGTTCAGGAGGCGCGATTGGTGGTATTGGAGGACTTTAACTGTGTCGAATTTAAAATCACTCAACAGTGATTATGTACAAACCAAACTTACAAATATTCCTACATATCATAATGCGAATATGCAACCGGATCCTATCTACTACAATATGAACGCCAGTTCCCCACTAATGCAGCAATCATGGAATGCCAACAGTAATAATACGACTGGTTTATTAAATTCGCACAATAATGCTGTTGGTGGTCACATAAATCCGTCGTATCAACACTACACACCAAATTTAAGTCATAGCCCGGAGCCACCAGACGAGCCATATCACCGTCCACCATCTGTCCGCTCATCGTATTCAAATTTTCATGGTGCTCGACCACTTAGTTCACATCCTATAATAACACCAACCGAAAATGTTTTCGTACAGCTACAACAGTTAGGCCAGAACAACAATAATAATAATAATAATAACCACAGTAATCATCATAATCATAATAATGTAGCTAGCGCCAGTAGCAGTAGTCAGGCAATACCACAAGTTCCAAGTCCGCGAGCGATGAATCCTCCGCCGCAGAATCCAAATGATCAGCCACCACCAAATTTACGTACAAATCGTATGGATAGTAGTGAACGTTCACTAGCTTTTATAAATAGCGGACCACCGGCATATAATCTCAATTATCACACACCGCCCGATTCTGAAACAACGATGTGATATATAGCTTCTATAATTAAATTACCTACTTAAAATTAAAAAAAAAATTGTACTTAAGAAAATTCTTTTTTAGTATTTAAGATGATCAGAATTATTAAAATAAACATGTATGTGTAAGCTAGATGAAATTTATTATTAATTTAATTGTATTTTGAGGCTGAGTCGTTTATTTAAAATATCCTATGATATGCTAAAATATGCGATTCAGTTTTGAAAATTTTTAACGTGTGAATTACGCGCAAAATATCATATCTAAAAAAATAAACAAAAATTAAATCTTATAAGACACGCGGCGCAGCAAGGGTTGGTTACCATGAAAATTTGATTTTGTAGCTGGCGTTGAATCTCTAGTTGATCTGGCTTCCATAGTCTCGACTAAGATATATGTCGATCTAATCGGTCAACCCCGTTGAGAAACAAAGAGGTACTCTTGGCGTTCTGGAAAGGTTAACCAAATATCTCCTAAGAAAAGATAAAATTACGTTCAAGATTTAGATTCAACAATCACTCTCGGAAAACGAGTAAAGTTTCTTAGTTAACAAAACCACTTAATTGATATTATAACAATAAACTTACCAATATATCTTCTGGTGTTGGAGGTCAGAGCCAATGACTAATTTTTAATTCCATTTCCAACCAATAAATAGCAAATTCAAGCAAATGTAATCTTGCTTCATAATCTATTGTAGAACAGGTATTGAGATAAAACGCAGCAAAATTCACGGTTATGTTCGTTGACCCTGTTGACACAAAAGGGTTAAAGTAATCGAAACCCTACTTCTAATCGATTGCGAGTAGCACTTTTCTTTTTATAGGTATAAATTTTACCTCGACCAATCTGAGGTTTGGTTAATCCAAGTATATTGCCCGCATTTCACCCGTTAAATATTCGAATGAAACCGAACTTTAATTCGACATCAATGACTCGAATCACAAGTTCCCTTTTATTATGAGTACCAAAGTATTCTCTACTATAAAATTTTAGAAAATACATATTTACAAAAAAAAAAAAAAATTTATTGAAAACGAGAAAAATCAAAATTTGTAACTTCTTAGCTTTAATTATTAAAATACATATATAATTATTATACAAATAATTAAATTTTATTTTTTATTTTAAAAATAAATTAAAAATTGATTGATTGATTGATTGTGAGTGTACGGCCAAGCATTATAGCAAGTCTCCCGGACTCCCGGGCACACACCGTACACCCGTTTACACATAACAAAACCGAAGGATAGGATAGGATTATTAGTTGGGACAGACTCGACCCGGTTACAGACACCAATGCGATCGATAGTTAGTAAATAGACGGCACAAAAGACAACACAATCTAACTACATTTTTAGATGTAGGGAATCCAGGGCCGGATACTCAGGACTCCCTAAACCTAAATTAAAAATTATTAATGTTGTAATTTCCCCCTGTTCGCCTTTCATTAATTTACCTTAAAAAATAATTAAGAAAATCTAAAATTACTAAGCTAAAATTATAATTATAATTACAATTACAGTAGAACTCGCTTATAGCGAACACTCCAGGGACACAATTTTGTTCACTATAGTTGGGTGTTCATTTTAATCAAATATTCGTTTACGTTTATAAATGTAGTTCTTTGTTTGTAGTGTATAATAAAAAATAAGTGTTCGTGCAAATTCAAGGCACACAACTATATGACAAAACCATATGATCATTATAAGCGTTTGTTCGTTATATACATGGTTTGGTATAAACGGATTCTACTGTATTATAAAAAACATCATTATAACAAAATAAAGATAAAATAAAGTTGAAATTAAACTTTTATGATTGATTATGAGTGTACGACCAAGCATAATAGCAGGATCTCCCGGACTCCCGAGCCCATGCCGTACACCCGTTCACATATAACAAAACCGAAGGATTGGATAGGATTATTAGTTGGGACAGACTCGACCCGGTTACAGACAACAATGCGATTGATAGTTAGTAAATTATTAGTATAATATATAATAAATAGGTTAGCATAAGACAGCACAATCTAACTACATTATTAGATGATCATTTCTCTGGAATCCAGGGCCGGATACTCAGGACTCCCTAAATCCTAAATCTAAGCCAGGGCTTAAAAAATTATTAATGTTGTAATTTCACCCTTGTCCGTCTTTTATTAATTTACCTGATAAAATAATTAATAAAAATTTAAAATAACAGCGCTTATTTCCTTATTAATGGTCCTTTTATATCCAATTAAAAATTATTACTTACTGCAACAAGAATTAACATAAACATTAAACCGTTTAAAGATAAAATTTTACTTAAAACTAATCAGAAATTTCCTACCGATTAAGAAAAGAAAATATATAATTATGAATTCAATTATTTTATAAAATTTATATAAAATGATTAACATGATAATATTACAGCACCACAATACATAGATTTATCAATAATTTAATAAATCAATTAGGTACTATAAGTATATTAATTATCAACAAATAAAATTAACATACAAATTCTCAGACGACTCTGAAAACTAAATTTAATTAATAAACATCATAATAACAAATTTTATTACTTAAATAAATAATTATTATAACAGGATCTTCAGTATTCCCGAGCACACCTCGTACACCCATTTATCCATCCCCAGCCGAAGGATAAGAATAAATTGTTAGTAATTATATAGTAAAAATAGTTAGCACAGGACAACACAATTTCTAAACTACAGCTTATTCACTACTTATTAATCCTGGAGGGTTGATTCAAACTAAAATTTAAATTTAAAATTCGGGATTAATTTTGATCCCTATAATAATGATTAATTCTAGAACTATGTTTATTCTGAAAATTGGATTATTTATTAGTAAATTAAAAAGAGATCCCTTTAAGTATTTTAAAACTAAATTAATTAAAATATATTAATGGACAAAACAGAATATATTACACATTACAAAAAATTAACATTTTATTGAGTGTACGGCCAAGCATTATAGCAGGATCTCCCGGGCACACACAGTACACCCATGTACATATAACAAAACCGAAGGATAGGATAGGATTATTAGTTGGGCCAGACACGACCCGGTTACAGAGACCAAAGTGATCGATAGTTAGTAAATTATTAGTACAATATATAATAAATAGATTAGCACAAGACAGCACAATCTAACTATATTATTAGATTATCATTTCTCTGAAATCCAGGGCCGGATACTCAAGGCTCCCTAAATTTAAATCGGGACATAAAATTATTAATGTTGTAATTTCCCCTGTCCGCCGTTCATTAATTTACCTGATAAAATATTTAAGAAAAATTTCAAATAACTAAGCTAAGATTACAAAAACCGCGCTTATTTCATTTTTCATGGTCCTTCTATATCTAATTAATTAATTATTACGTACTGCAACATGAATTAAAATGAACGTTAACAACTATTTTAAACATAAAATTTTACTTAAAACTAATCAGAAATTTCCTACCGATCAAGAAAAAGAGAATAAATAATTAAAAATTCAATTATTTTATAAAATTTATAATAAATAATTTAAAAATGATAATGTTACAGCACCACAACAGCCTAAAATCATCAATAATTCAGTTAGTACTATAAGTAGTATATCAAGAATGAACAAATAAAATCAATATATAATTTCCCAGGCAATTCTGAAAACTAATTTTAATTAATAAATCACCATAATATTAAAGCTAATTCTGAATTTCAGGATTAATTTAATCTCCATATGAAAGATTGATTCTGGAACTATGTTATATTCTAAAAATTAAATTATTTATTAGCAAATTAAGGAAGAGAAACCTTTAAATATTTTTAATCTAAATTAATTATTATATATTAATGAGCAAAACACAATATATTACATAGAAGAATTACAAAAATTAACATTTTATGAAATTGCCTATGTAAACTCTCCCACTTCTAAGCTAAAATTCCAAAAGAATGTTTAAAAATTTTAAATTGTTAAGTTATAATTTAAATTCACAGCACTTGTTCCATTAGTTACCATTCTCCTGTAAATAGTTAATTAATTGTTTACCTACTGCAACTAGATTTAAAAATAAAAGTTGAAAATTTATATTTAACCAAACTATTAAATTTAAATTAATCGGCAATTTCCAACAAATCTAGAAAAATGAAATTAATAATGTAGAAATTAATTATTTATTTATAAAAGTATATAATATAATTTAAACATTGATCATAATACTACGCAAAAAAGTCTAGAATATCAATAATTTAGTTAAGTACTACATGTACCTATATATGATATTTACTAATAAAACACAATTAGAGTTTCCCAGGTATCCCTGAAAATTAAATTGCTTTACTACATAATTAATAGAAATTAACTTATATAAATTAGTTAGTGATAAATAAAATAAAATAGATAACACAAGAACAATACATTTTCTACGCTACATAACTGCTGCTTGAAGTTTCTGGATGTTGAGCGAGAATTCACCAATATTTCTGTAGCTTGGAGACGATCTAACAATTATATATAATTATATATACTTAATATCAACTGGACCATCAGACAAAAATACCCGAACAAACTATGACACTTTGATATAATTAAATTAAATTAAACTGACAAGAAGTATTGAAATATTTTCATCAATACCTCAAATAATTTTGCAATGCAATGCAATTTACAATATCATATAAAAGGGAATTTCCCTTATTCTAGATAACGTACGATGCTATTCATTTAATTAGTATAATATTTCAATCTATATACATAAATATTTATCGAAATAGCAACATTAATATAAATTACAATTAAATACCAATCAAGTGATTGATTTTAGCAGAAGATAATTTTTGATAATTGCAACGACAAGAAACTTATCAAAATAAATCCCTACAATATGTAATATCAAACGGTAGCATCAGTTTCAAAAAAAGAATTTTATTGAAACCAAATCAACACAAATAAGCAACGTTGTAAACGCCCACGACTTTAACTAAGTCGACTGAGCGGTAATTTGCACGAGTAGCAAAATCAGCTACCCCAAAATCAGCTCCAATGATTAATCCCGGATGTCATCCAAATATTTATGTCTGATAGTATACATATTCAATTGATTTGCTTCAACTTAGTCATTTTCCCAACCCAAAAATAAAACTTATAAAATATTAGACTACCTAAATAAAAATCCAATTAGCATCATTTACCAATTGAAGAGATCACCGCCACCAAAAACCTGAACCTAATCAATAATTCAGAAATTTATCTCTTTATTAATAAATAAATACAAATATGTATATCCAAAATTTTAACTCAGTTCACGGACCTCATTCCCTGCCAAATCAAGCATGCAAAGTAAATAAAACAATAAATAATAAATAAATAAATAAATGCAATGAAAATTAACCCTTACTTTCTTAAAAATGTATCGATGTGTCATATACGTAATTATGACGATTATGTGTACATCCCACCATCTAAATTTCAATAAATCCATTAAGACAACCATTAAACTCAAAAATCAAATCTTAACTTAATTTAAACCAACATTTCTAAATTCGCATTTCATTTATCTATTTATTTATTTATTTAGACAATTTATAATTTATAATAATAATTAAATTAATTAGAAAACAATTTGATTCATTATGTAATACCCTGTAAAAAATTTATTAATCCTATCTAAATAAACCGTTCAAATGAATTGTATAAGACAGCTCCCAATTCCAACTCGACTCAAACCAATTCGATTATACAAAGTATAAAAAAATCCTATTTGAGTCGAATATACAAATTCCACTGCGCTTACACAATACATGATTTCAATAATAGCTGCATTTTGTTGAGAAAAAATTAATTCGAATTATTTTGGAGTTATCTCTTTCTCAACAGAACAAGCCGCGAAATATTTTTTCGATTTAATTTTTATATTCCATATTGGTATTTCTTCGGTTTTTCATTCAAGCAGTTACGTATTTTATTTGTTCGAGCTCGAATTAAATAATTCAAATTTTTTGTTCGAATCATTTAATTCCTGTCACGTGCAATTGTTGTTGTAAATTTCTCAACAAAACACAGCTAAAGCTAATATCATAGTTGTTTCGTGAGTACACAAAAACACAAAGAGATTAATACACCTGCATTCAAGTAACAAAATCCTATATACTAAAACCACCAACACACATTGACGATAAATATTTTCTACCATCTTTCATGTGCGTATTAGTAGGCCTTATAGTATATATAAACACACTTAAACTATGTAACGCAAAAAATGCTCTTTTTGTTGTTGTTTGTGCGTTATAATACACAAACCAACAAAATATATTACATTTCCTTAACAGAATCCGTGTAAAGGTCGATTTATATTATCAGTTCCTTTCAGTTCCTACTCGTATCGTGTCAGACACATATTGTTGAAAAGAATGTTTTGTCTGATATCCGAATGCGAAAAATTACGAAAGAATAACGAAACAAACAAAAATTGTAAAATTGCTACTAAAACATTTTTGTATTTTTGTGTGTTATCTTTACTCTATATGTAACCAAAAGATACGAAGAAAATGCCTGAATTGAAAAGTACGGATAATATAAATTGATGATGTCTGACACGGTACGAGTAGGAACTGAAAGGAACTGATAATATAAATCCACCTTAAAGAGCGAACAAGCAGCTGTACAACCATATTGTTGATCCTACCATATATGAATCAAGTTGTATGGATGTATTAGTGCCCATTTCACACAACAGTAAATTACTTGTGACTGCTGTATCAAAACCAACGTAAAGATTCTCTTTCTCTTTCTCCTTCACTTTATAATACAAAAACCAACAAAACCACGCACACTTCCTTCACAGAAATCGTGCAAAGAGAAAACGACACAGCTACATAGTACACAAACATATTTATGGCCCTTTTATATACTAAATTATAAGTATGTATTAGTGTCTTAAAAATAAAATCTAATACCAAATTTATTGCGACTGATTTTATATACCATAATTTAAAATTTATTTCAATACTATCTAAATATTAAACTTTAGTAAATAAAAATTGAAATTTGATTGTATTTACAATCCACAAAATATAAAATCATGCACTTTTAATTTTTCTATCTACAAAAATAAAAAAACATTGCCTGACAAATGCATCCCGGTGGATTGCACTTTCCAAAATTACACTTTAGTTTAATTATTTTCACTGCACATTACACTAAACTTGAATTTAATTAGAATTAAATTTAAAATTTAAAATTAAAATGTATATACATATGTATATAAAGTATATACATATCAGTACATAAGAAACAAAAAATAAAAAGAAAAGAAAATTAAATTAAATGTTTGTAGAGGATAGAAAAAACACGTCTATCCTCTTTGAATGTTCGCACTCCAACCCCTTTTTTAAAAATAAATTAAAAATGAATAAAAATTATAAAAAAAATAAAAAAAAAATTAAAAATGTAGGTTTTGTTGTTGCTTTATTGTTGCTCCTGTGTAGCCGCTCGCTTGTTGTCGGCGGCGGACGTTGCTGTTTGAGACGATGTCGACTTAAAATTGATAATCTCACGCATAATCGATTTCATAAGCTGATCGGCATCGTCCTGAGGTAGAGATGTAAGATGATCACCTACAAATTGACCAAATGATTTGAATTGACTCGTTTGGAGGTGATTTTTGGTTTGTACTGTTGCCCGGGCGGCTGTTAATTCGTGCAGAAATTGTCGTGCTAATTCGGTGGCATTTGTTGATTGCTGCCGCATATGATGATGGTGCGAATTGATGATTTCATCGTGCGAATGATTGTATTCTTCGGATTGTGGTGACGATGGGTCGGGTTCTTCAATTTCAATTTTTGGATTTAATGCGTTTTTCGTGATATGATTCATATTGTAGGGCGAGGCGGTCGATGAGGATGCTATTTCATCAGATTGAGGTTGAAGTAGCGTGGCTGCAGACTGAATTATCGGTGGTGAAGGAAGGTCTGCATAATTAAATCCATCTTCTCGAAAAGAATAGTCATTGAATTCCAAGCTGCCACTCGTTTGGTGGGTACGCTTTCGGTGCGGCTTAATGACTTGCTCCAAAAATGTCATGCGATCGTAAAGCGGCTAAACGCTCATGTATTCATATATATATAATTCAGTTATTAAACGCCCAGTTAATAGAAAATATAAATTAAACTACAAAAAGGAAATTAAATAAAACTATAAATTAAATTTATTTTCCATTTATTTATAAAATTAATCAAAAAATATCACGAAACTCCATATAAAAATATCAGCATTTTTGTCTTTGCAGCAATAAAATTCTGATGAGTAAAAAAGAGTAAACGCTTTTTTTGTATAATGTTTAATATTCATATTTGTTTCATATTAAATGTTTAGCTTTCATATAAATTTATATTAATTATAAATTATCATTTTTATTTATGTTTACTTACCATAGGCAACCCCCATTAATTCCACCCAAATACAAAATGAAACAACAACACATGATAACATGTTTTTCCATCATTCCGGTTATACAAAAACGAAAAATAAAAAACAAATCTTATTTATGCTCTGAATTTTGATATTTTATTAAATATAAACAGTGTATGTAAAATGTAATATAAAAATAAATATATGTATATATAAAAATTTATTAAATTTCTTAAATTTTGTAAATATAAAAATGTATTAAATAAAACCAAATTACAAATTAGTTCACTAATTATAAAATATGATGTAAATAATAAATTAACAAAATATATATAGCAAAAAAAATAAACTTAAATTTGTTTTAACAATATGCATTCATACTTTATAATAAGACGGTACCTTCGCCGTGCTAACGAAAAAGACACGCAATTAAGTGAAACAATTCCTTTAAAACTAAATTGGAATAGCGAATGTTTTTTTTCGATATCAAAAGTCGAACGATATATAATAAACATATATATATAATAAGGATATATAAATATAAATATTCAAATAAATTAATATAAATTATCACACAAGATTATACATACGTACATTTGGATAAGATTGATGTTCTTCCAATACAAATAAATTTTACAAACAAGAATAATTACCGAAATGACTGAATTTTACAAACAAGAATAATTACCGAAGTTTAATTACAAACAAATTAAAAAGGTGGACACCTTCCACCCAAAAAGAAATAATTTCGCCAATGGAGGCGAATTATTTAAAATATAGAAATTACCAATTAAAAAATTTTACGATTCGGCAAAAGGAAGGTGTCCAAAGAAAAGTGGCAAGATTGAAATTAAAAAAATTTATATGTGTGAAAAAGGCTTGCCACAAATGTGCCAAGGAAATTTTAGGACCAGTGAAAACAAGAGCTTTAACCATTTTCGGAATATCACTAATTGCAGGAAATTCACCAATGAAAGGATATGTTCGGAATCCAAATTCCAAATTCAAAATTAAAAAAAAATTTAAAAAAAAATATGCTGACGTGCTCGAAGTCAATGAATTTAGGACTACAAAATTATGCTCCAATTGCTATCAAGTACAAGAAACATCTCGGTCTCCACACAGATACCAGTTTTGCCAAAAATGTGGTATCGTGTGGAACCGAGATGTCAACGCTGGCAGTAATATCCTTTATCTCGGACTTTGTTTAATAAAAAAAATAAAACCGCATAAAAATTTTGATCGATCACAAACAAAATTTACACAACAAAATTAACATCATAAACATCATTAACACTACACTTTACCATCATATCTTTACACTTATGTAAGTATAATTAATTTATATATTTCATTAAATGATAATAATTTTAATATTTGTTTGTATATTTTAGCTATTTTGCTTTTTATAAATATTAACAAATTTACTCATACATATAATTTTTCATCATATATTATTGTAGTACAACAGAAACCCAAAGGCCTTTAAATAATTTTTGTGAACACAAGAGTTGCCAAAAGGCTTGTGAGTCGTACCTTACATGATGTCTACCGAATTTTAATATGGTGATAAGGTCATAAAATTTCCTTTCCTAATTTTTCGCATGCCTTTTCTAAACATATACATATATTACTTGAATGTGAACAGTGATTGATCACGAGTTATTCGTTCCAAAGCTCTATGCGAAATCTGTGGTTTTTAAGATATTTCGTATATAAAGAAACGAATATAAATAAATATAGAGGAATAATGTCAAGAAAGATATCATGTGAACAGACATACAAAGTGAATTTATTAAAATTAATACAGTTTAATTTAATTTTGGTGTATCATGCAAATCATGTAAACAGTGATTGATCACAAGTTATTCGTTCCATATTGTTAATAAACTGCCATGATTAAAGAAACACAAAATTTACTGTGCCATCATATCTATACACACTTATGTAAGTATGATTATTTTATATTTAATTTATATAAATTTAATTTATATATTTAATTTTTTATTTCAAAACAGGAAAATTTACCAGAGCATTGGATATTCAAGCCATCCATGTCTCACAACTATACTCAGGATATGATTGGAAATAAATTTAGTGATAATTGTTTGGATTCGGTATATGAAGAAATACCCTTAGACCATATTATTAATAAACTGCCATGATTAAAGAAACTTACTTAATCATATTTAAATATCCCCATGATTCGATATATGAAGAAATACCCTAAGACCATATTGTTAATAAACTGCCATGATTAAAGAAACACTAAATTTACTGTGCATTTAAAGAAACACTAAATTTAATGGATACAAAAAATCGGTTTGCGCGAATGAATTTCTGCATCTGTTCGTCGAGGAAATGAAACATTTACTATTAAATGCGATTGAATACAAAGACAAAAAATATGAGCTGCTAATAAGATCTTTTATTTGTGATGCACCAGCTCGGTCTTTCATATTAGGTATTTTCTTTAATAAAATATTTTAATACTTATAGTCTTATATGTCGCAGTCAAATGTGGAACGTATTGGCTTTGTAGATAACTTCATTGCAAAATATTTTGTTTGTTTTAAATTATCACTTTAAAATAAATAATTTTTCAACAAATTGAATTTATTACTATAAAATTAAACAGTATCTATCAAATGAAACTAATTTACATAATTAAAAAACGAAATAAAAAATTTTTATTTACGAAGTTCAAAGCTGAAGCGCCTGGTATGAAAAGTAACAACTAAATTTTATAGTCGAATTCGAAAATTCTACCTACAATAACTGCTATAATAAAAAAAACTATATAAGGATGCGTAACAGGCTTGAGCGTCCATTTTAAAAAAGTCTATCTGGACTGGATGTGTTTACTGTGTATATACAGCTGTGTATACAGCCAAGCCACGCTAAACGCTATGGATACTTGATACTTACTTTCAAATATAAAAATGTATAAGGTAAATTATTTAAAAATTTTTTTTAATAAATTAATTCACAGCGTATTAAAAAACTATTCAATTTAATAATATTATGCGTATTAAAAAACTATTCAATTAATAAATGAATACATACTTTTTTGATGCGCTGCAATTTTTTATAAATTTAAAATGGCGTCATAAACATTTATTTTTTGTTGTTGCAGGATGTTTCAAACAGAAGTTTTTGAAATAATTCAAAAAGATAAATTTTTATTAAAATTGAAAAATCCATATATTATTATGAAAAAGGACCGAATATTGTTGTGCACCTCGAGTTATTCGTTCTTAAGCTCTTTGCGAAATCTGTGGTTCTTAAGATATTTCATATATAAAGAAATGAATAAAATAAATAGATGAATAATTTAAAGAAAGGTATCAGAAGTTATTCGGTTCAAAGCTCTATGCGAAAGCAGTGCTAAGAAGCATTAAGTTTCAACATATGTATACAATTTATCGCCAAAACCTTCCTTTTGCCGAATCGTAAAATTTTGTAATTGATAATAAAGAACACATAAATAATAGAATAGAAAAATAGTTCCCCATCCCAATTTAGGTCTAAACGCATTTTTTTTAATAGGTCTTCATTTGGTGTATGTTTTGAATTTTTGTTAAAAAGATAGTCCAAAGTTCCGAATGTTTCCTTGTCTTTATCACGGCGCAGGTACCGACCGAATACTGTTGTGCAGCTCTAACAAATAAATTTGATTTTAATATTTTATCATAAAAATCTAAATCATATTTTTCTCTTAATTTTTCATTCGTTCCAAAGCTCTATGCGAAATCTATGGTTCTTAAGATATTTCATATATAAAGAAATGAATAAAATAAATAGAGGAATGATTTAAAGAAAGGTATCAGAAGTTATTCGGTTCAAAGCTCTATGCGAAAGCAGTGGTAAGAAGCATATATTTAAGTTTAGAAATAAATTTGAATGCCAAATTATACACTATGGAGGATAATTCTGACATTCCTAAAGAATACAATATAAAATTTCTGATTTTCCAAAAATTATTAAAGCTCTGGTTTCCGTTAATCATAATTTACATTCTGGTTGCTCCTGCCAGTAGTTATATGTTTGTATCAAAGATTAAGTCATGCATGTGTAAGTACACACTATTGAACAGTGAAACCGCAAAAGGAAGATATTTAGTAAATAAAGAAAACGAATAAAATAAATAGTGAAATCTGTGGTTCTAAATTTTCTACCGTACTAAATGTTCTAAATTCGTATATTTCCAGAACGTCTGCATATTTCTTAAACGATTCTATTAATTTAGAATTTGGATTTCGAACATATCCATCCTTTCAGCGGAGAATTTCCTGCAATTTTAGAATTTCCAAAAATAAAGTAAAGCTATTTTATATAGGGGATAAGCGTGATATATGATGACATGATGTCAACAAAATTTATATATAGGGGGGATAAGCGAAAAATTTTTAATTTTGTTGTTTTCATTAAATCACTGAAGGTTGTAAAAAAATTGTATATTGATCACGAGTTATTCGGTTCAAAGCTCTATGCGAAATCTGTGGTTCTTAAGATATTTCGTATGGTTTTGTGAAAATTTTATTGCGTACAGCAAGAGGATTGGATATTCCGTTCATTAGGCGTCTACAATAAATTTATGGCTAATCATCATTACAACAATATATAATATCAAAACAAAAATCCTCAGAGTTAAATATTAATATAAATCCCCAGAGTTAAATATTAATAGAAACCTAGACCAACATTTTTTAACGAACGATCCGGATCTAGAAAGAGGTTTAAAGTTCCAGAGCGACAAAATTGCATATAACCAATTGCAATATAACACGTATATATATTATAGTAGAATATTCTACAACTTATCGAAACACAAACCGTCATCATCGAATAATTGGCTCCTGCCAGTAGTTATATGTTTGTATCAAAGATTAAGTCATGCATGTGTAAATACACACTATTGAACAGTGAAACCACAAAAGGAAGATATTTTGTATATAAAGATATGAATAAAATAAATAGAGGACATATAAAAAAAATATTAAAATTTTTCCGAATGTTCATTTAGAAGACATTTCTTCCACATCTGATTGTGACTAAATTTTCTTCTATAAATGGTTTTTCTTCGTGTTTTCGTTTTTTTCGACATTATATTTTCAACATAAAGGCTTTGACTATGAAAATAATAAGGAAAACTAAGAATGTAAATATGCCTGATATGCCGACTCTATTCTATCACAACAATTAAGGTTAAATTTTCCTAATTCATATTTACATCTAAACTATTCAATTGTTTGAAAAAATAATATACAAAAACAATAGCAACGTCTGAAATAACACGAGATTTTCAATAAATTGAAAAAAGAAAATTTATATTAATTTATATTAATACAATTTTAAAGTGGATACATTATTTCTATTCTATTCTAGAAAAATCCTTTAAAGATGTACCTGCCATATTAACAGTAACAGAAGAAAGCAAAAATTTGGTAAAATATTTTAAGAAAGCAAGCCTAAATCATCATTTAATAACAACTTTGAAAAGTTTCTGTGTAACCAGATGGAACACGGTATACTATATGTTAGAATCCATTTTAAACAATTTTAGTGAAATAAATAATATTTTACAACAACAAAATGAAATAAACAGAATCACATTTATTAATTCCAACTACAACGTGATAAAGGAATTAGTTCATTTTTTAAAACACTTCGAGAATATATCAAAAAAATTAGAAGGTTCATCATATCCAACTATACATTACATTATACCCAGTATTGAATTTTTAAAAAAGTGTTGTATTTGCAATGATCAAGAATCGGAAGTCCTACATGATTTAAAATTAAAGATAACCAACTATATAGGAGAGGTCTGGTTAAAAAATATCTCACATTTTCATGAAATAGCCACATTTTTATTTCCCCCCACAAATAAATTAAATTATTTCAACGCGATAAAAAGAATTGAAATCAAAGAAAAATGTAATCAGCTAATAAACCTTTCGTCAGATGAAAATCTAATTACCAATACCCCAACAGTTTCTACAGATTTATCTGAGCTTTTCGGATATTTTGTGAATCAACCAGTAACAACAACGGCAATTTAACCAAAGCATTGAAAATTTATAGAATTTTTTTATTGACTAAATTAAAAGCGCAATCAAGTGAAACAGGAAGAAAATTTTTCGAAACAGTAAGACAATATTTGAAAAAAGAATACCAAATATAGAATCCGTTTTAGAGTATTTAGAGGATCCCAACATTTACCTGAAAACTCTCACACAAAAAAATTCAATATTAAAACGTTCAACGAGAAATGAAATTGCTCAAACATTAAAAGAAATTATGCAACGTTTATTTCTTACTGATGAGAATGAGAACATAACTGATGATGAAAACATTCTAAATCAAGAGGATGAAGCTATGTATCGCAAGATTCCGCGATAAAAGGTTCTTTTGCTATGAAATTAGGTTCAAAGGGACTTTTTTAAAACAAATATTTCCGTGTCTGACGAGTTTCCGCGATAATCAGATTCCGCCTTTGAGAGATTTAACTTTATATCAAAGTCTTCGTAAACTGTACGTTTATGTTACGCTTGGTCAGGAGGGAACTGCTATAACTGCTATAAAAAAAAACTATAAATGGCTGTATGATACTCACTTTTTTTCAAGTACAATAAAGTGCTGCAAAACTAGTAAAGCGAAACAGAGAAGGGTAGTGTAGACAATACTATAGACAAATATTTTGAAGTTTCGGATAAACAAAATTTGTAAATAGAATCAAAATTTTTTTTGTGTTGGACCATATTATTGAATTAATTTGCATTAGCTGCCGCAATTAATTACAACGACATAATTTATATGTTAAGTAAATTTTTATATTTACAAAAAAATGCTCGTTTTAAATATTTTGGCAAACAATTAACAATGCAAACCCAAAATTGTATTTCAGTACCAAAAGGAAAATCAAAAAAAGAAAAAAAATAATCATAACAACAATGGCGAACGAAAATGGAAAAATTGTATATTAAATTTATTTTAAAATTAAACAAATAAATTCTCTTTGGCACACAAAATACAAATATTTTCTCTATTATTTCGGAAATGTCAGAAGAAAGTATGTAATGTCAAAAAAAGAATCAAATCCAATTCTTTTTTTGCTATATTTGTTCGATTAACTGCTAGAAAAATTGAGCTACCACTTTTTTTTGACGTTTCTATATTTTTTCCAAATCTATGGTGTATACACTCACTCTCACAAATATTTTGTATATATATTTTTTATCTCATTCCGTTTGTCTTTCCTAGTCACTGAAAAAGTGGGAAAAAAGTGAGTATCATACAGCCATAAGCATGCGTAACTGGCTTGAGCGTCCATTTTAAAAAAGTCTAGTGATTGTGAAAAAGTCTAGTGAAAGATAATTTTTCTTTTAAATCAATTCGTTCGTGTTTCCTTCGAAATCGGAATCAAAACTGTTGTTTGTGTCTTTAAACACATAATACTAAATACAACTTTGACCTATAAGAACTCTATGCATTATAAAAAAGTACTTCACTGCTCGGTTTCACAATAAAAAGAGGTAATCTCCAGTTAAATAATATAATATTTCCTCACGTACATCATCTATGAAACTGCGGTTTGTTTCATAATTCAAATTCAATACAAGCTAATTTTATTTCTTTTTAGATGAACACTGTAACCTACGGAACCTTCTTTTTATAAATTATCGAAAATATTATATCGAAAATATATATCGAAATTATTATTAATTTATTTGAAAAATTTTATTATTTAAAACCAAAATGAATTTATGTTTTAAAAAGATATTATTTAAAATAGAGAAAATTATTTAATGTGATATTAATTAAAGAGTAATTTTAATGTGCAATTAAATATGAATTGGAGTAGAAAAATGATTTTTCTTATAATTTATTAATTTTTGAAGATTAATCGATTAATAATCGATTAATCGTTTTTTTTTTCATCCGATTAATCATTAATCGAAAATTTCTCAAAATGGTTAATCAGACCAGCCTTAATGGGTTGATTTAAATATTCGCGTCCATTGAAAATGATTTGCTACACTCACTAGTGAAAGAAGGTGTTCAAAGAAAAGTTGCGAGAAAAAATCAGAAACTAAAATTATTAGATATTAAGATGTATTGAAATTTCATGAGTTTCGTACAACAAAATTATGTGCCAGTTGCCATCTGGAACATGTGACATCGAAGTCTCTACACAGATACCAGTTTTGCCAAAACTTTGGAACATTCAATATCTGGGACTTTGTATTATTCGAAAAAGGAAAAACATCACAATTTTTTAGATAACAAATTTTAAAAACGCAAAATTAAGAAAAAAAAAAATTTATCATTAAACCTTAATCAAAAATCGAGTCTGTATAAATATCGAACATTTAATTTAGAAATATTACATTTAAACGTGATTTAACAAAATACGAAAACAAATTCCAATTTAATTCTAAATGCAGCTTTCTAAAACATATTTCATATATGGATATATACAAGGGTATTTTTAACACTTCTGGCTGAAATGCACTTCTGCAAGTAGCAGAATGAGAATAAATTATATCTCCAAATTGCGAAATATTAAAACAAGTGTTTTATTTAAAATATTATTAATACCAAAAAAAAAATTAGAATAAAAAAAAATTGTTTCGTGTGTTGAAATTTGATCCAGCTAACAATTATGAGTATATAAATGCATTATCGAAAACAAATTCAAATTTAATTCTAACTATGGCTTACCAAAATTGGAATGCAAATATTTGCAATCTATTTATTTGATTTTCGTTCACGTGGATAGTAAGTACACATTAAAAAAAATTATATATCGGTACACACAATATACAAATTTACAATGCGATTTGCAATCAAAAGTTGTGAAGCGTACATCTTTTTACATTGTAAATGAAAAATTTCAGGTAGAAAAAAATTTCCCTTTGCAAATATTTGCAATCAACTTTTTGTAAGAACCAAGAGTAAGCTTTCTAAAACATATTTCATATATGGATATATACCATATTAATACAAAAAAAAAAAAAAAAAATTAGAATAAAAATTTTTTTTCGGGTGTTGAAATTTGACCCAGCTAACAATTATGATTATCTAACAGATTAAAATAAAAATAAATCACATTAATTTATGTATTTATCTATTTAATTTAATAAGGTAAATGTCCCAGACTACCGACACCGTTTTATCGCCATCACAATACCCCCCTGTTTGTCTCAAAAATGAGACACAGATAAATATCGTAAAATGCGGCAATAATCCGTCCGTCGGCTCTATTTTTGTACACACAATCATGCCCACCAGTGTATTTGGTCAGGAGTACCCCGCAGCATGACTTTGTGTAACAAAAAAACCAGTCAAGATTTACATATAAAACTAAATATTTTTTAATTTAATTTTAACACTACACTTTAGTTTCACTTGAGAATAACAATTCTACAATTCAACACTTTAGTTTCACTTGAGAATAACAAAAGTGTTTATTCATTTAATAAGATTTATATATGTAGGTATAAATATTATTAAATTGAATATTTTTTTAAATACTCTGTGAATTAATATGTTATTTATTAAAAAAAAAAAATTGAAAGTATGTATCCATAGCGTGGCTTGGCTGTATACACAGCTGTAAATTATTGCTTTTATATTATTTTGCCGTTGTAATTTAAAAAATTACAATTTTTCTTCGGTTAGTAGCTAGCTAATCTGGAAAATAAACGAGACATAAATATTAATGATTTTATAATTTATAATAAATAAATAATAATTATTGATTTTTCTAAATAATTTCAAAATGAAATTTTTTTTTTGTTGTTGTAGGGATTTTCAATAGGAGTAGTTATGGGAAACGTTTGGCCAGGGGTGAACTCCTTATTCCGGCCCCAAAACCACTTCCTGGTACGTCAAACGTAAGACGAATTATTTCGTTGGAGATGCGGCGTTCACCCTAACTCCTAATCTGATGAAGCCTTACCCTAGCTTGGGTCTTTCGAAACCGACGGAAATTTACAACAAATGCCTTTACCGTGCCCGTAGGGTCATAGAGAATGCCTTTGGCATTTTAATCAGCCGTTGGCGTATATTATTGACAACGCTTAATATGCAGCCAAACAACGCAGAGACAATTGTACTGGCTTGCGTCGCAATACATAATTATTTGCGACTAAACAAAGAAGCAACAAACTTTTATTCTCCATCACGATTTACAGACTGGGAGGATAGCAGTCATAATGTGCAACCAGGATTATGGCGAAGAGACGTAAACCGCAACTTACCATCAATGCAAGCATCACGCAGTCTGCACGTTCTAGGCGGCAGTAGAGCCTTAAAAATGAGAGACACTTTGTGTGACTATGTTAATAACGAGGGGCGACTAGAATGGCTACAATAATAATAATCTCAAAGCATGGTTTTATTTTTCTGTTTAATTAAAAAGAACTTCAATTTTGTACAAGCTTATTTGAAATGTAAATGTAGAATTTAAAATACAATTCATTTGGTGTTTACTAAAATTTACATATCATAAAAAAATATTATCACATTATAATTCTATTTATTATAATATTTACATAATGTATGTAATAGAAGAAAATAAAATTTTTTGTAATTTCCATTACAAAATGGTTAGATTTGGTTCTAAAAAATAAATTAAAAATTTATTTAATTATATAAACATGTCACCTGTAAAAAATAATTATACTTCCTTGGTTGGATGAATTCTTCTAAAAACATGAGCCTTGCTAAGAACGACAACTCTTTTTCTACCGCTTCTCGATGGTATATCCCTTTTCTTCATTTCTTTATTTTACTTCTCCCGTAGCAGGTTCCACCTCTTCTTACAGTCTTCTTCTAAAATAATACGATTATAAGTTTATATAAATTTAATACTGTACTGTATGTGTTATACTCACTGGACATTGCGGTGATTTCTGAAATTTCTCTCCACGCATTTTCTTTTAGAACTAAGTTCTTATAATTTGTGTCCCCTTTATCATAAAGGTATTTATGAGCCTCTACAGCACTTATTAATTTCCCAAAATCCATTTGTATCTTAAAATAAAATGGACGTGAAGAAAAAAATTATTTGAGGTTAGAATTTTTGTGGTTTATATTTTTTTTATTTATGCTAGTTCTATCATGCATACAAATTTATTTTACCATATAACACAAATAAATATAGTATAAATATTTAATCACAATATAACAAAATATAAAAAAAAAAATAAAACAAATAGCTATATATTATATTAACTTACTTTTAATATGGTTCGCTCGATTGTGACATTTGTTTCATTTGGAGCGGTAATTTTCGCTCTGTTAAATTTTGTTAAGTGGACAATCCAACTTAACGAAACTGAACGGACGGTTATTAAAAATTCGCTGGTCAGTAACATGTAAACTTTATATATATATAGCATTTTTACTTAAATTTCTTACTGATTGACTGGTTGGAACTTAAGGTCTTATCACTATTTCCCGAAGTTCGGAAAGAGCTGCTTAACATATAGTGGCCCGTTGCTTCTCACTTTTAACATTATACTTTCCTTAGTTATTTTATCGTTGAACGGTACAGCTATTTGATTAATATATCCACTGCCACTTCGCTTGAACATTATTGTTTTCCTAAAACTTGACTTTACATTTTCAATTTCAAACATGAATGTTTCTCTTAACTTTTTTATTATTTTTGTTTGGTCAGTGACGTTGCTAGGAATTCCAGAAACTAAAATATCATTCTCGATATTTTTCTGCTTTATGGAACTAAGTTCAATAGTGAGGGACTCCACTACACTGTTTGTTTTTGTTATTTCCACTTCCAGCTGGCAGCTCTTTGTGTTTTGAGTTGTTCGATTTCAATAATTCTGCTATTGCTGACATTAAACCGAACTTTGTAGGGTTCGATTTGGATAAAAGGTTATTTAGATCCATTTGTATGCGAGTTAATTATTTGTGAGTTTTATACTGCCGATTATATATCGTATTTAATACTACTTTAAATAATAAAAGCAAAAGCAGTGCGAGTTTGGAAAATATTTTTAGTGGAAATTGCGAGAAATTTGAGTACAAACGGTACATAAACTGTACATAAATTTCAGTTATGTGTGCAACAAAAATAAGATTTATAAAATAAAATTTTAAACTGAAAATTCAACTATATAATTTAATTGCTCTAAATTATAATTTGTGATCATAAATTGTGTAATATCAACACAAACAATATTAAACGTTACAATAAAACATACAATAAAAATCCTATCATAAAATAAATCACTTCTTATCCTAATTTTCCACTGTATTGTACCATCGTGTCACGTGTTTGAATTCATTTGGGAACGCTAAAAGCGCTATACAAAGTCAAGCTAAAATATACAGCTTTTAAACCAGCCAACCAGTTCCATGATTTTGTATACATTATCATTCAAGTGTATAAATACTGTATATGACCAACAACAGCATCCAGTAAAGTAATTGGTGTCATCAAACAACAGTAACATACGAGTACATACCAAATCAACAATATACATTCTAAGTCACATCAATCTTCATCGTGTCAAGCCGTTACTTTTATACAATTCCATCAACAAAGGCAAGCGAGAATACATATAAATTGTATAATCATTCATTAAAACAGTGCATCTTCAAAACTGGACATTTTACATTGGGGCCATCCATATACAAATTTACAAATTCTACATTGTAAAGATACGAAAATTTTTATTTAATTTAATTTTTTTCCATTATAATATTTTTTTTGCTTCAAAATGTATCCACATGTGTTAACTATTTTGCAAATTATCAAAATGTCGTTCCTTTTAAATTATACTAAACGGTTGCTGTTGGAACTGGAAGCTGAAACAAATAAAACAAACACAAAGAATCTTTGAAATTATTTTTAAATTATGTACTTATCTGAAGAGATCACTGCTGATTCGTATAGCCAGTTTTCTTCGCATTTCCATTTAAATTATTAGTATTTCTATTTATCTTATCTAAAAATATATTTTTTGTAATTTAATTATTTATAATTTATAATAATACTTTCCGATATTGTTTTGTTTGTTTGTTTGTTTTTTAAATTTGCTCAGGTCAAATCTTTCAATCCATAAGACCAGTGAGTTGAGAACAGCCCAAAATTTCCAGAGACCACTCAGGGGAGGTTCTGGAGGGTTGAATAAAGTGTACATAATTAAATTAGATTTATAAATAAAATAATAAAATAAAGCATAATTATATAAAACAAAGTTTAATAATTAAATTAGATTAAATGAAAGTTATTAAATAAAGAGTATTAGAGAGAAGATGAAGGATACATATAAAAATAAAAGTTTTTAAAATTAAAATATAAATTTATAATTCATTAATTCATCATTTTTTTTTTTTTTTTTTTTAATTTTTTTTTTTTTTTAAATTTTTTTTTTTTTTTTTTTTAAATTTTTTATTTTTTTTTTTTTTTAAATTTAGAATTAAATTATATAATATTCATAAATCTTAATATTATAATAAAATAAAATAAAATGAAATGATTCCAAAGAAAAATCATTGTGTGAAAAAGTCAATAAAAATTAAATGTCTTTATTCATAGTTTATAATTTATTCTATCCACAAAATCACACAATATTTTATATTCTTCCATTTTTTGGTCCTTTAAGATATCTAATAAGGATTTTCTGTATAAAAGTGGGAAATTATTTCTTATATTATTATATATGACACAATCGTTAATAATATGTTCGTTATCTTCAACGGTGTTGCAAATCTCACAATTAGAAGTAGATTCAAGTCCCAAAAGGAATTTAAATTTCTTGTTAACTGTATGACCAGAGATTAATCTGTAAATTAACCTGGTTTGGCAGGATGTAAAATTAGATAGAGTCTTTAAATAGGAAAGATGATCTTGGAGAAGGGCAAATTTGTTTATAAAAGTGGCCGGATGAATTACACATTAATGTGTAGTTTTCCTTCCACTTATTATTTATGGACCTGGAGATATCGTTAAATAGGTCTGTGAGAGTAGGTTCATTATCAAGAAAGTGAGTAGGAGAAAAAACTGCTTTTTTTGTTAAACTATCTGCTATAGTATTTCCTTTTAAGCCACAATGACCCGGGAACCAATGAATGATAAAATTTTTAATTTGGTTATGGCCGATAGTATCAATAATTTGATTTTCGTAGTGTCTATTTGTAAAGTGTAATAGAGCCGTTTTTAATGAAATACAAGAACTTTGAGAGTCAGTAATAATGATAATATTATTGTTTTTGATGATTACAGATATAGTAATTCCAATTTTAATAGCAATGGTTTCGATATTTTTAATATAAGTAGGGTTTTTTAGTTGTATGGCAAATTTCCAATTTTTATCCTCAACAAAAATTCCAATTCCTGGTTTATTGTTAATTATAGAGCCATCTGTGTAAATTTTTGCGAAATTATTATATTTATTAATTTCAGCCATAGATAACGCATATTGTTCAGAATGGTTTATAAGATTTTTGTTTGTGATTCCTTCAATATTTGTTATGATGCTAAAATTAGTGGGAGAAGTTTTTTTTATATGAAAAGGTTTAATTTTGGAAAGAAAAGAATAGTTAGAATATAAGTCATTAAGTTTAGGAAAAGAACTATTGCTTTCAATGTCGTTACCGATTTTGGAATTATTATATAGATTTTTTGTAATTTAAATTAGTGATTTTTTAGTAAAATCTAGATCTGAGGTTGTTTCTAGGGATTCGGATAAAATAGCCGGAATTGGAGTAGTTCTTAAGAAGCCTAGACAAGCTCTCAGACAAGCATTTTTAATAGATTGACAGATGTTAATATCTTTTTTATATTTAGTGTCTGTAAAAACATATGTGTATTCAAGTTTTGATTTAACTATTGCTTTAAAAATATTGATCATTGTTTCAGGATTTACACCTCCATTAATATGGGTGAGAGTTTTAAGTAAATTAATGGAGTTGGAAATATTTGCTTTTAAGTTTGTGTAATGATTTGATAATGAAAGTCTATTTGTTAAAGTTGTACCCAGTATCTTAGTAGTTAATCTTTCTTTTATGTAGATATTATTAATTTTTAAATTTAGAGATTTGGAATTATTTTTATTAGTGAATAGTCTTAAAAAATGAGATTTATCAGTGTTAATTTGTAGTTTTACAGATTGTAATTTATTAGTTAATGAGAGTAAAGTAGAATCTGTTATTAATTGTAAGTTATCATGATTATCGGCAGAAATTACAATGCAAATATCATCGGCATATTGGAAAATTTTTGTATAGGGGTTATTGATGTCGTGTAAAGAAGTGGTATAGATATTAAAAAGGGTAGGACTCAAACAGCTACCCTGGGGAATGCCTTTATTAGTGTAATGAATGGAAGCTTCATTGATATTTTGAATAGAAATAATTCTATTTGTAAGAAATTGAGAAATCCAATGTGTAATGTTATTAGGGAAATTGAAGTTTTTAAAGGTGTTTAATAAAATATTTTTATCTACATTATCAAAAGCTTTGGAAATTTCATTGTTAACTAAAACAATTTTTTTTTGTTGTTTGAGGTTGATGAAATTAAACATTTCTACAAAATAGTCAGTGAAACTTTTATTTTTTCTAAAACCAAAATTGTAATAATTAAGAATATTATGGGAGATTAGATGATCATTAATTCGTTTTAAAATGAGTTTATTGAAGATTTTTGAAAAAATAGGTAACAGGCAAATAAGACGGTAGTTAATAATGTTTCTATCATCTCTCCCCTTTTTCAAAATGGCGATAGTGTATGACGTTTTCCATTTAGTGGGGTAAATTTGATTTTGCCAGATGTTGTTGAAATAATTTGTAATAATATTGATTAGGTTAGGATTAGAGGATACTAATTGTTTGATGATTTTATATGAGATTTTATCATATCCTGGAGCAGTATTATTGGAATTTTTAATAATATCAAGAATTTCAATGTTATTAAATTCCGCAGGATTAATAGTAGGATTGAGGTTATTAGAGAGATTATGAGGGGATTCAAAGGAGAAAGGAAAATTGTAATTTAGAAAATTAGTAGCTAGTGTGGGATCTTCTAGGATTCTGTAGTTGGACTGTTTTTTATTTTTAATTTTATTGATGTTGTTCCAGAGATCAGAATTATTAGTTTTGTGATTGATGCTTATTAAAAAAATATTCCAAGATTTTTTATTTTCCCTTCTGATTGTTAATTTAAGTTTTTGTATAGATTTTTTTAGTTCAATAGCGGTAAAAAGGTTTTTGTTTAAATTATAAATGAGTTGTTTGTGTTTTTTTATATTCCATAGTCTTTGTATAAGATCGTTCCACCAAGGTTTAGGTTTAAAAGTATTTTTACTTGTAATAATAGAAGTATTTTCAGAAATTAATTTTTCTAAGTGTTCTTCAATATTGCATTTATCATTAATAGAATTTAGATCAAAGTCTTTCAATACTTTTGACCAGTTTGTGATTTGTTTTTTTTGATAATAATTTAGTTTAAAGTCAATAAGTATTGGGAGATGGTCACTTCCTAAATTAATGGGATCTACTTTCCATGATAGTTTTTCAATTAGATTGATTGAGCACAAAGTAATGTCTAGTGCTGCAGAATTATTTCTGAAAAAATCATGCCTTGTATGAGATCCGTCATTTAATAAAAAGACATTATTAGCAGTGATAATATCTGCAATCTTATCACCCACCCTGTCGTAAGTAGGGGTCAATGAACTATCCCAAAGACTATTATGAATATTTATGTCTCCAGCTATTAAACAGTTATCTAGATTCTGAGTTATAAGATGTTCAAATTCATTAACGATTTCCTGAGATCTAATAACAGAATTATTATAAAAAGATAAGATATTAAAATTAATGTTTTTAAATTTGAGGTTAATTTTGAAAGCTTGAAAACGGATGTAATGAAAATTTAAATCAATAATTCTCCAAGAAATTTTTTTATGTATTAAAAAGCCTACTCCGCCAAAACCATCTGGTCTGTCATCAGTAACAAGATTATAATTGTTAAAAGTCAAATTACTATTTGGATTTGTCCAGGTTTCAGATAGAATAACGATATCAATATGATTGGATTGTATATAATGATATAATAGATCTTTATTACTATTTAAACTACGAATGTTAATTTGTAAAATTTTTAAAGGTAACATAATTGAAGAATAAAATGAAAAAATAAAAAACTGGAAAAAGAAAAGTTTATGTTTTAATAAATTTATTTAATTTAATTTTAAGTGAGTCTAAATTAGCTGGATTTTTATTAAAGTCATCGGAATTATTTAAAAGTGATTTGACATCATTAAAAATAGAATCTCTTTCATTTAATTGATTTTTTAATTCGTTTACTAATTTATTTAGGATTTGAATTTTTCTAGCATCAGAATTCATTAAGTTATTTTTCCAGGCTTGATTTTCAACACAGATATCATTAGCGAAATCTATTTGCTTAGGGACTTTTTGTTGGCTACCATAAAGGTGGCTTTTGGATTCTCTGAAACTAGTTTTATTTAAAATCCCTAATTTGTTTCTGCCTATATCGTTCATTACATCTGAAAAAATTAGTAACATGACCCGTTCCACAAAATTTACAAGAAACTTTCATGTCACAAACGTGTTCTTGTTCGTCCTCTATAGTATTAGCACACATTAGGCATCTATTAGTTTTAGATTTACATTTAGAAATTGTATGTCCGTAATTTAGACATTTTTTACAAAATAATGGATTAGGTATAAAATATTCTACCTTTAATAAGAGATTATCATATAAAATGACATTGAATGGAATAGTTCCAGACTCAAAAGTAAGTTTAACCAATTCAATTTCCTCAGCTGTTTTAGTGGCACTATTCCATTTAGTCAGTCTTTCTACTTTAGAAATAGGGTATTTAGATCTAATATTTTCTTCTATTTCTTCATTAGAAAGCCCAATAGGAATGTTCCTGATTAAGCCAATAGAAGATGTGAAATTTTTAGGAATGTATGTCGTATAATTATCAAATTTTTTAAAGATATCTGATTTGACACAATTATTTGCGTCTTCAAAATTATTAAAGATAACCTTAGCAACATTTTTGCTAACGCTAGAGATATCTTTGACATTTTTGAAATTATTTATTTTAAGGGCTTTAGCTAAAAGAACAATATTTAAATTCTCTTTACTAATAAATACAGTACATGGGCCATTGTCTGATCGGTTATATAGATTTTTTTTTTCTGCAGTAACTGACGGCATATTTGAGTTATTCGATGAATTAACAGATGAAGTTGAAGATGATGTTGAAGCTATTACTGTATTTTTCGAATCTGCGACGTGAATTTTATTATTATTATTATTAAGTTTCCTTTTATTTAACATATTGGGACTTTTATCAAATTCACCGTTTACTATTATTTCATTATTAAAAACAATTCTTGATTTTTTAGTACTTATTTCATCTTCGAAATCAGAGAAATCAGTAGAAGTAAATGGTGGAGGTACAAAGTACTGCGTACTTTGTCCCTCTTTGCTTGTGTTATTGGATTTATTATTTTGTGGATAGAAAAGACTATGATAAGACTTACCCGACTGATAAAGAACAAACAAATCAAAATAAACTATTAAGATATAATTAAATGAAATACAAATTAATTAAAATTAAAAGAAAATTGTAAAATTTATAACACTTCACTAAAAAGAGACGCTCACACAATAAAGTTTCGAGAAAGAAATGTTTCCGATATTGTTTTATTTACAATTAATATTTTGACAAGTCAGTAAACAAGAATGAAATATGTAGTAGATTAAGGGCAATAACCATGAACAAAATTCATACTAAATATTATCGTAAATAATCAGAAGTTTAAAATGTTCATAGCTAGATGTCAGTAGAGTGACAGTAATAAGAATTTTTTTGTATAATTAAAAACTGGACGAGAATAAATTGTTCTTCTGAATCTTGATTCCATTGCGAAAACATCAATTGTTAAAAAATAAAGAACTCAGTGATTAAATAAAGAAAAGAAAACCATCGCGTTTTGATTTCTATTTACTTTCATCGGTCTACATTGGACATCCGCATACCGGCAAATAGCAAATCGACCACAGCTTTAATTTGGACACCGAGATTTCCCACCGATAAATATTGAACTTGGCTGTAATTTGAATACGGAAATATTTGCAACGATTGATACCCAACCCACGCCAGAATCAGAACAAACGAACAACATTTTAGATACAATTTGGAACATAAAAAAAAACGTTCATACACCTTGGTATTGGACCAAGACGGCGACACTTGCATTCCTAAATTTATATAGTTGCAAATTGGATTTTAAATTAAATACTATTCAATTATGTATTAACAATTCGTTGGTCACTTACAATACTTCCAATATTACTTCAATAATAACCATTCCAGCTCGTACAGAGTCTTATGTCAAAATTAAATCTACATTGCCTAGTAATTCCGAAAATATTTGTATTTCACAAGAGATTATTCCTCGAGTATTTATTGCTAATTCTGTATTAAAAGTAGAAAATGGTTATACTTTTGTTAGTTTAGTAAATTCGAACGAATATGAATGACATTGAGCTAGATCCTAATTTAAATATTGAAACATACTCCTTAGATGAATTTCATGTTTTTTCTTTAAATTCCAATAGCCCTAATATACAGAACCGGTTAGCATTGTTCCTTATCTATAAACGGTGGCATATCCCCTCACCCTCAGATTTTTTCAGTTACCTAAGTCAAGAAGATATGGGAATGTATGTGCTGATACGTTATTCGTTGGCCTTCTTGTACTTTTTGAAGAAAGAATATGTTTTCTGCAGCCGCTCTGAGAGTCTGAACCGAACGTTGTTGTGTCAAATATGCAAAGTTCAAATTTTTCCTGCATTCTTTCAAATTCTTCCTGCCTTCGTATTTGCAGTTTTCTGGCATTACTATTCTTATGGAAAGCCATTAAGGTGCTATCACACCAAGCGCGGCGCGTCGGCGGTAAATTTAAATAAATTTAAATACACGTTTTTTTGCTTATGTAGTGATTGTAAATCGTAGCTTGAACAAAAATAAAATTATTATTCATAAAACCATTTACAAACTTTATATTTTTAATAGAGAAATTACAATTTTAGTAAATGGTATAAACAGAAATTTTATCTGCCGCCGCGAAACTCGGCGGCAAAAAAAAATCGTCGGTCATCGCTAGTTTATATTTTTACACAAACTACGATTTCCTATCACTACATAAGCAAAAAAATTTGTATTTAAATTTGCCGCCGACGCGCCGCGCTTGGTGTGATAGAACCTTTAGTCCTACATTTTATTATTCATCAAGCAGCCTCGGCAAAAAGTGGGACGAAAATCCGCTTCAACCGACTGTTTCTTCATCCAAGCAAGCGCAGCCAATATTAATACAGTCCGAGAAAGCCAATTTTCGGACTAGTATCGCAAACAAAACACATAACTTTTCTATATAATCGAATAAAATAGTTATTTATCAAACAAGCCCGAAAAATATCTTTTCTCGAACGATACGATGAATTGTCAGACGAGTATGGCAACCCACTACTGTATTCTTAAAAAAAGGACCAGGGTCGGTATTATTGAAATTTGACCGAAGAATTCGCCGTTGACGTTTTAGTAAAATACATAATTTCAGTCGAAAATTTTTAATTGCTTTATGCTAGTCACCAGCGACTTCTTTCGGTAAATTTCAAGAACGGCCCCTACAATTTTAAAAAGTAATGGCTTTGCCTCATGCAAACGGAAAACGGGCATTTAAAACCGTCAAACCCAATTTTTGGCTAAGTTTCTTTACTTTGCAATATGAAAATTATTAACCAATAGTTCAAATCTATAAGTTCCACCAAATTCTAAGAAAATTTTATTAAAATGAATTTAATTTCATTTAAAAAAAACCCAATTTTATGGTTGGCGATGAACGCTCAATGGAGATGGACGTGTTTTAGTCTGTCTCCGTAAGTGAAATTTATTTTATTTTATTTAAATTAGATAAAATTAATTATATTAGTGTTAGTATGTGTTGTGTTATGTTATGCAGTGTAATAGTGTATTGTAATAATAGTTTTGATGTGATTTATTGTGTTGTATTATTTAGTGCAGAAGTGTTTTTTTTTATGTACATACATACTATATATAAGTGTAGTGCAATTAATAGTTTTAAAGTGAAGTGATTTTGATCAAAGAAAACGTAATCAAACGTGCTCAAAAATAAATTAACGGTACTCTCAAGTACCGTTATACAGGTAATTTCGCATCACACGTATTGGAATACATACATATGTACGTGTGATGACGAATTGTGTAAAATTTTTCTTTATATAGTATTTATTAAATGATATGGCTTGGGTAAGGGATTTTTTTTTGGTTAACTTTGTTGTATAAAAAAATAAATAAAACCACTATACATGGGGTATACAAATGTGCATTAGGGTATGTTAGTATTAGTATCTACGGTAAATGCTAGTATCGTGAATTTCATTCTAGTAAATACATATAATGAATCGCAATGATGTTGTAGGTATTTTGCGATTCGTGCGTGTGTGGTATATTTTCATCGTTCAAAGTTTAACTTGATATTTTATTTACTAATTTTCAATTTTTTATTCCAATTGTGTTTTGTGAAACAGGTTTAAATTTGTAATACTGTCAGAGAAAATTTTAAATTTTATGATATATTTCATAACTGGAAAAATTGTATGGTGCTTCTAGAGTCATTGTTTCTGCCATGATGTCGTGAGCGACAGTGTCGTGATAGTAATACAAAATTTAACCAATTTCCTCTTCAGCACGATAATGCTCCCATACATGAGAAAAGTCATTGCCACGAAGTTGAACAAAGGTTTTGAATATAATTGTTTGTCTTGGCAAGGGCAGGGTTTTGATTTAACCCTTATGTTTATGCATCTTTTTTCTTATGTTAATCAATTAAGGGTTGCCCAGTAACCTTATCAGATTTATTCGAAAATCACTTAAAAATGTAACTGTTACAATTAAATGAATTTGGCACTCCTAGGCCCTAGAGCCAAAATTCCATTGATAAAATAGAAATTTTGTCGAATAAAATCGAAAAGGTTACCCGGGTAACCGAAAATAGACATAAGGGTTAAACTTGCGCAGATTTAACTTAAAGTGAAAGATATTTATGATTGAAGAAATTCAAAAATTTTTAGCAGGGTGTCACCAAGGTCGGGAAGGATGGGATTCTGGGTGATGTTAACAACAAATTTTGTAACCACTTGCCAGATGTTATAGAGGCTAAACTAAAGCTGACCATCTGCATACAAAGCATGAGTGACTGTAACATTGTTTAATTAGCAGAGAATAATCTTAAATTAAATTCATTTACTATTTTGTTTTGATTTTTTTCATATTGCACAAATAGTAATGAGAACCAATTTGTGGGTACAGGTAATTTTGACAAAATCTAAATTGAATAATTTCTCCTGGAGTACAAACAATTTTGCTTAGGACTGTATAACTTTGTAAATTAAGCTAAAGCTTTTGATATAACTTTGGGCGAACTAGTGATTTATAATCTATTGTAGTCTTACTTTGGGAACTTTACAACAGCAGTGCATTGTATTTTTCATTTCGTTTGGAATGGTATCGGACCTGGTTTTAGTTTTTTGATGGTGAAGAATTATTCTAGCAATAATTCCGAAGATTTACTGTTTTTACTTTGATTTATCGTATTACACGTACGGGTGTCGAAGGTCACCAATTATCGTATTACACGTAAGTAATAAATAATTTTGTTTTTATTTAACTTAATAAAAATTCAATTTATTTTATTTTAATTTATTCACAAAACTTAATTTATATTAATTTAATTACACAATTATATTGGTTAATACAATTTACTTTTAATCACTAAGTTATATTTTTATTACTTCACCACTGCATGCACTACCGTGTTTCAAGCAAATCAAAAGAGTATTTTCAACCGAGACGATGAATAATTTTCTCGCGAATGAATCGTTTTGGTTTGTTGGTTTTTATCTTTTTCGTGAATTTTATTTTATCCACTTTTGATATATAATAGCCCGATAACTATGCTGATTTCAAATAAAGAAAATGTAAAATAACCCATTGTTATTGTATAACCCACGCTGCTAGGGGCAACGTGAGTTATATTTGGTATAACAAAATGTTGAGTAGACATTGGAAAATTATTCGTAGTCAAATTGAATGAAAAACTATATTCAATTGTCCAAAAATTAGTTAAATTAAAGTACACCATGACAATTTATAGAACGGTCACTATGATAAAATGTATTTCAAAATTCAATGCTCCACTGTGTAAACACAAAATAGAACTATTTCTTATTAATTTATGAAATTAATTTCAACAAAAGTAGATAACACGTTGTATGCCACTCGTGAGCAAAGAGATATTATCCACTCGTGATAATGTCCCACTCGGCTATCGCCTCGTGGGACAAACTTATCCCTCATGGATAATATCTCGTTTTGCTCACTAGTACCATAAATAACTATTAACCCAAGTATAACAACACAGAACTCAAAATTGAGCTACTGTATTTTCCTTTGGATTTTGACAAAATATCCGAAACTCACACAACTCGAATTCATTAAAAATACAACATAGTATTGGTGTGTATTTGTATACATTTTATATAACAATTTTTTTTTACTTACGTAGTTTATCAGTTTGTTTTTGTGTCTTGTTATAATAGGTTGATCGGTGCAGTGCTTGAGTGAAATTGAATTTTTTTTTGTGTTAATAAATATTTTTACGGACGCTCGACGCCATTTTATATTGTGTTTGTGAAATTGTCATAATAATTATTTTTATGGACGCTCGACGCCACTCGTTAAATTGTTTTAAATAAATACATATATGCCCATATTTGCTGTGTTGTGTATTGTGTTGTTGTGACATTTATTCAAGGATGTTTCTTAAATTCAAATTAATAACAATAAGTTAACGGAGGATAAAAGCCGCGGTCGTTAGGAAACTTGAGATACCGCAATATTTTGAATCAATTAAAAATCCAACCCCATAGTCTTCAGATCTCAGATCTCCCTTTAATGATGTTTCTGAAAGTGAAATACTTCTTAATAGTTATGATTCCTGTCTCTTTCCGGATAATGAGCATTTTCCAAACCAAAATAATTCCCGTTCCATATCCCCGTCATTTTCTAATTGTTCCAATAGTTTAGACCGTAATATATTTAAACTAAAAGACGATTTACAGCGTATAGCCGTTGATACTACTATATGTGGGTCAACGATAAATAAAATCCTAATAGTTCTCGGCTATTTTCCTTGGCTTCCCACAAATGTTATAGTGTTAAAAAATACTCCACGTATTAGTAATGTTACAGATTTGTGTTCAGGTGTTTCCTACTTTTATTTGGGCTTGTCAAGGGCATTTGACTTTTTTTTTAGGAAATATAATTTGATAAGTTTTGATATAGTCGAAATCGATATAGGTATTGATGGACTGGGTATATCTAAAAGTTCAAAAAGTGAACTTTGGCCGCTAATGACGAACATAGTAGGATATTCAGATATTTTCGTGCTCGGTTCGTGTCATGGATCAAGCAAAAATATTGAATTTCGAAAATTTCTAAAAGATTTTACTGAGGAAATGGAGACATTAGAAGCTCTTGGATATGAATTTAACAATAAAAATGTTAAAATCAAATTAAGGTCTCTCATTTGTGATGCTGATGCAAGATCTAAAGTTCCCTCAGTAAAATCTCACTCTGGATATTTTTCATGTACAAATGTACAGTTAAAGGTGCAAAAGTTAACAAGGGCCATATTGTTTTCCCATATTCTCAGGTATCCAACGCAATTGAAAGAACTGACGAGAGCTTCAAAAATAAAATAGATGAATTACATCACAAACTAACTGATCCGAACCCACTTGAAAATTTAAATTTTGGTTGTGTTTCTCAAGTGCCTGTTGATTACATGCACTGCGTTTTGTTAGGTGTCACAAAACAACTAATACCTTATTGGATTAAGAAGAGAAAATTTAATTGTTCCTTATCTCCAGACAGAATACAATTAATTTCGGATAATTTACGAAAAATCAAATTAGCATCGGAATTTACCAGGCAGCCAAGAAGTTTTGAAGAATTTGATAGATGGAAAGCAACAGAATTGCGTCATTTTTTATTATACACAGGGCCGGTAGTGTTGAAGGATCGACTCTTTTTAGCATATTATAGACATTTTTTAAGCTTGTCTTGTAGAATTTCAATTCTCCTAAATCCTAAGCACTGTCAAACTAAAAATGATTTAGCAACCTCAATGTTTAAACAATTTACTAGCAAACAAGAAGGATTGTATGGCGAATCTAGTGCTACCTTCAATGTTCATAGTCTATTGCACTTAGCAAATGAATGCCAACAATTTGCTACAACCTTAAAAGATATAAGTGCTTTTAAATTTGAAAATTATTTGTCGTCTATTAAATTACAAATTAAAACCGGCTATTTACCATTAGAACAATTTTATAATAGACTTATAGAAATGTATCTGTTAGAACCCAGTCTAACGAAGAAAACATTCCCCATCTTAAAATTTCACCTCGGAAGTCGATGCTATAAAACTGTTGTATTAGAAAACTATAAGCTACGAGTATCTATCGAATTTCCCAATAATTATTGTTTAGTTGAATCACAAATTTACAAAATTGTATCTATTTTCAAAAGCGGAAACACTATATATTTCGAACAGATTTCGAATTACCTATAAAATCGTCTCTTTTGGATATATAAGTCGTGTTTTCCATGAGAACTGCACTAGAACTCGATAAATTTTAAATTCCTTTTATTCTAAGTAAACAGAAAAAAAATTAAATTCATAAAGTGATAATGTGTAGTGCATTTCACATAAATACACATTTTAAGTTGTTACAGCAATAAATAATGACAATTATAGCTTATTTTTTAGTTACACTGGATAAACCCATGAATTTATCGAGTGTAGTTGCGTGTAATGACGTCAGCAAGAAATAAGAAAATATTGATGAAATAACTGAAGGGGGAAATTTTTAAACTTAAAATATGTAATTATATCAAATACACTACACATTCGCGCTTTATGAATTTATTTTTTTTCGTTTTACGTAGAATAAAAGGAATTTAAAATTTATCGAGTTCTAGTGCAGTTCTCATGGAAAACACGGCTATATGTAACAAAAACCGAATCTATTACTTCGCAAGCAACAAAATTTAACATTTCCGAAATAACTGCTAAAATAGTTAAAATTCAATCAGAAGATATTATAGTATATTATCCATTAATACACACTTCTACTGATTCAGAAAATCGCCCGCAATCCGATCCAAAATTAAACCATGGAAACCAACGAGATTGATGTAAATTCTCAAGAATTTATTGAAAGTATGTATTCTGCTAAAATTTTGTTTTATGTAGAAAATAATTGTTTTATTAATGTTGCCTATCTTTCTTATATTCTCAGCACAATTTGATTCCCAATTTCATTATCAAGATTTTTGTGAAGTTCGCTTCGGTGAGAATAAATTCTTACATTACTCGTGGTTAAAAAAAGAATTTATAAGTAATATTGCAATTTATTTTATTATTTTATTCATTAGGAGAACGAGTGCCTTACACCTAGACCCAAAATACTACTAGGCGAGGACACCAAACTAATCATTTAGAGGATAACATTTTTACTGAAATTGAAAGTAAGTATATTTGGTATAAAAATAAACATATCAAGTTTAATGTTTTTTTGAACTTAAACCAAAATAATCATTATGCTCGCATTTTAATTTCATTTCACATCTTCGGTTGCAGTGCAGACAGAGCCCGATGATGGCAGTGTTACAATTGAAAAAACCCAGTTCCAAACTTTGATGAAATGTATTGAGAATATACAGAAAAACCAACATAATTTAATAAGGGAGTTTGTGACTTTACGAGATAATCGGCTAAATGTAAGATATTTGGTAGATTGCGAAAATAAAAAATTCACTTTGCCATTTAATGAATTGGACGTGTTTACACAATTCGACACAAATCTTACTGAAGATCAGGCGTCAGTAAAACAATTGGTAATTATAACAAGTTTTGTGAAATTTACATATTTCATTTTTCAGAAATCAATAATAATGAAAGAAGAAGGGTACGACTTAAAAAAGTTCATTAGATTGAACTTGAAAAATGTTTTCACTGACGAGCTGTCCCGGAAGATTACGTTTAATGGACGGCAAGGGAATTTAAGTGCCAAACATTTCAACATTATAAAAAGTTTGAGAGGTAAATTTTGTCGCACAAATTTAATAATTAATATTTAACAATTTTAATATTTTATAATTTTAGATTGTACTTTGGAGAAATTTCCAAACGCGACACAAGCAGAATTTAAACAAATATCAACTAAATATTTTTATTATTTAAAAGATAAGCGAAACAAAAAAAAATGACGAAGGCTGAAATTTGTACTTGTTCCTTTATATACGAGTACATACCATAAACTAATTTAATTATATTTTTAATTTTTTTTAATTAATAACTAGAGTTAAGAATTAAATGGCAATCACAATTTCCTGTGATATTTTGAAATATTTATGCCTTATACATTTTATTAAAATTTTGAATTACTAAATAATTCTAAGAAACCAAAAAAATATATTATCTGAAACGTTCTGTGATTTACGAAACATAATATTTATTAACTTTAATTATATTTTGATCTATTTTAAATAATAATAACTAGATTTAATAATAAACTTATCAATTAGAATATTTTGTGATAACATGTAATAATACAAATTAAAAATATTTACATACTATATACATATTTGGTTACCAAAATAAAAATACAAAAATATTAATTTTGTTTCATTAATGAATAATTTGATTTACCCGCCAAATTTCGAGCTTGACATTTACACATACACATTAAAAAATATTCCCGCCAATATTATTTTTACACACACACATGTATACAATTTTTATATAGTGAGTTCTGTGAGTTCCCAATAATTGCGACACGGTGCATATGTTTTCTTATTATAATTCGTAACTCAAACAAAGGTTAATATTATAAAATAGTTGGATTTAAAAATACTTGGGAATTTTAGTGTTGACATACGACCCTGCCGGCCACGCGTAACGCAAACGTTCATTTTACGAATAGTCCCTTCTACTAAAGTGGTAGTAAACGTAACACAAAAAAATAATAGAAATGTTACATAAATGATACTCTTGTCACATGAGAAGTGAAACAAATTTGCGAAGACTTATTTCTGTATTGGTTTATAAAAAAATGTTCGTAATGTTTACACTTTTAACGAAACATTCAAGAACTCACATGGGCGTAACGGTTATGAGCCTTCTAAAATGAACATTATGTACGGTTTGAGTATTATTCCGCAAATAATTATGAATTAATAATGAAAACTATATATTTTGTTTTATTTTTAGCAAATATATAATTTTATTTATTTGATATTATATCAATTAATTATTAACTATACCTATACTAAATTTTATCACATTTATTTTTACTTATACTCATAAGTGACCAGATTAGTCCTTCTTAATAAAACATTAGATATATCACATTTGAATTCTGTTTCCAGTTCAACAAATTCATTAAAATATTAAAATAAAATAACATAATACGTAAATAGAACTAGCTAATAATATATTGCATATATTGTAAATGTCACCGTCACTATCATTCACTAAATTGTATTTATAAACAACAAAAATTAATATCAAATTAAAAATTTATTAAATATTAAAATGGTGGACCACGCTTTACTTTATCAAAAATCACATTCTGTTTAGAAATGGAATGAAGAAAATTACACGGTTATGTAAATTCATATATGAAATCTGAAATTGTGAAGTAGTAGTAGTGCCGCATATAAGAAACCGTTCGTAAACTGTTCGTAAGTGGTTCACTTTTTATGTATACATTTTTGCGCCGGCAGGGGAGAAGAATCGTAATGTCAAAATTCGCTGTTCTATTGAACGCGACATGGACCCACAGAGAATATCACTCAAGTTTAAATTGAGGAAAATAATTTTTTGACGGTGGCACCTAGCGTGTGATAGAATAAGTTAAACTAATAGCTCACTGTTTTACTGTACTAAATGGAATTTTCCATGATAAAACAGTTCTAAATGTTTCTACACTATTAGTACTGGAAAAGTCATAAACGAGAGAAGCTTGGTTTGTGTATATGAGAAAAGGCGAACAAGATCGAATTGGATTAATAGTATTTGGAACGCGATAGAGTAAACTTGTAAGACTATTAGTAACATTTGGTAAGCAATAGTGTAAAGATTAAAAGGAATTAAAAAGTGATTTAAAAAGTGTTGTAGTGTAAAATAAAAAGTAAAAGTGATCAGAAAAATTTGAGAATAATTTATATAAAGTGATTTTGTGCATTTTTATTGATAAACTGCGTTGTAATGAATTTTGTGAAATAAATAAATTCGTTGGTGATAAATTAAATTGATTTTGTATTATTCACAATCCAGTGGTACGAACCTTGATTGGCAAAGCAAAAACGTAACTATATAATTTAGTGTTCGATTATATTTTGTGTACATGCCATCTCGCTAGATGGCAAATGAAAATACGTTACGCAAAGAAATATCTTATGCGCAAACCAAATGTGTATGTGGTGGTGAACGAATTTATATAACAAAAACTGTTTTATAAATTGAAATGCGTGAGCCGCTACAGATTTTTATGTCAACGGATAAAAGAAGAAAAAAACTATTTTCGGTTTTATTTTGAGCTTAATTCACATTCTATTTTTATTCTTTTAATATATGTATGTTCCAGTTACCAAGGTAAAATTGCATACATATTGGTTTTGGTTTTTACAGTTTTACAGTTTAAAACTGATTTGGTCTTATATTTTGTTTTTGGTTACTAGCAACATTAATTGTAATTCATTACAGGACAGCTTTCATCACAAAGCAAACTTCTATAATCTTTGTGGCAGGTTCGCGGAAATGCTTCATTATAATAGTAGTGCGAGCTAAACTGTAGTTTTAAGTTGAAACAGTGACCAGTATGGCGAAAATCATTTGAATTAGCACCTGGTTCTAATCTAATTAAATTTATTATATTAGGTCGCCTCTGAGCTACTTAACAACTAACAAATTTCATCAAAAATGAGCGGAGAGATATCTATTAGAACTAGTTTGGAGTGTACTTATGGTTCAAAATTTTATTTCAGATGGGGTATGATGGAGGAAGAAGAATTTAATATAATTGATCCTTAATGTAATTATTGCCTTAAGGCTTAGAATTGAATTATGATTAATAAATGGTAATGTTATTTTTAGGGATAGGAACATCTTTACATTTGAATTTAGATTAGATTATATTTATTGCTGTTTTAATATTTCTCTTAATTGTTGAAAGCTAATTCTTAAATATTTGAAATTATAGAGCGGTTGGACTAAGTGAGAGTAGAAATAAATAACTAATTGGTTTTTTGGTTTCAGAAGAACATCGAAATATATTTTATCATCAATTTTGTTAATCGGAAGTTTGGAGTATTATTGTTTGTAACGATAACTATTTATGGTAGCGCACTGTATTTAATTTAATTGTTTTCTTGGTCCAATAATTAAATAAAACTCTTCAATTCACTTTAAATGCGTTAACAAATTTTATTTGGTATACAAGTTTTATTTTAATGTGTTTTTTTAACCTCACTAATCGTGGCGATCTATTTCGATATACACCCTTTGACGGTCGATGCAAAAGAGAGCCAATATAATTTTATGTTTTTACAAGATAATTTTATAAGCTATTTCATATACCTAAATCTAGGTGGCTATTATGTTCTATTATACTATTATCGAACTGTAATACAAATTTTATAACACTTGGTAAACGTCAAAGTTTAAGTAAACATATAAATTATTGTTTATGTTTACTTTTACAATTAACATAAATTGTTATTAAATAGGAATATAATAATACATAAATTATGGCCACTTCGATATCTTAAACATAAGTATTTTTTCTTATATAATATTACAAGATTTATAATTATAATTTTAATACATTAATTAATTTATTTTTAGGTTAGGTTCAATACTGGAACATATCAACAAGTTACAGGTAAGTACAATATATGAGAATTATAATGAATCATTTTCTAACTTTCCTTAATTTATTTTATTTTAGGTATTATTTGATACATCATCTCGTTAAATCTACAACACAACTCGACAATTAATGTAGAATTATATAAAATAAAGTTTTGAAATAAGTTATTAAATTGAAGTATTGTTTATTTGGAGATTTGGAAATGACGGTACTAAACAACAGCTGTGCTTTAGAACAATTATATAAATATAAATTCTAGTTTAAGATATGATCAGGTTCCAACGTTTTATTATTAATATTTTAATTGTGTTGTCACTGTGCTGTCATAAAACACTAACTATCGGCTTTATTAGGTGTCTGTAACCGGGCCGAGTCTGTCCTCACAAACATTTCTTTCCCATTCCTCGATTTTGTTATATGTGAAAAGGTGTACGATGGCTGCTTGGCCAGGGGCGGATATCACACTATTAGACTTATGTGGTTATTGATGTGGCGCCTTTCTTTACGGGGTGAATATTGCTATGTTTGGCTTCATGAAAATCTGAATATGATGGTACATATTTCCTTGGTGAGGGAGAGTTATGGTGTCGTGTTGTAACATGGGTATAGTGGTGTGGTATTCGCATTTATAATACGGGAGACTTGCTTTATGCTTGATCGTACATTGAAATCAATCAATCAATCAATTGGAAAAACCCCAATTTTATGTTTTGCCGGCCGTCAGGAAAAAATGCATTCGTCGAAATATAAAATTGAGGTTTTTTGAATGAAACTAAATCAGTTTTAATAAAATTTTCTACGAAAAAGTTGGAATTTATTTTAAACAACAAGCCAACATATGACAGTAACCGAACACCTTTGTCGTTTTAATATTTCTTTCGCTATAAATTTTCTTCATAAAACATTTTCTTGGTCATGGGCTCGTCTATTATGTATTTTAATCTATATAGTCAATAAAAATTGTTACATTTATAAAATTCATATTTAATACACATTTTATTTACACAAAAATTATTAATATTTGAAATATGCATTAATACTCGTATGTGCACAATTAATAAAAAAATATTCTGAATTAAATATTTAAATTAAAAGTATTAAAAAGAATATTTTTTTGGTTTTTATAATTTGTCATATGCGAGCTACATGTAGCACGTTTATTATTATTGCCATTATTTTTTTTTAATAAAAATAAAAACATATTTTTAATTATGACTGTATCAGCAATGGTACCGATTAATTAAAATCAACCAAAAATATTTATATTACTACCATTTTGTGCAAGTATATGTTTTATTTTTATTATATGTATACCAATTTAAAAAATAAATAAAATATTTTAACAAAACTATAAATATGTGTGGGGGAGGTACATTGAACAATATTATATATTATACGTGAAATAGTTGTGTAATCCCATAATGTCGACTATAAATGCAACCCCCCCTAGAAAAATTACTCTGGTTCAAGCCAATTGCCGCTTTGATTTATTATTTTTTTTCAGTTTTAAAAATTTGATTGAGTTATAAGTGGAGTGAATTGGCGTCTGTAGAATTAACGCTCGCGGGCCTTTTCTTTTTTTAGGGATTAAGGTCTACGGGCATTATGTCTCAGAATTATTCAGAATAACATTAAAGCCCTCATTAGAAAGGGAATAAGTTCCACGGTCATTATTACCTTTTCGGATCGGATTGGCATTAGGGCCAGATATGGTAATTCTGGAAAACGAAGATTTCCATTCTAATTTCACAATTTTTATTACACGAAATCACTTTTAATTAAAATTTTAAATTGTATTTTTTATACGTGTGCTTACGTCGCAAAAACATAATAACCAACGTTTTCACAAAGGACGCTTTATTGCATATATCCTCCACTAACAATAACAAAGTTGTTATACCAAAAAGCATGAATTATTTGCAACTTATCACCAAACGTATTAAATGACAAATGAATATAACTCAAATGGCTTAAATAAATAACGAATACAATTCAAATGTATTTAATAACTTACGAACATCATTCGCCAGGCTGCATGTACCAATCAACAATCTTTACTCTGTATTATTTTTTTTATATTGGCACCAATTGGAACAACCGCACTAACCAACAACTAATACTAAAACCTTCGACTTACTGTAACCTTCATATGGACTATATCACCCTTGCTTACATTATCTTATTTCGGTGTTTAATAATTTTTAGCTGATCTATTGGTAGTATTCGCTGGTGTTTTCTTTGTCCCAGTTCAGACATTCTATACCGTCACTGATACAAGCCAAACTAGTGGTCAATGTTCTATTTACGATTTCGACTTGGCCATTTGAACGATCACGACCACTTGCTACCTTGACATGTGTAATGTTGTATTCATCCACAATTTCCTTAAGCAATCCGGACGTAAACGCCGAACCTCTGCAACTTATAATTGTTAACGGCCTACCGTAATGTGACATATACAATACAATTTCATAAACATAATTGTTTTCTCTGACCCATTATCGCTGTTCGCACCCAATACTACATATTTACTATAACCGTCAGTTATGACTGCTACATATTTGTTCTTATTTTTAGTGGCGGCATAGGGCCCTACGTGATCAATATGGACAGTAACAAACGGCTCTGTGGCTTTTACACCTATTTATATAATTTGTCACAAATTCTCTTAATTTGGAGAAGTAATAGCAAGTTTTGATTTTCGCCAACGTTTTATCTATACCCATATGTGATACACTTTCATGTCCATCCCTAACAACTTCAAATCAAAGGCAATCCGGTACAAATAATCTCCATTTATTCTTGTTATATTTATATAACCTACTCTTATATAAGGTGAATTTCTGATGTATAGCTTTATCACCTTCCTCTAATTTATCCTTAACCCTGATAATATCATCATTAATTCTCTAAAGTGCTGCCACGCAGTCAGTATTAATCGCAATGCCTAAACTCGGTGCATCATCAAAGGATTTTGACTTAAGGCGTTAGCTACCTGATTAACTCGCCCTTGCACATACTCTATTTTAAAATCGAACTCAGATATCCGCATAAATCATCTCACTATTCTGGGATTCAGGTCCCTTTTGCTTGCTATTTGTTTTAAACTATTGCAATCTGTCCCAATTATGAAAGATTTTCCTAACAAATATACTCGGAATTTTTCTAGCCCTACCACAATGGCTACCGTCTCGAGCTCTATCGATGGATATTTCAATTCTTCTTTCGAACACTTCCGACTATAAATGCAAATATTCATTATTCACTTGTTCTTGGTATAAAATCGCCCCTACTTCATTGAACTAACATCAGTGTGTACTTCGAATTTTGCATCTTGTTTATATAACGGTAATACCAGTTGTTCTGTCAACTTTCGTTTGATATTCTCAAATGATTTAATTTGCTCGTTACCCCACATAAATTTACAATCTTGCTTCAATAAATCTGTCAGCGGCTTGACTATCACGGTATCACGGCGAAATTCCGCACAAACCGCCTAAAATAGCTTGCCAAACCTATGAAACTTCTTACTTCTCGAACATCCGATGGAATTGGAAAATTCCTAACACTATCTATGTTCCTCGATCCTGGTTCGATTCCATTCTATGAAACTTCGAATTCAAAATAATCTATCTTTTTGTAAAAGAACCTACATTTACCCAAATTCAATGTCAACCCGGCATTCATAATTGAGATTAACATGATTTCTAATCTTTCTAACCCTTCGTCGATATTAACAGATGGAATAATTACATCGTCTAAATATGCCATAGCGATATTATATCAGACTACCTAAAACGTTATTTACTAGCTGTTGAAAAACGGCTGAGCTGTTACAGAGCACAAAGGGCATTCTTTTGATAATGTCCGTCCGGTGTTACGAATGCTGTCTTTTCCTTAGAAGACTGCTGGGCAGGCACCTGGTAATATCCACTTGCGAGATCCAACATAGTGAACCATTCGTTACCCTGCAATTGATTGATTTAATCATCGATAAGAGATATTGGAAAGTGGTCTTTTACGGTCCTACGATTTATGGCGCGGTAATCTACACACATTCGCACATCCCCATTTTTCTTACGCACTAAAACTATTGGACTTGCGTATGGAGAAATACTATCCTCTACTATATCGGCTATTTTTAAATCACGAATTATTTCACTAACCTTGTCCCTTTCTACCTCCGCTAACCTGTATGGTTTGTAAAGTATTGGAACCGCGTCATTCAAAATTATCTTCATGCTAGGTCTATTGGTACATCCAACCTGAAAAATATTCAAAGCGATCACATTTCTATATTTAAACAATAACACCAATAACTTATCTAGCTGTTCACCAAATAATTCCGTGTTGACTTTATCCTTAGTCTGCATTTTGTAGACGCTCATCGGTCCCACATAATTCGATACCATTTACTTGTTGTTCCGTAAATACTTCACCTCTGGTCATTTTAGCGTTATTTTTAATTACCAAATCGCCCTCGGTCTAATTTAATATTGGTAATATTGCTTGATCCTCTGTATTCGATTTAATGATACAACGCGGAATCAGCTCACCCATCTCTCTAATTCCATCTTCAATGCATAACTTCTTAACGGTTAATTCCGTTACAACTTTAACATTGCCAACATAATTCTTCGGAATGATCGTCTCTTCTTCGGCATACAAATCAACTTTTCTTTCAAGTAATTTCTCTACATCACTCTCACTGGTGAACACCTTTAGGCCACTTGAATCACTCAAAATGTGAATATGGTCTTGCTCAGGAAAATGATGTCCAACCAGCAAAGGAATATTTTGCGCACTATCATTTACTACCAATATTTCCACTTCGGACTCAATTCCATCGATTGTCACCGGTGATGTCAACACTCCAATGGGACACACCGTTCCCTCACCATAACACAGTGTCACACTCGATAGCTTTTTTTTAAATATGTCAACTTTAACCACTCAGCATCAGACTTCCTCAACAAAGTCGCCCCACTTCCCTTATCCACACAGTAGTCAATTTCTTTACTGTCACCAATAAAACGAAAGAAGATTCGAATTTAAGATGGTTTACCTTTTTATTTCCATCCACTTTCACGCTAACGCTCTTCGCATTAATTCCTATGCAAGCGTTTGCGAAATGTCCTTCCTTTTGACACTTAAGACACCTGAGTAATCAATTGATTTTTTCGACTTTTTATAGACAAATATATTAATTGTTCATGACATTCGCAATATTTCCAAAAGCCAGAAAGATCAATTGACCTTTTTCTCGACACTCTCGCTTTAAAGCAACGGAGATTACTGATATTCCCCAAATCTAGTTCAGGTCCACCACTCCGACTTTAACAACTTGGATTTGGTTGAAATTTCCTGTCAATATACTCGCTTACCTTTACCAACTCGCATAACAGTTCCAACGATTTATTATATCGACTCAATAATATCCCTCAAATAATCTCGAAAACGATCATTATTTAAATCACGCACTATCCACTTAATTATCCTGTCTTCTTCCATTCGAGCTTTGTTGCACAATCTCAGTTTTTGATTAGCTAGCGCTTATATAGTATGTCTGAGCGTCAAACATCAATTTAATTGACGATCTTAATACTGGAAAATAGTCAATTAACAATAATTTCCATTCGTTCCACGAAATAGGTGAATTTTGAAAACTACCCTGCCATAACGTGGAATTCCCTTCAGCCGCGCTAACCTCATCCCAATCATGGGACGGAACACATACGTATCACCATCCACAGGATCAAATTTCGGAAGGGTTTCTTCCATATTCGAAAAATATCTTGGTGTATGATCCATCACCGTTCGGTCATAACCCAACTTTTTGACAATAATTTTAGAACAGATGTCGTTTCCGTTCACACTCTTTTTTTCGGCCTCATAGCGTCCAACAGCACTACCATTCTCGTTCATGCTACCTCGGCAGCCTTGTTCACTCATTTTCGCACTTATGCTTAAGTTCATACTGCCCCAGATAACCCACAAAACATTTCCAATGCACTCTGCGAGCCTCAACTCACATATTCACAACTGAACTATTTCGCTCCAAAACCCGTCACAATCCTGTTCTGATCCCACTTCTGATAATTGATATAGTTTTCAAATAAAAAACTCAAACTAAAAGACTTTATTTTTAGAATTACTTTTTCACGTTTCTTTCCTTTATCTTACACGTCTGCTCTTCTCGGCTATGTGTACGTGTACTACACTTCATCTCTCATCATTCGGTTTTTCAGTGCAACATCAGATATGAAAATCTTCTTTGTAGCAGTGTAGGTAACTTCATCGTTTACTAAAAATTCAAGATTACAAATTTAAATACGTATTTGTGTATGCACTTTTAACCAGGGCGGTGGAGTCGGAGCCGGAGCTTTGTGGAATAGACAGACTCCGGCTCCGGATTTTTTTTGCTTACGTAGCCCAATTATTTATATAATATGCATTAGCACAATTCAAATTGGAACTCAAAATCGGACTAGCCGAAGTTAGGGTTTCTTCTCGAAAAATCTTCGTTTTTTTTAAAGCCTAGTACGCTGTTCAACAAAATGCAATTTTCACTGGTCTCCAAAAAAATAGGAAGATAAATCTGACGTGAAAATTTAGTTTTGACGAGTTTCGTAAATATTTTAGTGCGTACAATTTCATGTTGTCTCTGACAACGTATTTTATACAATAAAATTCACTTCGATCCTCAAAGCGCTAAAACTCAAACGAAATTGTCAAAATTTATCTTCACATTTATCGTCCTGTAGCCTTATTCTATAAAAAATAAGATAGTGTTTACACGTGATAAACAGTGAACGAAAAGAGAATCGAAAAACAATTTAATGTAATTTTAGTAAAAAATCACAAAGTTTACCCGTTTACACATTATCTTATTTTTTACAGAATAAGGGTGCAGGAAGATAAAAATTAAGTGAAAAATGTGTTAGATAAAATAGAGACATCAGTATTCTGATATTAAAACTCCCATTTCGCTAGCTAAACTGCGCATTACAAAATGAAGTTCAGCGGTGAAATTTTCAGTTTCGTTTCCGCTTGTGTCATTTTTATATGAGAAATTTGATTTCACTTCAGCAGCGTACCGGGCTTAACTCTCGAAATCTCGCGAAATTTAAGTCGAGATACTCGTAGAAAGTCGAGAAGTCGAGAAATTTGGGTTAAGCACGCAAATCTCATTAAGTATTTTGTCATCACATTTCACGGAAAATTACTGATGTTAAGCCAAACAAAAAATTTCAAAGAAAAACATCAAGAAGAATTAACAGGGACTTACTGAGCCTGACAAATTTCAAACATGTAACCTTGCATTCGGTAATAAATCAATAGAAACGTAATAGTTAAAGCGCCGCAGTAAATAAAATAAAAAAATATCAGCTCTTGGCATTGAGCCGACGCCTTTGTAAATTGACACCGAGACACTATCGTCCAGCTACTGCTTGCTTGCCAAATATCCACAGTTTTTTAGCACATAAATAACAGCGTTTCACGGAAATGAAAACCCTATTTGCTTTACACATAGGAAGATATATTTTTGATTTCGGCGAGGAGCTGGGATCAGAGTTGGAGCCGGAGTTGGAACCGGAGCTGTAGCCGGAGTCGGAGCTGGAGTCGGAGCCGAACATTTTTGCATTGTTTCAACAATTAATTTTATCTAAGTTTTGATTTGTAAGAGAATTTCCTTCCTCTTTTTTGTGTTTTTTAATTTTTAGTGTATTTCGTCGATTTTACATATTACATATTTACGTATAAATTGGGTGTGTGAGTATGACTCCGCCCTTTTTTGTTAAAATAAAACACATATGCTTGTTTAGAAAATGAAAGGTTTATTTATTGCAAGTATGCTCCCTCTCTGAAAAATCTTGGTCTTTGGAGGCGATCCAATCATTAAGCCAATTTTTGATCTCTGCGCGAGAACTGAACCGCTCGCTGTTCAGAAAGAGACGACTGAATCGACTGGAATAAGTAGTAATCTGAAGGAGCTTTGTCTATTTTTCATCTCCAGTAACTGTCCGATGCAGAAAACCTTTTCTTTGTTGTCTTTGAATCAGTATTTCACAAATGGGTTTTCGACGTTCAAGGTCTCTTTCTTTTAATTCATGTGGAACCCAGTTGTTAGCTTTTTGAACCATTCCGATTGTTTGTAAACGTTTTGCAATAGTTGATCGATCAACATTTAATGCTACAGCCAATTCTGATTGTGTTTGAGAAGAATCTTCAGCCAATAACGTTTCCAATTCAGCATCTTCAAATTTTTTGGGTGGTTTTCCATGCTCCTTATCTCCAATGCCAAAATCATCATTTTTAAATCGTCGAAACCATTCTTTGCACGTTGTATTCGATAGAGCATGCTCACCGTAAATTTCCACAAGCAAACGATAAGTTTCCGCTGCACATTTCTTTCCAATAAAATAATGTAATAAAACTTCCCACAAATGATGTTTATTTGGAATAAAATTCGACATTTTGAAAGAGTTAAAAATATTATTTGTTTACACTTCAACCAAATGACGTATAATGCGGTTGAAAGCTGACATCAAGTACTATAGAATACAAGTATTGCGCATTTATAGTTTACGTAAGCAGTAAAAATAACGACACCAATTGAGAAAGGGCGGAGTCATATTCACACACCCAATAGATAAACATTTTTTATTAAGTTGTTCAATTAAATATCCATGGCTTAAATCTGTGGCATACAATGTGCTGTTCGCTCATTTACAGATTCAAGAAGAAGCAATCCACACAGAAAAATTTTTAAATTTCCTTCGAACAAAAAGTTATTTAAGGTTTGTGTTGACAAATGTGGCTTATTGAAGGAAACCAATTTACCGAAAAGGCTTGTTGTTTGTGAAAAACATTTCGACTCGAAATTAATCGGCAAGCGCAAACTAAAACCAAAATTTATACCAGAATATTATTTATATTATCCCTATTTAAAAAGCAATATCGAAATACCGGAATGTTTCCAAAATATAAAAGTTTACGACACCAAGCCTAAATGTGATGTAACGATGATTTTCTCGTTCGATGAATGTAATAAAATATCTCCAACTGCTAAAAGTAGTCAACAAGAAAATATTTCATCATCTTGCAGTAATTGTTTTGTAAATAAAAAAATTGCTTTTACTACAAACAAAAATTGGAAAAATCACTAAAAACTATAAAAACCTTAGAAAACAAAGTATTTCTTGAAGCAAAAAAAAAATTCTTTTAAATATCATGTAGATGCTCTTACCACCAAGATAAACCAACTGCGTAAAATACACTTATACATATCCGATAGATTCACTACACAATTTAAGCCCGGCTGCAAAGGAATTTGGCAAAAGTATTTTATCGAAGAAGGCAAAGGAATGGCCAATCGAACAGAAAAAATTGCCCAACAAATTTATTTTCAATCCCCAGGGGCCCTATTCTCGAATTCCACTTCCATTTTTCACATGCGGACGTCTGTCAAAATTCATCAAAACATTCGGAAATTGTATTTCGTATATAAAACACATGAGGCTGCTATAGGGGTAGTTGTTTATTTGTGTAACCCGTTTAAAATCGAACGCGTCGTTCGAAGTTTTCGTTTGCATGTGTAATATATGAGGGCTTTAAACGATCGACTGAAATACTTTGCTGTTTGCCATTAACATCTATTATGAAATATTTTCTTAGGCGTCGTACGATTTTGAATGGTCCGTCGTATGGTGGTTCTAGTCCAATACGTGGCCGATCAATTCGGATGAAAACATATTCCCAGTCCTTGAGGGAGGCAGGTAAGTATATATAAGAATCTTTAGGGACTCTTGGTGGTGTTGGCTTCAATATTCGAACTTGGTCTCTCAATAGCTGTAGAAAATTAGAACTATTTGAAATAGATTTATTTGAACTAGTTACAAAAATGTCACCTGGAACCCTAATAGTTTGGCCATACACTAGTTCTGCTGCACTACATTTAAGATCATCTTTTATCGCTGTTCTCATGCCTAATAGAACAAAAGGGAGTTCGTCTGACCACTCTTTCAAATTTCCACGAGCTCTTAGTGAATCTTTGAGTTGCCGATGTACACGTTCGATTAATCCATTGCTTTCGGGATGATATGCTGTCGTTCGAACTCTATCACTACCTAAGATTTTTAATAATTCTTTAAAAATGTGAGACTCAAATTGGGATCTTCTATCAGTTGTTATTTCCAGCGGACACCCGAAACGTGCAACATATGATTCGATAAAAGCCTTAATAACAGTCGAAGTTGTGCTGTCTTTAATTGGAATAACTTCCGGCCATCTGGTAAATCGATCTATTATCGTCAATAGATAACGGAAACCCTTAGAAGGAGGAAGTGGTCCTACCAGATCCATATGAATTTTTTCAAATTTGCAGTTTGGAAGTTCAAATTTTCCAATAGGCGATTTTATATGCCTGTGAATTTTAGACCTTTGACAACTTAAGCAGGATCTGGCCCATTTTCCAACGTCTAAATTAAGTTTTGGCCAAAAAAAATTTTCAGCCATTGCCTTACGAGTTGCTTTAATTCCTACGTGTGATAATCCGTGAATATTTTCGAAAATTTCATTGCGCATTGGCAATGGTATATAAGGACGTATTTTTCCGGTAGATGTTTCACAGTATATTTGACCATCGAAAGTGTCTTTATTCTCCAAAACCCAGTTAGATTTCCTTGGTCTATCTAGTAATAGTTTTAATTCGTCGTCGTCATGTTGACATTGAACTAATTTTTTTAAATTACATCCTGTTAAATGTATTGAATTAATATCATCAATTCCCGGTCTGGAAAAATAATCTGCGACAATGTTTGATTTTCCTGCTAAGTACTGAATATTGCTTGAGAATTGGGCGATAAATTCCATATGCCTTGTTTGACGAGGACTTCGCTCAGTTCGCGAATTCAACGCTGTGGGAAGGGGTTTGTGATCCGTTAGTATTAATAGATTGCGTCCTTCCACAAAATGTCGAAAATGTTTGACAGATAGGTAAATTCCGAGCAATTCACGATCGAAAGCTGAATAACGGGTCTCGGCGGGTTGCAATTTTTTTGAATAAAATGCCAATGGCTTCCAGCCAGAGAGTTCTTGGTCAAATTGCTGAAGTACGGAACCAATAGCAATATTAGAGCTATCTGTGGCAATACAATATTTGGTGTTGTTTGGAAAAGATAATAAAGTAGCTGAAGCTAGTTTTAATTTAGCTTCTTCAAAAGCGTTCTTGCATTCACTTGGCCAACTAAACTTGTGTTTTTGTTTACCTTGTTTAATCAATACGGTGAGATGAGCATATATTGTGGCAAGGCAATCAGCGAGATTTGGCAAAAACCGATTATAAAAATTGATCATTCCAAGAAATTTTTGTATCTGCTTTGTCGTTGATGTCGGTTCAGGCAGAGCTAGAATAGCCTCTATTCTATCTTTGGTTGGCAGGATTCCTTTAGCAGATATATTATGACCAAGAAAATCGAGTTCTGATGCGCCAAAAATACATTTAGTAGGTTTTATTTTAGCATCGTAAGCATTCAACTTTTCAAAAACCTGTTTCAAATGTGATATATGTTCAGCTTTAGATTTACTGGCGATTAAAATATCGTCGATATATACATATGCAAATGGTAAACTATTCAAAACGCGATCCATAAACCTTTGAAATGTTTGAGCCGCGTTACACAAGCCAAAAGGCATCCGCTTGAACTCAAACATTCCAAAAGGTGTAGTTATGGCTGTTTTATAAATATCATCATCTGCAATAGGTATATGATGGTATGCGCGTATTAAATCTATTTTTGAAAAATATGTACATCCATCTAAATTCATGGTAAAGTCATGCAAATGAGGCAATGGATACCTGTCAGGAATTGTACAATTGTTTAGTAGACGAAAATCGCCACAAGGCCTCCAATCATTGTTATCTTTTTTTCTGACCAGATGAAGTGGTGAACTAACGGATGAGCTAGAGGGTTGACAGATTCCTAAATCCATCATATGCTGGAATTACGATTTAGCTATTTCAAATTTTATTTTGTCTAACCGACGAGGACGTGAAAAAGGAAGTTGTCCTGTTGTATGTATATTATGAACCACATTATGTTTTATTGGTAAATTAAAATTTGGTGGTGAAATAAGCGCAGGAAAATCTTTAATTATATTACCAAATTCGTCAGAAAAAGAAAATAATCTTGGGGTAGTTGTGTCGACATGAGTTACGAAACCATTAACTCGCAATGTAGTATTGCCATCCAATACTCTTTTATTTTTTAAATCTACTAGTAAATTAAAATTTGATAGGAAGTCAGCACCTATTATGGGATGATTGACTTCGGCAACTGTAGACCCAAATCAAGTTTAAGTAATTTTGACCCATAAGTTTTAATATGTGAGCCGTTTGCCGCAATGAGGTGAAATTCATTATTTATCTTATGATCTATAAAATATTTACGCGGGACAACAGAGATGTCTGCACCCGTATCAATTAAAAAATGCATTTTTAAATTTTTGCATTTAATGAATAAGCGGCGGCATTGATCTAAACTACTAGAAGCCGCTATTTTAGTAGTTGAAATTATTTTTTTGAATCATTGGGATAACTACACGGTTTTACGCATCTTCGAGCGTTATCCTTGTATTTGTTATGGTAAAAGCAGAAAGGGTATTTTTCAACTTGCTTCTGAGAAAGCGTTTTACTATTCTGTCGATATCGGTAACGATGATTTGGATAATGGCTGTATCCGTTATTATAACCAGGAGATCTATTACGGGATGATGACCTTTCTCTAGGTCTATAATTATTATTGTTGAAATTCAACTCTCGAAATTTCCTGTTGATAATTTCTTCAATCTGATTAATATTAATAATATTTGATTCCGTTTTAGAAACCGTTTCATTAACTTGAGACGTTGTATTCATTTCTTGAATTTTATCAGCTAATGTAATCTTAGTTTCATTGTTTTCAGTCGAGACTGCTAAAATTGATTTGGTAGTAGTTGGTAGACCGTTGTACCAAATTTGCATTAACAAATCTGCATTGACCACTGCACTAGTTCCAGCTATGGTTTGAAGTCGTCGATAATATTGAGATAGGAAGTCATCTCCTATGGCTACTCCATCCAACAACATACGTATTCTGCGATTTTCACTTTCAGTGAACCTCGACAGAATTGTATTTTTAAGTGTGGTATATTTCTCATCAGTTGGTGGTTTGTTGATAAGATCTTTGATGGTCATTAAAACATCTTCAGGAAGAGAAGTTAATATGTGGTGATATTTCAGTTCGCTAGATTTAATATTGTTGATGGCAAATGTAGCTTCAACAAGCGCGAACCATGTGGTAGGGCTACTATGGCAAAAACTTGGCATTCGTACTTTAGCAATTATTTCAGCCGATGGTTTTGCTTTTGCTTCGACTCCGCTTTCATTATCGGACATTTTGATTTTTAATATTTCAACTTTGAACTAACACTAAATTTAATAAAAATCAAACAAACCCCCCAAAAAAAAATATATCGAATTTGAATTAATATTGAATGATTATAGGGTTCACTAAAATATTTTCACAAAATAGTGAAATAATACTTATAAAATAATAAATTCTAAACTAAATACTCGTAACACTAAAAAAAAATTGTTTATTAGAATATGTATTGTTGAAAACGAGGTTAAATTATTTACCTCAGATCAAATCATTAAAAAAAAAATATATATATAATTTAAATGTAATGGTAGTAATTATTAATTACCGTTTATTCCGTTGCAGTAATGGTTTACCAAAAATTACTTAACCTTGATAATCCGATCGTAACTGATTGTACATATCCAATTGTCCCGTGGTGGGTGAGAAACAGCAGAAGTATTTTGTATGATTCAGCATTCAGCTATACCGTAATATCTTCTTGAAGAACTTACTGCTTTTGTTGCCGATTGTGCTCAACAGAAAAGTTTAATTATTGTTCCTGTTTAATTGATTTCCATGCTCTAAATTCTTGAGCGCACTGTAGTATCGTTGATTACACGTACAAAGATGTATTGTTGATTACACGTACAGAGTTGTATATTCGTTTGTGTAGCAAACGACATTAAGAAAAATTACTATAATTTTTACGATTATAATTTGATCATCCGACTTATTTAACGGATGATCCACATCGTGGTCACCAATATAGGGGTAGTTGTTTATTTGTGTTCTTATGATTTTAAATAAAAGAAGCACGCACAATTTTAATTAATTTTATTTTTAATTCATCTTATGTTTTCTATATTTTTATTCACAATATTTATTACAATTAAAATGTTTTTGTTTATTATTTATTTGTTAATACAAATAGTTTTTATAATTTCAATTAACATAATCTTTATTGTTTTATATTTTTGTGAACCATATAATTATTTAATAATATATTTGTAATCTTGATTTGATGACAACTGATGACAACTGAACTGGACTATATTTTGAAAATATAGTTTTTCTTTCTGATTTGTTTAATAAAACCGGTAATATTAAAAACCGATGAATTAGTGTATTGCAAAGCAAAGCAATCACTACAAGGCATGGACATTTTCCTATATGGGGAATTTCTTCCACATGCTTATACCTATTCGGAAATATTCCCTTAGTACCGAAAAAATTCAATTTTTATGAATTTTTACAGATGTCCAGCATGATATGACGTTAATAAAATATCTCAAACCAGGTTTAAATGAATCCATTCTGTTGGGATTGCAAAATGAAGTAGCGGAAATGAATAACAGGTCAAAAAAAATTATCCTTTTTTTGATGAAGTTGCCATTCGTCAGGACTTTGAGTATGACCATGTTTGCGATGTTGTTGTCGGTTTCTTAATGTTGATGTGCGACCGAATCGTTCGAATCGTTCTTTTTATTTTATCGAGAAAATTGATAGAACATTCGACAATTTAAATAGCAAACATTTGTTTAATTCAAATCCCCAAGAATGTGGCTTGAAACTAAATAATTTGCTTGATACAAATTTTAAAGAAATGTTGGAATATTTTGAAAATATTAAGCCATGTACAAAAAAAATATATACTGTTATGACATACGTCAGACAATTAGAGGAATTTGACTACTTTCGTCGCAACTTATTGAAAACAAGAAGACAGATCACATTTTGATGTCTAGACTCAATCCAAATCCCATTGAGAATTTCTTTGGTTTATTAAGACAGCATGATGGTAACAGCAATAAACCGTCGGTCCACAAATGAAACCACCTTGCCGGAAAGATTATGACAATGAAATTTTTAGAAACCTCATTTTTGACAAATTGCGAACCAGATGATTATGAGATGCTGTTAACAGAGTTTTCCACGTCGCTTGCTGAAGCATACTGTATCTCAAGTCCTGAACTAGAAATAAATTCTGGTGGTACATGTAACACTGTTGAAAATGAGAAATGGAATACTATTGTATTGGAGACTTCGTGCGATATTGAGCCTGAAACTCTAAATGATTCATGGTGTAGCCGAACATCATGTAGCCGAATTATGTACAATGGGGAATCAACATTTAGGTTGAAACATAATTTGTTTGAATTATTTACGTATTTAAAGATTTCTGTAAAATGTTTGGAATATACATATAATTGTTAGAAATGTATAACAGGAAGAAATGTAATCAGGAATTTTTGGAGAAATACAGGTGATTATTAAATTCTTATAATCAAATTTTTAAATTATCATTTTCATGTATGTACGTAGATTATTCGTGATAAAATATTTATTTGAAAATTTAAATAGATTAAACTTTTGGTGAGAACCGAACTCCAAACCAAAAATAAATCAATGGACTTGGACAAAGGTCCGATTGCGAGAAGAAGACTAAAGGCTAACGAACGAAATTGAGATGGTTGACAACATAAAGTCAAAGGCCTTTAGCGAGCATTCATGAAAAGAGTACAGAATCATATCGTCTTCGTATTCGACAAGAAATCGTTGGACAGGGAATCATTCATGCTTCTTCTTCTGCTGTGACAGACACTGGATATCCATAGAATAGACTTTGTACTATTTGGTACTCTTTGGTCAGAGGTGAATGCATAGACCCTGACTTATTACTGAAGTACAACGCACACAGAAATGTAGAAGTCACAGATATAGAAACCGATGAAAATGCTCGACAGTATCTCTACACGGATATTCCATATAATTATGTTTATGTACATGATAAATGGAATAAGCGGCAAAAAGGCGGCGGAAAAATTGTTGCCCGCAGGTATACGGTGAGTATCAAAGACAGAGGCATTCCTACTTACATATTCTACTTCTTCATGTGCGTGGTGCAATCAACTTCGAATCATTAGGAACAGCATATGAAGTAGTTTATCAAAATTTCAAGGCAGAAGCAATAGCACGACGACTTGTTTAACTGATGGTCTTACCTACTTAACGCCTAAGCAATTACGTGAAATGTTCACTTACAATCGCATATTTTGTCAACCTGCTCAGTCTCTCAAACTTTGGCAAGATCATTTTGTTTGCGCAACCGGAGACCACACAAAGATTCCTGAAAATAAACAAAACAAACCCACAAAGAACCAATGAAGGAAATTAATTCCAGCTGTTTACTTATCTGAATCACAGCTGATCATCACGAATTTCATCTCCAGTTCGTTGTTCGTTCATCATATCCACAATTCAACCCAAGTTACCTGTAAGCTGTAATTATAATCATACTACCTTGATCAACAAGTTCCCGGAATAACCACCGTGTGGCGCTCCCATCGTTCCGATTTGAGTTCTGTTTTTTTTGTTAAGTTGGTACATCTGTTGTTGATATTCCCTCTAAATCTTAGCGTCATAGCTGGACTTTTTCAAAAGTTACGTAGTCAAGAGTACATCTATCTCTGTGTGTGTTGGCGATTATTTACAATTTTAGAAAGTATTTACAATTTTAGACATGATTTGCGAGGCTGAATCCGATCCCACATTCATCAAAAGGATCATTATTGCAGACGAGACGTGGGTTTATGAGTATGACACGCAATCCGGACATCAGGCAAGTGATTGGCGTTCACCAAAAAAAAACCAAGTCGTTTTCATTCAAAAAAGAAGGCAATGCTCATGGTTTTCATGGATTACAACGGTAGTGCATCATGAATTTTTGCCAGAAGGCCAGACCGTAAACAAAGAGTATTATTTGGGCGTTATGAGACGTTTGCGTGAAGCAATTCGCCGAAAGAGACCAGCATTGTGGGCAGAAAACTCGTGGATTTTGCACCATGATAACGCACTGTCACACAGTGCCATCATTATTCGTAATTTTTTGACGAAAAATGCAACAAATACCATCCAACAGCCACCGAATTCACCTGATTTTCCTCCCTGTGACTTCTTTCTGTTCAATCGAGTTAAAAAACCATTACGGGGAACACGTTTCAGCAGCCGAGAGGAAATAATGGAAAAATCGCCAACACACACAGAGATAGATGTACTCTTGACTAGGTAACATTTGCAAATGTCAAGCTATGACGCTAAGATTTAGAGGGAGTATCAACAACAGATGTACCAACTTAACAAAAAAAACAGACACGGTGGTTATTCCGGGAACTTGTTGATCAAGGTAGTATGTCAATTTCTATTCTTAAATTAATACCCAAATTTGCATTATATAACTTACATCTTTACCTCTTTATTATTTTGACAGCATAATTATTTATTTACACTCATTTGACATTTTTAAAAAGAAAATTTACTTACTCCATAATGGCGTACAGAGACATCTGCCTCGTGATAGATTCATGATAAAATACTGACAATTAAAGTAATTAATCATTTCAATATCAAAAGGTAGATGTCATTAGAACATAATTGTCAAATTTGTATAAATTTGTAAATTTAGAAAATGTGTTTCTTTTTTTGGTCTTCTGGAAAAATTTCTCGAAGTGTTCACACCTAAAATAAATAAAAGAAATTGAAAACTTAAAGTCTAAATAAAGTTAAAACGTGTTTTGATTTATTACCTGAATACCTGGACATCCAAACCACCGCATCGTTAATATTACCACAGCTCTCTACCCGGACACGGACAAAACTATTAACAACACTTTTGGATTCAACACTAATTTGAAAACGGAAAATACCGCAACGAAATCAGAACACGGCGCTCACAAGTGAACAGTGAATCACCCGAATTTTTGAACCATCAAAGAAGTTTCCCCAAGAAGTAACGAGTGGCATAGAAATCAACGCGGCCCGTCGAGCACTACTTATCCCATATACACATTTAGACAATTTGACACTTGACTATTTACGATAAAGCTACATCATTCAATAAGGCGCTTCATGACATAAATTTCATTCTTAATTAACATGGAATTTTGTGTCTAACTGTTCGGTTACCAGTGCCGCAAGAAAATCCTCTTTAAGAAGAAGTCTATGATCAAGCTGAAGAAGGTCGACAAGCCGATGAACAAATCGCGAAGCTCAATGAAGCCCAAACCAATCCATTTATCAAAATAATGATAACAGTAGAGAACATGCGTGAAAAGCAGAAACTCTTTTATCATAACGGACGCAGTCAAGACTGTAATTGGCGAAATTACAATGCTGCCTAAACACGGACTTCACTGCATCGACCAATTGCTTCGTGAAGTTTTAGTTGTCGGCGCAAAAGTTTTAGTTGTCGGTGGCGAATTTCGTCAGACATTGCCAATAATACAAGAGGAATGGGCACAGAAATTATTAGCGTTGTATTAAATATAGCCCATTGTGGAGACTCTTCGATCAACTGAAGATTTAATATTCAGCATTTTGATATCGGCAACATTCAGCAGATATCCATTAAGGATTTATCAAAAAGAGTCGCCGTTGCACCAACAAATGCACAAATGATTGAAATGAATCGAAAAATCATTGCATGAAGCGTACACATACCACAGCGCTGATTCCATCGTGACTGAAGATCCAAATGATACTCTTAATTTCTCTACTAAATTTCTCAATGATCAAACTCCATCTTGTATGCCACCTCATGTGCTTCTTCTGAAAAAAGGTGTAATTATCATGCTTCTGAGAAACATCAACCCGAAGAAGGGATTGTGTAATGGAACTCGATTAATTATCGACTGATCCCTCGAATTGATCACGCACCGTCGAAAACTACTCTTCCATTTATCTTGCGTCGCACGCAGTTTCCTATCATTCCTGCCTATGCAATTACCATCAACAAGTCGCAAGGCCAGTCCTTTGATCGCGTTGGAATTTCTTTAAAGAGCGCTGTGTTCGCACATGGCCAACTTTTCGTTGCTCTCTCAAGATCATCTTACTAGCGACATTGAAGCAAATCCGCAGCAAGGACCATTACTTAATGAATTAAGACAATTTACTCGCAATATTCCCAAGTAACAATTTGATAAGTAAGTTGTCCTAGACAGTAAAAACAAAGCTGTTACAACGTCGTGAAATCAGAAAAATTACACAAATTAGTTATAAATGTTAAATAGATATTCAATAAGTTTTTAAAACATTGTGGCAGTGACAAAAAAGCTAATTAGCTTAAGTAGGTATGTAAGACATTCCAGCAGGGATTTTGGTATACGCCATAAAGCTAAACAGTCGGGAGAAAAGCAATTTTGCTGTGGTAATCAACTAAACAAGTATGACAGCTATAATACTTTATTTATTTTATTGTGTAATTTTCAAATATATTTGCATTTAATCAAAATTATGTTAAAATAACAAAATAATTAGAAAACAGTCTAAAAGAAATTTATAAGTAATTTTAGAGGTGGAAAAGGGTTTTTCGGCTATGATTATTTACGGATACAAAAATCCAATATGCTGTGCGGTCTAGTTTTTCGCTTTATTTTATAATTTTGCATATTTATTTATTTATTATTTATAATAATTGTAAATAGTGATGTGGTATCTTGCAAATGAGTCTTGCCAAATGCTCTGTTTGAAGGGGCATCATGCAATTTACTAGTGCCAGTTGATGCGGATGGGTGTAACGTAACAGTAAGGTTTGGTGGTTTTTTCATTGTTTTTTTGCGACTATCGATTACATCTTGCACCGAAGGAATATTTGATAAATCTTAATTTAAAAAAAATTCATTAAAAAATTAACAAAATAATTTGCTTTACTTGCATTACTGCGTAATGCATTATTACTTTTCTGCATTTCTTTTCATCGCAGCGGCCCTCTTCGGAAGTGGCTCCTGCTTCTAACCTTTCCACACCCTGTACTGCCAACTGATACTCCGAATATTTGGCGAGCAAGCGTGCCGGTTTTGAGCACCATGAATTGTCGGCTTTTTGCTCTGTAACCCTTGATATTTGAGGAACTGTTTGGTGTCCGGTGGATGACGAACGATACCATTATCTTCGTTTCCTTCAAACCAGTACGCCGGACACAAACAATTCCTTCTTGCTTACAGTTTCAAGAACACAGAAAACCTCATAATCATAACCAACCTAGTAAATAATACTCTTATAATATTAAATAAACTTAACGTCACTAGAAAAAATGATTTCGTAGCAAACACTTACCATTATTAAAGATAAAATATACTGTTTCAGTAATTACCGCGTTAATCTGACAATAATGTTGAATAACAAATTAGAGAAATCCAACCTGATATGCCAATTGGTTTGGAAAAGAAAACACTGCTTAACACATAGCGAAATTTATATGAGTAAACTAAACGTGGATAAAAAAGGCAAATTGCTTAACACACCGCAGAATCTATATGTGTACTATAGGTAAATTTATAACTAAAACAATGTTGCTAACCATCAAGCAGATATTTCCGCTTTTAGACGGAGCACAGAAAACAAGAATAATAAATAGAAAATTATTATTTGCTCTTGTACTCTTTGCACAGATTTACGTTTTTTTAAGTTGTTTATAATATTATAGGTGTATGTGCGTTAACGGTTTTTATTTGCGTAATTCAAACACTTCAGTTAAATATTTATGTGAACAAAATTGGGCAAAATTATGAGACAAAATTTAATTGTCGCTTTAACTGGTCGAGAAAATTTGTTTCCCGTGTATTTTTACGATTAAAACTCACAAGCAAAGTCATATTTTCCCTGTCAATATTTCATAAAATATTTATGACATAATATATTATTGAAGTATATAAAACATAATTAAAATGACATCATTAAAATTGTTGATGTACATATAGAAATATGTTTTTTACCAATCATTTAGCAACAAATTGTTATTGTTACAATAATTTCCAAAATAATAGCTCTTTAGTTATTTCAGAATGTTTTGCTATTTTGAAACCGATTCCCTTAACTAAGTGTTTGCTGCAAAAACATTAATTTTTCTTATGTAACTATTTTGCGTAAAGCACAGCGAAACTGCAAATATAATTTTTTTGCTATTTGGGAACCTATAGTTTTAAATAAATCAAACTGCTGTCTCAAAAGTAATTTACCATTTATTACGATTTTGCTATTTGACGTTGCTATACCATATCGGCAAGCAAACTACGGTTACCATTTTTGCTGTTATTACGTCGACAAACCAATAAACTGACATTTTTGGTTATTTTTTAAGAAGTTATTATAACTAAATTGCTGTGAATTTTAGATGACATAACGTTTTGACAACTCCAAATTGTTACTTGGGTTGTATATACCGAAATAATAAATAAATATTAATGCTACATTGTTTGAACATTCAAAAAACGTATTTTTCCCTATTTATCTAATTTTATTTTTGAAATCAGCTCATATACATTCTGACAAAAAAGTAGATGGAAGTACATTTAAATTTTTTTTTCCTAGATTGGTAGGACTGTCTTTTATTATGATGCAAACTTTGAGCGCGATCTGTCCACCAGTTGGTTAAGTCAGCCTACCTCATTAGTGCGCGGCCACTTTTACCATGAACGAAATTAATGAACAAAGAGTTTGTCTTAAATTTTGTGTTGCAAACGAAATTTCTTGTGCTGATGCGAAAAAAGTGACCGGAATTATGGGGAAAAAATCGTGGATTTTACACGCGCCATCACACTGAGCTTAGATTGTGTATGAATATAAGGCCAACCTCTAAATAATGTACCTTCAATCAACTACCACAATCGCCTGATTTAGCACCAGGTGACTTTCCTGTTTCCCAGACTCAAATTGCTACTCTGTGGAACCCGTTTTGACTCCATTGAAGCCATAAAACAAAATTCGGCGCGCGAACTGAAGACCCTCCAGGAAATTGCCAGTTAAAAAATGTTTCGATGGTTGGAAAAACGCTGGCATATGTGTTAATTCTCGCACGGGGAATACTTTGAGGGCGATAAGAGAGAGATGTCAGTGTGCCCATCATTAGGACCCTTCCTGTAGAAAAAATTAAAATTTTTATATACAAATTCCGTTCTAGGACGGGTTAATTACCCCTATAGTTTTAGTATAATGAGATTAACATTTTTCTCGTCTTTGCAACTATATGTTTAAATTGATTTGTTCTTTTTGTCGGGGTGAGAACCATTATAAGTGTAAATCTAGTCGAATCTAATTTGATCAGGGCGTTTGTAGATTAAGGAACCAATTAATTTGGCAAAAATCAACCTTATGAACTGATTTTAGTTAAAACCCATATTCTGAGGTTTCTAATGACCAACCTAGAAACGAAATGATTCATTGTGATAGAATCGTTGACTGCAATAACTCAAGTAACTCAAAATATGTTGTATAAAAAAGAAGAACAAAATGATTGAGGAGCTGCAAGTGAATACCAAACTTGAAGCGCTTCCCCAATTAAGAGTGGTTCAAAGCATACATCGAGGAGAATAGGAAGGCCTAGGCTTGACATAGACGAACATGATACTATTGAAATGGTGACAGTGACATACGATTCATCTATGTATGGTATGTGTTAATCCTTCGTCGCTTATCAAAGCGTACACGAGGGCCGCAATCCACGGTGCTTCGTGTTTAAAAAACAGTTTTATCTTTATCATGTACAACATGTACAATAGCCACTGACCACGAAAAAGGTTGCAATTTTGTGGAAAAAACCCCACCATATAACAAAATATTGTAGAGCGACGAAATATGCATTAAGAAGGTAGGGATATTCAATATCCAAAATTTACACTATTGGACGGGTCTAAATCTAAAAGTGGTGCGTAGCAGTCATTTCTATTGGAGTGAACATGTGACCGGGAATAGTTGTTGAAAAGTTTATTGGTCTATTTGTACTACCAAGTCGGATCAACGGGGGAGTCTATCGAGGTTTCCTCTAAAATAACTTGGATAGCTTATGTAACACAAAAAAACAAAAAACACTTCTAAACAAAAAAACTAAGAAAAATGCATCCCACTTTTGAAGATGTTCTCATCTAAAAAAACATATAAAAAAATCCCCAAATGACAATGTCCCGGGTGCAGTTCCAATTATAATTACGTTAGTTGAGTTGTATCAAATCTAGTTGTACAACAAATGAACGTAAAATTCTATTAATTACGGACCGTATTTTCATTTACGTTTGTTTATGAATTTATTTCTGCACATCAAAGTGTGGGCTCAAGTTTCATTTCATAAGCGTAAATACATTTCTCTCTTTTTGTTATTGCACACGCGATTTTTGTCAAACGTCTGTACATACTTTTCATTTTTTTTTGGGTTTCTTTAGCGTTTATTCACCTGAGGCTACTTGAAACCAAATTAAATTTAATTTTTTTTTTGTTGTTTTGTGGGCAATTTGGGCAGTTCATGTGTTTACATATTGAACGAAAACGTGCCGAAAATTTGCAATTTTTGCATAATCGCTAATAACCAATGAAGTATTGGAGGGTGTAAAAATGCGTTTTTTCGGTTAATTGGTCAATGTGGAAAATAATTTTACTTTTTTGTTCAATCAGCAGGAGAATTGTATAAAAACCTCGCCAATGTTTTATGGGGGGATTCATTCAGATTTTTTGATTACATTGAGTTAGACAAGTTTGGTTGATTCACCGCGGGGAGCGAAATTTTTTTTTTTATTTTAACCCTTACTAAACGGCAAAATAAAAAAACATTACAGACGGCAGAGTCCCCCGGGTGATATTTATAGTTTATACACGTAATGTGTATGGCCTGAAAGAGAGTGAGAGAAAATTATAAACGAAAAAGTATTATAACGGCAAATTGTGTAGCCAAACATGTTTTTGCGTGTTTATATGATAGATTGTGATTTGTTTTCTTTCGTTGCGACACATAACATTATTCAATTTGATCGTGAGAGATGCACAGTTAGGACGAGTTTTTACATTAGCACATACATTTATCGAACAAATAGTGGGTGTATTGTTAAAAAAAATGTCAAAGAGAAGTCATTCGGCGATAGAAGCAAGTAGTGTGAATGAGCCATCCGGTAGTAATGTTGTAAGTATTAGTGAAACAAGATCTGGCCAGGATTTGCCTTTCAACAGGCATGGAGTATTGGATTTGACAAGGTTTGTGTATACTATATTTCGTTTTATTTAGAATGTTTTTTGCAATATACTTTTGTTGATTATTAGATTGACTGATGACGATTTGGAAATGTTGTACGTTGATGATGATGGTGGTACCATTGAAAGTGATACCGACGATGATGATTGGGTGCCGAATGGTCATGCATCCGATGAAGAATTGGAAGATTATGCAGTAGAATACAATGCCACTGTTGAGGACGACGCGAATATTGAAGAGGATGCAGATGTGGATTCGGATGCTGCTGAGGATGTATCACTGACTGCAAATTATATGGCTCCACGCTTGAACGAATTACCATTGTCGCAGAAATTAATAGCACGCGATGGCACAGAATGGGCAAAAGAACCATTTTTAACCTATCAAACCAGTTCTCGCAATGTTCTTCGTGAATTAGGTATGTACATATTATTCATCTCAACATTATTCTTCATTTCTCTATATGTAGAGATTGATATTCTTGTATTTGCGAAGGTGGCCCTACAATCAAACGATTGAACACTCGTGTCAATATATTCAATTCCATTTTCACACAGCCAGTGAAGACAGGCACTTGCTGCCTTATGGAATAAAAAAAATCCACATCGCGATGAACGTCAATGGCAAAATATTGATGAGATCGAATTCGACGCATTCTTGGCTATATTGCTGGTCATGGGTGTACACAAATTAAATTGTGAACTTCTAAGTGAGCGGTGGACGCGCCAGGCGAACTGCATTTATCGTGCCTCAATGAGCCGAGATCGTATCAAAGCCATATTGACAACAATTCGATTCGATGATGCGAACACACGCGAAGCGAAAAAGGTGACTGATAAGGCGGCACCTATATCAGAATTGTGGTTGATGATGAACGACAATCTCAAAAAAAATTATAAGCCACATGCCTGGATTACAATCGATGAACAACTGTTTCCGTTTCGTGGCCGCGTATCCTTCAAGCAATACATACCATCAAAACCGGCGAAATATGGTTTGAAGATTTTTTGGGCCGCCGACGCGAAAACACATTATCCGTTAGGCGGCATCATCTATCTGGGACGGCAACCCGGAGCCGATAGGGCACGTAATATCGTTGAGAATGTTGTTCTTCAGTTAGTGAAACCATATGAAAACAGTGGCCGAAACATCACCACTGATAACTTTTTCACTACATTGCCTCTGGCTGAAATGCTTGCAACTCGTAAATTGACCCTCATTGGAACATTGCGCAAGGACAAACGCTATATCGCCAAGGAACTAATGTGGAAGAAAGGGGTGATCCTTTTATCATCGTTGTACTTTGATTCCGAGATCGACGCTATAAGCGGCAAGCCGCAGATAATATTGGATTATAACAAGACGAAAGGGGGTGTGGACACCATGGATCAGATGGTGAGCATTTATCTCACACGTTTCAATGGTATCAATCTCTATATTTTGTTTCATTTTTCAGGTAACAGCATATTCCTGCAAGAGAAAGACCAATCGATGGCCGCTGGCTATGTTCTTCAACATGGTCGATATAATGACTTTGGCAACCTATCTCATTTTTATTGAAACACATCGTGATACGACATCTCGCACAACGCGCCGAGTATTTATCACCAAATTAGCTTCCGACTTGGCGCAAACACACATCTCGCGTCGCGCGTTAGATCCGATTGTAACACGCATACCTGGCGTTCGTTCTGCCATTGAGGATATGATAAATTGCAAATTAACTGATTCTTTGCCCAGGTTCGATCCAGTGGCAGCTGAAAAAGATTCATCTGGCCATATAAAAACGCAAGGAAAATGCCATATTTGCCCACGCCAGCGCAACACACGAAAGCGATGCATGGTATGCAACAAACCAGTGTGCGATGAGCACACCCAACGCATAGTAAAATGCTTATCTTGTCAATGAGCTAACAAAATCATTATAATTAAAAATAAATACAAAAAATTAAAAACTTAAACACTTTTATTCACTCAATTCTACATTTGGATAAAATTTGAATGGGAATATATACTAGGCACCGCGGGGACTCTGCCGTCTATAAGGAGGTAGTTGCGAAAAATCAAGTCTACAGCTTTACAGGTAAATCTTACAAAATTCAAAAATAGCTTAAAATCATCTAAAAATAATTTGTAGAGATGTCAGGGAGCTTCAAGCTTCTAGCTCTACGTATTCTCTTAAAATTTTGGGTTTTAATGTTGAAAAACCACCCGGGGGACTGTGCGGTCTATTGAGGGTTAAAACGAAATATAAATCTGTTAAAAAAGTCCGTTAATTTAAATTTTTTTTTTAATTGGGATTAAATCATATATTCTGGTAAGTATATACTCGTATGTATATAAAAACAAAACGAACTACTAACACAGAGGCAGGCTAGGGAACATATGGTGTTAACCACCATACCCGCCTTTCTGTCGACAACGTCCGCCAGTCTTTTCCATACTAACACACGGTTAGGGACCAATGACCATTCTAACCACGGCCATTCATTCAAGCTTAGGGTAGCCATTCTATCCTAAGCCAAAAATTTTTCTTTAGGTACTGTTGTCATTCTCCTTCTCCGAGTTGCAATTAGCAGCTCACGTTTTGGGTGCTTTAGCCCCATCAACCAAAAATTATCCAATATTGAGCAATATGCTCACAATGTTCCGTAGACGGTAAACTAGATCTTATTTGTGATACCTTACTCACACCAAACTCCTCTACCTGGCTCAGCTGCAGGAATCATGCCGTCCGGTATCGCAAGCAAGTAAGATAAATTCTATGTAATGAGTGGGAGCTGGCTTTCAGTCAAACGCTACTCACTACACTTACTTAGTGAAGTGCCCCTAAAAACATGTCGAAACAGCAGATAGGACCTCAACTTATATAGGTCTGCGGCAACAAATAATCGACGCTACAAATCTAGTTTAAAAAACAAATTGGGGTTTTTGATTGATTAATTCGTGAGGTTAAACGAATTAATCAATTAATTTTTCGAATTAAAATAAAATTGGTAAAAGTTATGTTAATCTGTCAGATCGTATTTTCTTTTTTAACAAGATATTCTGTCGGTCTAATTATTCCTTACGGCAGGTTTTGCTCTGTCTCTATGGTATTTATATTTTTAAAAACATTTGAGTTTATACTTGCTTGATTTAACATTTTCTGCTGGTAGTAGTATGCGCTGACTTAATTGCCAATGACATTTTATAATTCATGATTTTTAGGCGTTATTTATTAAAAAAAAAAAAAATTTAAGTTATTAAATGTGGCCAAAACGTTTTCGGCAAATTATTAATCCATATATAAATTATTTGTATGGCCCAAAACCAGTGTACAAAAAATTTCCTTCGAGTACATATTACAAAATTAAATTGTTAATGCCGAGCGATGCAACAGATAGCTGGAACTTAATAAAAAAATCATATTTGGCTGAAGATCCACTTTGCAGATTGTTAAACATTTCTGAAAGTGGTGATATTAACGTGTTTCAAAAGTATGTTGAGTCGGCAACGAATGAGGGAATTTCATTAAAAGCGGTTTCGAATGATGAACAAGAAAAAATTTTGGGTGTATGTATAAATAATAAATATTGTCCCTGGGAACCAGAAACGCTCAACAAGTTATGCGACCAGTGTCAAGATGAGAATATGAAAAAGATTTTTCAGTGTTATCGGCATATCAACACTTCTTACAATATATTCCAAGAATACAAGCACCCCTATGTCTTTGACGTATACATCTTTATGAATAAAAAATCAAAATATTTACTAATTGTAATAAATTTTCGGATTTCAGATGGGGATCCTTGCAGTCGACAAAAAACATCAAAGTAAAGGGATTGGTTACGGATTAGTCCGGATAGCCTTATCATTTGCCAGAGATATGGGATATCCTATGGCCAAAGTTGAATGTACGAGTGCCTACAGGTTGATTATACTTAACTGTTTAATTTTGCACAGTAAAAAGCTTTACAATTATTTTAGCGCATTGATCTGTGGCCGATGTAAAATGGAACTAGTGAAATCAATTCCATATGGAAAATTACGATTAGGAAAAGTCCCTGATTATCCACATTGTGACGTAAAAATTTTCATATATGACTTTAAGAAAGTATTATAATGCGACAAACGACGTAGCAAATAACAAATTACAGCCTAAAATCAATTAAAAAAGCCTATTCAACCGAAAACTTAAACCAAATGAAATTTTATAATCACCAACATCTTAAAATCTAATTTTATATCAAAAATAATTTAAGATTTTTGTAATTAAGTACATTAATGAAAGGTAAAAATTTAATTTAAATAAACAGCTGCAAAAATATCATAAATGAACAAAAAAAAAGAAAAACTATTAAGAAAGCCTGTTCAACCGAAGATCCAAACCGAACAAAATTTGTATATTGAGCAAAAATTCATTTAAGTTGAGAAACGAATCATAAACTACTTGCTTACTACTTGACGTATAAAGAGATAAATTATTTATCCGTGAGTATCACATTTATGAAATTGTTATGGTCCAAATTGTATGTTACTGATTGTCTGTGGTGGTAGATAAACAGTTTTAATATATAATAAATATGTATATAAGAATACTTGTTATTTATAACATAATATGTAATTAAACACATTTATTGTTTATAAAGTTATTGTTTTGATTTCTTCTACTCATTGTTGTCAAAAATCAATTATTATATTGGTAATATTCAGTCAGGCAAAAGTGATTAAAAATATCATGATATTTTTTAGTACCCTAACTTAACTTCGTTGTATTTTACGTCATGCCCGGAAAAACAAGGAAATGGGGCTATGCTCTTGAAGAAAGAGCCTTTAATTTTATGGAGAATACATTCTAATAGTTTAACGTAAATTTCAAATGCATGGTTTTTTGAAATAACGCACGCATTTTTCGAAACATCCCTACTTTAGGCATAACGCCAGAAAACGCCCGACTACAATGTGTTAAACGCCGAAAACACAGAAAAACTACGTATTATGTTTCTAATCAATCGTAATAGGTTGCGAGGTTGCAAAACCAAATATTGTTCACAACTACATAGTTGGGAAATGAAGAATATTTCGGAACTGGATATATTCGTTTTATCGCCAGCTTGTGCCTGTTTCATTAACAATAAAAATTGAAACAAATTTATAATTTCATCGAATTAAACATTTGTTTTTACCGTAATTCAGTAATTTACTGTTCTGTTATCAAAATTAGAAAAAGTATGAAATACGTTCGAAAATGTCTTTTTATGTAGCTTGTGTGATTCTGCTTGTTACAAATACTACATCTCCTAACTGGTTGCAAAATACAGTACATCGCAATTAAATTACACCTTCTAAGTTTGGTATATTTTCAAATTTATCAGAAACAATCCTAAACCATCCTATTTATGTTCTAATCAAAAAATGTTTTAAATTTTAATTCCAGGAAAAATTACAGTTAATTTAGTTTTTAACAAAATTATTTGTGCACGCCAATTTTTTTTTGTACAATATGGAAAAATTAAAAACAAAACGGTAAATTAATTAAATTTAAAATTGTTTTTAGTTAATTAAACTGTGATTTAGTCACTTATATTTTGTATGCACTGGTCATATTTTTGTTATTATGAAAACACAATTAGCATAAAACACAATTTCAAAATTAATTAAGTTTTCATTAAGTTCGATTTAAATGAACAAAAATGTTTCCCCGACTAAATTTTTGCGTGTCGGTTAGAGCTGCACGTAATAGAAAGAAACCCTGTCGTTAAACAAGCTGTGTTTTTTATTCACTCCCGATAGCTGCTATCGAGAGCCGTCATTTTTCTACACCTAAATTTAAATTTGACGCGCTATTTATTAGTAAAATAAATTTATTTAACAACAAATTATCATTTTTAATTCGCGCTATCGGGAGCCACATTTTATATGACGCCTCTCAATAGCAGCTATCCAGAGCGAATAAAAAAACGCAGCTAAAGAGAAATGATATGCCAACAAAAATGTTGATGCTATAATTTTTTGGCCGCTTATAATTGTATTAACGTTTAATATTTGTGATAAAAATTAAATTGAAATTGCTACAATAGTAAAATGAGTCAAGATAATATAAATAATATGGAAGACATGGATAACAACGAACTATTACCAATAATCAGCCGTACTATGGTTGTCGAGTCGATTGATAATCGACAACTGTGTTGCCTTTTCCTTTTTCGTATTGTTTTTATCAAATGAAAAAACCAATCGCAATACAGAGTCGTGTCGATTGTCGATCGATTCTTGAATCATAATAGTAACTAGGAAAAAGCCTTTCTTTTCAGAATTTATCATTTTTTGTTATTTTAGGCCATTACGCGCCAGTCATATGCAACGTATGTATATTCAGAATATGGCCCTCTTTTCCAAAATATTTTCCTATCGATTTGAATATTGAATTGTCGTGATACTCTCTCAACACAAACATTTTGGTGGCGGTCGTATTAAACGAAGAAATAAATTCGTTGGGCTCATAAACACGCACTTTCATTATTTATAAAGGGTTGGCTACGCAATTCTGTTTTACATAATTCTGTTTCACAAAATTCTGTTTCATACAATTCTGCAATTAATTTTTTTGCCGCAAAAAAATTAATTGCAGAATTAATTTTTAGAAGAATTATAAAATCTTAGGTTTCTTGATGTGTATGCGTGTGTATATAACTGTGTGTATGTGTACGAGTGTGTCTGATTATGTATGTGTGTGTGCGTGTGTTTGTGTGTGTATATGTGTATGCGTGTGTTTAAGTGGTGTGTGTGTGTTTGTGTATTTGGCTGTAAGTTTGTTTGTGTGTAAGTGAGTGTAGACCGTTTGTTTGGCTGTGTGTATTTTTACCTGAAGGTGGGTGAAAACCTTCGAAAAACACTATCCGCCATGCAAATAGTAGTGCCGGATTATTCCCGACTAAAAAACACCTTCCTTTCGTTAGCCATTTGTCCCCTCGAAAACACCATTTGGTATTACTTTGGGAGGTGGGGTTTCGTCGAACCTTCTTTAATTTACTTTATTTGTCTATTCAATTCTTCATCCATTTATAATATTATGACCAACTATTGGTTGTTCCTCTGGCGCTCAAGGCACTGTAACTTAACCTAAGTTTCTGCTGCGAAACTAGAAATAGCGGACCAGTAAGCATTTGAGCCCACCATATGTAAGGTGATGTTCTCCGGAGTCAGGCACTGCCTAAGCCTATTAGAGAGTTTTTGTCTAGCTTCCTTGAATCAAGGGTAGAAGAAAAACACATGTTATGATTCTCTCCCTTACAGCCCGGGCACTCGGGTATGTCGTCGTGTCCGAACCAATACAGATGTGACTGGAAATATCCATGTCGAAATAGCACGATCAAAAAAATAAAATAATGCTCTTTTTACACGTATTATTTTGTTTTAACATGGTATCATTTTTTTTTTTTTTCAATACATACAGAGAAAAGAAACAAAAAAAGAAAATTTTATCTACATACATATTACGTATTACAATTTTACTTTACAGGGAATTCCCCTTTTAGTTGTCAATAAAACTTTCGTTTACAACATACATTTTTTTTATGATCATTCGATGTTAGTAATTCAATAGAGGTGCTGGGATTTATTTATTATTTATATTAAAAAATAAAAATTTTTAGTGTTGTATTTTAATAATTTAATTATTAATTTCCTGTTAGTATAAAAAATGCCGAAATAACATGACGTGAAATATAAATAAAAAAATAAAAGAAAATCTTTTTCTTTACAAACAAAAATTAAAATTTTAGATCTCCTTGCAAAGGGACAAGGTTCTACTTATGTGGGTAAGATGTTTAGTCTAAACGAAGCTACGATCAGAACGATAAAGCGGAATGAAAGTGTAATTAGACGATCTGTAGCCTCCGGTACCAAAATTAGTGCTAAGTTTTCATCATACACAAGAGATAGCATTATAGAAAAAATGGAGAAGGCTATAATAATCTGGATAGAGGATCTGACGCAAAAGCGAATACCAGTAGACGGCAACACTATTAAACAAAAAGCCCGCAGCATTTATAAAAGAATTAAAGAAATGGAGCCTTGTTCATCATCACAAATAACAGAAAATAATAACCAATTTTCGGCAAGTAGTAGATGGTTAACAACATTTCTAAAAAGGTATGAAATGCATAATCTGAGAATTAAAGAGGAAATTGCATCTGGAGACAAAGCAGCTGCTGACGAATATCCGGAAAATCTAGCGAAAGTTATCGAAGAAGGTAATTATAGTGCAGACCAGGTATTCAACGCCGATGAACTGGTCTGTTTTAGAAAAGAATGCCGACCAGAACCTATATATCAAAAACCGAAAAAACAGCTGGCGGATTCAAGGCATCGAAGGATCGTGTGACCATATCTATTTTGTAGCAATGCATCAGGTGATCGCATATTGAAACCACTGATAATTAACCGAGCTCTACGTCCTCGGGCGATGAAAGGAGTAAACTTAGATAAGCTACCAGTTCATTGAAAGCCAACAGGAAAGCATGGATGACAGCAAGCTTATTTACGGAATGATTTCATGACCTTTTCATTCCGGAAGTGCGAAGATATTTGAGGGACAAAGGCCTTCCATTTAAAGTGCTATAAATTGTATACAACGCACCAGGACATCCAGATTTGGAACATCTAAATGTTAAAGTCGAATTTTTACCGCCCAATACAACTTCTTTGATCCAACCGTTAGATCAAAGAATTATTTCGACCTTTACAGCGTATGACATCAAGCGAACATTCCAATTTATTTTAGAATCTATAGAGGACGATGAAACACTTTCGATAACTGATGCTTGGAAACAATTTTCCATATTGGATTGTGTAAAATTTGTTGCTATAGCCGTCTCTGAGTTGAAGCCATCAACACTGAATGCATGTTGGAAATCACTTTGACCAGCATGCGTTAAAACTCAAAATATTTTAACCCCAAATATAAGTGAAATTCATTCGGATATCATTAATTTGGCGCATGAGATTGGTGGCGCAGGATTTGAGGATTTATCAACAGAAGATATAACAGAATTGATGGTTGACAAAGTTTTAAGTGATGAAGAAATATTGGAACAACTTGCTTCGAAGCCCACTGAATTGAAAGAGTCTAGCGATGAAGAGAAATCGAATTCTTTTATAGCAAGCGATATTTTGGAAGGAATTTAAATTGCGAATAAACTGGGTAATCACTTTTTTACGAAGGATAACAACATAGAGCGAGCGGTTCAATTTCAACGAGATCTTAATGGAATTATGACGAGATACCAAGAAATATATAAGGATCTAGCCAAAAGTGGATCCCAAAGGTTAATAAGTGAATTTGTCGTAAAAACAAAAGGCAACGAGGTAGGAGAAATAGTGAATTCATCATTAGTTATGCAAAACATTTCGAGCAATGAACGCGATGTTACATCCTACTCTCCACAACGCGTGTTATCTACTACTGATGATGATGATGAAGAAGTTTAGATCAACGTCGATTTTTATTTTATATAAATGGTTCCTGAATTTATTAATTTTCTTATTTTTTTTAAACATACATACATGTGATCAATTTAAGTCTGAAGTATTTAATTTATAATTTTTAAAAAATATGTATAACACCTAATGAAATATAGTAACATGCCTATGTCTATAGGACATGCTTTCTTTAAAAACTAGTCTTTCAATTGGTGAAATTATTTGTTTATTTACTCACTTCGAGCGACATTGAACTAATCCCTCATTTTTCCATGTATGCTATGTCTGCACGCGGCACTTTCATGGAACATATCCACCGTATAAAAAGGGAATTAGGTGTATATATCATTGGTGTGAGGTGGAATGTTCATCATCCGTTATCTCGTTCGTTCCAACGTTATTGCCATTCAGATTGCGATTCGCTCTAGCCATTGTTTGGGATCTGTTAAAGAGTACCTTGTGTCGCTTGTTTGCCAACAGATCAATTGGTTACATTCGCGCTACTACATAAGCCGCATCATATACCGAGCGAAATACACGGATCAATCTTAGCGCACACCGTCGGTATGCTGCACCCACATTTCTCCAATACCTGATCTAAGAATTACCCACCTGGAAAGCAATGGTTTCCCGCCTTTTCTTTTTCCTGCTTCCGAGATTAATACAACCTCTGCGTAATGTTCGGCTAACATCAGTCCTATCTTAGATAACCACAGCTGGATAAAGTATATGGCCACGTTATAGATATTTTCTGTGAAATGTGTATGCAACGTCGTCGCTTTTGCTTCCTCAGGTATGCAAAGTCTAAGCAGACCATTATACAAAATATTCCATAACAATGGAATCAGCACCGAAGAGTAAATATTTTATCTGAGTAGATAATTGATGAATAAATGTAAAGTTACAAAAATTATGTTTAAAAATACAGAATTTTGCAAAACGGAATTTTTCAAAGCAGAATTTTTCGAGGAACTAAAATTTCGAAAAAAAGAGAATTTTGTGGAACACATTTATCAAGGCATACCATTTGAAAACGCTATTTTGTAAAAAGCGGAATTAATGTGAACTACATATTGGGTCTTGGCTAAAAATATACCTTACTATTTGACAGCAAATACCTTATTATGGTTCGAGTCTTGGGTTTAAAACACTTCATTTGGTTTGTGTATTTACTAAAATAAATTTATGAAATCTTAGTATGCGTATTATTTCTTAGATAGCTAAGAACCATCTGGTTTTATAAAAATGAACTAAATTTTGACATTTGTGTATAAATATTGATTTATAATCAAATACCTACTTTAATAATTTATATATTTGGATAAAATATACTGTGTTAATAAAATAAATAACAAAAGTGCTTGTTTAGGAGGCAAACGAATTGATTAGTTCGTTTAATTCGATTGTCATAAAAATGTTTATGTTTATCACACATACTTATGATCATACATACAACACAATGCGAAATAATTTACTGTGGAAAATGGAGAAATCCTACCAAATTTAAATATTAAATCTCCATTTTCCGGATAATTTTAATTTAAACTATCGTTTACAACAATAGACAAAGTGATGCAGTAAAACAAAGTGATTTAAAAGACACAAGTAGCGGTCAACAAGGCCCAACATCTTCGAAAAAATTAAAACAATAAACGCCAAAACCCTTTCAATGTGTGATCACTAGCCAGAAGTTTATAAAGCATTGTGATTTAATAGGACATTTTCGGTAAACAACAATATATGTGTATGTTATTTTAAAATTATAATTGTGATTTATGATTTCAGGCAGCATGAAAGTGAAACTGATATCCTGGGTAGACCAATACTCGCATCAACTCTGCTTAAGTATCCAGAAAAAAGAGTTACATCAACCAAAATAGATTTTGTCGACTGAAAACGATACCCCCAAAGCATTCCCCATAAATTTTCAAAGCGATCGAACATAAATTCCATAAGCATCGATTCGAGGCGAATTATTTCTGTAAAAAATGCGGTAAGTTATTCCCGCTAAAAATCATATTACGCCAACATGAAAAAATTTAACACGACAAAATTGATGATTCGGCTGATATACCGTCCTCGCTTACAGATAAAACTATTATCGAGACAACAACGGAAAAATCGGAGGTATTTGTGTGCCGTAACTGTGATACATTGTGTGAAAACCTCCAGGCCTTAAAGTTTCATGATAAATGTATTAATTGAATCGAGAAGCAATACCTTAGCCTACAATATGCCCACCAGGGTAAAAAAAAATCAAAATGAATAAAAATGTTTTCGGTTAAACGCATTATTTTTCTATTTTAATAATATTTCAGAGGCTAACGGTTTCGATAAGTTTCACGGGCACGCGGGACGTTGCTGCGCTCCTCCCCGCTTAGCCCTCCGAGGGACTCTAGATCTGAATTTCGTTTTAGGGCTTTCGATTTGAATTTAAAATCTCTCTTTTTATAAATTCTGGAAAATGGGGATTTCGATTACGAAACGAAAATAACCAAAAATATAAATTTTGGAAAATGGGGAATTTCTTCGGGGGACGCAGGAGCCGGGATCAGCAAACATGTCGCACTGCGTGCCGCACGTAGGAGCGGATTATATAGAATCTATTAATCCCGAACTGTAGAGGCTAACGGCTTCGGTAACTCTCACGGGCACGCGGGACGTCGCTGCGCTCCTCCCCGCTTAGCCCTCCGAGGGACTTTAGATTTGAATTTCGTTTTAGGGCTTTCGATTTGAATTTAAAATCTCTCTTTTTATAAATTCTGGAAAATGGGGATTTCGATTACAAACGAAAATAACCAAAAATATAAATTTTGGAAAATGGGGAATTTCTTCGGGGGACGTAGGAGCCGGGATCAGCAAACATGTCGCACTGCGTGCCGCACGTAGGAGCGGATTATATAGAATCTATTAATCCCGAACTGTAGAGGCTAACGGCTTCAGTAACTCTCACGGGCACGCGGGACGTCGCTGCGCTCCCCCCCCGCTTAGCCCTCCGAGGGGCTTTAGATTTGAATTTCGGGGGACGTAGGAGCCGGGATCAGCAAACATGTCGCACTGCGTGCCGCACGTAGGAGCGGATTATATAGGATTTATTAATGACACCTACTAAAAAGAAAAATAAGTGCACTATTTTGTTATGCAAGCAAGATTTTGTAGTTGCAACATTTTGTAATTGCAACATTTTGTATTGCAAAATCATTAAAGATTACCATTTCCACCGTAGCTGTCGAATTTCATCATAATAATGTTGTAAAATTTCCAAGTTCCATTAATTTCATCTGAAAATAATTAAAGAATACCATTTCCATAGTACCTGTCGAATTTCATCATAATCGTTTAAAAGTTACAGGATAATTGGCCATATTTCAAAAATCTATCCAGAAACCATGTAACAATTCCATTTCCACCATACCTGTAAAATTTCATCATAATTGGTTAATAAATAGCAAAGTTACAAGCTAATCGACCATTTTCCAAAAATCATTTAAAAATCCCATTTCCAACCCATTACCTGTCTAATTTCAACATAATCGATTAAATAATAGCCAAATAACAAGCTAATTTTCCATATTAATAAACTTTAACCAAAAATCGTTATAGAATTCCATTTCCACCGTACATGTCGAATTTCATGGTAATCGTATTCAAAATCATCAAATTCTATTAATTTCATCTAAAAAACATTAAAGGATTTCATTTCCATCGTACCTGTCGATTTTCATCATAATCATTTAAAAAATAGCCAAGTTACAGGATAATTTTCGATATTTTAAAAGTCTATCCAAAAATCATTAACAATTCCATTTACATCATACCTTAAAAATTTCATCATAATCGGTTACAGACTAGCTAATTGGTCATATTCCAAAAATGTATTGAAAAATCCAGTTTGGATTTACGAAATATACGAAAAATAATCCATTATGTACTTATAAAAGTAATGCATTACCTTCAGTTTACAAAAATAACACAATAATTTTTTTGGAAAAGTGGCATTTTCATTTAGTTCAATTTATTTCTACATTTTAAATCATTACAGTTTTTAGTTTTAAAAATTAGCACTTTTAATAAATATGGAGCTATTTTCTAGTTGAAAATATTTCTACCATTGTAAAAATTGGCGCTGTGTGACATGGTATGCCTTTCTAAATCATAGCCATAAAATTTATATTTCTCTTATTTTTAAATATAAAATTTAGCTCAAATCACATATTTTGCTTGCTAATAATTTTCTGAAACAATTATTTTATTATTAATTGGGGGGGCCATGCGGGCGATCAGCCACTTCGCACTGCGACCTAAAAGATCTATTGTGCTGGCCCCTGCTTAATTATCCGTCCAGTCAATATTCAGGTTCTTAATGAACCTGACAATATTGCCTCCCGGTACGTGATACATACTATCTGGGCTTATTGCTCTCCCTCCTAGATGTTTACTACAGCATGTAGTTCCGCTAGAAAGACGGTAGCATTGGAGCTCAAGGACCTCGAGAGGGTTGTCCCACTCCCGTATATTCCTACTCCTGCCCCGTATTCCGTTTGATTTTACTCTTACGAGTTGCTGGGAATTGCAAATCACCTGTAGGTCACCCAGCTTTACTACAGGAAGGCTAAATAAAACTGAAGGGTGCCTGGTATCCAGAGTCCGCATATTTTGGGCTGATTAACCTATCAGCCATTCATCTTTCGGCATATGCTGTTCCACCTTAGATTAGGGTTTTTTGTCAAGGTTTTCTCCTTTAGCGCCGTACTTTAGCCTGTGCCAAATGGCCTAAAATGTGCCAAGTGGCCTTAGCTACCAGTAGTTGTCACGAGGAGGCAGTACGTACACTTGCGAATTGTGAACAGGTTACCCCTTACACAATTGTACCCATCACGTAGCTGCCTAATGACAAGACCAGAACAGCCCACGTGATGCGCACCCTACTGGAAGGTTACGGAGCTGGTAGATTAATCTACTCAACTTTGATCCCCCCCCCCCCTCCAATAGACGCCAAACCACCTTCTGAAACAATAGATATAACCTCATAAAATACGAAAAATTACTATTTAGCTTATTTAGTTTAAATGAAATATGTTAAATAGTATTTGAAATTTTTAATATAACCTTCAACGTTTTCAAGATAATTATAATTTTAATTAAGAATTTTGCAATTTTATTGGTCTTGTTTTTACCGAAACTCCATACAAAAAAAATGTAAACAAACAAATTTTTTCACGGACTAGCGCCTCTTGCGAAAATGTATGCGAAGCTGATTTTCTAAAACACGGTCTATTAGCAGAGATATACACCAAAAGATACAAACCACCAAATCAGTTTAGATAATATCAAAATTCTAGATAAACAAACCAATTTTAGAAAAAGATCGATTTTGGAAATGCTACACATTAAATCAAGTATAAAATCAATAAACATTGTAGAAGATTACGCCTATATCGGAAACTCATATGATTTGTTCATCTAATTTGGTTTTGTCTCATCAAATTTATTTTTATTCAAATATACAACCTTTTTTACGTGAAAATGCCTTAGTATATAATTTTTTTCGAAAAATTGTGTGGCGGTGCGTTTCCATGAAATGTCGGTTTTTTAAAAAATCCGAATTTGTGATTGCCATAGTTTTTGGTTGTTGTATGAAGGAAACAATTTTTGAAAAATAAAAAAATTCATTTTGCTTTTGAGAATGAATCCGAATAGGATTCGAAAGCTAAAGCTATAAAATAAATTTAAATAAAGAGCCCAAAACCAATAAAAAATTTGTTTAATTATTTTAAATAATTAGTATTATAATTAAAGTTATGGTTATTGTAAATGCAACGGTCGAATGTTGGTAAATTTGAATATATTTGCTTCTGTTGTCTATTCTATGCAATTTGTGAATAGTTTGCTCGGTTTGTGTGTTGTTAATTTTATGTTGATATTGTTCAAAGGTTGTATTAATGTTAGTTTCTGCTTGCATTGAGTTTTTGTATTGGAATATATTTTATTGTTTGCGTTGATTATGCATTGCGAATGCTTGATTAGTTTTATTATTTTACCTCGTGCTTGTTTCATATTGCACGTTCATGTAATTGATAATCCTTCAGATGATATGTAAAGGTATCCAACGTCCAATTTTTTGACTTCTTCAGCTGGCTCCATGTATTGTGTTGTGCAGCTCGTGTTTTGATTGTTCAATAACTCTGGTATACAGTGTCCGGTTATTTGGTAGATTTGTTGTTTCTCGCATATGAATATTTGCTCGATTGTTGGGCAAAGGTTATTTATTACCATATAATTATTAGAGTTTAGGATTATGTAGTTATAAGGTTGGTTAATAATTTGGTTTTTTACTGGATATGTTTGGATTTTACACATCTTAAAAGTTTCGTTAGTAAATTGTGGAATCTCTATGATTATTACTAAATCAGTATTATTGTAAAATGCTTTTATTTTTAAAAGAGAATATATTTGTTCTTCCGAATTAATTTTTAAATTATCTTTATCGAATTCTGACGTTACGTATTCCATTTCCTCGTTGTCAAGAATGTGTCTGCTAATTACGTTAATTTTAGAAAAAGTTAAAATTTCGTGAACTTCGTCTATTTCTTCGAACAATTGTAAAAATAATTGGTTTAAAAATGTTCCTTCTGTTAAATTTTTGCTAGCTATGGATGCTGATTTTATCTATGTGTTCATTTTTATAGTTAGGTTATTAATAAGTTCTGTTAATAAAATGTTTTGATCTATTAATTGATTATTTATTTTAATTTGATCATTGTATTTATCGATAAGTTCGTATTGACCATTATCTAGCTTTTTTATTGATGATTGAATGTCAGTAAGATCTTCTTGATCTAGATTTCCTGTTATTGCTTTTATAAAACTTCCTAAAGGGTTAAATAGTCCTCTTTTGTTTCTACTTTTGTATGTATTGGGCAATATATTGTACAGTAAGGAATATAATTTTTTCATTCTTCTTTCCCCTATTACTGCTTGTATATCTCTGATTTTTAGATGATTCATCATTTGAACTATTTCGTTGAAGGTATTATTGATTTGGTTTACATTATTTCGAATATCGGATAATTCGATAATATGGAATAATTTTGAGTAAGCTTCTATTATTCTGGTTTTACCTTGTTGGAGAGCTAGTACGCCTTTTCCGTTACTAAGGTCGAAGTGTTCTATCGTTTGACCTTAAGCATCCAGGAGTATCCTGCAATAAGATGTTGTCTTTATTGATGTGTTTGATACAATTTCGTATTTTACGTTTGTGAACTCTTCGTTTATTAGTATCTACGGTTACTGCGTTATTTTTTTCAACTACATGTTTTATGTATTTTGGAACTAACTTGTCCCTAGTTGTAGTTTTTCAAATATCTTTTCGTTTTCGAAAAATTGTCTTGGCTCATCACGTTCAGTGTTGAGTGCTTTAATATTTTTGAATAATAAATTGAATATATAATGAATTGAATTATTATATATAAAGGTTGCTCATCCATTAGCCCGTATATTGGCATATCTTTATTTTCGCTATGAATTATCCTTACTAACTCCGTTAAGGTGTTATGGACTCGCTCTATAGGACTGTTTCCTGTAGATGACTTAGCTGTGGTTGTATGCAATTCTATATTGTGCATACTCATAAAATTATTGAATATTTCTGAGTTGAATTCCTTGGCTGAATCTATTGTGATTTGCTTTGGGATTCCTTCTCGAGAGAAAAATTTTCTGATTATGGTTTGAGATTTCCGATTAGGCAATTCGAAAATGGAGATAAATTTGGAAAATTTATCCATAATCGTAAGGAATGTTTTAGATCTCAACACGAAGGTATCGCAATGGAGTATTTCCATTGGTCCGTTTGGTGTTGGGGAAATTTGAAATTTGAGATTAATAGGTTTGCGCTCATATTTGTTGCTTTGTAGTGATTTTTTGCTTTAGATTAGGGAAAAAATAAAACTTTTTTATTTTTTCAAAATTCTCGATTATACCTCTATGATATGGTATATGAGTTGCTTTGATTATTTCTTGCTGTTTGTCATGATCTGTAATATCTTCTAGTGAGATTTTAAATCTGACTATTTTTAAATTTGGATTTTGTTTGAAATAATCGTTGAATATTTTAATTGTTTCAGTTTTAATTGCTGAGATGCTATTATTAATATATTTCTCCGTTAAATACTTAATATTTTCAGGTGTATATTTCTTTTTCCTGATTGTATATTGTTTGTATTTGCTGAATTTTATTTTAAATCTTTCATTTATCGTTTCGAAATCCTCGTCGACTAGAATTTCGATTTGACGTTTGAAGTTATTTATTGGTGTTAATGTCTCAGGGGTATTAACTGTTTTATCCATGGGTTCGCTAATATCCAGAGTTTCAAAATTTTCCATGAGTTGTAACATGTTAATTTCATGTGGTTTGCTGACTTGGGTACCTAGTGAATTTTGTACGGGTTTAGAATATTCATTTGAATTTACTTGTTTTATCGAATCTATTGTTTTGGGATATTTGAATTTTTTATTTGCTAAACATTCGTTGATTTCTATACGAGATAGAGCATCTGCGTTGGTATTCGAGGTTCCTTTCTTATACAGGATTTCATAGTCGTACTCCTCGAGCCGAAGTCTCCATCTGACGATTTTGCTCGTCGGATCCTTGGTGTTAAATAACCATACCAACGGTTTGTGATTTGTCGCTATCTTAAATTTTCTTCCATATAAATATGGCCGAAAATATTTTACACCCCAAACTATGGCTAGGAGTTCTTTCTCGATAGTCGCATAGTTTGTCTCGGTTTTTGATAGTGTACGCGATGCATATGCTATAGGTACATCTTTACCTATTTCACCTTGGCTAAGGATTGCTCCTATGGCGAAGTTGCTTGCATCGGTTGTTAACGTAAAAGGAATTTCGAAATCGGGGTATTTTAAAATTGGTTAATTCGTTAGTAATGTTTTACATAGTTCGAAACAATTTTTGTAATTGTCGTCAATTACAATTTTTGATTTTTTCGTTAGACAACTTGTTAGTGGCTTGGTTATTTTTGCGAAATCCTTGATGAATTTGCGATAGTAACCAATTAAGCCAAGAAATGATTTTATTTCTTTTTGGGTTTTAGGTAGATTAATGTTTTTTATAGCTTCAATTTTTTATGGATTTGGCTTGACGCCTTCGGGTGTAATTATGTGCCCGAGAAATCCAATCTGTTTTTGACAAAAGTGCGTTTTGTTTAGTTGTATTTTTAAATTCGCGTTGCGCAATTTTATAAATACTTTTTGAAGGTCTATAATGTGTTCCTGTAAACTAGTGGAAAACACGATAATATCATCCATGTAGCACAAATCATGGTTACCTTGTAATTCTCCAAGGATATTGTCCATGACTCGGTGCATTCTTCCAACCGAAGGGCATCCTTAAGAATTCTGGGCCGATTTAAATTTGGTGAAAACCCGCCGCAAGATCGATAGTGGAAAAATAATCAGCTTTTCCAAGTTTGTCTAGTATATTTGAAATATTTGGGAGTGGGTAGCGATCGTCTATCGTTTGGCTATTCAGTTGGCGATAGTCGACTATGAGACGCCACTTTTTATTACCCTGGGAATCGCTCATCTTTGGAACTAACCATATTGGGCTACTCCAAGGTGAATATGAAGGACGTATTATTCCATTTGATAGTAGTTTGTTGATTTCGTTTTTTATTTCACTTTTTTGGTGTTCAGGATGTCGATATTGTTTGACATGTACTGGTTTTTCATTATTAAGATCAATTTTATGCTTGACATTATGTGGGAATGTTAACTTATTTTTATCGTCGTGAAAAGTATCTTCGAACTTATTACAAAGTTTTACGATTTCTTTTTTTTCTTCCCTATTTAGATTAGCTAGATCTAGTTTAGATTCAATATTTTGGATGGAATTTTGTTCCTGGGATGTATGAAAATTGATTTCATGATATTGATTCAGTTCTTCGACAATTATTGGTTGAATTAAGAAAATTTCTTTACTGTTATTTGATTGATTGATTATTTCTACGTATGCCAAGTGTGGTGAATGAGTTTTGTAAATCCCTTCTTGGATGTAAACTCCTTCTTGTATTTTTATTGGTTTAATGTAGAATTCACCGTTTTTTATTGAAACTGGTGCTCTTATTATTACTTTTTCCAGAGCGTTTAAGAAGAATGGTTTGATACATGACTGTATTTTGTCGTGTAATTTTAGTGAGAAGTTGGGGCTTTTTAATTGCATTGTTTCTAATAAAACGTTAGCGTTAAGCTTTGTTAAGTTTTCGTAGCCTATTAGACCATCATAAAATTTATGAAATTTTAGTATAAATAATTCTATAGGGTGGTTGAATTCGTTAAATTTTATGATTGTTTTTTCATTAATAGTGGTAGAGTTGAACAAACTGGTTATATTTAAATCAGTAGGTGTTCGAATGTTTTTGTCTACGATATCAGGGCTGATGTACGATTTATCGGCCCCCGTGTCGATAAGAAATTTTAGGATTTTTTTGTCGATTGACAGAGTTATAAATGGTAGTTTAGATATCTTTTCTATATTGAATATAGTAGATTTTTCAAGGCTATTAATTAAAAATCTCATCATTGATTTCCGTCTCAATGTTAAAATGTTCGGTTTTAATTTCTCTTTTGGTTTGGGTATTACCATTAGTTTCCGGTGATTTGTTGTTCATGTAATTATTTTGAAATTTCTTAATATTAGGAGTATAGTTTGGTTTATAGTTGGGGCTGTAATTTATGTTGTTACTTGATTTTTGATTGTTGGTATTATTATTTTCCGTAGTTTTATTAGATTCTTGTTTGATTTTGTTGTTGTTATTGTACGAGTAATTATTACTTGTCGATTGGTTGTTATATTTTAATTTGTTAATGTTTTGCTCCTTAGTAATAAAGTCAAATGCTTCTTTAAGATTTTTAGGTTGCATAGATCTAATTCTGCCTCCTAGAGGTTCTTTTAGACCTGCGGTAAAAATTGTTAAACCAACTTGATTGTATTGTTTAATTTGATGAGCGATAATTTCTTGCTTATCGTTGTGAAGTTTGACTTGATTAATTAGTAAGGTCAACAGATTTTGGATTTTATCGAACAAATTTTGAGGTGATAAATTATTTCTGACGAGACTGTATAGTTCAAACTGTAAGTTTGATTCGTCTCTGCTATCAGCATATTTATTCACTAAATGTTCTTTTATCTCTTTCCAATTTGTTGTATTTACATTATGCGTTATTAAAGAATTACTAGCTATGCCTATAATTTTACTTCTAATGTTAGATACTATGATTTTATAATGTTCCGAATTTTTGTCTAAATTTCGGCAAATTTGAATCGTATTATCTACAGAATCTAGGAATCGTACTAAGTCTGTTTTACTTCCATCGTAGGGTAAAATATTCTTAGTAATTTTTTCTACGTCGAAAATTTCTAAAATTTCTTTAATATTTGCCATTTTTAATTTTTGGAGGTTTTTATTTTGTATTTGCTCTAATTTAATTTTTTTTTAATAATCCAGATAGTTTATTTGAATCGCTTTCAAATTGTTCTTTAATTTTGGTCAAGTCGTTTTGTTCTGAATTTTGTCCCATAAAAAATATTTAGTGATAACCCGCTCACTTATTTTGGATCGCGTTGTCAAAGAATTTGATAAGATTTCGCGATACGATCTATATTTCTATAGTCGTTTGCACTTTATCTATAGAGTTTTATACGGATAAATTGCGATTTTTCGTTTTAGTAAATTTCATACGTATACGACAATAAAACATTTTTACAAGTTCTAAATCTTGGGTTCAATAACTTTTCTACAATTGTTAGTATAGTATGGAGAAAAAAGGATTAATTATATGAATAATAAAAAAAAAATGATTTATATTATAGCCAAAATTAACAAGATTTTCATTTTCACCGAATTTAATTGAATTTTTTTTCTTTTTTTGAGTTTTGTAACACTTTTTGTCCGAAAAGTTTGTCTTGTTTTTTCACAATAAATTTAATTTATTTAATTACTTTTTATCGATTTAATCACATTAAATTTAATTTTTTTAAAAATAATTTTGACTTTCGTCAACTGCGCCAGTTATATGTTTGGAGTTGTGGTGTCGCGGGATATATAACACATTATTTTTGTAGATTACAATGAATTCTTTATTTTTAAGTAAATTTAGCGCGATTTTACAATTTTGTGGACTACTTGCTTACGCTAGTACAATTTAAAAAATTACGAACACGTTGTTTAGTAAGCGAAAGGATTTATAGAATATGGTATTTATGGAAGTTCGAATTACAAACAACGACAATTTTATTATGATTATTTTTGTTGCGATTTTATTTCGCTTATTCTGCTTTATAATTTTTTTATAATTTTATTTTGCTTATTCTACTTTATTACCTTTTGTAACCGATGCCTATGTTTCTTCTATCGATGTGGTTCTTTGTAGCTGTGGGGCAATGACACATAACTATATGTATGTGAAATTTTTGAAATTAGTACCTAACAAATCGTCTTTTCTATAATTTAAAATTTGTACGAATACTTTTGTGTACCACTGAACATAGATGTATATAATATTCTCCACCACAAGCATTTGGATGTGTCAAGCAAGTAACACAAAATTTTATTGCCTAAAATTTCTTTATTCCACTCTATGGTTGATTGGTTGTGTTTTTAAAAATTCGTACATGTACGAGATACGAGTATATTACTCGTACATTCATTTTGTTTTACTACAGATGCATTTTATTTTTTTTTTATTTTTCTGTAAAATTCTCTCTTTGATAGGCATGCAATAAAAATGATGTTTATTATTTTTTCTGTATGCCCCCATTACGTTACGGTTTAAATAATTTTATGTATGAACACGAAATATTTTATTTTTGCCTAAAATAAAAATTAAATACAAAATCGATAAGAATGCGAAGCGAATTTTTATCTGTGTGTGTGTTTCGTTAGACAAAAAAAATAATTGCTAAAGCAGACAAAAGCATATAATACGTAACGAAACAAATTTACTGTCATAAACATTATATGTATTTAGATCTGTAAATGTATATGTTTATATACATAGCTGTATATAAATTTAGTTCATGCGCAGTGAGTCTATAAATAGAATTCCAGTTTATAAAAATTTGTTTTCAATTTTTCGAATTAGTTCATAGTTGGAACGTAAGCATTGTATTGTGTTATTCGTATTACTAATAAAATATTTAAAAAAAAAAAAAAATTAAATACATCAAATATTTATACAAACTTAGTCGAAATACAATGGTATGTATTTATTATTATCGCATGTACAAAACTGTTATGATTATAAGTATTCCAATTTTGTTAATAAAATTATTTTCTATATGTAATTTTAGCCCCGACAAATTATACGGAAACGAACACGTATGCGCATTGGTTTAAGACAAAAGACAGCTCTTATTGACTTGGTTGAACAGAATTTTCAATTTGCTGCAGGTAAGTAATTTTAAATTTATAAATTATTTTGAATACAAATTTCTACTTTTAAGGAAAACATCCTACCGCATCGAATAAAAATGCACGTTGGCGGAACATAGCACTAAGTTTGAATAAAATAGGGCCTGTATATAAAACCACCGAAGAATGGAGAGCCGTGAGTAAAGATAATTAGTAAATTTTAAATGAAGTAACTATAATAATATTTATTTAGGCGTTTAATGGTATGAAAGGTAAAATTAAAGAAAAAATTAAAGGAATTATCGAATCTAAGCTTAAGTACAACTTAGATTGCTTGGATGAAGAGGACGACGCCAAAGCTAGTGATCCCGATTCTTCTGACACCGCCCGCTTGACCAAAGAAGATTACAGAATTATTAAATTATGTCGTATAAAAGGATTGGACAAAATAGAAGAAATGGGTGGGAATGTTTCGGTAAAATATAAAGTAGCCGTTTAATTTAAATGAGTATTTAAAAAAAGGTCTATTTTAGAAAAAAAATGATCCAATAAAAAAGTCCTCAATTGCTTCACCATCATCAGAAAAACCACGGGAAAATGTAATACCGTCCGTTGATCAATATCTTTCTCAGGGTGGAAGTTCACCGATGGCGCCCAACATTGATACCTCGAATCTCCAAATAAATGATTCCGGTAACGTAATAAGAAGACGGGTCAAAGTAAGTACTTTTCGCTTTAAATATCAACGTATTTCGAATATTTCTTTTATTTTTATTATTAGATATATTCTGAAAATCCAGCAGTAGCCAAGTCGCTAAGATTACAAGAAGAAAACAATCGAAATCAACTTGTAATGATAACAGTATTAAAACAAATAGTCGAAAAACAACAAACAATAATTGATCTAATGCAGAAACAATAGTTTTATCCGTAAATTGCAAAAAATCGTCAAATTTCTTAATTATATAAAATAATAACAAATAAATAAAAAAAAAAATTAAATAATTAAATGATTTTTTTTTATTTTGTACCCTACAACTATGAAACTCAACATAGCTAAGCTTAGTTTAGCACTTACTTTTAATTATTTAAGTTAAATTTAGTCGATCGATAGGGACATGTTCTCAAAATATTAGTTGATGAAAGAAACACAGCAAACGAAGGACTGGGGTGAACGTTTTGGGTTCGTACAACGATATGCATTTATTTATATGTTTAACTGCAATCGGTGGTAAATCAATTGACGATGTATTGAAAATTTACGAGGCGACATACCATATTTTCTTCATTTGTCCTTTCAATTATGACGCAGAGAGGAACTCTTTATTTCTCAAGAAGAATACGGAGTGACATCAGACGTCATTTCACAGACAATCAAGACTTATTCGATTGACGAGCGCCAAGAAGACGGATACAATTCACCCTTATTAACACCAGTCTGGTAAAACCGTGTTCATTTAATCTGTATCGCAAGGTCGATGCGACCACTGACACTTTGTGTTGCATCTCCGGATTTGACCGGCTGCATCCTTATTTTCTATTGGTGATCCAAAAGAACTAATAATCACACTCTGGTAGTTGGAAAACGTGACAAGCTGGACACTCATGAGGAAAACCTAATTCGAGTACGCTGAAACCAATGGTGTTAGTCCCATTTCAAAGTTAGTCCCCATTCGGGAACATTCGGGTTGTTTTGGTTGCACATAATCAAAAATTTGTCAAAATATACACTCATTTTCACATTGATAGCTCTTGAACCATTAAGATTTTCGTCATGAACCATTAAGATTTCGCCAACAATTTTAAGCCATTTCGTTATGCTTTATTCAGCGAAGTTGTTGCGCAAGTCAAGACGAAAACACTTATTTTTTATCATTTTTTGACCATTTATTGAATTTAAATCTATTCGCATCGACAAATATAGATTCAATAGTAAGTATTTTAAAAAATTTGAATCGATTCAGTCGGCTTTATGCTGATTTTTCATAAATTTTTCGTAAAAAATTAACATTTTACCTTAACTTTTTCAATTTCAATTTTCTAATTCTTTTGTATCGTCTTCGAGATCTTCTTCCTCTTGTAAATTCCAACAAATCTCACCCAAGAGTGCTTGTAGCTTTTTGCCGCTGTACCAATGTTCGAGCCTTGCCGTCACTTGGTGAAAACGCTCGCCGTGCTCATCGGATTCGGCTGGTGATTGTTCGGCAAATTTTTCCACATGGCAATGCAAAAAATGTATTTTCAATGACATTCGAACGTTTATTTGATCGATTAATTCTGAGAACATTCTTAATAACCTCTTTTACATATTTCCATGCCGCAAGCTCTCGCTCACTGAAAGCATTTTCAAATGCATCATCGTTCATCAAACGACGAATATCCGGTCCATTAAGTATTCCTGTAACAAAAAAACATGATGCGAAATGAAATTTCATTCGGTTCAAACACCAACCTTTTTTTATTTTCCTTCCACTTAACCGTGGAAAATGTGACGCAATTCGATAAACGCATTTCCATCTGGATTCAACGCTTTTTTAAAATTTTATAACTATTCCAAGTTTGATATGAAACAGTGGTAGCAATATGATTCAATTTGGCACAAGTGGAGTCTCAACGATATTAGCCGTGTTTTCCATGAGAACTGCACTAGAACTCGATAAACTTTAAATTCATTTTATTCTATGTAAAACGAAAAAAAATAAATTCATAAAGCGCGAATGTGTAGTGTATTTGATATAATTACTTATTTTAAGTTTAAAAATTTTCCCCTTCAGTTATTTCATCAATATTTTCATATTTGTTGCTGACGTCATTACACGCAACTACACTCGATAAATTCATGGGTTTATCCAGTGTAATTAAAAAATAAGCTATAATTGTCATTATTTATTGCTGTAACAACTTAAACTGTGTATTTATGAGAAATGCACTACACATTGTCACTTTATGAATTTAATTTTTTTTCTGTTTACATAGAATAAAAGGAATTTAAAATTTATCGAGTTCTAGTGCAGTTCTCATGGAAAACACGACTATTGTCGTGTCGCAATCTAATGTTCTCACGTAAAGCCCAGTTCCGTCCGTTGTATTAGTCGCGTTCAAAACGTGTATTCCACAAGTATGTACATAAAACACATATTTTTAGTATAATCCAATTGCAGAGCTATAACTTTTAAGTTTGTACGAAACTTCCCACTGATGGTCGTTGTATTTAATCAAATCAATGACTTTTTGCATTGATGCATAAGTTTCCTTTGTGTTTGTGCTGAGTGCAATTGGAACGGAATTTTTTGAGTTGGCAACGTGGAGGAGAACTGCCTTCAAACGGTTTTTGGAGGAATCAATAAACAATCGCCAATCTTCGGAATTATATGCATGGTGCATTGTGGAAGCCAAACCACGGATATCAGTGCAAAAAGCGAGTGGAATATTCTTAATTGATTTGAAAAAATTCGTAAAATGACGATGACGACTTATTACTCCATATATCCGAATATTTGGAGCCAAAATTTTCACTTTTTTTAACTCCTTTGACTAAAGAATGCATTGCCGCTGCGATAGTTTCACACACCGTATCATAATAACCAAACAATTTTGCGAGATTTCATCCGAGATGGTTGATACATTGATACAGGCGTTTCTCCGATTTCTTCAGATTCAAATGTTGGTGGCAAATTTTCTTCAGTTTGGTTTGATCTTTCCGGAACAGGAATTTGAGCATATGTCGTTTCAGTGTATGCCAAAGATCCAATTCACGCACCCATAACATTGAAGTGGATCATATCCATCTCATCGGGACACCGAATGACATTGCGGCTCCAGTGTTTTGCCATCTATGCAGATGGAAAATGCATGCCGTACAAAAAATAGACGGCGTCCAACTTACACCACTAATGACACTTTATGAAAAGTATAGTAGATATAAATCTTATTTTATATTGCAGGTTTTATTTCTTCCTTAGTGTGACAATTTTTTAACTTTTTTAGAAATATCGATTTCGAGAAAAATCTCTTCTTCGGTTTTTTTTACTACTATTACATAATTTAGTTTGAAGCTGTTTATAATACTGTTGCTATGCGCAGGTCTTTGGCACCTCCTTCGTTTTTAACTTATGGATAATTAAGTCGTGAATTTTGTTGGTTTTGGTGTTGATTTTGTCGTTAAGTAAATTGTGGTTGTTTTTGTATATTTCGTGAGCTTCGTTGTTTGTATGAAATATCAAAGCATTCCTAAATATATTTAGTATATCTAGGAATGCTTTGGAAATATACATGCGCAAAAATAAATAAACTCATTGTCAAAGAACTCATTGTCTTTTGCTGTGTTTCTTATTTCCGATCTAATCGATCTGATCGATCTGAGTACTAAAAATCTGTGTTTTTACATAGCTTTTTAGTACTCAGATCAATCAGATCAATTAGATTGGAAATAAGAAACACAGCATTTATTAAAGAAAATACTAACTTATTAAAGAATTATTGTTGGTTTATGTTGGTGTGCACAAGCTTATGCAAAGAAACAAATTTCATTTTTTTCCTTTTTAAATATGTAGAATCAATAATATAACTGATTTTTTTACGGTCCCTATTTTCTGTAATCTTGTGAAATATATAGATACATATATAGTAAATATTTAATGTTGTTTCTGGTGGCATAAACTGTAAATAAAACAATCAAAATTTTTAAAAATCTAGTCATTAATTAGAAATTTTAAACACTTAGCAAGCTTATAAGAGATATAGGCTTAAGGCAGAACCAACGAAAAATTAAAACATAAGACATTTTAACGAAACCGATTTTTTTAAAATTTTTTTTGACAGACTAACCAGTGAAAAATTAAAAATTTAAGGATTCAATGAAACTAATATTTTTTAACATCATATTTCATTTTCATCCAAACTTTCCTTACGATTTTTGTGCAAGACGAGTTTTCGATTACAATACAATTATTGAAACAATTTTTTTAAATAGGAATCTTTAACATAAGCGAATTGGGCAAAAAACTCAGTAAAAATGATTTGGAAATCCCAGCACCTAAACATTTACCCGGCTCAAATACAATTTTACCACATTTTTTCGTTGGGGACGCGGCATTTACACTAATGCCAAATTTAATGAAACCATATCCTGGCATTGGTTTATCGAAACCTAAAGAAAAATATAATAAAAGATTATCACGAGCCCGTAGAGTGATAGAAAATGCGTTTTGCATATTGGTTAGTGAAGAATAGAATACTGCTAACTACGTTGCATATGCTACCAGGAAATGCAGAAAATGTTGTGTTGGCTTATTTTGCCTTGCACAATTTGCTTAGAATAAAAAAAGAAAGCTCCCAAACATATGTACCAATAAATTATGTAGATTGGGAAGATACAGAGCATTCTGTGCAAGAAGGACTTTGGACGTCCGAAATAAGTCATGCTCTTAGCCCAATAGCACCTTCACGAAGTGTCCATGTTTTAGGATGGAGAATAGCACTACAAACGAGAGAAAAACTGTGCTATTTTCTGAAAGGGAAATTTTAATTCAATTTGTATAATCTTAAAAAATATATTTCATTAAAAATAATTATCACATTTATAAAACTAATTTTATCACATTTTTTACTTTTATGTAATAAATTAAAAAATACATTTTATTAAAATCAAAAATAATATTTGTTCATATTTTATCACAGTGGTAAAAAAAATAAATAAAAATACAAACAAATAAATTATATTCCATGGCTTTAAATAACTTATTTGTTGTTCCGAAATAATTTATCCTGCCGTAAAGCGACAACAAAACTGAAGATTTGGGAGAATGCGTAGTCCTGATCTCCATCAGACATGGGTTCCAACATCCCAAGAATTGTGTTCACGAAGTTTTCGTTTATTTTTCTTCTACCTCCCATAGCTTTAAAGGTTTCAATGTGAGGCTCGATTTGGGTTTGCAGTCGAAGCGCTTCCGCCGCATATTTCACCATCTCGCAAGCGTCGTCCTATAACCCCTCGCTAGATTTTCTTCTTTTTTTTGGTGTATCCTCACTTCTTTGAATGCTGGAACCTTCAATATTGCTTTCAAATACATCTAAAGACTTATTTTGAAATGAATCGACTTCAATTTCAGTAGGAAACATATTTTTCCTGGTTCTACAGGTATAATAATAAAAGACACATAATATGTCTAATCATAATATGTTTAATTATACACTTACACCCTCGGCTGGAAAAATTCTTTCAAAAACGTCATATTGTCAAAGAAAGGCCAATCTTCTGCAACAATCGTTTTTTTGCCTCTTTGTTGTATCTTTCCCGTAATGTCATCCATTTTCGGTGGCATTCCTCCACTGTAAGTATATAATAAAAACATTACAATTTTGAAATATTCTTCGGATTCCCTACTACCTATTTGACCAGTAATTTCTGGAACATCATCCAATGCCTTATTCTTTGCATTGCTGTCCTTGTATTGCTGATTTTTTTTTATCATATATACAAGGGTAGTTCCGTACTGCTTCAATGAGCGCATCATAAAAATGTTCCATCCTGAAAAACGAAATATTCGTAAATAGTTTAATAAATATGTAACAACATTTTTACATTTCTTACCTTTAAGAAACAATTTGAATATTGCAACCAACACTAAACCTAAATTAATAATATGCCACAGTTAAATCTAGAAATTAAAATTAAAATGACTAAATTGAAATAAAAAAATTGTGCAATAAAAAAATGTTTACCTAATTCATCAACAATTTGTTTGGATTTGACGTTTATTTCTTAAGTTTGGACGCAAAATCGCGGGTTCCTAATTTTTCTTAAGTGACAGTTCAAATTTAACGAAGCTTCGTTAAATTTCTCAATTGACGTTAATTTTTCACTGGGCAAGAATACAGATATGATATCTGTTTTGTTTTGTTAATTCTTAATTTTTAAGTTCATAATTTTTCACTGGTCACCACTTTAGGATTTGTAGGTTCTAAAAATAAAAAATATGTACCTATAATATGTAACGAAAATTGTATAACATGTGGTCAAATTTTGAAAAGAAACCCAAAACTAGAGAACTTATCATAAGAGGATTTAAATTCACTCATTAAAAGAAAAATATATAAGATTTTGGTAATAACGTTGGACAAACTAACTCCCTTGATTTATAAAGGGCTGGAGAGGAAACCCAAAAATGATTCCACTTATTATAAAGGGTGTCCCAAAATTAACGCAAGACTTGAATTTGCCGCCATTTGTGCAGTAAATTGTTGGCAACCCTGAAAAAAACAATTTGACAGCTGAGAGCTTAGGATTAGTAAAAATGGGGCGTTACACGATACGACAACGTGTTTTCATTATTGAACAATATCTCAAAAATAATGAAAGTTTGGCGACCACAGTTCGAAAATTTCATACAAAATATGGTCGGAACAGTGTTTCAACTTCGTCAACTGTGAAGAGATTAATTGAAAAATTCAGGGAGACTGGATCAGTTGGAGACGCTAAAAAGACTGGTCGTGCAAAAACAAGACGTTCAAATGTCAATATCGAAGCAGTGCGTGAGAGTGTTGGTGAATATCCCAGAAAATCAATTCGGTGTCGTGGACAAGAATTGCAAATTTCAAAAAGCTCTCTACAGCGTATACTCACAAAAGATCTGTGTCTCCATCCTTACAATATTCAATTAACACAACTGAAGCCTAATGACCATGCACAGCGAAGAGAGTTCGTTGAATGGATTATTGAACATCAGCAAGTGTATGCTGATTTTTCGAGCAAAATCATCCTAGGTGATAAATCACATTTTCACCTTGATGGCTTTGTTAATCACCAAAATTGCCATGTTTGGGGTTCGGAGAACCCACACGTGACTGTCGAAAAACAAATGCATTTCCTGGTCGTGTACTCTCTAGTTTCGGTGATCAGAATTGGCCCCCTAGATCGTGTGATTTAACACCATTAGATTTCACATACCCGTGCATTACAGGAGGAAATTAAACGCTGCATCAACGAAATTTGGCCACATTTATGCAGAATGGTCATAGACAATTTCGATAAAATATTGCGTATGTGCCAGCAAAGCCGTGTAGGCAATTTTCCCGATGTGTTATTCCAAAAATAACCCTGCCCTTTGTACTTTATGATCCAATTAAAATAGAACAATCTAAAGACTAAAACTGTGTTTTCTATTTAATTCAAATCTTGCATTAATTTTGGGACACCCTTTCGATACATATTAAATTTGAACTCATAAACGTTACCTACTTCAAAATAACACCTTGACGTTTGATACTAAAAGATTCACGCTATAAAAAACGTTTAGGCCCGTTCCGAAAGTTATACTTAATTCATACTTATTGACTTATTTGCCGCCATCTTCACATACTTATTTTATATTTTGACAGCAACGTATTTAATTTTTAACTATTAAATAATTGTTAATTAAATTTTTTATAAAACTTAATTAATGCATAATATCACAATGTATATGCAATGAAATTAACAGAAGTTTGGTTTTCATTTTAGATTTTATTTTTTTTTGTAAGAACATACTTATTTTAAGTTACCTCGCCAACATACTTATTTAAATAAGTAGATATGTGATCTTACTATGATATTGACTTATGACTATGATTTCTTGAGGGTGTTATTATGGGTATAACGTTACCCCTAAATATACACCAAAATGCAGTTTGGTTTCGAAAAGTGCAGGACACATCTAATCAACGGAGTGGGACAGGAGTTTGGGGGTATCGAACTTGAGGATGGTACAATAATTCAATCAATGCAAGTGGGGGATACTTAAAATATCTTGGCTTCCTTCAATCTCGCGGTATAAATCACACAAGTACGCACCAAAACACAAATAATACCAAAATACAAAAACAGACTTACACATATACTCAAAACATACTTAAGCTGAAAGAAGCTGATCTTCAAACGTTAGAAAGATTAACACGTACCACCGCACCCTATCTTAGAAAACAGGCGGAAGAGGCCTAATATACATTTCCAATCTGCATCACAAAATCCTACACAAGCTCCGCGAATATATTTTTACTCTAAACAAAACACATCACCACTACATAACGCAATAGTTAAAGCAGACACAAAACACACACCATTAAACTTATGCCATTCTGATAGTTGAAATGAACCAAGTAATATTACAGAAGTGATATTACAGAAACAGAGTTACTTCTTTGGTAACTGTAAACTAGCTATGAAACGAATCTGGAATAACATCCACAGAGTTGGATTGGGGAAAAGTAAGTCTGATATTTTAACTGATATGGATCCCTCAGTCATCAACCGTTATTTTTGTGGTGGACAGGCTGCGTCTGTCACTCTTCCACTACCTAACTTTGACATTACAAACACTATTGAGCAAATGTATTTCTCTTTTAGTAGTGTCGGTGAAATCGACGTTGTCAAAGCTGTTTATCAGATAAAATCTAACTCGCCTGGTCATGATAAAATTAATCTGAAATTCTTAAAGGCTATTTTACCGCATATTGTATCGCAATTGACCTACCTTATTAATATTTGTATCATGCAGTCTATATTTCCAGATATCTGGAAAACAAACATTGTGATTCCCATAATGAAAAAAAAGAATAACGACTCCTTGGATAACCTTAGACCGATTAGTCTGGTATCGATTTTATCTAAAGTTTTCGAGATTATACTCCGGGATCAGATCAGCCAGCATTTAGTAAGGCATAATTATTTAAACCAATTTCAATCTGGATTTCGTAATAATCACAGTACTAGCACCACTCTGCTTTCATGTTGTTGATGATCTTGCACACCATCTTGACAAAAAAAACTCGTTTATCGTGTTAATACTATTGGATTCCTCTAAAGCATTTGACGCTCTAAATCACATACTGTTATTACAAAAGCTGTTGCTTTTCTTTAACTTTGATAAAACATCCCTTAAACTTTTGCACAGCTATTTATCCGAAAGATATCAAAAAGTAGTCATAAATGGTAAAGAATCGGGTTCTGAACGAATACCGACAGGTGTATTTCAAGGAACCATTCTTGGCCCAACGTTATTTTCCCTGTTCATAGACGATCTGCCGCTTGCAATAAAATATTCCAAATATCACATGTATGCTGATGATTGTCAATTATATCTTGGTGGTACTAGTGATAATATTCTGGAAATTTTCAATAATGTTAACCTAGATCTATCTAATATATTGGTATGGTCAAAATCGAATGGAATCTCATTGAACATCGCGAAAACACAGGCAATTTAAATTTCTAGGAATAATTTCTCAATTAATCCTGATATCTTTATTAATAATATAAAAATTCCATTTCTAAATCATGTAAATAACCTTGGAATCTGTATTAACAGTAGATTTACCTGGGATTCTCAAGTCATTAATGTTTGTAATAAAATTAATTCTATTTTATATGGACTGAAGCTTCATAAACACATATGTCCCAAAAATATTCGGGTTTTGCTTTCGAAATCATTAGTAATACCCCATGTATTATATTGTGAATTCCTCTATTTAAGCTGTGATTCGATTTCTTGCAATATTCTACAAGTTACTCTGAATAATATTGTGAGGTATGTCAACGGATTAAGGAAATATGATCATATTTCTGCAATGTTTAAGGAATTGCTCGGCTGCACAATGATTCAGTTCTTTTATTATAGAGCGATGCTACTACTATATAAAATTATTAATAATCGGGTTCCTTTGTACTTATACAATAAAATAAAAATTGGATCTATTCGCAATGGCAGCATAATTCTGCCAGCCAACCGATCCAATGTCTACAATAACTCACCCTTGTTTACAACTTTTACAATTTGGAATAGGGTTCCGGTTGAGATTAGAAGTGCAAGACCTTTATCAAAATTTAAATCTTTGGTTTTTGATTTTATTAAAAATAATTTCTAATTAGTGTTTGTTTATATGTTATATTTTATAAGTTTATGCTGTACACTATTGTAACTAGATAATAGTTGGAATAGAAAAGCTATATGCTTTATGCCATGTTGTTGATAAATAAATAAATAAAAATAAAAATAAATAAATGTTAGCATGGTCTCAGAACAGAAGCCGAGCTCCAACTCAGGGACAAAGCTGTTCAGCGATGTCCTGAGGGAGCATGTGTTGATGCTAGCCGTTATTGACGAAAGTCAAGAAGATGGGAGCATCACGGCGGAAAAATGGAGGTTGGTGTAAAATGCACTCAACCTCGTCTTTTTAAAGGTCTTGGGTGAAAATCCGGGACCACCCTCCATCCTGCAGAGATGCGGGATGGTATCAAGGGCGTGTGAAGATGACTGTATGCTCGGACTCTAGATCTGTGGATCTATATAAAAAGGCTATAGCCAAAGTAGGGGAGGTGTGGCCAGGCGCACAGCTTGCGGCAGTTAGCCGGGAGGAAATTCCCAGCAGGCCGAGGGCACATGTCTGGCTGCCATCCGAACCGGCTAGCCCTGACGAGGCTTTGAAAATCATTCAGGCCAGTAACCCGAGTCTTCCGACCGGAAATTAGAAGATCGTCAAGCAGGAGGAGGCGAAGGGGGGGCTCGAAATTATCAATTATGGTAATAATATGACTTCGGTTTCGGGTCAATTACTCTCAACGTTTATAAAAAGGATGGGGCGGAAGCGCGTACGGGAGGCCAACCGGAGAATGGTGGCAACTGGCCCAGGCCTGAGCCAATCAAGGAGGGATTGTCATTTTTGGAGGTGGACGTTCCTCTGATAGGGTTAATCAATTATATGCTGGGGAGCAGGATTGTTAGCTCGAAGTTGGGGGACTCCACCATCAAGAGGCGAGTAACTAGGGGAACCCCGCAGGGGGGGGGGAGGGGGGGTTCTGTCCCCTCTTCTCTGGAACATAGTGGTAAACGGGTTACTACTTGAATTGGAGAGAGACAGGGTATTGAAGTTATCGCTTACGCAGATGACGTAGCTTTAGCTGTTACCGGGAAATTCCTGGGCACGATTGTAGACGTAATGCAGAATTTGCTTACCATCGTTACGAAATGGGCTGGCAAATGTGGACTTGGTATTAACCCGTCCAAGACAGAGCTGGTACTCTTCACGAAGAATTACAAAATCCCGGTAGTTGTCCCTCCTACCTTAAATGGCACGAGACTTGCTTTTACTGATAGAGCTAGATATCTGGGCATTATCTTGGACAGTAAGCTTAGTTGGAAGCCCAACATGTTGGAGAGAATAAACAAAGCTACTATTGCTTTGTACTCCTGTAGGAACGCCATTGGTCATAGATGGGGCCTAAAGCCGGAGCTGGTACACTGGCTCTACAACGCTGTAGTGAAACCTGTACTCATGTACGGAGTGGGTGTTTGGTGGCCAGCTCTGGACAAGGTAACTTATAAAAGTAAGATTGAGAGAGTGCAAAGAACTGCCTGTATGCTTGTTAGCGGGGCATTGAGGTCGACACCGACAAGTGCCTTAGAGGTTATATTGCACCTTCTTCCGGTCGATATTTTTGGCAAACAGATGGCGGCAAATACGGCTGTACGACTTGCAGCCGTCTTTCAGTTGAGGTGTCTTAGTATAGGACACTCTACTATTGTTAGATCGTTGAAGGATGAGCTGGCGAATCTTGACTACATTAAACCTACTCTACGCTTCGAGAAGCGATTTCGGACCTCCTTCCCTTCAAGGGAATCCTGGAGCGATAGACCGTTATCGGAAACCGAAGCATTGCAATTCTTCACAGATGGCTCCAAGCTAGACGGCAAAGTAGGAGCTGGAGTATTCTGTGACAAATTAAATGTAAACATTTCTATTCGTCTCCCTGAATACTGCAGCGTGTACCAAACTGAAGTCGTAGCGATTGAGGAGGTCGTGGTTGAAGCATAATGTGTTATCCTCAGACGATATCACAATCTATGTGGACAGTCAAGCGGCGATCCGGTCGTTAGAATCGGTGTCTTTGGCGTCACGGATGGCGTTGAGTTGTCACTCATCTCTAAATGAGATGGGTGAGCATTTCAATATCCAGGTAATCTGGGTCCCAGGTCACTCGGGCGTCATGGGGAACTGCAGGGCAGATGAACTTGCTAGGCATGGTACGAATCTCCAGCTGCAACCGGAAAGGGCAAGTCTGGGGAGGCCTATCACAGCGCTGAGACAAGCACTTGGGAAGGAGGCGCTATCCTCAGCGGGGGAAAGGTGGTCTAACACCCTCACCTGTAGAGTTGCAAGACAAGTTTGGCCAAAGCTGGACTTGGGCGCACTAGGGCATTAATATCCTTACGCAGACGTGAATTAAGAACGGTCGTAGGAATTCTCACGGGACACTGCCTTTTTGGAGAACATGCAAGAAGGCTGGGTCTGGAGGCTAATGACTTCTGCAGAAGCTGCTTGGACAAAGAGGAGGAAGAGACGTTGGTCCACTTCCTTTGCTCGTGTCCAGCATTGGCTCTCAGAAGGCACAAACACTTAGGTAAGTTCAGGATGGACTGCCTCTCGAATCTCGAAAACAGTAAAGTGCGGGACATCTTACGCTACATAAGTAGCTCGAAATGGTTCCAATAGGGGTAAAAGGGGATACATCCTGTGGTATCACAATGGACCGTCACCGGTCTAAGTGTGCGTAAGCAGCCACTCCAACCTAACCCAACCTATGGTCTCAGAAGTCGCTCCACAGAAGGCATAAACATGACTTAAGCCAAATTCATGTCGACAATGAAGCGTCGAACAAATGGCTAAGTATTGGAGACGTCTTTCCGGAGACTGAAAGATTCATGCTGGCTATCCAGGATCAGGTAATCAACACGCGGATTTAGCAGAAATTCTTTATACACGATACAAATACACAATCAGACCGCTGTAGGTGTTGTGGCAGTCGATCAGAAACCATGCAACACATCACTAGTGCTTGCCAGTCTCTTGCGCAGGGGCATCATCACAGATCACACAATACCACACAATAGACCGGATATTACACTAATAAAAGAAACAAAACCACATACATAGTAGATATCATAATACCAAACACACATAATTTACAATACAGTTACACAGAAAAAATCACAAAATACACAACATTGGCGAATGAGGTGCGGCAGATGTGGAGAATGGACAGTGTCATTACGGTGGCCATTGTACTTTCCTCCACGGGAGTCATACCCCATTCGCTGCACAATAGCATTAATACACTTCAACTACCTAAAAACACGTACATGACACTTCAGAAGGCAGTCATTTTGAGCACGTGTAGTTTAGTTCGCAAGTTTCTGAATACACAACCAATCACACACACACGTACACAATATCAAAATACAAACAATTAATACAACATGTCCACCCAACACCGCCTAACTGTGGTCTTGTTTCTTTGAAGCCGTTCATAGTAGGTAAAAATCCCAGCACAAGCTGAGAGTGAACCCATTAATTAATAATCATGATAACTTATTGACTATCCTCTATGCTCGTCATTGCAAGTTTTGAAGATGTTTTTTATTGATAGCCTATCAAAATCTTTGATATTTAGGTAATAGTATCTTGAAAGGTCGTCATATTCATTTGATTTCCTTTTAAGTTTATTTTGATAATTGTTATTTCTAATCAGGTATTTTTCAAGCATAACCTCCAGATGCTCATTTATTTTTTGTTATTTATTTCTATAATATCTCAGCGAGCCGTATACCATTTTACGGTGTTTGCCCGTGATAGATCTTATAACTTTTCTTTCAAATATTCCCAGCTTGGTGTGGTATGTCGAGGACGGCATAGTATATAGGGTAAATATTGACATTTATGGGATCTGTTTTCCTAATACAAATGCAATGCAGTATGGGTACAATGTACAAATACTATTTTCTTGTTACTTTCAGTTTGTTACAGTTGTTTGATTTTAAATAAAACGGTAAAACACCAGTGTAAATAGTTTTATTTAATATAGGGTATTAAATTAAACTACAAAATTATATACAACAAAGTGTATATTTTTTATAGTTAATAGACAAGATTTTGTAAAATTTTATTTTAAATATATCTAAATTCATAGAAAGATATAAGAAAATCGGTGAGTTTACATTTAAAAGCATACATTTTATAATTATAAGTTGAGGTTATACCAAATTTGATTTACAGAAATCCTGAACTATCAAAGTGTATTTTACCATTTAAAGTGTAATTAGTTGCTTCTTAATAATATTAAAGTGAACAGACAAAAATAAAGTAATATTAAACAGGCCGAAATAAATAAAATTGATGGAAAAATATTTTAGAAAAGTTGGTGAGTTTACATTCATTTGCCTATTATAAGTTGCGGTTATAAAAAATATGTTTTTAAAATTTTACAGGAACTAGTGAAACTGCAAGCCAAAATAATAATGAAGATATAGAAGTAGTCATGGATGAAACCCCCTCATTAAATCAAGAACATTCGGTATGAAACTAATAATATTGGTGTTGGAATTTTGTAATGACAGTGTTTTTTATTTTATTTTAGTCCGTCAAGAAAAAGAGGAAGTGCTTGACGTACATAAAAAGCTGGGAGGACGAGAACGATCTTCAATCATGGTTGCGTAAATCAACTAATTCTACGGCTTTCTGTCAAATTTGCAGTACTGAATTAAAAACTACCGGAGGAATAACAGATTTGAAAAGACACGCGAAATCGGTCAAACATATCGCCAAGTCGAAAGCCATACAACTACACGAGCACAGCAAAAGTTTATTTATGGGAATTCGTAATCAAAACAAAGAAGTGGCGAAGGCGGAAATGCAGCTAAGTGGATTTTGCGCTGAACACAACATATATTTTTTGACGACGGACCATCTCATACCCCTGTTAAAAGACGCATTTCCAGATTCCGAATTTTATTTCGCCATAATTATGGTCAAAAATTATCAAAATCGAAGTCATTTTATGGTTATCCAACTAATATAAGCACACAAATTTTGTGTACGAACGCAAATTTTTTTCCGCATCCTAAGATAATTAAAAAGTTTGTTATTTTTATGGTAATTGTCATAATTTTTTTTGGTGGTTGCTTCTAAAATAGCTGTGATAATAAAAAAATATAAAGTTTGTATACAGGTAAATTGTGTTAAATTGGTATCAATTGTGATAATATCGCTAAATACTATTATTGGCAATTTAATAAAGTGATCGTTTTTTTTTTAAATAATTTATTGGTGGTGAAAAAGCCAAATTAAAACTCCAAGTGATAACCAAAAATTTATTTTTTTTATTTTTTATTTTTTGCTGTCGCTGTCAAAATGTATCAAGATATTTGTGCTATAAAAAAAACATGCTTTATCTTTGTCACTCCAATGGATTTTTTTTTTTTTGTCTTCTTTCGACTTGAAGTCAGTTCAGTCAATTATTCACAGTGGAATTCAGGCTTTAAGCTTTGTTAAGTTTTCGTAGCCTATTAGACCATCATAAAATTTATGAAATTTTAGTATAAATAATTCTATAGGGTGGTTGAATTCGTTAAATTTTATGATTGTTTTTTCATTAATAGTGGTAGAGTTGAACAAACTGGTTATACATATTTAAATCAGTAGGTGTTCGAAAGTTTTTGTCTACGACATCAGGGCTGATGTACGATTTATCGGCCCCCGTGTCGATAAGAAATTTTAGGATTTTTTTGTCGATTGACAGAGTTATAAATGGTAGTTTAGATATCTTTTCTATATTGAATTTAGTAGATTTTCCAAGGCTATTAATTAAAAATCTCATCATTGATTTCCGTCTCAATGTTAAAATGTTCGGTTTTAATTTCTCTTTTGGTTTGGGTATTAGCATTAGTTTCCGGTGATTTGTTGTTCATGTAATTATTTTGAAATTTCTTAATATTAGGAGTATAGTTTGGTTTATAGTTAGGGCTGTAATTTTTGTTGTTACTTGATTTTTGATTGTTGGTATTATTATTTTCCGTAGTTTTATTAGATTCTTGTTTGATTTTGTTGTTGTTATTGTACGAGTAATTACTACTTGTTGATTGGTTGTTATATTTTAATTTGTTAATGTTTTGCTCCTTAGTAATAAAGTCAAATGCTTCTTTAAGATTTTTAGGTTGCATAGATCTAATTCTGCCTCCTAGAGGTTCTTTTAGACCTGCGGTAAAAATTGTTAAACCAACTTGATTGTATTGTTTAATTTGATGAGCGATAATTTCTTGCTTATCGTTGTGAAGTTTGACTTGATTAATTAGTAAGGTCAACAGATTTTGGATTTTATCGAACAAATTTTGAGGTGATAAATTATTTCTGACGAGACTGTATAGTTCAAACTGTAAGTTTGATTCGTCTCTGCTATCAGCATATGTGAAGTGAATAAACTAAATGTTCTTTAATCTCTTTCCAATTTGTTGTATTTACATTATGTGTTATAAAAGAATTACTAGCTATGTCTATAATTTTACTTCTAATGTTAGATACTATGATTTTATAATGTTCCGAATTTTTGTCTAAATTTCGGCAAATTTGAATCGTATTATCTACAGAATCTAGGAATCGTACTAAGTCTGTTTTACTTCCATCGTAGGGTAAAATATTCTTAGTAATTTTTTCTACGTCGAAAATTTCTAAAATTTCTTTAATATTTGCCATTTTTAATTTTTGGAGGTTTTTATTTTGTATTTGCTCTAATTTAATTTTTTTTAATAATCCAGATAGTTTATTTGAATCGCTTTCAAATTGTTCTTTAATTTTGGTCAAGTCGTTTTGTTCTGAATTTTGTCCCATAAAAAATATTTAGTGATAACCCGCTCACTTATTTTGGATCGCGTTGTCAAAGAATTTGATAAGATTTCGCGATACGATCTATATTTCTATAGTCGTTTGCACTTTATCTATAGAGTTTTATACGGATAAATTGCGATTTTTCGTTTTAGTAAATTTCATACGTATACGACAATAAAACATTTTTACAAGTTCTAAATCTTGGGTTCAATAACTTTTCTACAATTGTTAGTATAGTATGGAGAAAAAAGGATTAATTATATGAATAATAAAAAAAAATGATTTATATTATAGCCAAAATTAACAAGATTTTCATTTTCACCGAATTTAATTGAATTTTTTTTCTTGTTTTGAGTTTTGTAACACTTTTTGTCCGAAATTTTTTTTTTTTTTTTTACCAATAAATTTAATTTATTTAATTACTTTTTATCGATTTAATCACACTAAATTTAATTTTTTTAAAAATAATTTTCACTTTCGTCAACTGCGCCAGTTATATGTTTGGAGTTGTGGTGTCGCGGGATATGTAACACATTATTTTTGTAGATTACAATGAATTCTTTATTTTAAGTAAATTTAGCGCGATTATACAATTTTGTGGACTATTTGCTTACGCTAGTACAATTTAAAAAATTATGAACACGTTGTTTAGTAAGCCAATGGTATTTATGGAAGTTCGAATTACAAACAACGACAATTTTATTATGATTATTTTTGTTGCGATTTTATTTTGCTTATTCTACTTTGTTATCTTTTGTAACCGATGCCTATGTTTCTTCTATCGATGTGGTTCTTTGTAGCTGTGGGGCAATGACACATAACTATATGTATGTGAAATTTTTGAAATTAGTACCTAACAAATCGTCTTTTCTATAATTTAAAATTTGTACGAATACTTTTGTGTACCACTGAACATAGATGTATATAATATTCTCCACCACAAGCATTTGGATGTGTCAAGCAAGTAACACAAAATTTTATTGCCTAAAATTTCTTTATTCCACTCTATGGTTGATTGGTTGTGTTTTAAAAATTCGTACATGTACGAGATACGAGTATATTACTCGTTCATTCATTTTGTTTTACTACAGATGCATTTTATTTTTTTTTTTTTTTTCTGTAAAATTCTCTCTTTTATAGGCATGCAATAAAAATGATGTTTATTATTTTTTCTGTATGCCCCCATTACGTTACGGTTTAAATAATTTTATGTATGAACACGAAATATTTTATTTTTGCCTAAAATAAAAATTAAATACAAAATCGATAAGAATGCGAAGCGAATTTTTATCTGTGTGTGTGTTTCGTTAGACAAAAAAAATAATTGCTAAAGCAGACAAAAGCATATAATACGTAACGAAACAAATTTACTGTCATAAACATTATATGTATTTAGATCTGTAAATGTATATGTTTATATACATAGCTGTATATAAATTTAGTTCATGCGCAGTGAGTCTATAAATAGAATTCCAGTTTATAAAAATTTGTTTTCAATTTTTCGAATTAGTTCATAGTTGGAACGTAAGCATTGTATTGTGTTATTCGTATTACTAATAAAATATTTAAAAAAAAAAAATTAAATACATCAAATATTTATACAAACTTAGTCGAAATACAATGGTATGTATTTATTATTATCGCATGTACAAAACTGTTATTATTATAAGTATTCCAATTTTGTTAATAAAATTTTTTTCTATATGTAATTTTAGCCCCGACAAATTATACGGAAACGAACACGTATGCGCATTGGTTTAAGACAAAAGACAGCTCTTATTGACTTGGTTGAACAGAATTTTCAGTTTGCTGCAGGTAAGTAATTTTAAATTTATAAATTATTTTGAATACAAATTTCTACTTTTAAGGAAAACATCCTACCGCATCGAATAAAAATGCACGTTGGCGGAACATAGCACTAAGTTTGAATAAAATAGGGCCTGTATATAAAACCACCGAAGAATGGAGAGCCGTGAGTAAAGATAATTAGTAAATTTTAAATGAAGTAACTATAATAATATTTATTTAGGCGTTTAATGGTATGAAAGGTAAAATTAAAGAAAAAATTAAAGGAATTATCGAATCTAAGCTTAAGTACAACTTAGATTGCTTGGATGAAGAGGACGACGCCAAAGCTAGTGATCCCGATTCTTCTGACACCGCCCGCTTGACCAAAGAAGATTACAGAATTATTAAATTATGTCGTATAAAAGGATTGGACAAAATAGAAGAAATGGGTGGGAATGTTTCGGTAAAATATAAAGTAGCCGTTTAATTTAAATGAGTATTTAAAAAAAGGTCTATTTTAGAAAAAAAATGATCCAATAAAAAAGTCCTCAATTGCTTCACCATCATCAGAAAAACCACGGGAAAATGTAATACCGTCCGTTGATCAATATCTTTCTCAGGGTGGAAGTTCACCGATGGCGCCCAACATTGATACCTCGAATCTCCAAATAAATGATTCCGGTAACGTAATAAGAAGACGGGTCAAAGTAAGTACTTTTCGCTTTAAATATCAACGTATTTCGAATATTTCTTTTATTTTTCTTATTAGATATATTCTGAAAATCCAGCAGTAGCCAAGTCGCTAAGATTACAAGAAGAAAACAATCGAAATCAACTTGTAATGATAACAGTATTAAAACAAATAGTCGAAAAACAACAAACAATAATTGATCTAATGCAGAAACAATAGTTTTATCCGTAAATTGCAAAAAATCGTCAAATTTCTTAATTATATAAAATAATAACAAATAAATAAAAAAAAAAATTAAATAATTAAATGATTTTTTTTTATTTTGTACCCTACAACTATGAAACTCAACATAGCTAAGCTTAGTTTAGCACTTACTTTTAATTATTTAAGTTAAATTTAGTCGATCGATAGGGACATGTTCTCAAAATATTAGTTGATGAAAGAAACACAGCAAACGAAGGACTGGGGTGAACGTTTTGGGTTCGTACAACGATATGCATTTATTTATATGTTTAACTGCAATCGGTGGTAAATCAATTGACGATGTATTGAAAATTTACGAGGCGACATACCATATTTTCTTCATTTGTCCTTTCAATTATGACGCAGAGAGGAACTCTTTATTTCTCAAGAAGAATACGGAGTGACATCAGACGTCATTTCACAGAAAATCAAGACTTATTCGATTGACGAGCGCCAAGAAGACGGATACAATTCACCCTTATTAATACCAGTCTGGTAAAACCGTGTTCTTGCAATCTGTCTCGCAACGTCGATGCGGCCACGGACACTCTGTGTCGCATCTCCCGATTTAGCCGGCTGCGTCCTTATTTTCTATTGGTGATCCAAAACAATTAATAATTACACTCTGGTAGAATCCAATGGTGCTAGTCCAATTTCAAAGTTAGTCCCCATTCGGGGACATTCGGGTTGTTTTGGCCCAGAGTCAAAAATTTGTCAAAATATACACTCATTTTCACATTGATAGCTCTTGAACCATTAAGATTTTCGTTATGCTTTCTTCAGCAAAGTTGTTGCGCAAGTCAAGACGAAAACACTTATTTTTTATCATTTTTTGACCATTTATTGAATTTAAATCTATTCGCATCGACAAATATAAATTCAATAGAAACTATTTTAAAAAATTTGAATCAATTCAGTCGGTTTTATGGTGATTTTTCATAAATTTTTCGTAAAAAATTAACATTTTTCCTTAACTTTTTCAATTTTAATTTTTTAATTCTTTTGTATCGTCTTCGAAATCTTCTTCCTCTTGTAAATTCTAACAAATCTCACTCAAGAGTGCTTGTAGCTTTTGGCCGCTGTACCAATGTTCGAGCCTTGCAGTCACTTGGTGAAAACGCTCGCCGTGCTCATCGGATTCGGCTGGTGATTGTTCGGCAAATTTTTCCACATGGCAATGCAAAAAATGTATTTTCAATGACATTCGAACGTTTATATTATGAAAAGCGGTCAGCATGTTTTCAATATGTCTGGGCTAATCATCATTTGATCGATTAATTCCGAGAACATTCTTAATAACTTCTTTTACATATTTCCATACCACAAGCTGTCGCTCACCGGAGCATTTTCAAATGCATCACCGTTCATCAAATGACGAATATCCGGTCCATTAAGTATTCCTGTAATAAAAAACATGAGGCGAAATGAAATTGCATTCAGTTCAAACACCAACCTTTTTTTATTTTCCTTCCACTTAACCGTGGAAAATGTGACGCAATTCGATAAACGCATTCCCATCTGGATTCAGCGCTTTTTTAAAATTTTATAACTATTCCAAGTTTGATATGAAACAGTGGTAGCAATATGATTCAATTTGGCACAAGTGGAGTCTCAACGATATTGTCGTGTCGCAATCTAATGTTCTCACGTAAAGCCCAGTTCCGTTCGTTGTATTAGTCGCGTTCAAAACGTGTATTCAACAAGCACATAAAACAAATGTTTTTAGTATAATCCAATTGCAGAGCTATAATTTTTAAATCTGCACAAACTTCCCACTGATGGTCGTTGTATTTAATCAAATAAATGACTTTTTTCATTGATGGTTAAGTTTCCTTTGTGTTTATGCTGAGTGCAATTGGAACGGAATTTTTTGAGTTGGTAACGTGGAGGAGATTTGCCTTCAAATGGTTTTTGGAGGAATCGATAAACAATCGCCAATCATCGGAAATATATGCATGGTGCATTGTGGAAGCCAACCCACGGATATCAGTGCAAAAGGCGAGTGAATTATTCTCAATTGATTTGAAAAAATTCGTAAAATGACGATGACGACTTATTGCTCCATATATCCGAATATTTGAAGCCAAAATGTTCACTTGTTTTAAATCCTTTGACAAAAGAATGGATTACCGCTGCGATGGTTTCTCGCACCGTATCATAATATCCAAACAATTTTGCGAGATTTCATGCGAGATGGTTGATACATTGATATAGGCGTTTCTCCGATTTCTTCAGATTCAAATGTTGGTGGCAAATTTTCTTCAGTTGGGTTTGATCTTTCCGGAACAGGAATTTGAGCATATGTTATTTCAGTGTATGCCAAAGATCCAATCCACGCACCCATAACATTAAAGTGGATCATATACCTATGGATCTATCCATGTCATCGGGACACCGAATGACATTGCGGCTCCAGTGTTTTGCCATCTATGTAGATGGAAAATGCATGGCGTACAAAAAAATAGACGGCGTCCAATTTACACCACTAATGACACTTTATGAAAAGTATAGTAGATATAAATCTTATTTTATATTGTAGGTTTTATTTCTTCTTTATTGTGACAATTTTTTAACATTTTTAGAAAAATCGATTTCGAGAATAATCTCTTCTTCGGTTTCTTTTTTACTACTATTACATAATTTATTTTGAAGCTGTTAATATAATGTTGCTATGCGCTGGTGTTTCGCACCTCCTTTGTTTTTAAGTTGGTTTTGGTGTTGATTTTGTCGCTAAGTAAATTGTTGTAATATGATTTTAATATGTTCCGAAGATTGTAAGAGAATTCAATCCAGTTTCGAACTGATGAGCTTATGATTATGAAATAATCAATCTTCCCATCAGGCCGCGGCGACTGGACTGATTATACCACAATTTACATTCTATATATACAGAATGTGCTGTGCGTTAAGTACTAGCGAATCGTACTAATACAGATGAATTCTCTTACAATTTTTCTTCTTCACAATATTCACACAGCTCTATTTCTGTGTACGCGAATTTTTACTTCATTAATTTTTTGTTGAATATTAATTAATTCATTGTTGTGTTTTTAGGGTAAAATACAACTTTTATTTATATTATTTGGAAGATCATTTGAAGATGAGTGTGAGGTTTATGATAAAAAAAAATAACAAAAAAATTACACTGTTAAATTAGCTATTTTCCAATTGGAATTTAAATTATATGAAAATTTAACATTTTTGTAATTTCGGATTTTTCGTACCACCAAACAGATTCTTTTCATCAGAAAACAGGTTCTTTTCATCCTTTTCAGATAGCTGGACCATCTGTTTATATCGTTAACCAAAAGCATCCAATTGTGTTGAACATTACTATATTTCAGATAATTTAAAAGTTGACTGAATTTTGATGGTTTAAATAATTATTTAGCGCCAATCCTGGAAATGAGCCGAAGGCCCCGCACATTTCTTAGAATAGCTAAGCCATATAGCGGTCAATGTCACCAAGCCGATCCAATTATGATGAACTATAATATACTTCACAGTTTTTGGAATTTTTAATAATTTTTGATTATTTTAAAAGTTTTATATCGCCGACCGCAGAGATGTCCATAAGGCTTGCCCATATTTTCGGATAACTTGGCCATGTGCCAGTCTACGTGGTCAACCTTATCCAATTGTGAAGAACTATACTATACTTCACAAAATTTCGAATTTTTTAATAATGTTATTGGTTTTAAAAATTGTTGTATCCCCGATCACAGAGATGTCCACAAGGTCTGGCCTATATTTTTGGATAACTTGACCATATGCCAGTCTACGTGGTCGTCTTATCCAATTGTGATGAACTATACTATACTTCACAGAATTTCGGATTTTTAATAATTTTATTGGTTTTAAAAATTGTTGTATCCCCGATCACAGAGATGTCCACAAGGTCTGGCCTATATTTTTGGATAACTTGACCATATGCCAGTCTACTTGGTCAATTTTATTTAATTGTGATGAACTATACTATACTTCACAAAATTTCGAATTTTTAATAATTTTATTGGTTTTAAAAATTGTTATATCTCCGATCACAGAGATGTCCACAAGGTCTTGCCTATATTTTTGGATAACTTGACCATATGGTAGTATACTTGGTCAATCTTATTCAATTGTGATGAACTATACTATACTTCCCAGAATTTAAAATTTTTAATAATTTTATTTGGTTTTAAAAATTGTTGTATCTCCAATCACAGAGATGTCCACAAGGTCTGGCCTATAATTTTGGATAACTTGACCATATGCCAGTCTACTTGGTAAGTCTTATCCAATTGTGATGAACTATACTATACTTCACAGAATTTCGGATTTTTAATAATTTTATTGGTTTTAAAAATTGTTGTATCCCCAATCACATTGATGTCCACAAGGTCTGGCCTATATTTTTGGATAACTTGACCATATGCCAGTCTACTTGGTCAATTTTATTTAATTATGATGAACTATACTATACTTCACAGAATTTCGGATTTTTAATAATGTTATTGGTTTTAAAAATTGTTGTATCTCCGATCACAGAGATGTCCACAAGGTCTTGCCTATATTTTTGGATAACTTGACCATATGCCAGTCTACTTGGTCAATGTTATTCAATTGTGATGAACTATACTATACTTCCAGAATTTAAAATTTTTAATAATTTTATTTGGTTTTAAAAATTGTTGTATCTCCGATCACAGAGATGTCCACAAGGTCTGGCCTATATTTTTGGATAACTTGACCATATGCCAGTCTACTTGGTCAATTTTATTTAATTGTGATGAACTATACTATACTTCACAGAATTTCGAATTTTTAATAATGTTATTGGTTTTAAAAATTGTTATATCTCCGATCACAGAGATGTCCACAAGGTCTTGCCTATATTTTTGGATAACTTGACCATATGCCAGTCTACTTGGTCAGTCTTATCCAATTGTGATGAACTATAATATACTTCACAGAATTTCGGATTTTTAATAATTTTATTGGTTTTAAAAATTGTTGTATCCCCGATCACATTGATGTCCACAAGATCTGGCCTATATTTTTGGATAACTTGACCATATGCCAGTCTACTTGGTCAATTTTAGTTAATTGTGATGAACTATACTATACTTCACAGAATTTCGAATTTTTAATAATTTTATTAGTTTTATAAATTGTTGTATCTCTGATCACAGAGATGTCCACAAGGTCTTGCCTATATTTTTGGATAACTTGGCCATATGGTAGTCTACTTGGTCAACCTTATCCAATTGTGATGAACTATACTATACTTCACAGAATTTCGAATTTTTAATAATTTTATTGGTTTTAAAAATTGTTGTATCTCCGATCACAGAGATGTCTACAAGGTCTGGCCTATATTTTTTGATAACTTGACTATATGCCAGTCTACTTGGTTAATCTTATTCAATTGTGATGAACTATACTATACTTCACAGAATTTCGAATTTTTAATAATTTTATTGGTTTTAAAAATTGTTGTATCTCCGATCACAGAGATGTCCACAAGGTCTTGCCTATATTTTTGGATAACTTGACCATATGCCAGTCTACGAGGTCAGTCTTATCCAATTGTGATGAACTATACTATACTTCACAGAATTTAGAATTTTTAATAGTTTTATTGGTCATAAAAATTGTTGTATCTCCGATCACAGAGATGTCCACAAGGTCTGGCCTATATTTTTGGATAACTTGACCATATGCCAGTCTATGTGGTCAACCTTAACCAATTGTGATGAACTAATTTTATCAGTTTTAAAAATTGTTGTATCTCCGATCACAGAGATGCCCACAAGGTCTTGCCTATATTTTTGGATAACTTGGCTATATGCCAATCTACGTAGTCAATCTTATTCAATTATGATGAACTATACTATACTTCCCAGAATTTCGAATTTTTAATAATTTTATTAGTTTTAAAAATTGTTGTATCTCCGATCACAGAGATGTTCACAAGGTCTTGCCTATATTTTTGGATAACTTGACCATAAGGGTGGACATCTCTGTGATCGGAGATACAACAATTTTGAAAACTAATAAAATTATTAAAAATTTTAAATTCTGTGAAGTATAGTATAGTTCATCACAATTGAATAAGATTGACCACGTAGACTGGCATATGGTCAAGTTATCCAAAAATATAGGCCAGATCTTGTGGACATCTCTGTGATCGGAGATACAACAATTTTTGAAACCATTAAAATGATTAAAAATTCTAAATTCTGTGAAGTATAGTATAGTTCATCACAATTGGATAAGGTTAACCATGTAGACTGGCACATGGCCAATTTATCCGAAAATATGGGCAAGACCTTGTGGACATCTCTGCGGTAGGCGATATAAAACTTTTAAAATATTCAAAAATTATTAAAAATTCCAAAAACTGTGAAGTATATTATAGTTCATCATAATTGGATCGGCTTGGTGACATTGACCGCTATATGGCTTAGCTATTCTAAGAAATGTGCGGGGCCTTCGGGACATTTCCAGGATCGGCGCTAAATAATTATTTAAACCATCAAAATTCAGTCAACTTTTAAATTATCTGAAATATAGTAATGTTCAACACAATTGGATGCTTTTGGTTAACGATATAAACAGATGGTCCAGCTATCTGAAAAGGATGAAAAGAACCTGTTTTCTGATGAAAATAATCTGTTTGGTGGTACGAAAAATCCAAAATTACCAAAAATTTATTTTTCATATAATTTAAATTCCAATTGGAAAATAGCTAATTTAACAGTGTAATTTTTTGTTATTTTTTTTAGCATAAACCTCACACTCATATTTGATGTTGTTTGGAAGATCATTTAATGTTGTGTTGTGAAGAGATATACTACTTTTTCTTAAATGATTTGAAATCTTTTATTATTGAGATCCAACTTTTAATTAGATATTTGGGGTTTTGATTTTTACAATTTGTTTAATGTTTTGATTTGCTATTGAAATCCAATATTGCCTAAGATAATTCGAATTCGTTCTATGTCCCTAAGATGTTTGACTGGTTTATTAATTTGTAAGATTTTAAGGGTTCTATTTCCTATAAGTATCTTTTGGTCATGAGACGCGCTTAAGAGACGTGTTTTTTTTTTGTATTAAATTAACAAATAGTTCCGAGCTTACCTCGGGTGGGGGCTATTACCCGAACTATTTTGGAGTTAATTTGATGCACAATTCTAGAAGAATGCAGGATTCTGCACAATGTTAGTACTCCGAATCGGATATTCAGATCGACAAGTAGTTCATAGGTAAGTGTTAGAGATTGATCCAGTAATGCATACTAAACAAGTTCCTGAAAAGAAAAACAAAAACAACACAAAGAATCATCGCAACAAAATAAAATTACACGTAAACACTCATCTGAATTATCCCAGTTGATCATCATATCCAGCTCACCCAGCTACGATTTCGTATAAAATATTATGTCTGTGTTGATTATTAATTCACCTAAAATTATAACTATATTTAAATTTATTATTAATTAACTATAATTGCATTATATAACTTGCCTTTAACCTTATATTTCCAAAAAAATGTCTTTTGTTTACATTAAAATTTGACAGGTCTCAAAAAGAGAAATCATTATGTAGTAGATTTGACGATAACCGTGAACAAATGTTGTACCAAAACGATAGTAAAATAAGCACTTCAAAAGTTAGATGTCACTGTTAAAAAATAGTATACATAATTGAAAATTTGTAATAATCACTCTACTCTGAAAAATACTCTCAGGTGTGACTGATCAAGATATTTCATTATTTAATTTAATTATTCTTTATATTTTTTAATAAGTACATGGTGTTGTGATAACCATTAATTAACAAAAAACAAAATAATCAGTTTGTGAACGGAGTTTGTTATATGTATTTACTAAATATTTCATTGCAATAATAAAACAAATAAATACAGAAATACTGTTTGTCATCTAATTTTTCTTAAACATTTTTTCGTTGTGAAAACTAAAAGAAAATAAAGTAGAAAATTGTGAATTAAGTTTATTATATGTTCTTAAACATAAGTATGTGCACTAAAGCACTTTTATATTACCCTCTACGCTTTGCCGTGCGTAGATTAAGACTAAATGTCTCCTGAACCTTATAATGGTATTCGTTAGTAGGATGATTATGGTTTTATTATACTTACGAGGTTGCGAGCTGCTGTACAGTTTCCGATTAATTTGGCTTAGTGGTGTTTTTTCCTCTTCACTCGTTCTGGGTTTTTTGGACTTGCTCTCCTGTGGTTCCGGGTATTGTGGGTTGTTGACTTAGTGAAATACTTTTTCTTTTTTTTATTTAGATAATTATTCTTTTTTTATTATTATTTTTTTTTGTTTTTAAAAATTATACTGACTATATAATTACTAGGTGACTACAAGTTGAAAGTAATTACTGTATGACTGTGACTGTCTGACTATAACTTTTTGACTATATCTTTTTGAATATATCTTTTTGACTATAACTGTTTGACTATATCGATACATAAAATTTGTTCAGTTTTTATACAATTTTACGTTATTTATTTACACTAACAATTTTGAGAGGCATTAATTTTGAAAAATTTGCTATATTGCATTTTGGGTTTTTTGACACATTTTTTAAAAAAGAATATAATTTTGCTAATTTGCATAAATTCAATTTTTTTTAGGTTTTGTAATTCCATTGCGTTTGGGTTAATAATTTTACCAACTTGCGTAAAATTGAATTTTTGTTTTTGTATTCTATTGTATTTAAGTTTTGTTTTTGTAATTCAATGTATTTAAGTTTATTAGCATATCATAATTTTGCTAAGTTGCATAAACTGGTTAAATTCCGATTTTTTTTTGTATTCTATATTAGAATCGCCCAACTGTATTTATTTTGTGTGAAAATATAATATTTGCCCAAATGTTGATTTTATTATTTCATACAAGTTAATTGCGTGTATATTCGCATACATTTTTGCTTATGTATTTTTTTTATATAGTTTGATGTTGTTATATTTGTTTTCGTATTTAAAAAGAAAATGTTATTACGCTAATTTCTTGTTTTTGTTGTTGGGGATTCTTATATGCAATGCGAAAATATGATTACTATTAAAAATGTTTTTGATTTGGAATTAAAAAATAGAATAAGAATGAAAATAAAAATTGTGCTAATTTTGGGTTGGTTTATACAACATCATGTAATATCTAATATGCTACCGGTGATTAGACCATTTTAAGTGTGTTTCGATTAACACGAGAAGTATATTAGTATTTACGAACATTAATTCAACGAAACCGACTAATAGACAGAATTCTATTTATTTTATGATTTTTATGATTTTAATATGTTCCGAAGATTGTAAGAGAATTCAATCCAGTTTCGAACTGATGAGCTTATGATTATGAAAAAATCAATCTTCTCATCAGGCCACGTCGACTGGACTGATTATACCACAATTTACATTCTATATATACAGAATGTGCTGTGCGTTAAGTACTAGCGAATCGTACTAATACAGAAAAATTCTCTTACAAGTTAGTCGGGTTCGTTGAATTACTCTTCGTAAATACTAATATACTTCTCGTGTTAATCGAAACACACTTAAAATGGTCTAATCACCGGTACCATATTACGTATTACATGAATTAATTAATATTCAACAAAAAATTAATGAAGTATAAATTGTTGTTGTTTTGTATATTTCGTGAGCTTCGTTGTTTGTATGAAATATCAAAGCATTCCTAAATATATTTAGTATATCTAGGAATGCTTTGGAAATATTCATGCGCAAAAATAAATAAGCCTGATTTCCATTATGAAATATTTACTGACAGTATAAACAAAATGGGATAAAAATATATATTTGCGTGCTGTATGAGAGAAAAAAAAACACTTTTTCAGTTTTACAGTACTGAAAAAATTATTATAGTATACTGACATTTTTATAGTATACTGACAAAATTTACTGCAAAATATATGAAGCGAAGTATATTTTTTCCGTACTGGAAAAATACTTCAATTTTTCAATGCAATTTTTAAAAAAAAAAATTAAAAACAAAAAATGATCTGTGTCATTTCAATGAAATTGTAGTGATTCACTCATGCAATTAATTATTCCAATTCGTTTATCCCTACAATTATTCGAAATGCAACTCATTTCGACTACAAAATATAATTGTATTTGAATAGCTTTTTCAGCTTAGTAGTGACATAAATAAAAGGAATATATAAGATAATTCAAGTGGTGTATTTCTTGAATGGTAATTTTTTTGTAGCGACACACAACATATTCCAATTTTTGGAACTACGATGATCGTCGCTATTATATACGGACGAGTGACGACCAAGTTAACAACATAAAAAATACAATACATAAACAATTGTAAAATTGTGTTGATATTGAACACATACTAGTATACTTATAGAAATTATTTTTGTTTCAACTTACACACGAAAACGAGACACTAAATAAAAGCAGCTAGAAAGGAGTAAAAGAAAATTTTTTATTTTAGTTTTTAATGTACGAGTAGCAAACAAAACCGTTTTTGTTTTATAAAATGAATTGGATTCAAATGTTTTCAAATCCAAATCATGTAAATAATAAAATTGAAGATATCCCTATTTATTTACTTCGTTTCTATATTTTTACAGTCGGTTCTGGTTGTAGATACATATGTATATGTATATAACAAAAAAAACATTAAGGAAATTTTCAATGTGTTTTTGTTGTTTTGTTTTTTTTTTAATATACCTAGCCAGTTTGACGAAATATCCGTATTTTAAACAAATTACAATTATATAACCAAATAGGATACATTTAGCAGTACAGTGGCCCTATTCTGGTAATTCCCGGGGAATAGAAACTTTAAATTTTGTTGCAGTATTATTCCCTTTTCCCCAAAGTGTATTCTGGTGTTCGGGAAAAGATTTTTTATTGGGAAAAAAATATTCCCCATTACAGCAGTTTTGACGTTTGTTTTTCCACACCGATTTTATGAAAGAATTGATGGGGAATAGATTTTTAACGAAAATGTTTGTTTATATGTAGTTGTTATTAATAATTAATAATATTAATACTGTTAATAATTTTAAAGATAGTATTATAATAAATAAGAGTTATTATAATAATTTTGATACAACTAAATTTATTTCCCCTGTATATTTATTCCCCAATTGACAGAATGCACTTTAAGAAAATGGGGAATAAAAAGTTGGAAATGTGTATCTGGGAATAACTGCTGTAAAAAAAATTATTCCCCGTTCCCCGGGAATTACCAGAATAGGGCCACAGTCAGGTGCAAAAAAAAATATTTTGAATTCAATTACATAATATTGCATATACAATACATCTGTATGCATTTTAAGTTCGTAGTTCGTAGTTGCATACCAAATTTTTACTATTTATTGAATTTTGGATTATTGAGCCGTATATATAGTATGTACATATTTACAATAGAGGAATATTGTGTTTTTATTTCGCTGTCGTCAATCTGATTTTCGTTATTAGATTTTACCGAATTTATTTTTATTATTCTTAAACTTATTGTTTTTAGATAATTTTTCATTGCCGATATTTATTTTGCATTTTAATCGATTTATAGGTAATTATTTGAACTCGTATTATCGAAATATCATGGTTGTTATTATGAGTAGACCGTCGGGTGTTAAATGTGCAGTTTTGCACTGTATTTCTAAATTTAAAGATGCTGCTCGTCTTTTTAAATATTCAAAGCATTATTCGAACCACGAACTTTGGCTAAAAAATTGTGGCATATTACCATTCAGTAAAAAGAGAATATTTATTTGTTCAAACCATTTTGAGGCAAGCTGTATTCTTAAACGCAAGCTTAAACGGACAGCTGTACCAAAATTATGTTTACCCCAGCCTACAAATTCAAAACAGAAACTTTTATCGGAAACGTCGACTAACTTAAATAAAAGCCCCTTATTACAAAACGAATGCATGGTTAGCAAAGGGGTAGTTAATTTAAATACTGAGTCAACTAATCAACTTCAAAACATATCAAGAAAAATTAAAAATTTAGAGCACAGAAATCGAATTGCCAATAAAAAACTGATCGATTTGAAAAATCAATCCAAATCATGTTTAAGTGATTTAATTACCAAAGCAAATAAAAGTGATCACTCCAAAAACTTTTGTCGGTTGCTACTTTTAGAAAAAGAGAAAACGCAGGAGTGGCCCGAAACATTTAAAATACTTGCGCAAAATATTTATTACCGGTCCCCGAAATCATATAATTTTTTGAGGAACAGGTTGAATTTCGATTTACCATCGAAATCTTCGCTTATACGGTGGCAACCAATAAAACATTTTTTCCCAGGTTCAAATAATGTACAAATTTTAAACAAATTAAAAGAAATAATCGGCACTTTAGATATTTTCGATAAACAATGTGGACCAGAACGAAAGAAAGGCCACCAAAGACAATCAATCAAAAAATGTGAACCAGTAAACAAAGTTGAGTCCGGGACATTAATGAATTCGCGTACGTCCCGGCTCTTTATAAATGATAATAATAACAAACTAATTTTTCTAATTGATACGGGAGCTGACATTTCAGTTATACCTGTCAAATTTTATAACATAAATATAAATAGCTATTCTCAGGATCTAACATTACCAGCCGCCAATGGGTCAACCATTCGTACGTATGGTACGAAGTTGCTCAAGGTAAATTTAGGACTTAAAAGAGACTTCACGCATGCATTTATTATAGCATCCGTGAGTCGTCCTATTATTGGTGCTGACTTTTTGTCAAAGTTCGATCTACTAGTCGACCTCAAAGGATGACGATTAGTAGATGCAACAACAAAATTATCTGTTGATGCTGCAGTGAGGAGTTTCGAAACCCCTACACCTGTGCATTTTTCAATAGATAATGGTTACGGTACGCTTTTAAATAAATATCCTAGTCTTACAGCGTTACCTAATTTTAATTTGCCAGTCTGTCATTCGGTAGTTCATCACATAGTGACAAATGGTCACTTGCCAATGGCCAGACCACGTAGATTAGATCCTGACAGGCACAAAGCCGCATTTACAGAATTCCAACAGATGGTGGATTTGGAGATTTGTCGTCCATCGTCTTCCTCAGTATCATGCCCATTACATATGGTGAGAAAAAAAGATCTCGATTGGAGGCCATGTGGAGATTATCGGCAATTAAATTCTGTAACAATACCAGATAGATATCCGATATCTCATATACAAAATTTCTCAATGCACTTACATGGTTGTAAAATTTTCTCCAAGATTGATTTAGTTAGGGCGTATCACTTAATTCCAGTTGCGGTTGTATGAATTCACACGCATGCCTTTTGGGTTGCGCGTAATGCCGCTCAAACCTTCCAGCGTTTTATTAACGAAGTAGTCCGCGTGCTAGATTTCGTTGACGATATACTGGTTGCTTCAGAAACTGAGGAACAACATTTAAGTCATCTTGAACAATTATTTAAGAGATTGGTCAAATACGATGTGCATATTAAAACACAAAAATGTGTTTTTGGTGTTCCTACATTAAATTTTCTGAGCCATAAAATTACTCCTGATGGAGTTTTACCATCTGAGGAAAGAATTCTTGCTATTAGGGAGTTTCCTGCTCCAACGTCTATTAGACATATACAGCGCTTTATCGGCATGATAAATTATTATCACCGATTCATTCCGAAAATTGCGGAAATGTTAGCGCCGATTCATGCACATTTGGCAACACTTAATAAGTTTTTTTTTTTTTACTTTTTTAAATTTTTGTTGAATGTTAATTAACATTCGACAAAAATTTAAAAAAAGTAAAATAGCGTTCACAGCTTATGTGATTGTCGTGAAGAAGAAAAAAAAAAAAAAAAAAATTGTAATTGAATTTATCTGTATTAGTACGATTCGCTAGTACATAAAGCACAGCACATTCTGTATATATAGAATGTAAATTATGGTATAGTCAGTCCAGTCGCCGCGGCCTGATGAGAGGATTGATTTTTTCATAATCATAAGCTCATCAGTTCGAAACTGGATTGAATTCTCTTACAATCTTCGGAACATATTAAATTAAAAACTTAATAAGTTACCAAAAACACCCAAGAATTTTTCTTGGCCTGATGAGTGTAATATCGCATTCACAGGTTTAGTTGCGGAATTAAGTAAAATTACTCTTCTCTCGCACCCTATCGGGAACGCGAAAATTAGCATAACAACTGATGCATCGAACGTCGCCGTTGGCGCGGTCTTGCAACAGTTCAATAAGAAGAGATGGGAGCCTTTGGGATTTTTCTCAAAGAAATTAACGAATGCCAAGATCAAGTATTCAGCATTCGATCGGGAACTTCTGGCAATTTTTCTTGCTGTAAAACATTTTAGATACTTCATAGAAGGTCAGGATTTCACTATTTACACCGACCACAAACCCCTAACAAAAGCCATACAATCCAAAACTGAAAGGAATCCGCGCCAATCGCGACATTTGGATTACATAAGTCAGTTCACTTCGGACATTCAGCATGTGCTTGGCATCGAAAACGTTGTAGCAGATACGCTATCACGTACGTTAAATATCGATTCGGCCACAAACGAAATTTTTTTCGATTATAAAGATACAATATTGGCACAATCAAAAGACGACGAACTCAAAATTTATTATCTGGGTCTATAGATCGCCGTTCCACTTCCAGTTTTAAACTAGAATTATTTACGTTGCCTGGCCTAGTAGTCTACTGCGCGATATCGACGGGTAAAAACCGTCCGTATATGCCAGAGCCATTGCGCCGAATTATTTTCGACTCAATGCACAACTTGTCACATCTTGGAGTCCGCGCAACGCGCAAACTGATCACGGCTCGATATTTTTGGCCAAGTATAAACAAAGACGTGACACGTGACCCAATGGGCTAATTCTTGTTTATCCTGCCAAAGATCCAAAGTGCAAAGGCACACAGTCTCACCACATGGACATTTCGATATTCCACCTGGTCGATTTGAACATATCCATTTGGATATTGTTGGTCCATTACCGGTTTCCAACAATTGTTCATATATTTTAACGTGTGTTGATAGATTCACACGTTGGCCTGAAGCGTATTGCATGAGCAATATGTCAGCTAATACCATTGCCACGACTTTTGTCAATAATTACATCTAGCGTTTTGGTGTCCCGGCAGAAATAACAACTGACCAGGGTTCTCAATTTGAGTCTAAGCTATTTACTGAACTTACAATACTTCTTGGATCTCATAGGATTCGTACTACAGCGTACAATCCTAAAGCGAATGGCATGGTGGAACGTTTCCATCTACAGCTTAAAGCTGCTCTTATGGCCAGAGGCAATACTGTTAATTGGAGCTCCGAAATACCCATTATTTTATTAGGTATTCGAGCCACAATGAAGGAAGAGCTTAAGTGCTCACCAGCTGAGATGGTTTATGGTCAATCCATTAAGCTACCTGGTGAATTCTTTATCGATAATCCTCCTTCACCCTTGCCTGACAATACGATCATCGACCAACTGCGGAATGCAATGAAGAATCTTATACCGTCTCCTACGCGTAAAGCGAAACAAGAGGGCATATTTGTACCAAAAACATTGGACAACTGTGATTTTGTTTTCATAAGGACAGATAAGGTTCGAGTTAGACTTTCTCCTGCGTACGAAGGGCCGTTTAGAATTATCAGACGTCTTCGGAAACATTTCATTATTTCGATCAAGGATAAAAATCATAATATCTCGATCGATAGATTAAAGCCTGCTTTCGGAATTGTTAGTTCAGTGGAACAAAATTTTTTGTCCCAAGATTTCAAAGCAGTTAACTTTGTCATTTAATATTCTCTTTTCAATTGAATATCAACTTGGAGGGGAGTCCTGTAGCGACTTCGATTCAATCAATTTAAATTCAATTATAAATTTATAATTTCGAATTTAAATATTATATGAACCGCGCTACCGAGAATCACAACTCATATTGTGAATTTTAATTTTTTTGTTTGAATGAGAGGAATCTATGTTTCATGTTTATTATCATTTTGCACAACCGTGTGCGAACCCTTATTATAGCTTTGTTTACTAAATTAATGCGAAAAAAATTTTTATTTTTTTATAGGTACATATTTATATTATATTTAGATTTCCCCTTTTTGGTATCGTCGTGAATTTGTACAACGACGACACACACACGTATATGCTATTATATTTAAAAAATATATAGCCAGTTCAATTTAATTTTTCGACCGAATTGGTTTTTATTAAAAAATAATTAATGGCGTGAGAGCGTATTTAGAAGAAATGTATTTACTTTACTTTAAATAATTAAGTTCTAATAAAATAAACGTTTGTATTTTATAAATAAATAAATAATAATTATAATATATTAAATAAGAACGTTATAAGTCCGATCGTTTAACAGTCAGCCAGTCAAAACGAGCATGTCAGTCATCTCTTTGAATTTATTCATTACTGATAAATTCAACAGTAGGTTCACTTCCAATAGTTTACGAGTCATTCAGTCACAATCAGCAAGTCAGTCATTTTTTTGAATTTATTCATTACATATTTTCATTTGTAGATCCACTTTCGATCGTTTATCAGTCCATCAGCGCCTCTTTGGATTTACTTATTACTGATAAATTCAATTGCAGATTTGCTTTCGATCATTACCAGTCAAACAAGCAGAACCACCGAGTCATCTCTTTGAATTTATTCATTACAGATAAAGATACAATTGAATTGCAGATCCACTTTCGATCGTTTATCAGTCAGTCATCTCTTTAAATTTATTATTACTGATAAACTCAACTGTAGATCTACTTCAGATCGTTTACCAGCCAATCGTTCATAACGGGCCAGTCAATCATTTCTTTGAATTAATTCATTACTGATAAATTCAACGGTAGGTTCATTTCCAATAGTTTACGAGCCATTCAGTCACAATCAACAAGTCAGTCATCTCTTTGAATTTATTCATTACATAAATTGAATTGTAGATCTACTTTCGATCGTTTACCAGTGAATCAGCGTGTCTTTGAACTTATTTATTACTGATAAATTCAACTGTAGATCTATTTTCGATAGTTTATCAGCCAATCAGGTACAACCAGTCAGTCAGTCAAACACCTCTTTGAATTTGTTCATTACAGAAAAAATTAGATTCTCAATACTTCTTCTCACTTTATCGAACAACAAAAAAAAATCACAATAGCTTTTTCAACTAAAAGCTTCGATACAAACTATATTATGGTCTTAATATGTACCAACAAAAAAAAACTCCGACATAATATTTTTAATTTAATCTTAATTTAATTCACTGCTTCTGCCCTTCATCAACTCAAAATTTCAACTCCCCGATCTCACCTAGCTCAAACAATTTTTCTTTTTCTTCTTCCCCTTCATCTTGTTCACATCTTTTCAATAAAATCAATTCCCTATGGAAACGATCGTTCGTTTCTTAATTTATACACATACTAGTGAAACTTAATCATATGGTTGCGTTTTTTATTGTTTCGTTCATTCATAAAGTTTTGTTTACTATACTTGTATAGTATAAAAACGAAAGAATCTCCTTTGTTCATCGTTCACAATAATGTACAACAAGGATAGGAACATAATTAAAACTACAACACTTTGTGTGCGCAAGTGGACGTATTAAATAAAAAATAAAAAAAAATTTGGATGTATTGTTGGTTTTGATTCTATTCTTTTCTAAGGCATTTCAATAAAGTATTTTTTTTTTCATTTTTCTTTATCCATTTACTGGCTATGTTCTTCATTCTAGTTTCTATATGCATAAACCTACATACACACAAATTCAAATTTAGGTATATTGTACAATTTAAATGTATGGTAGTATAAGTCATGCGACGATCAACGATTTTACATTTTTTACCGCTGATTATTTTAAGCGCCAGTTATATTCTTAATGTATCTTGCTATATTCCTTTTATTTATGTTTGTACTAAGCAAATATCTTGGACACCTTAGTACAACACTCAAAACAATTTCACCACCATCTTTTGTAGTTATTCATAACTAATCATTAAATAATGTTTTAGCTGAATTTTACTTTAATTTCAGTGCGCTGTTTACGTACTTAAAAATTCATCTCAAATCTTTTGGTTCATCGTCTCAAACGATACAAAAATACTTTTTCCTCAAAATCCGACTGACACACAAATCAGATAAATACAACAAGAAAAGCTAAATAAAATATCGGGTTCTATAAAATCAAATTAATTAAATAATTTTCTCCAAATTATAATAAAAGTGGTGGAGGATTTTATTTATTAAATATTGTAGTGCTAATTAAAATTATAAATATAAAACCGGCGCATACATTAGAATTGTGCAGCCGTCAGTGTAACTTGTGAATTTTCATTACCATTGCGCCCCAAATCAACAAAATTTTCGACTTTTATGTTTTTATTCAGTAAAAAATACTATCAGTAAATGTTTCATAATGGAAACTAGGCATTAAAGAGAATACTAACTTATTAAAGAACTAGTGGCCTGTGACCCCTACGGGGCCGAATCTACGATACATTTAGTTCGCTAAATCAGTGGGAGCCCTCACACAACTAAAAGCCACTTATAGCTGCCCATGAGTAAATAGTGGTTTAGGTAGCTCCTAATTTTTTTTTTATAGTGATAGCAAATGTGAACTCAATGCCAATTGCAATCTTGATATTGTAAATGACATATTTAGATCAGTTGTAGTTATCAGCTTTATTCTTAGCATAAAAACAATATTACCTTTTCCAACACCTGTAATAACTCCTAGTTTGACAGATTTTTTAAATAATTCGGTCACCGCCATACGGCCGTTATTGAACGAACCCGATTGTAAATTTATATTCCTGATAAGCATAACTATTGCACCAACTTCCAGGATTAGTTTGTGTGGTGGCATTCCAGAAGATGGAATAGAATTAATATACTCTAATGGTTTGTTTAATTGTGAAGGATCCGTTGTGATGATTGAATCGACACTGCAATACATCTTGGAATCCCCGTCAATTATATTAAGAACCTCTTTTTTAATCTGGTAGCAATTATCATTTAACGGCCAAATAATTGCTCTTACTGAATACTGATCTATATTACGAAGATCCAAAGAATCACAAAAAGTGTTGGTGGGAATCTCAATCATGTTTTGTCCATTAGTACATTGTAATGTTCCATTTCCCAATTGCAGCCACTACTTGGAAAATTCTCGTACCAAAGAAAGTATGATTTCTTTTAATATAATAATAAGACAGTTTCATTTTAAAAAGTGAAAATGTAAGGTATACCATATTGTAAATTAATATAATATGATCAAATTTTCGAATTCATAAATCAAAAATTTCTTTATAAACAACATTTTTAGTAAAAATGCTACTACTTCCATGAATCAGATTTCGCTGGTGCGGCGTTGGCAGAATCTTAACTTTGACGTCATAGGAACGACGAACCCTTGAGAATGCAACATAAAGTTGTCCATGTACAGATACAGGTTCCGACAGGTATATCCCAACTTTGTCCATTGTTTGACCTTGAGACTTGTTTATGGTCATAGCAAATGCTGCCTTAATAGGAAATTGTCGTCGTTTAAGTTTAAAAGGTAACTCCAGGTCGGAATTTGAAAGATCTATCCTTGGAATTAAAACGATATTACTCATATGACATCCAGTGAGCACTGCTGCTTTAATAACGTTATCTTTCATGCTTTTCACAACTAATCGTGTACCGTTGCATAATCCTTGTTTAGTGTTGAGATTCCGAAGTAGCATGACTATAGTTTCAACTTTAAGATTCAGAGTATGTTGAGGTAGCCCAGCCGGATTGATAGAATTCAAATATTCTAGTAAGACGCTCACTTTTATCTTCTGTATCGACTTCATCTGTACTTAAATGTCCACATCAACGTTCTTTGGGCATAAAATTTATTTTCTCAGTTTAGTACAGGCAGTTTAAAAAGTGAATAGCATGTTCGTCCATTAATTAATAAATTAGCAGCTACTCCAGTTGTTGCCGTAGCCAAAACTAAGTGCTTTCTTGCGCGAAAATGACGAATCAGTGTTTCATACAAATAAATTTTCCCGCTACCTCCAGGACCATCAAGAAAATAACATTTTGGACTTCTGATTTTATCTTGAGTTGCACCAACAATTTTGTGAAATACACAGGACTGCACGGGGTTAAAAGAGGAGATCATATTTTCGGCAATCTCCTTCTCTTCTTTAAAATTGAATGAAGCGTAGTCAATATTAGGTAATCCGCTTGTAACATTGGGTAGGTTAAAAGACTCTAGAGTAAATCCTAGTATTCTTAATGCGGAGTGAATGTCCTTTAAAGCATATAATTCTCAACTGGTGCAATGCTCATCCCAACCGTGAAGTTTGCGGCAATATCTTCAGTCATGTCTTCCTTATTTTGATTCCAAAGCAACAAAGGGTCAGATGGCGAGGAAAAGGAACAAATATATGCAAAAAGCTGTCTCATTCGGGCAGGCGTAGCATACGATTTAGCGTCTTCCAGAGCTTTTTGCCAAATTGAATCATCTAAAAGAAATCCTTTTTCCTTTGCTGCTTCCTGGTATGTTTCGCAACATTTGACCCCGCCGCTAACTGCAATCGTTCTAATGTCTTCAAATGATTCAGCTCCCGTCTCATGTTGAAGCAAGAGTCTAAGATAAAATCTTTCAGAATCCTTGATACTAACAGTAGTATACATCCGACCAATCACTTTATTCCCACCACGTTGTCGCTTTTTCCAGGAAGTGTTTTTGTCGTCCCAAACATAGTGAACGGGGATTTCCCAATATTTCCACTGGTTTGCATCTGGATCATTTGATTTTTGTTGAGTTTAAACCAAGCAGTAAGTTTTGTATCTCTTGAAGTGGCACGGTCTGCTGCATGCAGTATATACCTTACGCGAAAGCAAACGCTCTGCTCTTCCTGCAAATGAACTGGCAATCGGTATATGGTATGTTCAGTTCGTAATTTTGAATCGTCATCGAGAATGATTAAAATGTGACCATGTAGCAATCCTCGCTGTTGCAATTCTATTACATGAACGATTGCCTTCACAGTTTCAAAAAGAGATTTTTTCATAATGTCCGTTACTAAATTATTTAACTTTAGCCGAAAAACTCTAGCTACCAAGTCTGACCGATGTTACACTTTTTGCCAGGGCTCAAGGTTTTCTACGATTTCTTACCATTTCGGATTGCAGGTCATGGTGACAAAAAGATCCGGCTTGCCATACTTTCTAACAATTGCCATAGCATCCTGGTAATGCTGTTGCATATTGTGAGGGCTACCCTGAAAGCTAGATGGCAATATTACAAATTTTCCAACCTGCTTGTTTTCCGAATCTGCGTCACGATTTAAGTATTCCATTAAAGCTTTATAGCTATCTGCTCTCAATGCCGGTTGATTGTTTCGGATCCATTGAAGATCGTTTGACTCTGCGCGAATATAAGCGTCAACCACATACTGCTGGGTTAAACGTCCTGCGTTCAGCAACTGGGTAAACACCTCTCTAATTGACAAACGATAAGAAAAATATTCCTTCATTGATACTCGGGATCGCTTATCTGTCCCGTTCTTTTTACGTCGACAAACTTGTGTGCTCCACCCTTCCTGACCCGTCGGAAATAAAATCGGGTACGTTACGGTATCTAAATGAGGATAATAATCGTTTAAATTTTGGTTGGTCAGGCTGATTAGCACGTAAATGCATAACAATATCCCGATGGAACGGTGGTTCTCCATCTTTACTTTGAAACACTATGGCCACTTCGTTAACTGTTGGAGCATTATACCGCCTTTGGTCATTGTCTCCATCATAAATTAGTGCTAATGCCACCTTGGTTGGCTCAACGCCATCTGCTTCGGCAGTTTCAATAGCTTGTTTTTCCACTTCATGAAGCATTTTAATTGATTTTGCAAATGGATGTTTGTTAATTATATCAGCTAATTTTCTCATGATCATTTCCGAGTACTGCTTGTTCTCTGGAAGGTTCATTCATTGGTAGATTGCATCATCAGGGTCCAACACGTATATCTGGGCAAATTTTCTGGCTCCATTTCCTTCAGGATGCACTGTTCCAATCCGATGAACTATTTGTCCGCATACGCGAAAGCAATACGGTCCTTTTACTTGAGGTGGCTTAATGTTAGCTCCAGTCGAGGCAAACGCAAATGAACTATTATACGATCGTATGCATTCCATAAATTGTTTGCTCTCTGGCAGAACATTGGTCATAAGATTTTCTAAATACTCGGGATATTTATCAAGTGGAGATAATTTAACTTGGCCCTTCTGACAACATCGAGTAAACTTATTAGTACTATTTCCAGTTTTTTCTTCTGCGAAATTAAGCGAAAAGCAATGTTTGCACACGATGTTCATTAATCCCAAAAAATGTTCATAAATTGCTGCTTCATTACTGAATGCACTTTCTGCCAGCTCTCGAAACCTTTGGGTAGCCGTCGTTTGTTCTTCTACGGCGATTGATTTAGTTTCAAGATATGGTAAGCAATTGTTTTGAAGTCGTGTTTTGAAGTGTTTTAACCGCTCTTGAAGAAGAAGTTCTGTTTCGAACATTTCCAAGCCGTGTGTTAGGCTGTTCAGGTGTTTCAACCGCTCTTGAAGAAGAAGTTCTGTTTCGAACATTTCCAAGCCGTGTGTTAGGCTGTTCAGGTGTTTCAACCGCTCTTGAAGAAGAAGTTCTGCTTCGATCATTTTCAAGCCGTATGTCATGCTGTTCAGATGTTTCAACCGCTCTTGAAGAAGAAGTTCTACTTCGATCATTTTCAAGCCGTATGTCATGCTGTTCAGGTGTTTCAACCGCTCTTGTGGCTTTTATCTTCTTCGATCTCGCCGTAACATTTCCAATAGATCTTTTTTTCGGTGGCATTTTTAGTCAAAATGAAATTATTTCTACAAACAAAAAGTTAACAACAGATTGACACATTTATAAACTGAAGACACAAATTTAATAAGATTTAATAAGAATGTATGTGAACTTGAATCAATATTTCACCTGTCAAATATTCACCAACAATTATTTTGTTATTTCTAATCACAAAAATTCTATTTAACTTAAACTATATTATAGCTACTGATGAAAAATTTCAATTAATTTTCAATTTATTTGTGTATTTTTACAGAAAAATCACAAAATATGTTCACTTTGAAACAATGTCATTTCACTATTAAATATATTCAAACATAACATTATGAAAAACAAAAGAAAATTTTAAAAAACTCTATTTTACGCGTACAATATTTTATATGAAAGGATATTTCTTGTAGAAGATGGAAATTTAAAAAATGTAATTGTATTGACATGGACTGAAATACATAGTAAATGTTTTACTTTCATTGATTTATTATTTACAGTCCGAACCAAAATTATTTGTACCTGTTAAATTTTTGATGCAACGTGACGCAAATAACTTTAAAAATTGTATAAATAATAATCTTTTAGAAAACATTAATTTCAATTCAATAAATTTAATTACCCTGCTTTACATTTCTATCAATTTTTTTTTAAATTTTAGTTTTAGGAGAAATTACAGTTAATTTAGTTTTTGCCAAAATTATTTGTACCCACAAATTTGTTCTCATTATTATTTGTGCAATATGGAAAAAATCAAACTAAAATAGTAAATCAATTAAATTTACGATTATTTGTTGCTAATTAAATAATGATATAGTCACTCATGTTTTGTATGCAGATGGTCAGTTTTTCTTTAACCCCTATAAGATTTAGCAACTGGTTCAAAAATTTGTGTTTAGCATAACCTAGAATCTTATCCCCTCGGTTTTCTTGGCACCCTGCTACAAATTTTTGGTCTTTTTAGATCTTGAATACCTTCCACTTTAACTTAAACCTCCGCAAGTTTAAACCGAAACCCTGCCCTGGCCAAGACAAATAATTAAATTCAAGATTTTTGAATAATTTCGTGGCAATGACTTTTCTTATGTATGGGAACATTATTGTGCTGAAGGCCAAATTGAGGACCAACTAGTTTATCATCAATCAGGAATGTTACTTCATCAAATAAACCGAAATAGAACATTCTCCTTTAATACTTCAGTTTGTGCAGCCGTTTAACATTTTATTTGCTGGTCAAGGAAAACTAAACGAGGTAGTATTCACACTAATTGATGATCGATGTTTATGTAATAATAAAAATATTTCCAATATTATCAAATTAAGACAAAAAGGCCGAAATTTGGATATAAAACAGTTCTCCATAGATCAAAGGGATTATCTTATGATGCCGTTCATGTTTCATTTCCTGATGGTAGATCATATTCCGTTTGTCTGAATGCGCTATAAACTACAACTGTTCAAGGCCATAGTTCAATTTCGGTTTATTTGATGAAGTAACATTCCTGGTTGATTATAAACTAGTCGGTCCTCAATTTGCTCTTCAGCACAATAATACTCCTATACGTAAGAAGAGCTATTGCCACGAAATTATACAAAATTCTTGAATATAATTATTGTGTTGGCTTGGGCAGGGTTTCGATTTAAACTTGCGGAGGTTTAAGTTAAAGTGTAAGATATTTATGATCTAAAAATATCAAAAATTTGTAGCAGGATGCTAAGAAACCCGAGGGGGATAAGATTCTAGGTGCTGTTAACAGCAAATTTTTGAACCAGTTGCTAGATCATAGGCGCTAAACAAAAACTGACCATCTGCATACTAAACATGAGTGACGTGTGGTTCTAAAAATTAAAAATATGTAACGAAAATTGTATAATATGTGATAAAAATATGGGATTTTATTTGAAAATATGTGGTCAAATTTTGAAAAGAAACCCAAAACTATAGAACTTATCATAAGAGGACTTCGATTCACTCATTAAAAGAAAAATATACAAGATTTTGGCAATAACGTCGGATAAACTAACTCCCTCGATTTATAAAGGGTTGGAGAGGAAATCCAAAAATGATTCCACTTATTATAAAGGGTGTTCCAAAATTAACGCAAGACATGAATTTGCTGCCATTTGTGCAGTAAATTGTTGACAACCCTGAAAATAACAATTTGACAGCTGAGACTTTAAGGTTAGTAAAAGTGGAGCGTTACACGATACGACAACGTGTTTTCATTATTGAACAATATCTCAAAAATAATGAAAGTTTGGTGGCCACAGTTCGAAAATTTCATACAAAATATGGTCGGAATAGTGTTTCAACTTCGTCAACTGTGAAAAGATTAATTGAAAAATTCAGGGAGACTTAATCCGTTCAAATGTCAATTTCGAAGCAGTGCGTGAGACTGCTAGTGAAAATCCCAGAACATCAATTCGGTATCGTGAACAAGAATTGCAAATTTCAAGAAGCTCTCTACAGCCTATACTCAAAAAAGATCTGTGTCTCCATTTTTACAAAATTCAATTAACACAACAACTGAAGCCTAATGACCATGCACAGCGAAGAGAGTTCGTTGAATGGATTATTGAACATCTACAAGTGGATACTGATTTTTCGAGCAAAATCATCCTAGGCGATGAATCAAATTTTCACCTTGATGTTTTTGATCGCCAAAATTGCCGTGTTTAGGGTTCGAAGAACCCACACGTGATTGTCGAAAAACAAATGCATCCACAAGGTGTCACTGTTTGGTGCGGATTCTGGGCTGTAGGGATCATTGGACCATACTTTTTTGAAAATGAGGCTGGTCAAGCAGTGACTGTTACTGGTTCTCGATATTGCAACATGATAACACAGTTCTTTCTGCCGAAATTGGATGATATTGATGTGGCCAATATGTGGTTTCAACAAGACGGTGCCACATGTCATACAGCCCGTGAAACAATTCAATTACTGTATGAGACATTTCCTGGTCGTGTACTCTCTAGTTTCGGTGATCAGAATTGGCCCCTAGATCGTATGATTTAACACCATTAGATTTCACACACCCGTGCATTATAGGAGGAAATTAAACGCTGCATCAACGAAATTTGACCACATTTATGCAGAATGGTCATAGACAATTTCGATAAAATATTGCATATGTGCCAGCAAAACCGTGTAGGCAATTTTCCCGATGTGTTATTCCATAAATAACCCTGCCCTATGTACTTTATGATCCAATTAAAATAGAACAATCTAAAGACTAAAACTGTGTTTTCTATTTAATTCAAATCTTGCATTAATTTTGGGACACCCTTTAGATACATATTAAATTTGAACTCATAAACGTTACCTACTTCAAAATAACACCTTGACGTTTGATACTAAAAGATTCACGCTTTAAAAAGCGTTTAGGCCCTTTCCGAAAGTTATACTTAAAGCCTGATTTCCATTACGAAAGTATTTTGATCAGTAAAAATAAAGCAAGATAAAAATATAGATTTACTTGAGGTGTGAGAGGGAAATTTTTTTTCAGTACTGAAAAAAATTGTTTTTACTGTACTATTTAACCATAATATACTGGCGTATAACCATAATTTACTGGTGTATAACCATAATTTACTGAAGAAAAATATGAATCGAAGTATATTTTGTCAGTATTGTACAATACATCTACTCGTACATACAGATTGTGTAAGGATAGAAAATTTTCCTCGCACACTGAAGCAAATACTATAAAAAAATGAGGTTAACCCCAATTCGATATTTTTATGGTATAAAGTGACCTTTGGATAAAAACACTCCAAATAAATTTAATATATTTACAGAAAATTTTGTAACATACATATATATTAAGTAAATTATTAGTTATTAAATATTAAATTATTATTTATATTAAATACCTACTTAGCTATATTGTAGTTGAACAAAATTTTACAAAATTTATTGGTTATGTTAAAAAAATCTGTCAAAATATAACCATAACATTTTGCTATAAAATAAATTACTATCTTTGTCTTTCTAATGGAATTTTTGATTGTCTTAACTCCTCTATCCTCTGTCTTTTTCAGTAAAATATACAAGTCAGTAAGATTTTCTCATGGAAATCAAGCTTAATTCATACTTATTGACTTATTTGCAGCCATCTTCACATACTTATTTTATATTTTAACAGCAACGTATTTAATTTTTAACTATTAAATAATTGTTAATTATATTTTTTAGAAAACTTAATTAATGCATAATATCACAATGTATATGCAATGAAACTAACAGAATTTTGGTTTTCATTTTAGATTTATTTTTTTGTAAGAACATACTTATTTTAAGTTGTGCCAACATACTTATTTAAGTAAGTAGATATGTGATCTTACGATGATATTGACTTATGACTATGATTTCTTGAGGAGGTTATTATGGGTATAACGTTACCCCTAAATATGCACCAAAATGCAGTTTGGTTTCGAAGAGTGCAGGACACAGCTAATCAACGGAGTGGGACAGGAGTTTGGGGGTATCGAACTTGAGGATGGTTCGATAATTCAATCAATGCAAGAGGGGGATACTTAAAATATCTTGGCTTCCTTCAATCTCGCTATATAAATCACATAACCACGCACCAAAACACAAATAATACCAAAATACAAAAACAGACTTACACATGTACTCAAAACATACTTAAGCTGAAAGAAGCTGATCTTCAAACGTTAGAAAGAAGAGGCCTAATAGACATTTCCAATCTGCATCACAAAATTCTACACAAGCTCCGCGAATATATTTTTATTCTAAACAAAACACATCACCACTACATAACGCAATAGTTAAATCAGACACAAAACACATACCATTAAACTTATGCCATTCTCATAGTTGAAATGAACCAAGTAATATTACTGATCAGCATAAAATGTTAACATGGTCTCAGAAGTCGCTCCACAGAAGGCATAAACATGACTTAAGCCAAATTCATGTCGACAATGAAGCGTCGAACAAATGGCTAAGTATTGAAGATGTCTTTCCGGAGACTGAAAGATTCATGCTGGCTATCCAGGATCAGGTAATCAACACGCGGAATTATCAGATATTCTTTATACACGATACAAATACACAATCAGACCGCTATAGGTGTTGTCGCAGTGGATCAGAAACCATGCAACACATCACTAAGTAGTGCTTGCCAGTCTCTTGCGCAGGTGGAGTATTTGCACCGGCACAATCAGGTATCAAACATAATATACCAATAATTAGCAATTAAATACAACCTCATAAACAGACCACCGTTACCTTATTACACATATATCATGTACCCAAAACAGTTTTTGGAAAATAATTATTATAAATTATATTATGATAGGAGCATCATCACTGATCACACAATAACACACAATAGACCGGATATTACACTAATAGATAAAAGAAACAAAACCACATACATAGTAGATATCATAATACCAAACACACATAATTTAGAACACAGTTACACAGAAAAAATCACAAAATACACAACATTGGCGAATGAGGTGCGGCAGATGTGGAGAATGGACAGTGTCATTACGGTGGCCATTGTACTTTCCTCCGCGGGAGTCATACCCCATTCGTTGCACAATAACATTAATACACTTCAACTACCTAAAAACACGTACATGACACTTCAGAAGGCAGTCATTTTGAGCACGTGTAGTTTAATTCGCAAGTTTCTGAATATACATCCAATCACACACACACACACACATACACAACATCAAAATACACACAATTAATACAACATATCCCTTTTTTTTTTTTTTTTTTTTATATGATTTTAATATGTTCCGAAGATTGTAAGAGAATTCAAGCCAGTTTCGAACTGATTAGCTTATGATTATGAAAAATCAATCTTCTCATCAGGCCGCGGCGACTGGACTGATTATACCACAATTTACATTCTATATATACAGAATGTGCTGTGCGTTAAGCACTAGCGAATCGTACTAATACAGATGTATTCTCTTACAATTTTTCTTCTTCACAATATTCACACCGCTCTATTTCTGAGTACGCTAATTTTTACTTTATTAGCACGATCAAAGAAACAGTACAGAGCGTCTGCCACTAGATGTCACTACAAAATCAAAATATATTACTAATATCGATTTTCCATCGTCATAGTATAATAGTATTATACTATTATACTACGACGATGGAAAACCGAAGTTGATAGTATAGTAGTATAAATATAATATTTTGTTATACTAGCTATCAAAAATATAATAGGTAGCAAATTGTGTTTTTAACATTGTAAATTTATCTGACAGTGTATTATTTTGACAATTCACTAAATTAGCATTCGATTTTTTTTTGTTTTTTTTTTTGGTGGTATCTGCATAGTCTATACATTTTATTAATTTTTTAAAAACACAACTAATGCGTATGCTTGGTTATTTTTAATTGTTTTTTTATTATGAATAGACGTTAACATTTTCAAAATAAGAATTATACCTACGTTCACATAAAAAAAAACTATAATTGGTGCTAACTTCAACGCCTGCGATGGAAAATCGACAAGGAATAATAGTATAATAGTATTATACTATTAAATTTCACAAAAAAAAAAGTTAATAATAATAAGACCATTTTCAAATTGAATTAAAAATGGCATAAAAGTTTCTGGTTCGTGGTAGAAATATATTGACACATAATTTAAAAATTGAAAGAAAAAAAAATGTGAAAATTCAACCCGCCATTATGCAATATATTACAAATTTTATTGTTAATGTACCGAATGTTACAAATTCTTAGTGTAAGTTAAGTTAGAACATTTAAAAACTATACATGTTCAATAATCTAAAAGTTTTTTTTGTTATTTTATTTTCAACACAAGAAATAAAATTTTGAAAAAAACTTTTAGATTATTAATATTCTATTGCTATTATTATAATCTAATCACTCACGATGCTTTGCAGGAGATCAACTAAAAAAATCTTTTTTTTTTCGACAACCAAAATGAGTTCGCTTTACTAATTAACTACCGAGCATCCAAAAATTCGGGTTTTTATCTTTAGTAATACAATAGGCTATCCCACCCAACCATTAGCAATGGAACAATCTAGTATTGTTTCCCCTCTATAAGTTGTTTATGTAATATTTTATTACCGCATTTTAAATTTCTCTGTACAACATAACATTCGTCATTAACAAAAAAAAACCGTTTAGCGTCAGGGCTGTCGAACCAATTCCAATTATGGAACGATGAACGATAGTTGTCGTTACAGATCGTGGGGACGTCCCACCCCATGAGATATGTCTCATTAAGCCGGGCAATACCATGTTTTTATAGATGTGTAATTTGGAGTAATTTCATTAGATGAAATTTGCGATTATAAATATAAAGGGTAGAATAACCTCAAGTTTATTTGTAAGGTTTGTATGAATGAAGTCAATGTACTTCTTATGATTTAATGTCTTTTAGATGATATGTTCCCAATGAGTTCCCATTTTCATCTACAAGTCTATAAGCCACATTTCCAACCGGTTCCTTAATATAAGCCTTTCGAAATTTTGGAGCAAGTTTCGCTGAAAATTTTTGAGATGCAGCGCTTTGGCAAAAATTTCTAATAAAGACAGCTTGGCCTGAAGAAAATTTACGGGGGCGACTTCTTAAGTTATACGTGTGCGAGTTTTGTTCATGAGCTTTACGCAGATTCTCAAGCACAGTTTTTTGAGCAATAGTCAATCTGTCAGCATTAGTTAATTGAATTTCAGTATCTTCAAAACTGTTCAACTGACGAAGTAGTCCGTAATGAGATCCGTGAGGGATGAAATGTTGGCCGAACACCATAAAATATGGTGAACGGTCAGTACATTCATGCGTCACATTACGCAATGCAGATCCAATAGCATGAATATGCAAATCCCAAACGGTGTGATCCTCTTTTATATAAGACCGTATGGCTGATAAAATAGCTGAATCTTTAGAGGTGTCGACTTTGAGAACCCCATCTCCCACAATATACCCGAGATATTTAATTTCTCTTAGGAGAAACTTACTTTTGTCGATATTAATCGTTAACCCAGCTCTTTTTAATAATTCAGCTACTTTGCGAAGCAGGGTAAGATGTTCCTCGAATGTCTCGGCGGCTATCAACAGGTCATCGAAATAAACAAAAACCTGAGTGTGCAGTTCGTGAGGTATCACAGAGTCCGAAAGGCATAACGGTAAATTGGTACAAGGGGCGTCCAGCCACAGTGAAAGCCGTCTTATCCCTCGACCTCTCATCCAGCGGAATTTGCCAGAAGGCGTCTTTCAAATCAAGGCTCGATATAAATCGTGTCTTGTTTAGACGCCCTAGCAATCCGTTAATGAGAGGCAAAGGGTAAGCATCCTTCACCGTGACTGAGTTTAGCTTCCTCGCATCCAAGCACAATCGAACTCTGCCATCCGCCTTACGGACTATGGCCATCGGGGAACTCCACGAACTGGAACTCTCCTCTATGACACCTAATGCAATCATCCTATCGATCTCTTTATTTACTTCAGCCTCAACTGCCGGAGACACAGCGTAGTACCGCTGTTTGATGGGTTTCGCATCACCAACGTCAATCTCGTGTTTTAGTAGATGCGTTCGACCCAAACCAAGCAAAGCGGAAGAAGGAAACAACTGCTTAACTGTCTCTAACTGTTGATGCTGAATGGCGGTTAATTCATGGAAATTATTTTCTGCATTACAAATAGTCGTTTCTGACACTACGCCTGAAGAAGATATATTCTGAGAGGACGATTCGAGGTCAAAATATCAGTTTTATAGACAATTTTTAATTGGAACAATCTCCAAAAATCAACACCAAGATATAATTCCTGTTTGAGACTAGGAGCCAGATGTAAAGTAATGAATTTGGTTTCGCCAGCAAACGTAACTGGAACTTTCACATGGCCTAATATTTGTTCGGTGAATCCATTTGCGGTCCTAATAGATGACGGAAAGTGCCGAAAATTGATAGTAGGATCTTTGAGAATTTCTTCGCAATTCTTGCCAAGTAGGGACACATTGGCACCACTATCCAATAAGCCTTGAATTTTCTTGCCATTCAGCTCTACTTCAGTGTAAGGCCGTCCATCTATAGTATCAGCTATAAGTGATTCAACAATTTGAGACTGAATAGATTTCCTCGTTTGAAAATACCGAACGGATCTGGCTAGGCGTTTAGATATTATTTTTGGGAATTTAGTTTTGGTTTCGGAATATTTTGATAGACTATAAGTATCATTTTTGGTTATTTGCGGATTGAATGAAACGCTTCGTTCCTGTTTTGTGTTGAGTGTGTTGCTGGAATATTGGGGGTAACCATCTTCGGGACGTTCACCCCCTCTTTCCCGTTTCCCCAGATGGTACAACAATTTGGACAATATGTTTTCAAAACTTCTGGTGTACCACAGCCAAAACAAAAAGTATGCAATATTCGCTTATTGCAAGATTTAAAGAAATGTCCTGTCAGACCGCAGTTCCAACAATGCTTAATCATATGCAAATTACTTCGAGATGTAGAAGGATTTGGTAAAGCATTGCAATTTGAGGCTAAAGCGTTAACCGCTGGTTGCCCAGATGTCAGATTAAAAACCATATTATTATAATTATCCCGATAATACATGGGTTCTTGATAATTAGGAATAACGTTTCCGGGGTATGGTAATGCAGGTGAACTTACATTTGCTGCTAGGTTTATGTAATTCCGTGGATCTTGGGTCACGAATTTTGTAAAACTGGAATTCGGATTTTGTGTGACTTGAACTTCATGAGCGTATTTACGTGATTCAAACAGAGCTTCTGAGACTATACGATTTCGGGTCCAAGCATCCTCATACGCAATACATTGTCGTACCAATTCATCTGGTGAAGTGAACTTTGTAACTGCCAGTCGGTCTTGTAATCCGGGTCGCATATTTTGTGTTAGTATGAAAACTAGTTCTGAATCTGGAACAGGATTTTCCATTTGTAACGACAAGGATAGAATAGTGTGATAGAAATCAATAAATTTTTCGTTTGGTCGTTGTTTTTTTGATTCTATACTCCGTCTTATCTCGAGATCTGTCCGTCTATCAGCAAATATTTTTATTAGTTCCGTTTTAAGCAATGACCAATCCGAATTCCCGTGCCTTTGGATGAAATCCCAATACCAGTCAGCTGCGGGTCCTTTAAGGAAATAGCTCATGTCATTTGCAAGCTGTTGCAAATGAATACAATTAGTCATCGCTTGATGCTCAACCATGCGTATAAATTTCTTTACTGGAGTTCCGGTTGGTGCGCCATCGAATGAAATGGGCCACTTTGTAGGATCTCGTTGTAGAGGGTGAAATGGTTGTTGGTTATATAAATTTTGGTTGTCGAAAAAAAAAAGATTTTTTTAGTTGATCTCCTGCAAAGCATCGTGAGTGATTAGTTTATAATAATAACAATAGAATATTAATAATCTAAAAGTTTTTTTCAAAATTTTATTTCTTGTGTTGAAAATAAAATAACAAAAAAAAAAAGTTAATAATAATAAGACCATTTTCAAATTGAATTAAAAATGGCATAAAAGTTTCTGGTTCGTGGTATAAATATATTGACACATAATTTAAAAATTGAAAGAAAAAAAAATGTGAAAATTCAACCCGCCATTATGCAATATATTACAAATTTTAATGTTAATGTACCGAATGTTACAAATTCTTAGTGTAAGTTAAGTTAGAACATTTAAAAACTATACAATTATATAGATAAGTGATAAATTTTATTTTATATTGATGTTACGTGATAATAATTTATATACAATATAATAAGACAGTTATAACAATAAATAATAATGATAATAGTAATTAAAGTTAAACCTTACTAATAAAAATAACTTAAACATTATCGTATTAAAAGTGTTCTGATTGGCACCTACTACAAATAAATGTTAGTCTGCATTATCTTATAGTATATAAGATATAAGTTTAAACCGGAACGTTAGTGATATTAAGTTAAGTGCAACGGACAATTGTAAAAGTGATAGTGTGGTCACTGAGTTAAAAAAAAAAAATAAGAAAACACAACACAAAAATTAACGTTAACCCAAAGAAACAAAACTATGTTTTAACTAAAATAACTTTGGTGGAAAAGGTGACCACATGTAGTGAAATATACAATGCACAACAAAAACAAAATAAAACATATAGTTACAAACTAAATAGAGTTAACACTGTAAAATAAAAATATAAACTATAAAATATTTTACAGTATAGTGAGTGCAAAAAATGGTGGAATCGAGAAGCTTCAGAATCAGCTGTGGTATTTAATTTAAGAGTCCCAGGAGCACCGAGCTATGCTCGTTCCGAATTACATTAGCGTTTGTTACACGTTCATGTCACTGAGTTTCACCTCATTCAATTGAGCAATATGTTAGTTCCATTTAGACTGTCGATTTTCCAGAAAAATTTCCGACACTCATGTTTGAATCCCATTCTATACTAAACAAATCCCATTCTATACAATTCATCCCAATTGAAAGGAAATGGTTTAATTCTATTGAAACTAGAATAATATTCATATTCCCATTTTACAGTCCCATTTTCATGGTACATACCGAGTTCTATCGAAATCGGTTGAGAAATGGCTTTGGTCCATCGGAATTGGCCATTTTACAGAACCTATACGATCCATATTTGGAACTAATTTATGATCTCTATATAATTCTCAAAAATTACAATTGAACAAATAAAAAAAACAAAACACAATGCAATATCAATAGCAATAACAACAATTAGATTTCCTTTGTTAGAAAATAAAATAAAAATGAAACCCGAACCTCTCCAGAAAGCCTACTAAAATATTTTTCCAAGAAATCAAAACCCATTACAATTGCTCCCTTTCACTAGAAAATTTCCATCTAACCAATTACTATTAACAAAAGAAAATAATAAAAATATGAATTCCCATAGGAGGATCCTCTTAAACGAATTTTACTGAAATAAAACCACCCCAACCAACATTAATAAAAATCAAATAACCGTTTCAGAAACCGGTAGTAAGTTAAAAAGTAAGATAAAACCAAGCAAACAGGGGCTCACCGGACGAGAACTTCCTTAACGTTTTTTTTAAGAATCAATACCCGGTGTTATCGCGTTTTGGCACTCGAAAACTCTCTTTCACCAATTATGATCAATAAAAAAATATTCAAAAAAACGAACCCCAGGCCTATTAGAGGACCCACTAAACGACATTTCCCGAAATCAAAGTCCACTGCAAATGTTTCCTAACACTAGAAAATCCCTGCTCACCAATTATTACAAAAATCGTTGAACTTAAAAAATGGACCTCGACCATCCGGAGGACCCTCTAAACATATATTTCCCGAAATCAACACCCATTGCAGACCTTTCAAAACCCTATTTGACTTCAATCAATACCCATGGCGATCGCTTCCTGCCGCTCGAATATCTCTCATTACCAAATGTTTACCAAAATTGTTAAATTGAAAAAAGGAACCCGGATACCACTGAAAGACCCTAAGCTAATTTTTTTAAACCAAGACCCATTGCAATCTCTGTCTGGCACCCACCCGCTCACAAATTTTTACCAAAAATGTAAAAATTAAAAAAAGGAAGCCCGGGCTCAACTGGAGAACCCCCTAAACGAATTTTCCAAAAATTTATACCCATCACAATCGCTTCGTGGCACTCGAAAACCCTCTTTACCAACTTTTAACAAAATAGTTAAAATTTAAAAAACCCAAGTTCCAATGGATGACAATCTGGACTGGTAAACATACTTACCAATTTTCAACAAAATCATTAAAACTATAAAAATGGAGTCTGGATTTTCCTGAAATCAAGACCAATGGGGATCACCTTATACCACTTAAAAACACTTCTTACCAATATTTACCAACATCGTGAAAATTACAAAGGAGCCGGAGTTCCACTGAAGAACCCCCTAAACTATTTTTTTCGAAATCAAGACCGGTCACAATTGATTCTTGGCACACGAAAACCCCAGCTTACCAATTTTTACCAAAATCGTAAAAATTAAAAAAAGGCCTGGGCACAAATGGAGAACACCTTCTAAATTATCAAGACCCGTCGCAATCGCTTCCTGGCACCCGAAAACCCCCGCTCACTAATTTTTTTTTTAGCAAATTCGCCAAAATTAACAAAAAAGCACCCGGGCCCACTGGAGAACCCCCTAGACAAATTTTCCCGAAATCAACACCCAGCGCAATCGCTTTCTAGCACCCGAAAACCCCTTACCAATTTTTAACAAAATCAATTTTTCTGGCCAACTTTTATGGACACATTTACACTACATGATATTCAAATTCTCTAATTTTTAAGCAACGTTTCTTAGTGTTTTGAACAATAAAATTGGACAAACTCATCAAAATATTAAAAAATTACACTTTAATTTATAACTTTAGTTGACTACGTATGTACTAATTATGGTTGTTGGGGGAGTAGTTTTGGTGTCAAAGCTTTCTAGGATATGCGATTCTCATAAGACTTCTTCCTAGTGTAGTTACGCCTCCTCGTGGCGACAACCGGGCAATGCATCCTAGAATGTAGCCAAGTAACTTACACGACCGTGCAATGGCGGTAAATCCATTGCCCCAAGCTTTGGTGGGACAACATACGCTGAGAGCTGCGTGGCTAAGGGGGAGCTTAGTCTTTAGTATGTGAACTCCGGGTACCAGGCGACCCCCGGTTTAAAGTAGCCTTCCCACAGTATACCGATCTCTGCTGTGGGTGACCTTCATTTCTCGGATACTCGTGGGATTCAAATGGAAACCGAATTTAAAAAAAACATAGAGGGTGATGCCTCTTTAAAAGCATCAACTTCACCAGCTATTGAGTTGGGTCTCCTAAGCTATGATGGAATGGTAGATGCCACAAGGGCCACCACTCTTGATTATCTTAACGTCCGGACCAAGGAAAAGGTGGAACAGTCCACCTCTTCTACTACGGACACCTTCTGTGACGACAACATAAGTGTAATCTCACAGTTATCGGGCACCTCAACCATTGGAGTTGATATTGGGAACATGTCCCTCAACGCCGGGGAATGGATTAAGCTCAACTCCTTCGAAAGAAGGCGTTTTAAAAAGGGGCTCAAGGAAGGCAAAACTAGAGAAGAGGCTCTAGCTGCTGCTAAGTCCGCGACCCCTCTGAAAGCATCCTCGGGGCCTGTTGCTCCTACCCTAGACAAGAGGTCTGGTGGTAAGCGTGAGAGGTCTTTCGAGGTTGCTCCGGAACCAAATAAACCACCTGCCAAAAAAGCAAAAGAAGGGCCTTCTCCGGTAAAGCCCTCTTTCAGCCAGGTAGCAGGCAGTGTTAAGCTGGGCATCGTACCAGGTGATCTCAGTGGCAATCCTCTTAGTATGGAGCAAATGGCAAACATACAGGAGTGTGTCATTGACCTCATTATTGGGATGCAAGGCTCAAACCACAAGCCGCAATTCCTTGGCTGTTTCCGGAGAACAGGTTGGCTATTTTTTATATGTTCCGATCATTCCACAGCGGAATGGATGAGGAACAGTTTTGTAAGCCTAAGGGAAAAAATTGGTCTGAACATAACTTTGGTGGAAGAGGATGATTTTCCTCGGCCAAACATCGTTAGGGGGTTCTTTCCACAGAGCCTTAGCTTAACTAGCGAGAAGATTCTCGCTACCATGGCCGCGCAGAACGATGGTCTCGCGGCCAACTCATGGAAGATACTGCAACGGACGACAACTGGCGTACTCGTCCATTTGGTTATGGCCAAAGGCGAGTCTTCCATGAAGAAACTACGCGAATCCAACGGGAACATCGCATACCGCTTTGTTAGGATAAAACTCCTTCTCAAGAAGGATTCCCCCTCTACCAACCCAACCACTGGAGTCAGCTCCAGTAAGGAGGGTACTTTACCAGCCCCAGTAGTAGGCACAATCACAGACGAGGAGGCATCCAGGAACAGCAGCGCTATTGAGCATTCTGTTCCTGCTGCCTCTTCGTCGGGAGCACGATCAACGGATCTCTCCGCAACTCCTACTGTGGGATCGAGTAAATCAGCACTCACCCCGAAAATTAAGCATATGGGCGCTCGGGGTGTTACTGGGAAAAGTGGCAGAAACAGGCCAAATCCCGCAAAGCAGACGGCTGGCAAGCAGCCAGGAGCGTAGAGCTCCTTTACCCTAATCATCCAGTATGGCTGGTACTATTAGGGTACTACAAGCGAATCTGCATCACGCAAAAGGAGCTTCGGATACCTTTTGCAACAGGTTCGCGAAACAACACTTAACCCTTGGCCTTATCCAGGAACCTTGGGTTAATGGAGGAAAAATCAGAGGCCTCCACCTCAAGTCATGTAAGTTGATTTACGATCGAAGGGAGGAAGTTCCCCGAGCAGCAATATTTGTTTCATCTAATATTAACGTTCTTCCAATTCCAGAGTTCACCACTAAGGATTTGGTTGCAGTAATCCTGGAGGTTCCGACTAGCAGGGGAATGCAGGAGACAATATGTGCCTCTGCGTACTTCCCTGGTGAGTCGGTTAGTGCTCCACCTGTAGTTGTACAGGATCTGGTGGATTACTGCAACCTAAAAAACAAGCATTTCATCATAGGCTGCGATGCTAATGCACACCATATCATTTGGGGCAGCAGTGATACAAATGGCAGAGGTGAGTCCCTTTTAAATTATCTTATGAGTAGTCACATAGACATTTTAAATAAAGGTTCGAACCCCACTTTCATAAACTCGACTCGGCGAGAGGTGTTGGACCTCACTTTGTCAAGTCAGTTTATTTCCAACTCTGTTGCAAACTGGCATGTTTCAAGCGAAGCTTCTCTGTCGGACCACATGCACATCAGGTTCGATATACCGGGAGTGATCATACAGGCAACAGAGCGTCGTATCCCTTGTTTTACAAATTGGAAAACATATAGGGATATTTTATTTATCAAAGCAGACATGCTGCCAACATCTTTGAGTTCAATTAGTGACCTAGAAACCGCAGCTGGTCTGCTTAATGACGTGCTCCTATCTTCCTACGAAAGCAGCTGTGTGGTGCGTAACGTTGTGGTTAATCGCAAAGTTCCATGGTGGAACGAACAGCTGGCTAAACTTCGTAAGAAGGTTAGGAAATTATTTAATAGGGCAAAGCATTCCAATGAGTGGAATGAATATAGGCAAGCCCTAACCAGTTACAACACAGAACTAAGGCGTTCCAAACGCCTCACGTGGAGGAAAAACTGTGGAAATATCGAGGATATACCTACAGCTGCTCGACTCCATAAAGTTCTAGCTAAAGATCAGTCCAACGGGATTGGGCTTCTTCTGAAATCTGATGGTAGTTATACATCAGGTCGCAAAGAGTCGCTCGAAACCCTGCTTCAAGTGCACTTTCCGGGCTGCACTGTTTGCGACACAAATACAATCACTAACTCCATATCTGGTACACACATGGGTGTAAATATGGGTTGGGTTAATAGTTTATCCGGTAAGCTTTTTACTCCGGATAAAGTCAAATGGGCCATTAACTCTTTTCAGCCTTTCAAGGCTCCAGGAGGGGATGGAATCTTCCCAGCCCTCCTTCAAAGGGGCCTGGACTTGATTACCCCTGCTCTGGTGGCCTTGTTTAGAACTAGCTTCAATTGGGGTCACATACCACAGGCTTGGAGTCAAGTAAACGTGGTTTTTATCCCAAAGCCTGGCAATCGGCCATGTGAACTTCCTAAGTCCTTTCGACCTATCAGTCTTACATCGTTTATACTTAAAACCATGGAACGACTTATAGATCTTCATATCAGAGACTGGTTAACGGCAACCAGACCTCTAAATCCAAATCAATTCGCCTATAGGAAAGGCAAATCCACAGAGGGTGCGCTGCATCTACTTGTCACCAAGATTGAAGCAGCCTATCGCTCGAAAGAAATTGCTCTGTGTGCATTTCTGGATATTGAGGGAGCTTTTGACAATACTGGATACGACTCAATTGCTAGGGCAATCAAGCGTAGAGGTATTGCCGATCCGACTAACCACTGGATTAGTTCCATGTTGGTTAGTAGGAAGATTACATCTAAATTAGGTAATGAGTCAGTCACGATTACGGCAGCAAGAGGGTGTCCGCAGGGCGGTGTCCTGTCCCCTTTGCTGTGGTCACTCGTGATCGACGAGTTGCTTGATAATTTACATCTACTTGGGTACGATGCCATTGGTTATGCGGACGATTTGGTTATCATAGTCTCTGGAGGGCATGAACGTACGATGTCCGCCAGCATGCAACAGGCTTTGCTTGTTATTTCGAATTGGTGCACTGGGGAGGGCCTTTCGATTAACCCTAGCAAAACAGTCCTGGTGCCCTTCACCAAAAGACGTAATTTGAACCTTGGTTCAATTAGTCTTAATAATATAAATATCGGATACTCCAATGAAGTCAAATATCTGGGTGTTGTCCTAGATAAGAAACTAACTTGGAACTCTCATATTACTTCAACTACCGAACGCGCGGCCAGGGCCATGTGGGCCTGCCGGCGTATGTTCGGCAGGACCTGGGGCCTGAACTCAAAAATGATTTACTGGATGTACATCATGATAGTGAGGCCAATTGTAACATATGGGGCAATAGTTTGGTGGCCTAAGGTACAGCAAAAAGTTATTATGAACAAGCTGACCTCATTACAGAGACTAGCATGTCTCGGAATTACAGGTGCTATGCGCACCTGCCCTACGGCGGCAATGGAAGCTCTCATCGGGCTCACTCCACTTCATATCCACGTCAAAAAATCAGCTGCTACCTGTGCAGCTAGATTGAAGCTCGCGAATCAATACAGTCATGATGACCATATGGGTCACCTGGACATTTTGAATGAACTTCCAGACCTGAATATGTTCTTTAGTGTCCCGGACGTTATGCCGAAAGAACTCTGCTTTGGCAGGAATTTCGTGGTAACAATCCCCGATAGAACAGACTGGGATACTGGGTTACCGCAGATGGAACCTAACAGCCTAGTCTGGTACACTGATGGATCAAAAATGGATAGTGGAGTCGGCATTGGTGTCTTTGGACCCAATCACAAAATATCGAAATCACTGGGTACTTACCCCAGTGTTTTTCTAGCCGAAATTCACGCCATCGAAATCTGCGCCTCTATTATTATGACCAAAGGTCTTAAAGGCGCATCCATCCACATTTTGTCTGACAGCCAAGCAGCACTGAAAGCATTGGCTTCTAACTGCTTGGTTTCCAAGTCGGTTCAAAGTTGTTATAAACTGCTACAATCTCTCTCTTGTCAAAACAAAGTAAGGTTGTGGTGGGTGCCTGGTCACATGGGCATCACTGGAAATGAGATAGCCGACGAACTTGCACGGGCAGGCTCGTCGACTACACTCATTGGCCCTGAGCCTTTTTGTGGTATCCCGTGGGCTTCTGCAACCTACACAATCAGTAAATGGGAAAAAATACAGTGCTTGACTTATTGGAACTGTATTCCCGGCCTTAGACAAGCCAAATCTTTGATCAGACCATTTCACCACAAAAATTTGGCGATCAATTTCAGCAAAGGAAATATTAGGAAACTTGTGAGTTTTCTCTCAGGTCACTGTAACCTGAGATATCATTTGAACAAAATGAACCTGTCCACAGAGACGGAGTGCCGACTCTGTTTGGAAGAGACAGAAACCGCAGAACACATACTATGTGAGTGTGTTGCTCTGTGCACACGGAGGTGGATTCATTTTGAAGAGAGGTATCTGACCCCGGAGAAATGTAAATTGGCCTCTATAAACAGCATTCTCGCCTTTATTAGAGAGGTGGAGAAGCTCCTGGAGTAACAGTACCCAATAGCACAAAAGATCTTTTAGGTCGTAGTGCTAGCCGCTTTTGGGCAGGGACGAAAAAAAAAAAAAAAAAAAAAAAAAATAATGTACTAATTATTGAAATTTTAATTAATAAAATTTAAATCCGCAACATCATTATTTCCATACTATAGACAATGGACTTGACGGTTTTAGTGGTGGCGTTGCGGCATTTGGATAATTTTTCCAGATTTGAATGCTTTACAAAGTTTTCCCAGACATTAGACCAGTCTCAATCGCATTTTCATGCAAAAACACGTCATATAGCCATTTTTCGCCAATGAAATCGCTCTCGAAGTAGTTTTTCGTGGAGACATATATACATACAATTATTGCTCGTTTAATAATATAAATATAAATAAACTAGGTGCCGGAATCTACAGCAACTCTAGTGTTGATATAATTTTGATTACAAACCTTGCCAACGTGTGTGTTATTTGTTACAGCTATCCACGGTGAGATTAATTCAAAGAAAAAAAAACACAATACTTACGCTACAACCTAATAATAATATAATAAAGATAATAAATATTTTGATACCTTTGTTGTTTAACTTTGTATTTTTAAAAAAAAAAAACAATAAATCTGTTGATGATTCAGAATCCGATGGAATCTTCTAGTAAAGTAATAAAATTGGATTCCCCTTCATGGACAGTACAAAAATCAGAACAGTTGTACATACACATATATAGGTAGATTAATTCGTTTTGATGTTATTTATATAGGAATTCCCTGCTACGCATATTTCTAAAGTAGCGAAGAGTTTATGACGTCATACTATCGTATGATGTTAATTATTCTGAAGTATTTGTAAGTAACAATAAAAAAACCAAAAAAAAATAAAAAAATAAAAAATAATAATAATAATAATTTCTATTTCATTTCGGTATGTGAGGCCATCGCGGCTACTTAAACAAAAATAAAAGAATTTTCAATAATATAAAAATTGATTTAAAGTATTTTTGGGAAAGTGAGTTAGTGAGCTTAAAAGAAAAAAAAAGGAAATATAAAAATTATTAAACACGGAGGAACCTTTTGGCCATAGAACAGGCCATTTATTAAGACCGAGCTGTTTCTCAAGTGTTAAAGCCTTCAATTTTAGGTGTTCAAAAAAGAAATAAAAATAAAATCCGTGATACCAAGAAAAAAATTTCCGTTTTCCTCTACAAACTAATACTGCTAACACAGAATAGCGGGTAAGTTTTTTTATTGGTCATAGGGAAATTTATAATGAGCTAAACGTGTTATTTTCTTTCCTTCACTTCTTAAATAGCGGGCCTCACGTTGAGCGTTGAAGGGTGCGTTCGCGTTGAAATAAATTAAAATTAAAATAGAAATACTCTGTGAATCAGCATAACGCGCTATAAAATAATCTTCTCGAAACGCCTTATTTAAAACTTTTGTTGAGTTGAAGGGTACAACTAAAACCCATATGCCCAGAGTGTTATTTTGCTAGTATAGCGGATCCGAAGAAAGGCCAATACGGGGCCAAGAAAACCGTTAAGTTCTTTCAACCACAAAACAAAACATTTTTTTTGTATTTTTTTTGTACATATAAGTAATATTCGAATAGTGTGTGTTTTTTGCAATAATTTTTCTGAATTAAATTTAATTTATAAGCTAAGTGTTAGTGCATGTGTAGAGGTCAATTAGACATACATATACAAAAAAAAAAAATTGAGTTTTCAGTGAAATTGAAAATTATTTAGTGAACAAGAAAAAAAAATCAAGATTACAGGATAGAGTTAATCATATTTATTTCAGCCACGCATAGAGCAACCGGAGAGTACTCGACGGCAGTTTTATGGGTGAGTTTTTTTATTTCTATTTATGTTTTTTTTGGAACGAAATTCTACAAATTTCTATGTAGGGTTAAATAATTTTTTTTTGTTCACTCAATAAAAAAAGAAACTTATTTTGATCGCTTGAACAGCAAACGATTTTCGGTTACATATGTATGTGACACCTACCTATACACATTAAATTAAACTTAAAAGAATATTATTCATCCCTATTAATTTTTATCATTTTATTACATATCTCAAAAAAAAATTATGTTTGTTTTTTTGAATAAAATTTGGTTTATGGTTTTTTTAATATGAAGTGATTAAGTGTTTTTATTTAATAATGGTGGTGTGTTGACGGGAATGATCACAGAGCGATGAATTTCAGTTTTTTGTCTGATGGGTTATTTTTGGTTTTTTTTTCTCTCTCAACACGAAAAGTTTGTGGTACCTTAAAACTAACAGCGACAAGAACCTACCCATAGCCTGACTGCAGTCTATCCAATATATCGTGTTGGTCGGTGTTAGAGGTACGTAACATATTGTTACGACCAATATTAATCAAATGATCTATAAGGCGCTTGTTTCGACGCGTAAGTCTTTTTGATTTGATCGACTCAAATTTAGTCAGTTCGCCTGCTTACGACCATGTCCCTATACTAAATATTGCTGAAAAATTTTGCCACCACTATGTAACAAATTATCAACATTTTCGCTCGAGTTAATGATCCTTTACCCAAATGCGTATATGTATGTAGTTCACCCAAATTATACCGATATACGTATATATTGATTAAGGACGCGAGTGAAAATTAATGATATCTGTGTAATATTGTGATTGGCTAGCTAACCATTGGTAAAAGCGGTCGAAATATTTACTGCAATATAAGTGTCGTATATGAATAACTCAGTATAAGAATCATTTGATCCCCGATTAAGATAATTATCTGGATTCAGTAAAAATCAATTCTAATATATTCCGATTAGCGATGATACCGAATATTTTGAAGGTAAAAACAATACCGTTTAAATTATCAATCTTTGCATCTATTGTTGCAAAAATAATATATATAATATGGTACTGTAAATGTATGTATTGTACTTATTTCGGTAAATGTATAGACATAACTTGAGAAAACTTTACAAACTTAATTCGAGCGAAAATCTTGAAAATTTCTTCTAAATCTAATTTGAAAAAAAAAAAAAAAAAATCCCAGCCTCAATTTACATCATTAGGATTTAATTTCCACTCATTTTCGTGATTTTTGGTGAAGAAAATCACTGGAATAATTAAATCCTACAATTGAAAATTGAATCCAATATTTCCAGAAAATTATTTCAATATCGATTTCATATAAATTTTCAAGATTCTCGCTCGAATTAATGATCATTCACCTAAATACATATATATATGTAGTTTCCCAAATTATACCTACGTTTACTGATATACATACATTTACCGTAACTTAAATGTAAATGTAGTTTTTGTAGTTAATTCTTGATTTTTGTGAACGTAAATGTCATAATTGTGCCTTTGCAACACAAATAATTTACTATAATATCCTAAATGTAGCTTACAACTTTTACATTCATCTTTTATTATTATTCAATCATACATGCCATATAAATTTAAAAAAAAAACGAAAAAAAAATTTATCTCAAGAATGTAATTTTCGAGGTTCGAACTACGATCTAAAATTTTAAAATCCACAACGCTAACACCTAGACTACTGCGGCATGGGAATTTGCCGAAAAACTACTTGGTTTTATAAAAAGTTTTGAGCATTCTACTAAATTAAATGATATGTAGATAGATTTACACAATGTGACGTATCAACATAGAGAAAGATAAAATTTGTCAGATCTTTCTGTAATTTGGTATACAGATGAAGAAAAATATTCTAAGAATAATTTCCTTTTACATCATATCGGAAAAATCACGGAAAATGCGAGAAAATCGCGAATTTCCACTCGGAAAATTCGTCGGGAAAAGACTAAAAAAAATATGTTGATCATCCAACATTAATTTAATTTTTTTTTTTTTTATGTCGTGATTTTTGAAAAATGGACATCCATGAAAAAAAAATCATAAAAAAAAAATTAAATACATCCCAACTCCGTATGCTGCTAACTACGCAGCTGTTGTACTGCTGTACTATTTAAAAAAATCATCAAACATTCTTTTCTATAAAAAAAAATACACAATACATATCGCTCATTTGCTGCAACAATGACACAATTTAAAAATAACAAATGTTATAATTTGAGAGACATTTCCGTTTGTCTTGTAGTGAGCTTTATAGCTTTAGGTGTGTCGTTATATCAGTTTTAACTATATTAAAAAGCCGCTATTTCTCTATAAATAAGTCAAAAACGACCGATTTTGAGTTATGCCATTGTGGTAGCAAATGAGCGATATACAATTGACCATTTTAGAGATGGCGCTGTAAAATTTGGATAATTTTTCCAGATTTGAAGGCTTTACAGAGTTTTCCCAGACTTGAGACCAGACTCAATCGCATTTTCATGCAAAAATACATCATATAGCCATTTTACGTCAACGAAATCGGTCTCGAAGTAGTTTTTCGTGCGGACATATATACATACCCGCAATTATTGCTCGTTTAATAATATAGATAAGAATTTTTTTTTCTAAATTTCATTTTATATTATTTTAAAGTTTATTTTTTTTTTCCTTTACTATTTATACTTAATTATTAGTTTTAATACTATTATTTCCTTCTTTTCTTTTTCTTTTGGTTGGGGTATTAAATGACGTCATAGATCTTAAATTATTTTTTTTGTATTTGATTATTCACATTTTTTTTCTCGATACGGTTATTTAGTCATAGATAAATTTCCTATTATTAATGAATTTTTAAAGTATTTTCAACTTTTATTATTAATGAAAAAAAAACGGTTAGAGATATTTCGCTTGTTCGTAAAGTTTTGTTGCTTTCCAGAATGAGAAACTAAAAGCATCGCGTAAGGATGTACTGGTAAGTGTCGCACAGTGTGTTCTGGTAGGTAGATCCATGCCTTGATTCCCATTCCTAAGTGTTTCCGTCCTTGTATGTCCTATTTTGAACCCTAGCCCCGTGGTCCACTAGCATCTATTCAACTTTGAAAAACCCCACCCCACTCCCTGAGCCTTAGCCGGCAAAAATATGACCACGTCAAAGCCCTGAATAGATGATCAACAATTTCAGTGACGAACAGCACTATTTCGGGACCAATTACCTATTGGTATCCGCTGATGCCACCTAGTTCGTTACAAAGAAGCTGTCAAAAACATGCAGGAGCATCGAAAATTGATTCAGCTGATGGCTTCTAGTCGAGATCAAGAGCGAATAGAAAACCCTTGCTCTATTTTTACTGCTTTCATGGAAAATATAAAAGATGAGGTAGCAAAATGGCCCGTAACTAACCAAACTACGTTGATTGACAAATTTAGTCATTTGTTTGCAGAAATGCAAACAAATTTAAAAAACCAGGGCATAATTTAATATAGGCATAATATAAATTGTGATACATATACTATTTGAATTGTGATGTAAAAATATATTTATTTTTTAATTTTATTTTTTAAGTTTTATTAAAATTACATAATTTTTTTTTATTACATTTTTTAAAACTATGAGTTTCATTGGGTTCTTGTATACTGCCAGGGCAAAAATAAGTTTTAAACTGATTTCTTATTTCAGTTGCACTCGTACTATGATTATTTGATCCTATCCGTCTTATTTCTTGCAAGCCCGTATTGTGTTCGTCACGCCAGGTTCCTGGCCCACATGTTCCACCCATGTATCGATCTATTAATTCAGCGCTATAATACTCCTCGATCTTTTTAGCTTTTAACTAATTATGCAACACTACCGTTGCTTTTATTATTGATAAGACTGTAATTTTACTGGCCAAAATTGGTCTTCGGTATATGCGCCACCTACTTGCAAGAATACCAAAGGCATTCTCGACCACTCTTCGGGCTCGAGACAATCTATAATTAAATCACTTACGTCTGCTGGAAGTACTGACGCATTTCGGCCTGGATGTGGTCGCATTAGATTGCAAAGCAAAGGGAATGCTTCATCCCCTATAAAAACATAGGGATATTTATTGCCATCTTTTAAGATTTCCTGTGGTGGCAGAAAATCGTCACCCCCGCGTAAAATAGCTCTACCAAAGCAACTATTTCTAAAAATTGTACTGTCCCCTATATGTCCCGGAGCACCAATTTCCACCATTATATATTTATAATTTGCATCCGATATAGCAAACAGGACAACGCTGTGGCTATGTTTGTAGTTAAAATGTGTTGAGCCGGAATTACTAAATGACTAGAGAAATAGTTTCGTTATAGAAATTAAAATTTAGTTAAAAATAAACATCTTACTTGTATAATAACATATCTCCCATCCATTGCTCCTAAGCAATGTGGGAAATTCCATTGATCTTCAAAATCCCTCGCAATGTCCTTCCATATGGTGCAGCTTGGTTTAGGAAAAACAGTATCTTTCAATACTAACCATAATTTAAGACATGTCTCTCTTATAATTCCGGAAGTTGTACTTTGTCCAATACGATAGCCATATTTTCCAAGGGAGACCATACTATCTCCACCGGCGAGGTAACTAAAAACGTATGATATATTTTTGAATAATTATATAAATAATCAAATATTTATATCAATATATTATACCGGATGATTAGTGACAACCTTTCTCCTGCAGTAATTGATCTTTCGCCAACATTTTGCCGCTGAATTGACGGTCCGACAATGGAGAATAACTCTTCGAATGCTTCACGAGTCATTCTATGGAAGTTCGCAAATATTTTGTCATCGTTTAATCGCATTTCAGCGACAAGATTGTGGTAGTAACCTTGTCGTTGTCTGTTGCGATTGATCGGATTCACACTATGTCGACGAACACTACTACGACGCCGATACTCAAAGTCCATATACGCAGCAATTAGCCCATTCATTATATGCAGATCATCATTTAAAATGTCTATGGCGATTTGATTAAAAGACATTTTACCGAGAAAAACATAGATTTATAACGATAAACAACACAAATTTATAACAAGAAAAAAAAACGAATCTATATAATTAATTGAAAATTTTTAAGAACGCCCTGCGTCATCTGAACTCCGACACGGAAGATTAAAATTAAATTTTCTTCCATACCTAAGATGTTACAGCGATCAAATGGAACGCACAGTAACATTATTAATCGATACTGGCGCCAATAAAAACATAATTAGGCGAGGTATCATATCAAACAAATTTGTTAAAATCACTCCAAAAAATACTCAACGAAATACAATAGTTACAAATATTCTATGCACACATAGTATGGACAAAAAGTTCAAAATCAACTATGTAAAGACATACCCGTGCAAACATATTATGAATTACAATTTCATAAATTCTTCGATGGAATATTGGGATCAGAATCAATAGCTTTATTGAATGCCAAGATTAATTATAGGTCGAACTCAATATTGTTAAATAACAAAACTTTTAAGTTTGATCGGTATTATCCGAAAAAGAATTTCTACAACCATATAGTTACAGTACATACATCAGAAAACGGTGAATGGCTGGTACCAGAGTTCAGTAAATTAAATAGCAATATGGCCATTCATGTCCTTACAAAGCAAATAATTTTAAAACAACTCTGAGGTTGTTGATGGATACTCCGGATCCACCAGCAAAACTCCCAAAATTAAAATTACAAGTAAATAACTTTGAAACTATAAAACCAACTTAACTGAAAAAGAGAAAAATATGTTGATCGAAACAATTTTCAAAAACCAAACAGTGCTGTTAAGATAGAATGAAAAACTGTTAACAACAACAATTATCAAGCACAAAATCGCTACTAAAGACGAAACCCCTGTTTTTACGAAAATATACAAGAATTACTAGATAGCGGAATAATTCGTAACTCTAAACGTCCCTACCCTTCTCCGATTTGGGTCGTCCCAAAAAAACTAGACTAGACGCCTCGGGAAAAAAGAAAATTAGAGTCGTAATAGACTATCGAAAATTAAATGAAAAAACGATAGACGACAAATTTCCAATCCCACAAATAGAGGAAATATTAGACAGTTTGGGAAAATCTGAATATTTCACAACATTGGATTTAAAATCTGGTTTCCACCAGATACCAATGGAAGAAAAATCTAGGGAGAAAACTGCGTTTTCAACTGGCAAATGTTAAATTCTTTAGAATGCCTTTTGGTTTAAAGAATGGTCCTACCACGTTTCAACGTGCTATGAATAATGTATTACAGGACTTAATAGGAAACATTTGCCATTTATACCTAGATGACATAAATAATTATAAACGGGTACAACTTAGAAAACCATATACAGAATATGAACACAGTACTCAAGAGGATCAGATAAGTGAAAATAAAAATGGAACTGCAACATGACCAAGCATTGAGACTAAAAATACTATTTCGATTAATGTGTTGCATACAATTTTAGATTTAGCTGCTGTTGGACGATGCCAATTAGATATAGGTATAGTGTCAGAAGCTTCAACAAGTTTTTCGATTCTATTTGTGAAATTCGTCACCAATTCTATTCGCTTTATTCAACTAGTTTGAAACATTTTTTTTTTAAATTTTTCTCCGCAAATACTATCTAAGACAATTACAATTAGTACAATTTAAAGGATTCAGGTTACATTTTTTTCAAATTTTCTAGTAGGTACTAATTACACAATAATTTTACCGCTAGTTTTTGGTTCGATATGTTCAATATTTTGTTCTGAAAAAGCTGCTTCGTGTACGTTTAAACATAAAAAATATACGTCAAACATATGCTCAGCTATGAAATTGTGCTTTTATCGATAGTTCCATCAAAAACTATTGAATATCGTTTCGCTGCGTGATTATGACATTAGTTATTTCCTCAATAATCTGATTTTGTGTGATTTTACTAATATAAGTTGAATTAGATTTTGCATTTTTGAGATGTTATGCAAGACACGATATTTTAATAACTTCCTAAAGCTTCCGTCGTTACTTAAACTATATTTTCGGTTATGTCTCAATCATCTCTGCTTCCGCAAAAAGCGATATTCTGCTGCCCTAAAAATATTTCCGTTCTCATTACCGTTCGTTTCGTTTTTGTTTATTCCTCAGAGTTTTTCGAACTGCGTCCATTTGTATAGTGTTGAGATGCTTATAGAATTATAGAAATGTCGGTGTAAATTGCTAAATAATTTATGAATAAGTTTCTAACATAAATTCTATTGGCTTTACTTTAGTTTAGACATTAGAGTATACTCGTACCTATGCTTAGTTAAGTTCAGAAGTCAGTCATAAATGTTAAGCAACTTTTATAGTTTTATTCAAATTGCTAGGAACAAAAATGTTTTACTTCTTATCCAGACTTCTAATTCCGTTGTGATTATTGATTATAAATATTATAAAGTAAATAAAAACTTATCTTTGCGGAAGAAATAAGAGAATTTTAATCTAACCTCAAATAAGTTGGTGTGGTCTTCAACTAAAGTATTAAATGTCTGAAAACTTAATTTGCATAAAATATTGAATATTAATGTTTTCAGTTTTTCACCCATAACTAACAAAATTTTGTAATTAATTTTATTCAGAGATGAGGTAAATTCAAGTAATCGATACCAAAAGTCATAAAAAAGTTGTTTTTTACATTTTTAAATTACTAATAGTCTTATGTTTTCACAATGCCAATATTGTTTCGTTATCTCAAACATTGATTGGAATAAGGCTAAAATATTTGAGGTAAGTTTTAAAACTCCCCTTTCTCTTAAGTTTTCAAAATAGTTACTTAACCGGATGTCCTACTTCTACGTCAAATCTAAAGTTTTATCGTTTTTCAAATAATCATAATTTAAAATATTAAAAATATTTTTTTTTTAAAACAAATATTTTTAAGAATTGTTTATAAGAAATATCTTAGCACACTAAGCAAAGTGAAATCTTAGTCAGTAATTCAAAACCTAATCCTTCATTCCGATCTCTATATAATGTCAAGTGTTTTTGGTGTATTATCAATTCCAAAACAACATTATAGTTTTATATTTTTATTAGCATGCCTAAATTTTATTTTTTATTTATGATGATAAGAAGCGCTGAAGGTATAAATTCTTAACAACAATGACAATAAAAAATAATACAAAATATTATTTTATGTGATTTTAACGTTTATTCAGTATCGTGTAACAACTTAACTTGGTAACACGAAAAAAATACTTAATAAAATTTTATTTAAAAAATTAATTGTGATTTGTGGTAAAGACAAAATAATTTCTTATTTTTTTTTATAAATCTGTAAATTATGGATAATAATGGGCAGCAAAATGGCACAGCGGCACATGTAATGGATCTCCCGCTCGTAATTGGTTCCAGTAAAAATTCGCTAATAATTGATAGACCGCATTACGATTTGGAACAATTAAACGATGATTTAGATTATAATAAACCGAAAAAAAATGGTTAGGAAATATACTAAACTAAATAATTATCGTCTAATTTATGTGCTAATAAAATTAATGTTTATTTCTTTTTATTGTTAGTGATAAAAAGTTTTGTGAAAGATTGTGTGAAATGCGATCCCAAGGAAATATTTCTGCGCACATTTCCATTCATCCGAATTTTATCGGAATACTCATGGCGAAATGATTTAGTTGGGGACGTTATTAGTGGATGTACAGTAGCTGTAATGCATATACCCCAAGGTATGTAAATGGAGCATGGACAATTTTTTAAGTTGCTTCCATACTTATAATATTAAGTGATTCTTATTATTATTTATTGTGCTAAGAAAGTTTTATTTAATTGCCGTATAATTTACACGTTTGTTAAAATTGTGTTTACTAGTTTTGAGTGATAAAATTTATTTGTCAAGTGGAGTGTTTGAAGCAAATAAGAACAGCATGTCAATGTTTGCATTAAATGTATTAAAATGTAAGTGTGTGATAACGGTTAGTAGAGTGGATCCGAACTAGTTTTAATATTAAAAAATTTATATTTAAATAGTATGCAACCTGGTGACCTAAAAATGATCGAATTTACCTGGTTTACTTTCGGAAGGATTTTCAAAATTAATTGTTGTCATTTAGTACAATCTTAACCTAGTTTATTTAACCTAATAAAGATTTTTACTTTAAATTAATTCAAACAGTTAAATAAAGCATTTACTTGAGAGATAAAATCATTTATAAGCCTCTTATCAGTTAAGCGATTAAACTGTGTGTGATAAACTGTTGTTCTGTTGGCGTATCTAATCGGGTTGGCACTTTCTTTAAGATTAAGCTTTAAAATTTGTACTGAATTTTTAGCTTTTAAAACTAAAATTGATAAATAATAACGATTTTGATGGAGAATCTGAAACATTCTTAAATTATTTCAAAAATCAAAATTTACTTGTATATTTGTTTGTTTATTTGTAGTTAAAATATAAATTTTACATTTCAAAGCTAAAATTTAATATTTCAACAGTTTCAAAGAATATCTTACAAAACGCTTTTCCACCGCATAATTGTACTGAAAACCTCAAATTCTAAAAACTATAAAATTTAATCAAATGTTTTTAAAAGTTGGTGGCAACTCAAGCCAATTCGACAAATCACGACTACTTACTTCTGTAAGAAAAAGTGGAGGTGTGGCCAACACACGACTTTCTTTTACGAACAGAGAATTTTGAGAAATTTAATTTTTTTTTTTTAATTTTTAAATTTTTTTTTAAATTTTTTTTTTTTAATTTTTAAATTTTTTAATTTTTTTTTTTTAATTTTTTATTTTTTATTTTAATTTTTGGGAACATTTTGTATTAAGTAGTTTTTTGTAAACCTTATACTTTTTAAGATATTTGCAAAATAAATTTTCTGGACCAAGGGAGTGGCCACTTTCGGTTAGCCGATTTGGAGTAAAATTCACTGGGACCTCCCAATTTATCAAAAAAGCTTAAATCTGAAGTTTCAGTTCGATTGGTTAAACCATCTGGGCTGTAGAGAGGACACAGACTGACAGACAGACACCATTTCGAAACACACTTTTTCGGACTCAGGGGACCTCAAAACAGATAAATCTTTAAAAATCTCAAGGTCCAAAATTTTCATGATAACTATACTTTATTTTACTAGAGTAAAAGAAAGTAAAAGGAAGAGTTGGCTAAGTATATTTCGCATAATGTTCAGAAATGAGGTTTGAAGTTTTGTTCAGTTATGGGAAAAAACAGATAAAACATTTTTTTACCCTGTAAAGGTTTTTAGCTCAGTTTTAGCTAACTGTTTCAATAGGACATACTAAAATTATGGAAAACTGATGGAGATCAGGATCGACATCTGGAATATTTCCACCGTTTAGATTTAAATAGAAATTATGATAAACCTTATTGACTAAAATGGTTAGAATTCTGTTAACTTATTTGTAAATTCAATTTTTCCAAAATTGCTTGTGTACCGAAGTTATTTTACCTCGGATCACTAAAATTTATTTTCTTCCTAAGAAGAACAAATTGATACCATTCTCTTGGATGGTGTATTTGAACGAGGGACCTTTTCTTTTACCGTTCAATGACAAAGTGATCCACATAACACTCCATGTGAATATGATCCCGTAGCAAATTTTGTCGTAGATGGACGAAGACTCTTATTTTGCAAAAACAACATAAACATGATAGAAACAAAGGAGTTTTTATTTTCGCCGCTGCAATAATCATTGCAGAATATTATGTGATCCACGGTCAAAGATTCCAAAAAAACATGTTCCAGAAAACAATAAGCTATATTTGGTTGCCTCCCCGGTTACCTTCGCCTTCGTGTCACAGGTTTGCAATATGATTTGTTTGAGAGTCAGTCATGGACAGTTATGTTATATGTCAATAATTGACGTTTGTAGAATGATATATTCGGATTGAGAGGAGATGTAGGCAAACTTTTTTTCAAATCAAACCAAATTTTCCAACACCAAAATCCAATTTCTTAAGTTGTAACGATCACTAACTTTCGACGTCCTAATTACCCACCATAGATACCAGAGAAGTCGAGAAATTATCTGTAGGATATTAAAATTTTCATACAAAACTCTTTTACAAAAAATTAAAACCAAGAAAAATGTACGTGTTTACATAGTATATAAAAAAAACAATCTAAGAAATAATAAAGTAAATTGATAAATCGAAACTAAATTTTATGCCACTGCTTTAGAATATTTTTGAGTTTCTTAACCGATAACCTTCACCGTCGGAAAAACGCTCAGTCTGAAGAATGTGTAAGTCCCAAGGCAACTGCCAGTCCGCAAAAATGTTCTTTTTATATATTTTGTAACATGCGCTACACCGACAATTGAACACAACTGCCAATCCTTCGAACTCCAGTAATTCCCGACAATTTTTTGTTGTTGTTAAAACAGAAATTCTGCCAGCGATTTATACCTTTCCAGTAGCTTTTTCATAGAGTTTTATAAATATTCCTGCCAACCACACTGTAATCCGTTAAGCGGTAACCAGTGGAAGGGCTTAAAAAACTTGTACGACAATCGAACGTATGTATCACCAAATAAAGGATCACCAAAACCGTATCTTCCACAATGCTACTAGAGTATCCAGTTTACCAACGCAAGGAAAGTAAATTACAAAACCACTTTTCTAGTTCGAATTATTTAATATTAATGTTAATATTTTTATTTTTGGTTTTATAGAGTTTTTAAGAGAATTTGTACAAAAAATGTATGTTCACTTAACTAGTAATCATAAATTTATCACTATAGTTTCTCGACTTTTACGTCAAAAAACCCGATTCTCGCTTTTGTGGGAAAAACTTCCACACGTTGGAAACTTTATTTAAAATGTTTATATTAAATCATGGGGGCTATTTGTGAATTCGATTCGAACGTATTGGACTCTTTGAAGTTCAAGATTTGTATTTGATTTAAATAAGAAGCGAACGAATCTCATTCAATTCAAATAAGAATCCAATTCTTCGAAGATTCGAATACGTTCGAATCGAATTCACAGATAGCCCCTCTGGTTTTGTTTTATTCTTATCTAGTTCTTATTCGTCTCGAAAATTCCACTACTGACTGATCTGATAATATTTTTTACATTTTTTTGTTTGTTTTTTTTATCATCGCGTAATTCAAGTTCATTTTTCCCCTCACAATAATAAAAAAAAACAACGAGCAAATTCACGCTCAACTCGCAAAAGATTTATGCGAAAACATTTATGTATAAATATCTGACATTAATTGAGCATGAGCAAAGTTCAGTTAGAATTCAGTAGTGAATGGTCAGGGCAAACTCGCTAAACAAAGCAATATCACACTGCTTTGTTACTGATCAGTTTGAAATAAATTAAAAAGAGCGGTTCTATTAGGACGCAATGTTGACCGTAAAATCATAGCAATTGGAAAGACGGTAGCACGAAACCCCTATAACCAAACTCAGCGGCAGCATGAGCAATCATGATATAAATATTTACAGAGGTATGTTCCAACCAATCGACCTGTCGCCATGTTTCCTTTTTTTGATGTCAATTCGCAAAAAAATATCCAAATTAACTCAGAATGACGCCACACTCCACTTGCCTTCAGCTGTCAAATATACCTTGTCATATTTATATCATGATGAGCAATACTAATAAAACAAAGCATACCGAACCGATTAAACAATTTAATAGTATATTATTCAACGAGCATAATTATAATGATAGGTGTTATTCACGAAGATGAAGTTTACCAACACGAGCCTGTCGTAAATCATCTGAGTGAATAACAGCCATTATATGCGAGTAGAATACGATACTTTGTCCACGACCGATAAAAAATTGTGTTTTATTATCAAATCCTTTAAATAAACCTAAAATAATTTTCGTCGACATTTTGACGTCTCAAATTAATAATAATGAAAATAGCAAGAGACTACTAGATAAAATTTCCAAAAATGAAATTTTTATTTGGCAGTAGTGAATAATTGAAGAAGGGACTACTAGATAAACTAGCAGTGAATAATGGATATCATTAAAATTGAAGAAGCACACGTACGAGTATAATGAGTATATTATGCGTTAGTCGTGGACAAAAGTTATTATTTTATTATGTTTTGATGTATAGGTACCATTTTCACAGCTCGCTATTTCTATTTCACTATTTTGCGACACTTACACTACACACGCATAATTTGTGCTCCTTTTGCTCGTATGTGATTTTCATTTTCAAAAATACTTGCTGCTGCGGCCGTATATAGTAGATATTTTCGCAACAAAATAAATTAAAGTAGGCGGTTATTTTAAATTTTTAAGTATTCGGCTCACGATGATTTTGAAATGCTGGATGATGTTGTATATTGCATGTGTATTAAAGGCCGTTTTAGTATATTGCTACCTATGTATGTGTTATAGGATAACAAACAAAAATATTTACATACAAATCGTAAAAAGTTCTATGGAAAAAAAAAATGTTCATACTTTTTCGTTTCGCATTTAATAACTTATTATATACGGCCAAAAATAAATTTTCATTCCATTGACAATAAACTAGGGTATTGAATTATAATATTGGGCAAAAAAAAAATAATTATTTAAGAATATTTTGCATATTTTCATTCAACACCGTTTCACAGTTTTTTAACCCTTAAACGCTGTTGGGGTCCTATACGACCCCGAGGGGAGTTTTAACTTATTATGGCTATTTTGTTAATTGACAATACAAAGTGATATTTCTTGACTTTTATTATTTTATATGATGCTATACATAATTGAGTATAACTGTTAATAATTATTTATATTATCTATACATCGCTATAATATTACACTAGGGACGTTTGGGGTATTATAAGACCCCAGACTAAATGTTGGTTGTACACTTTCTTTTCATGATTTTTTTTCTAGTGAAATAGTAAAAACTGCAGTTTACGAAATTCAACGACATACATACGTAGCACGAACAAATTACGAATAGTTTTGATTTCCGTAATTCAGTACATTGTGTGATTTTGGCAAGACATAACATTTTTCTGTGGTACTTACAAAAGTGTTTGATTTTTATTAGTGTTATTACTGTTTTATTATTATTATTATAATAATATTGTTGTTATTTTGTTGGTAAGAAAAAATAAAACAAAAGTTTACTGTTACTAACAAATATTCATAAGTTACCGTTGTGCTGATTGTCAGTTTTGAGCTAAGGAGTTTGAAATCGAAACTGATTTTGAAGAAGATATTTCCGAAAGTGAGGACGATTTTGAATTGGTTATACCAGAAACTTCGTTTGATAGCAGTGAAGAGGAAGACAACGACGAAGAAATTACTAATCAGAATCAAACTGAAAATGTAATCAATTTAGCTTGCAAGAATAATGATATTGTATGGAGTTCGATCGCGCCTACACTTATCGGTCGTACTTCGACATCAAATATAATAAAAAATGTACCAGGACCGACTTCATATGCCGCCGCTCGAGCAACTACTATAGAAGAAACGTTTTTAGTTTATTTCCCGCCTCCTATTGAAAAAATTATTTTAGATATGACAAACAAGGAGAGTGCTAAAATTTATGATGAAAAATGGATAAACATTGATTATGTGGACCTACATGGTTATATAGGACTCATGATTTTAGCTGGAGTATATCGCTCAAACCATGAATCTCTACTAAAATTATGGAATGATAAATTAGGAAGGCCTATATTTCGCGCTACTATGTCGTTGGAAAAATTTAAGCAGTTATCACGAATTATACGCTTCGATGACAAAGATACAAGGCAAAATAGAAAAACTTATGATAAACTCGCTCCAATACGCGATATATGGAATTTATGGGTTGAGATTTTGCCTAAGCTCTATAATCCTGGGTATAATGCAACAGTAGATAAGCAATTAATACCATTTAGAGGTGTCCCTTCCGTCAGTATATTCCATCCAATCCAGCAAGATATGGAATAAAAACATGGGTCGTTTGTGACAGTAAATCGTCTTATGCCTGGAACATGCAAGTCTACATAAGAAAAATTGGAGACAAACCGGAAAAGAATCAAGGTTGCCGAGTTGTCCTTGATTTAACTTTCGCTTTGAGAGGTCAAAATGTAACCTGCGATAATTTGTTTACCAGTTACAATTTAGGGCAGATGTTACTAAAAAGAAATTTAACGATGTTGGGCACTATTAGAAAAAACAAACCCGAAATTTCGACACTACTAACACAGGTGAAAAACGTTCCAGTTCATACCTCTAGATTTGCGTTTTCTAATAATACAACAATTTTGTCTTATGCTCCTAAAAAATATAAAAATGTGTTGTTGATAAGCACTCTACATAAAACCGATGATATAAGTAATAGAGCAGATAAAAAACCACTTATGATTCTTGATTATAATAAAACTAAGGGAGCTGCTGATGCATTATACCAGATGGTTGCATCGTATTCGTGCAAAAAAAAAGAACAGCTCGATGGCCTGTCATGATATTTTCAAACATTGTTGACGTTTCAGCGTATAATTCATTCGTAATTTGGTGTGAAATTTTCCCGAATTATCATAAAAATAAGACCCACAAACGACGAATTTTCTTAGAGGAATTGGGTCTAAACCTTTTAGAACCGCTAATACATAGAAGAGAAACATTACCGCTAGGTCCTTCGGCAAAAAACTAGAGTTCTAGAGTATCAAACTGATACTGCGAGTTCAGATACTGAAAGTCAACAATCTACTTCTTCGCTGTTAGATCTAATCAGGCAAAGCGTCGACGGTGGAATATCTGTCCAAGAAAATCGGACACTAAACATCATATTCGATGTGAGAAATGCAATAATTTTGCTTGTAAGCAGCATTTAATATTTTTTGTACTAAATGTTCAACATAAGACTTACTCGTACATACAATATGTAACATATATTTTTGCGTAATTATTAAATAAATTAAATTATGGAAATTAAATTAGTTTTTTTTTATTAATAACAGTAAAGTAATATCTACGTATATTTAAAAATGTAATGGGGTCCTATACGACCCCAAACATATTTAGTATAAGGTAAATGTTAACATCATCTAAGGGTTAAAGTTTTTGGCTACAAAACAACGAGAGAGACATCAAAACAAAAAAAATAACAAAACAAAATCTATGCAAATAAAATGATTTTGTTTATTTTCTTTAGTATTGCGTTGCAACTTATGATGATAGGTTGTTCATTTACGATGTTATGTCAAGGTATACAGAAAAACGAGGTAGTATATTCCCGTGTCTCATTTTCGTCTTTCGTTGCGCATCACGTCACGTGTCGTCAAAAAAAACCTATTTTTATATGAAGTTTGGCGGTTTTTTGATTAATTTTTTAAATAAATCAAGAATAATCGTAATTTGTTTTAACAAACCGTATTTACAATTGATAATGATAGTTTACCGAGACCCTTTTTATGCTTTATATTTTTAAAGGGTCCAAATATTTCAGAAATAATTCCTCGAGTATATAATGTCCAAGATAAATGGAAAAAAGGGTAGAAAAAATTATGATTATGAGATAACATAAAACAATAAAATTATTAAATGTTTTTGGCCATTTGAACATATGTATGTACGTACCAATTATTAAATTTTTTATTTTTCTACGTTATGTACTAAAATTTTTGCCATATATTTTCGTTTGGCTTCAAATTATTGGTATCCACGTACCTATTCAAATATTATATTCATATTCAACGTTAAATATAAATTTAAAATTATATTAAATAAAAATTCAGTTGACAAATTATTGTTTATAAAAAGGAAATTAAATAAAACTATAAATTAAAATTAAATCTCTGGCTTATGTGTATTTCATCAACCAAATCAAAACACCCATTCACAGTTTAGTGTTCTATATGTGTTCTTATCAGAAGTACAATTGATAGTTTTGTTGCAATAGGAATTATTCAAATTTAGTATACATATTTAAAATCGAACACTCCCAAATTTTTGAATTAAATAATTAAAATCTAAACGTTCTCTGCATTTAACAAAAAAATTGTACTCATAAATTCCGAAACTGGTTATGCAATGTCCTCAAACAGTCTGCTCTAGACACGAATATTAAAACATGCCTTTTTTCGCCATTTAATTCCAAAAGTATTGCAGTAAATAACTAAAATAAAATTTGAAATGTTTAATTTTAACATAAAGTTGAAAAACAATTTATTTATTTATTTACATCTATTCTACAGTTAAAAACTTAATGAATAGTAAAAAAAAGAATTATTATAGATTAAAAAGAAATAAAAGGAATACTAACAATACGGAACATTACCTGAAAAAACGAAAACTTTAAAACCGTAAAATGAGATTAAAAATTGCAATTTCTAATTGCCTTCCGAAAATACACTCTGGATCTCTCAAAATTAAATAAATGGTAAAATTCATTAAAAATTCTAGCCATTGACTTGGTTGGCTCATTGGAACCATAATTCGTTCTATGAAAGTCAACAAACAAAAATTCCCTTGGACGCAAGCTTCTGGTAGGTACATAAATGCTCCAAGCAGAAATGAGTTCAGGACACTTAATGCGGCCACTAAGAGAATCACTAACAAACAAGGCAGATGCAATTTTTCGGCGTTTAACCAACGTATCAATGTGAAGGCACTCACACCGAATCACATACGATGGAAGACTTCGCACCTGTTCCCACATAGGTAGATGACGATCAGATAAATGACCAAGCTTCCTGGCCATATAGATAGTAAAACGTTTCTGAATAGATTCAAATCTTGCAATATGCACATCCTGATGAGGATACCAAACCACTACAGCATATTCAAGGTGAGATCTTACTAAAGAAGTATATAGACTAACACACGAAAATGCATCCATAAAATCCTTTGTCATTCTAAAAATAAAACCTAACATAGAATTGGCCTTTAATATTATTTTATCTATGTGTAACGCAAAAGTTAATTTCTGATCAAACAGAACTCCTAAATTAACAGTTGAAGTTACTCTACAAAGTAAATCTCCATCAAAATAATAATTGACAATATTTGGATTGAGTGTTCTGAAAAACGACATCACCTTACACTTCTGTACATTGATGAACAATTTATTCTTAGAGCACCAACTAGACAATATATTAATTTCAGATTGCAAAACCTCAGCATCACTTACAGATTGAACATGCATGAAAATCTTTAAATCATCAGCAAATAATAAACATTTACAGAATTTAAAAATATTAGGAATATCATTCACAAATAAAAGAAATATAATTGGGCCTAAATAGGACCCCTGAGGGACTCCTGAATGACAATAGATATAATCTGACTTAACATCATTCAATAGAACATACTGCTTCCTACCAACTAGATAAGAAGAAATCCATTTAAGAAAATTTGGATCAAGACCAATAACCGAAAGTTTTTCAATAATAATTTTATGGTCGATTGAATCAAAAGCTTTAGCAAAATCAAAGTAAATTGAATCAACTTGGGCGCCTTTAGATTCAAGTGACTCAATAGTGAATTTAGTAAATTGCAACAGATTGGTAGTCGTAGATTTTCCACTGGTGAAACCATGCTGGAAACAAGAAATTATCTCTTTAGTATGGAATAACAAATGTTTCGACACAATTAATTCGAAAAGTTTTGGTATAGACGACAGAATTGAAATACCACGATAATTTGATATATCAGAACCGTTACCCTTTTTGTAAATTGGAACAATGTGAGAAATTTTCCAAGCTGAAGGAAATTGTCCAGAAATTAATGATTGGTTAAAAAGATAACATAATGGAGTTACAATATATGAGCTCACACATTTAAGTATTGACGAAGGTATCCCATCAGGCCCACATCCATCATTAAAATCTGACAGATATTCATAAATGTCATCTTCAGTTATTGATAGGTACGGAATGTTAAATTGGCAATTACTAACAGTAGGGTCGCTTTCAAAGGATCCGTAATTAACTTTATATACCGATTGAAAGAAACTAGCAAAACCCTCGCAGATTTCAGGAACCGTGCTCAGTTTACCTCCATTAAAAATCATTACCGATGGATAGCCAGTTGTATTACGTTTTTCGTTAACAAACTTCCAAAATGTTTTAGGGTTTTGTTTGATATTAGTTTCAATCACACTTATATACTGACAATATTTAGAATGAAATACAGATTTAAATTGTTCACGTAGATCAACAAATTTGGATTTATTCAGTTGATAATTATTGGATCTGAATCTATAGTAAGCTTTATTTTTACGGTTACGTAAGTTGATCAAATCAGAATCAAACCATGGTGGGTAATTATAGTTACGTTTTTTCCTCAAAGGTACGAATTTATCAAAAGCAACAAATAGTAAGTCATTAAAATTTTTTACATTTTCATTAACATCCTTGGCTCGAAAAAAATCATCCCAACAAATGCCACGGAGATATTCAGAGAGACCAGGTGTGTCGCATTCTTTAAAATCATAAAACGAATCATCAAAAGAAAAAACCCGACATTTATCATCTCGATTACCAACATGAAATATAATCTCGAGGGAATTATGATGAATATCATTTTCCTTGAAAGATGTCAAAGACTCATGAACTGACAAATATTCCGTATTATTAACAAAAATTAAATCTAAAAACGAATTGTTATCATTACAAAATAAATTAACTTGTTTGAGATTGAAACTGAACAGTGCATCCACCACCGCTGCATCATTTGCAGATAGAATATCCGAAGGGAGTAACCCCAAAGACTCAGTTTCACTATCAACCAACCAATTAATATTACTTAAATTAAAATCACCTAATACAACTAAAGTATCATTATAATTAATTATATTAACCAATTCACATATACAATCTACATGACTCAAATAAACATCAGTAGGTGAGCTAGGTGGTATGTACAAAACTATAAAATAAAATAAATTATTACAAATTAAAACTTTGACACATAAAAATTCAATAGAGCCACATCCAGGTACTACAACCAGCTCACTTTGCATAGAAGAATGGGCTGCAAACAGCACACCACCTCCACTTTTTTTAGTGCTGTTGAAAATAGATCTATCACATCTATAAACGACAAAGTCATCAGAAAAGAACTCATTAATAAAGATCCCCTCATGAAATCCAGTTTCCACAAGAGCAAAAAATGGAAAATCCGTTGAATAAAAGAAATTCAAAAATTCAGCTGACTTAGACGACATACGCCCAACATTACGATAAAATAATCTCGGAGACGTCAAATTATAATGATTAGTTTGTTTATCAAAACGACTGGCATCAGTTAAAGAGTTGGTTGGTTTCGTTGAAGAACGGGAAAATTCGATTTATTGGTTCGTCCCTTATTAAAAATTACAAATTCTTTAATTAATGACCCAGCAGGCCAAGAAGTAGGTTGTAATAAATTCTCAAAATCAGTAACGTCCACATATAATTTAAATGACGAAAAATTACGGTCTGCATCATTAATCCGTCGAGATATAATACGCTGGCAGTTTACATCCTCAATGTTAAATTTATCTTTAAGATAATCCAAAATTACAGCTTCAGAAACATCTTTATGGAGTCGAGAAACAAATAAAGTTTTACGTGGCTTCACAACCTGGAGCGATGAGACCAGATCACCAGTGCCAATAATAATTGGTCGCTCAGAATGAGGTTTGCCCCACTATTATGAGCATGATGAGAAGCTTGAAAAATGGCAAGAATAAAAAAAAATTCATTTATTTTCCATTTATTTAAAAAAATCATAAAAATATCACGAAACTCCATATAAATATCAGCATTTTTGACAACACGTGACGTCAAATTGCGAAATAAGGATAGCAACAGCTTGCGCAATATTATACCTTTATTTTCTGTATATCTTGATGTTATGTCCGAGGGTGGGGAAATTTTTTTTCAGTATATACGGAGAAAATAAAAAAAGCGAGATGTTTGTTTTAGTACTTTCCTTTCTGGTGGGATCTCTTCGTACTGAATTCAAAACTTGTTCGTCAGTATTACTGACTTCGTATGGAATTCGGCCAACATTTTCGTATTCATTAGGAACCATAGAGTTCTTCGAATGTGTATTAGCTATACGTTATGTAATTTTAGCTATACGTTTAGTAACGAGTAAGTTTACCAAGTACTACACTGAAACGTTAATATCTCAAATACTATGAATGATTAGATAAAAAACGATAAAGCAATTTTGTATTAAATCGTCTATTAAATTTAATTTTGAAATAAAAAACAAAAATTATTAAGTGAGTTTTTCGAGAAAAAATGAGTTTAATGAATTTTTCTGTTATTTCTCGAACAATTTTTTTATTTCCACCACCGTTTTCTTTATGGAAAATACCATGCATGATATTCCTACTTCCAGAGAAGAAGCACTATGTGCCTTTAAAATTATAGAAAAACAATTGAGTTATTTTAATTTAGAAGAGTTATTGGCATTTACATCATTCAAGGTGGTGTACCATGCTAAAAATTTTGAAATGCAATCGAAGTGGGTAACAGTTCATTTCCGGTCATATGCGTAGTGGACTTTTTTTTCATGATATTGATCCAGCTACACGCCCTACTCGTTTGGACTAGTCCCAGTGGCACACCCTGTATAAGTGCAACTTTTATTTATACGATCGATTACTAGAAATTAGATAGCATAATCAAAATATTATTAGTATTTATTAGTGTAACTTTGTACGACTGACAAATTATAAATTGATAAAACCATATATTCTAAAAATGTAAAAATTCATAGTAATGCATTTAGATATGTAAATTAGAAAATTAATTTTTACAAATTTTTTTTTTGTATCATATTTGAGTTTTGTTCATTTTTAGTTATTTAGTCGCAAAATATTACAGTTGAAATTACTAATAATATTATAATTCAATTACCTAATTTCTAATAATCGATCGTATACAAAAAAAAAAATTGTACATAAAAAAAGCAATAAAAGGTATTACGCATTTGGTAATCGCACTTTTTACGACTGAAAAATTATAAATTGATAAAACCATATATTCTAAAAATTTAAAAATTCATAGTAATGCATTTAGATATGTAAATTAGAAAACTAATTTTTACAAACTTTTTTTTTGTTTCATATTTGAAATTACTAATAATATTATAATTTAATTACCTAATTTCTAATAATCGATCGTATACAAAAAAAAGTTGTACATAAAAAAGCAAAAGAAGGTATTACGCATTTCGTAATCGCACAATCAGGAAAAGGAAAGTACTAAAATAATGTAGTGTTTTTTTATTCGCTCCGGATAGCTGCTATCGAGAGCCGTCATATAAAAAACGGCTCCGGATAGCGCTCCGTATAAATAGGTAGAGCCAAATATTTTTTATATCAAGTTTTCGCTAAACAATTGAATTAAAAATGATAGTTTGATGTTAAAAAAGTTTAATTTACCAATAAATAGCGCGTCAAATTTAAATTTAGGCGTAGAAAAATGACGGCTCTCGATAGCAGCTATCCGGAGCGAATAAAAAAACACGACTTAAACCAACTCGATCTTTTTTTTATTTCTCTGTCAATAGCCAGAAATAAAAAAATTTCCCCACCCTCGGACATAACATCTTACAGGAACAACCTATCATCATGAGTTGCAACGCAATACTAAAGATAAAATAAACGAAATCATTTTATTTTCATACATTTTTTTTTGTTTTTATTTTAAGTAGCATATACATTGTCATTTTAAATGATCATTTTTTCGTAAATGACATTTTAAATGATAGTGTGTCGGTTTAAATGATGAAGTATCATTTAAATGATGTACTAAATGAAGAATATCAAAAAATTTTGTAATTTATCGTCATTTCAAATGATGAACAAATCTGATTCTGAAAAATTTCAGAAAACTGTGAAACGGCGTTGAATGAAAATATGCAAAATATTCATCAATAATTATTTTTTTTCTCCCAATATTATAATTCAATACCCTAGTTTATTGTCAATGGAATGAAAATTCATGTTTGGCCTTATTTAAAAAGTTATTAAATGCGAAACGAAAAAGTATCAAAAAAAAATTTTTTTTTTCCATAGAACTTTTTACGATTTGTATGTAAATATTTTTGTTTGTATCCTTTAACACATACATAGGATACGCCTTTTTTTTGTGCTCACACGGCCTTTAATGCATAGGCATTGATGTTGTATATTGAATGTGTATGTGTAGATTTTGTGTTGATTTTAGGATTTTTTTTTCTGGGCGATATTCACACATACATGCAACATTATTTGTTCGGCCAAAACCAACAAAAATGTCTGTACAAGCCATACAGTACAAACACTTAATATATAAAAAAGTACACTACATATATTTGTATATATACACAATCCGAACCAATCTATTTTTGTTGTTTTTTAAATATTATATGACAAAACCAATAATAGTGTATATTTTCTTGATAGGATCTGTGTAAATCGCGAACGAGATGGCTTGTATAGATCGATTATACGAAATATAAGAATCACATTTGAACCGCACACAAATCCATTTGTTGTGCGTACATGTTACGGTATGGACATAAATATTATCACATACGCAAGCATAAAATACATTACGTGTTTGTTAGTGTTTAAAAACGGAATATTTCCCCTGTAAACCAGAGAAATTTGGTTTAGCCTGAGCTCAGTCTTCGGAGGTAAAATGTGGTCGTGGGTATTCCGTTTTCAAAACCACTCTAAAATAACTCGGGAAAATAAACAAAACACATAACATCCGATCTCGATCAGCTACATCTCAATGACCCATCCCCTACCCTATATTTACTCGCTCATACTTAAAATTAACTCAAAATCGACGATAAAAAGAAAAAAATCATAAAGGTGGAGTGAGAAATCATAAATCTTTGTCAAACAAAATAAGCGAGAACGCGAAAACCAAAAATATTGTGGCGAAAACTTACAGGAATTTTATAAAAATAAATATTTAGGTAGTTGAACTTTGTAAATCAAATAATTTAAGAAAATAAGAAAAATAAATGAATTATAAAATAAAATTTAAAAAAAAAAATCTTATCTGCGTTTATCCGGTTACTGGAACTTTGTTGTTCTGGCTGTGAAACGATTGTATCCACTGATGCTCTCACTTGATAATCTTTGGAACTTTCTCGTACCATAGCCTTTTTTAGTACATTACAACTTCCGTTGGTAATTCGTGATTGTTGCTTGTTTACTTGCTTGATAACGGTAAAACGGTTGATTATAATTAGTTATCTACGTCTAACCCACGGCGGCTCTATAGAACAAAAGAAAACCAAACGCAGTACTTCCTCCAGGATACAAAAATAATATGTAGTCGTAACGCCAGATAACGTACTATTTAGCTAGTACGATGCTTCGTACCAGGTTTCCAAAAAGAAAAGCACACAAAAGAAATATATCATATGTATATCACGTTTCACTACACATCACTTGCGCAGAGGTAATAGCGTAACACCCACTTTAATAATCACATCAAGGAAAATCTACTGTGATATTGAAAATCACAAAAACAAATCAAACATCAATTAAATAAAAAAACCGTAGGTTTTGTTTGACCGTTTTTTTTTTATTGTTTTCTTTTTATTTAAAGTACACAATTTTTTTGTACGCACTTAAAAAAAAATAATCCGTTTACAATTTTAACAAAAAAAAAAATCAAATTGAACACCAAGAAAAATTTCAATTTATAACTTTTTCTTATTATTTATAATTATTGTTCAATTATTTTATTATTATCATTATAACTTTACAATGTTAAAATTATATTTATTTTACTAATATTTACACCACTATATTCTTGTGATAACCACTTGTTGTTATCAGAGAAAAATCACGACCCACCCGACTGACTAAAAAAAAATTATTTTCCAATCAATTCATTTGAAAACAAAAAAAAACATCTCCCCCACTTTTGATGCACCCGCTTATTCTCAATAAAGCATCGAAAAAAAAACCAACCGGGATAAACCGTTGAATGGTGCAATACATACACATATAACGCAACGCGGTGGTCATCATCATTAATGATCATTAAGAGGAGAAAAATTAAATTAAAATAAACACCCAGTAACAATTTTAAATTAAATTGTTACATACACACAAAACACAATACACTTGTGGTAAACGAAAGAATTTCCAATTTTATACCGCAAGACAAACATATTAATTAGAGTAGAAAAATGAACAGAGCAATAAGTTCTACAATGTATGTACCAATGCCAGCACCAAAACCAACAAAAATGTTTTTTCAAGCCGTCACGTTCGCTCTTTACACAGATCCTATCAAGAAAATGTACAGTATATCATTGGTTTTGTCATATAATATTTAAACAACAGAAACAGATTTGTTCGGAATATAGTGTACTTTTCTATATCTTAAGTGTTTGTACTATCTGGCTTGTATAGACATTTTTTGTTGGTTTTGTCACCAAACAAAAAGCCATGACTAAAAAATCTGTAGTGGTGTTAGCTAAGGGAATAAAGATTTTTATCCTCCTATGAAACGCAAACAAAATCATATGGGATCCTAAAATGCATTACTTTGTATTGTCTCTACTTTCCATTTAAATGAAAACCCTCATTTACAAATACAAACAACTTAAAACCAAATATATTGAATTGCAGCCTGTACACAATTTCAGTTGAAGCCAATAAAATTTCAATTCACAATTTTGCATTTTAGTAAATCGACCTCTATTCTCAAACAGCGTCAGACTTCGCGATTTTTTTTTTTTTTTTTAATTTCATTTCGTAGATTACTAGATTAGTTCTATTCTAAATCACAGCTATTTTTGTATAGTAGCATGGTAAAGTAACAAAACCAATCTAGTAATCTACGAAATGAAATTTTTTAAAAATGCACGAAGCCTGACGATTTTTGAGAACAATAATCAATTTACTAAAACGCAAAAATGTGAATCAAAATTTTACCAATTTCAACAAAAATTGTGTACAAGCCGCAATTCAACATATTTAACTTCAAACTATTTACATTTATAAATAAAAATTTTCATTTAACAAACAAAAACATTTACATACAAATCGTAAAAAGTTCTATGGAAATTTTTTTTTTAAATTTCTCCGTTTCGAACCTAATAACTTTTTAAATACGGCCAAAAATAAACTTTCATTTCGTTGTCACTATAATATTGGGCAAAAAATAATTATTATTGATGAATATTTTGCATATTTTCATTCAACGTCGCTTCACAGTTTCCCAAAATTTTTGTCTACAAAACAGGAAGAGAGACGAAATCAAAACAAACAAAAAAATAACAAAATATAGGAAAATAAACTGATTTTGCCTACTTTCATTAGTACTTTGTTGCAACTCATGATAATCGATCGCTCCTGTACGATGCCATGTCCGATCCCTATTTTCAGTATTTATAGAGAAATAAAAAAAGAAAAAAACAAGATCTAGTTGGTTTATTTTAGTACTTTCCTTTTCCTGATTGTGCGATTACGAAATGCGTAATACCTTTTTTTACTTTTTTTTATACACAACCCCTCTTTGTATACGATTGGTTATTAGAAATTAGGTAACTGAATTAAAATATTATTAGTTACTGCTACTGTACCCTTTTGCGACTAAACAACTAAAAATGTACAAAGCTTCAATAAGAAATAAAAAAAGTTTGTAAAAATTAATTTTTTAATTAACAAATTTAAATGCATTACTAAGATTTTTTTTTTTACATTTTTAGAATACGTATATAGTTTTATCAAGTTTTTTTCAGTAGCACAAAATTACACCAACAATTACTAACAATATTTTAATTATGTTATCTAATTTCTAGAAATCGACCGTATAAATAAAAGTTGTATATAAATAAAGCATTACGCGTTTCTCATATCGTAATCGCATAATCAGAAAAGTACCAAAATAAACAATCTCGGTTTTTTAATTTTCTCTGTATCTACTGAAACAAAACTTTCCCACCCTTGCAACTGCAAGGTTGCAACACATTACTAAAGAAAACAAACAAAATCATTAGCCCCATATTACAATTAAATACCACAGTTTTTTGTCAACGGAATGAAAATTCACTCTAGACCGCATCTAAAATGTTATTAAATACGAAACCAAAAAATTTAAAAAAAAATTCCCTGTTCCATAGAACTTTCTACGATTTGTATGTAAATAGTTTTGCCCGCTATCCTATAACACATACATAGATAGCATTTTACTAAAACGCCCTTTAATACAAAGGCATTGGTAGTAGTAGTACATTCATTATATGTACATAAAGAGTTTCAGATATTGCCTCGAGAATACATATTATACAAGAAATGAAAATACTAAAAATAAATAATTGTACTACCATACTTTATAGTAGTACCAACACACAATAGAAAATAACTACATACTTTCAGCCAATATCCATGTGTCGAATAGCGGTATTTTAATTTCAATGACTAATACGCACTCTCTATATTCTAATAGAAAGAGAAAGTTTGTCTGTAATCAATCAATAAGATTCCTTCGTCTTTTTATAAACAAAATTTATTAAAAATAATGGCATTCACAACATTTTCGACTTGTTAATCAGAAAAAATGAAGAGGCCAATCATTTATAAATATATCTACCAGAAAAAAGTAGAAATATCAAAATTCTCCCTCTTCCCCTCGTACTTTAACCCGAGGTCGATACAAAGTGTATCGACTGCAAAAAACTTTCCTTGAGCTTTCTTTGTGGTAGTTTGATTTCGTACTGACAAACAAGTTCGTACAAACAAAAAATTCGGTCTACTCATCAGGTAGCTAAGACCAAACTACAAAAATACAATTCTAATGAAGCAGGAACGCATTGACTTAGCGAATTATATAATTCACCAAATCAAAAAACTCAAGGAAAACTCCCATTTATGTTTGCTTTATGCCCACACAAATAATAGAAAGAGAAAGTTTGTCTGTATTAAATCAATAAAATTTTGATATTTCTACTTTTTTCTGGTAGATACATATATTTATAAATGATTGGCCTCTTCATTTTTTCTGATTAACAAGTCGAAAATGTTGTGAATGCCATTATTTTTAATATATTTGGTCTATAAAAATCCGAAAGAATCTTATTTATATTCTACAATAATAAACAACATACTCATGACAAAACAAAAATTACCAGTTTATTCAAAACCAAAACGTCTTATACAAGCTAATCCGTTAAAACGTATATCAACTTTTGCCAGTGCGCTAGTGAGTTGTCAATAGTATTTCAATTTTATTTATTTATTATCATTATTCATGGATACTTATGATTAATACTAAAAGACACCATTTTCATTTTATATTCAAACTCAAAGCATTGACACAGTGCGGTTTATATGAACGTTCATGTGCGCATACATACCTAACTTATTTATATACCGTTTTACATAAATAATTATAAATTATATTTTAGAAGGAGAAATATATCAAAAATATACTTGTGTTGATTACACCCCAAGTAGCATCGTATAACTATTAGTTGTGCACAACTAATTTCAAGTTGTGAGAATGTTTTCACAACCAGTAATTGCTTGTTGAATGGTTGTCAAACTTATTAAAATTTTCGACAGAAAATTGTAGTTGTAAAATACTTGTTTCTAATAAAATACACCACTGATTCATACATCCAGCTAATTTGCTCGCAAAATTGGTTGGGACATGCATTACACAACTAATATTATTACCATTTGAGATCCAGTACTAATTGGTTTGCAAAGATGGTTAGCACGTGACAACTTCTTTAATAACTAATAAAGAACCGAAAAAAACAGTTCACAAAATTTGTTGTCAAGTAGTTGTCACAGCTGAATACCATCACCATTTCAGATTCGCTTTCCCTTTTCACATCAGAAGTTGTGATCTGAATTCTTGTTCCGTTTTGCCAATCCTTTAGTTGTTGTTTAGCTGTATATATTTCACATTTATGTATTGAGCACTAAAGCCATTTTGTTCACTTCTCGTTTGAATTTTATTTTCAAGTTGTGTATTTATTCATTTGTGCGTATTTAAATAAAAATGTATAGAAGACCTAAATTGGACATTTCCGAATGGAAAAAATATAAAAAAGTGGTTCATATAGACGGTTGGTGATAAGGAATCGATTAAAGTTCAGATTTATAGAAAATGGTTCCGGTGAAAACTCGACGTCTGCGAATAATCAATTTCCAACCAAAGATTATCCATCAGGGAGTAACCAGACGAATGCAGCAATTCCTTCTAACAGCCAGAACGACTTCGACGATAGAGATTGTAATGTGGAAGATGAACTCATTAATGAAGATTTGGACAATTTCTCGGACTGTGAAAATGAAGATCAAAATACGAGAATGACACTGATTACAGAGGATTTAAGGATTTTGGCTACAACACACAATATTACAATATCACACATATAGCAATCAATGAATTGCTAAAAATAATAAAGAAGCGGACGGCGGTATATGTGCCATCCGCTGCACGAACGTTACTCGAGACACCAAAATCTATAAAATTGATAACTATTGGTCATGGTATTTATTGGCACCAAGGTCTTGAAGTTTGCCTTAAATACATTTTGCACGATATTGATAAAGCATTAGATACTCGTATATCTCTAAATTTTAATATCGACGGCCTACCAATTTACAAAAGCTCCAGAGAAGAATTTTGGCCAGTATTATTTAATATTCATGAAATGCCAACATAAAGCCCAATGGTAGTTGGGATCTGGAGTGGGGTAGGGAAACCTCAATCTGTAGAAGACTTCTTAAGGTAATGTGATATTTAATTATTTAACCGAATATTTTGAATTTGATCTTTACAAATTAACTTATTGATTTGCTGTCTTTATATAGGCCTTTCTTGGATGAGTTAAAATTGCTATTGAATACTGGTGAAACTTAACATCAGATGTTTTGTCTCGTGAAAATTAACATCAGGATGTTTTGTTTGTGATTCTCCAGCGAGGGCGTTTTTAAAAGGTGTTGTAAATTTGAATGGTAAACATGGATGCCTAAAATGTGTTGTAGTGGGCGAATGGAATCACGATAATAAAACTATGTCATTTATTGTCAATAAAACTATCTGTTTCAAAACCCTAACACAAATAAATATTGTCAGATCGGTTTTGAGCACAACTACAGGATGCAGAAAGTTTGCTTCATAACAACTTAACAATTTTTTTTCGTTATACTAGTTGTGAACAAATCCATTTAACAAAATTGGTTGTAGTGGATGTACAACGGTTGTCGTAGTGCCTTACTTGCATTACGCCATATTTATAAAGCCAATATGCGACTCCATTTTGAATTTGTTTTTTTTTTTTTTTTTTTTTTTTTTTTAAACTATGCAATCTTTTTCTGGGGCTCAAGGCACTCCCAACTCTTTCGCAGTTAATTTTACCGTCCTACTTTACGCAGTATTAGCCAAATCGAGGACGTACGGCTATAGACCCGCTTTGTATAAACCACCTGCACATTGCATTGCTTCATGCCAACCTATAGTGCTGACATGAAAGGTGGGTCGGCCCATGGATTCTGCACTCTCAACAGGGGGTCATAGTTGTGTTCATCGTCATCACCGATCGTAATCAGATGATGAAAAATCCCTTTTGCATCCTGCCCCTATCGGGATTCGAATCCGGTACCTCCCGATCCAAACGCCGCAGCTTTAACCACTGCGCCGTTTGCTCGGTCATTTTGAAATTAATCGTATTAAAATAAAAAATGTAGTTCAATGACCTAATCGGTCATATCAATTATTTTTTTAAATATTTTTAACTATAATTTAATTTTCCTCAGGAATCAAAAAATTTGGAGCGATGCTTCATTTTTCGACCTAGAAATCCTCATTTTACAGTAAAAATGTATTTCCAATTATTTCTCCCGCGTATATGTGCGATATTTATCGAAAATTAGAATTGCATAAATATCAATCAGAATAATGTAATATTTTTCTCCATCATATATTTTATGTTTATAGTGTCATATTGTATTTAGTTACACATATTGTATTTTTGTAATATGAGTACAACTGATTATTATTATAATGGTTGTCATAACTTTTGTTATTACCATTTGACTTGTGCAGAAGTTGTAGATTATGTTGTGTAGTTCTGTTTTTGACCACAATTATTAATTTTCAAATAGTTGACAGAGAGCTGTGGCAGCGTGTTCTACAGGTTGTGACGATATTCAAATACATATTTCGAAAATATTTTACAACCGTTTCACGCTCAATTAAAAGTTGTGAAAAACAACCGCAACTCCTTATACCGCTTTCACAAAGCTATGGAAAACAATTATTTTCGCCAAAATAGCTATGTGATACGTTGTAATGCTGTTGTGGTATACGGTTCGCTACAACAAAAAGGCGGGGAAATTAGTTGTCACAGTAATGTGAGAACCAATGGACAAATAAAAATGCTACTTGGGATAGAATACAAAATATGCTCAAGTATTGGTAAAAGGAAAAAACAGGTCTACACATGAATAGAAATTTAAATGTTACTGCGTATATTAATAAATTGACACCCTATATTCAAATTGTATGCACAAACTACACAAATATTAAAGACATGCATTATTAAGCGAGAAATCAAAAAATTTGATTTCCCTCGCTATAAAATTAAAATTAAAACATTGCCTGTCAAATGCAATCCAGATGGATTACATTTTTATCCATATTTAAATTTCACTAATTTCACTTTCACTACACCAATTAATTAAATAAATAATTAAATTAAATTATAATATATTTATATACACTTCACAAAATAAATAAATAAAATTAAATTAATTTAAATTTACGAAGAGGACGACAAAAACACGTCTATCCTCTTCGAACGACAACCGCACACCATAGTACACTTTCCACTCTATCGAAAAAACTTTGCATTAATGTCAAAAATATTGTTACGTTTTTGCCTTGTCAATCAAGGTTCGTATAACTGGATTGTGAATAATACAAACTCAATTCAATTTATCACCAACGAATTTATTTATTTCACAAAATTTATTACAACACAGTTTATCAATAAAAATTCACAAAATCACTTTATATAAATTATTCTAAAATTTTACTGATCACTTTTACTTTATTTATCGCACCACAACACTTTTTAAATCACTTTTTAATTCCTTTTAATCTTTATACTATCGCTTACCAAATATTACTAATCCAATTCGACTTCGTTCTCCTTTTTATATACACAAACCAAACTTCTAGAAAGCTCATGACTTTTCCAGTTAGAATAGCGTAGAAACACCACGCAACAATTCCATCATGGAAAATTCCATTTTAGTACAGTTAAACATTGAGCTATTCATTTAACTTCTTCTATTACACTCTAGGTGTCACCGTCACAATATAAAAATTGCTATGAGGGCCGAAGCAGATTCAATTAAAATGAAAATTTGTGAAGAAATGATAGGACGTCTAATCTCCCGTAGATTAGACTGCGCGACAAGATTAACGATAATAATTCAACACAAACACTTTTTATTTTTTCTAAATTAAAAACCATTCAATTTATTATTTTTTTAAATATATTCACAAATTTTACAAATAAATATTAAAAACAACAAATTTAAAAGGCCTCTTTTTAAGTGATATTATTTATTTGTAATATAATAATATTACTTAAAAGAAAGTCTTTTAAATTTGTTGTTTTTAATATTTATTTGTAAAATTTGTGAATCTATTTTTAAAAATAATAAATTGAATGGTTTTTTAATTTAGAAAAAAAAAATATTTGTGTTTATTGAATTATTATCGTAATTCATTGTGATATAAGCCACAGCATCAGAAAAAAGTAAAATGGATACCTAACCATTTTTATATAGTTCTGACAAAATTAAGTCGATCTATATTGGAAATTAAGGTTCAATTTATTGAAAACTCTTCGATTACTGTAAGGACATTAGCAATGTTAGACGTACCAGTGAATATTTATCGTCAAGGGTGCTTGATGTTTTATCTAAATATAATATTAAGCCACAACAAATTTACTCTATAACTAAAGATAATCGTTCAAATGTTTTAAAAGCAATTCGGCTTCTTCATGTAGCTGCAAGTGAAAATGATGAACAAAATTTATGTTGGTGAGAGCCAATTTGGGTTAGGCGAAGAAGAATTCTCTGAAAATATTAATTTAAATAACAATAGCGCCTACATGATGAGTAATAAGTGTGCGTGACATACAGTTCAATTGGCGGTGAACGGTACCCTTACAATTACAACACAAGATGATTGTTTAAATAAAGTGAGATCTGTAGTAAAAAAATTAAGAAAGCCATCTACAATCGTTATTCTTAAAGAGAATAGTTTGGTTATTCCCCCATTGGACTGTATAGCCAGATGATCATCAAGGTACAATATGTTTAACGTTTAAATCGAATATAAAGATATTTTTATTGATCTTGCAAATAGAAATAATGAGTTTCATCTTCAAGTGACCTATTGGGATAAACCGAAACAGATCAAAGAAGCATTAGAACCAGCAGCTCGTGCAACGAATGTTTTGCAATTAGAACAGCTAACATTGACGGATTTTTGAAGAACGTCTGAAATGCAAATTAAATACAGCAACACGAAAATATGAAAAAACGTGAAAATAGTTTCATAGAAAAAATTACGATTAAATCTACAATTTTTCTTGATCCAAGGTATCAATCAACTTTATCGATTGAAAATCGTACAGAAGTTAAAAAACTCTTAAAAAGACAAAAGTAAATTGATTTTAATGGGCGACAAATTATGATTATTTTTGTCCATAAGTTGTTCACAGATATATAATCTATTTCGACAACAGACAATTCGTTTAAACAAAATGGTACAAAATACCCAGATTTATAAATTTTTCCTTTGTAGTCTACTTTACTATAAAATTTATAATTAATAGGGTTTTCTTCGGGATAACATGTTTTTAACAATGAATCAAAAGCAATGTCAATTATGTGGTTATCGTCAATTTATAATCGAACTTTTCGACACATCCAGTAAGGATTTTGCAAATTTTAATTGAAATTTTTTCACCAAAGATAGGCACACATTTTTCCTTGAAGTAATTGAGTTTATATATACGTACTTTAAATTGCTTATGTTTCGCCTTAAATCACCAGTAAAACCGCGGTGGCCCGCGTGGTGGTTTTGAAGAGCCTTTAAATGACTCTTTGGTATATGATACCAAAGCAATGAGTCAATAATCGTTAAAAAGTTGAGAAAGAACTGCCAAACCTCATCATCTTCAGATATTAGATCGCCAATAATTAATGGAAGAAAGTGTGTAAATTTTTCATTTCTTTCGCAGACATTTTTGAATGAAACTTTTTTAAGTGTACCATTTTTTTAACTGGTCTGGGTTTATTATTTTTTTCAATTCGACCATAGTCAAATAACAAGACCAAGTTATTAAATGTAGAAAGATCGAAATATTTAACTTTTTCTATAAAATATATTAGAATATGACATACACATATGTCATAATGACAGACACCTTCATATATATCATGCCTTACGTCAATTGCGTCATTTTCTACAACATTGGAAGGTTTCAATTAAGTTGAAGATTGATTGTCCGTTAATACCAAATTCTGACGGGAGGTTCAACATTACATCTGTCAAGTAATTTTCTAAAGTTCTAATCATGTCTTCATTTTCCTTGTATGATGTTCTACACAGTCTTTTGGTCTAATTTGGTCAAAGTCTAATACGCCATTAACACCAAGATTATCACCTAAAACTAAGCCTAGTACAAAATGAACTTTTAAACTACATATTATCATGAGCATTTATCATTAATCCAGTTTATTCCAAGTCTATTATTTCAGAAATTAGACCTTTTAAACAGGAGTTACTTCCATAACATTTCATATCATTGGACTTTATGATTCATGCCAAAAAGATATTTTCCAATCGTGACATGTCGAGGCAAGGAAATGCAAAATAGATTTTTGAAACACGTTATTTAGAAGCGTGTGATCCAAGAGGGTTATTTATTTCTATATCATCTATGTATATATAGACAATTAAGAAAATTCTTTTTTTTTGCTTCCAAAGCTCACCTTGCATAAAATTAGATAATAATGTGCAAGTCTATGTTTGATATATTGTAAAGAGCTTCATTCAAAATTCCAGGTTTATCAAAAAAATTTCTGAATTGAAATTTTAACGATAAAAGAATTCCCGATGAATTACTCTCATCGTAGACCAAATTATCTTTGAAAACTACAGGTAAAGATTTTGGTTTTGTAGTTCAGTGAACAATTTATAATCCGATTTACAAAATTGGAAGGGATTTTCAAACTTTTTGATTAAATTAGGAGTTTTGGAATTATTTTTTTTTAAATTAGTTATATCTGCTACAAACGGTATAGTTATTTGATTAACAATTTTAGTTTGTATATCCAATACATCTTTCCGAGAAAAGGAATCTTTGGAATGCATTTGTAACACAAACTTTAATATTTGATTAGTATCAAATTTATTGTTATTTATCGAAAGATAACATTTATTAATTTCATCACAAGTATTTTTAATAAATTTATTTTGGAATTTGATTAATTTGAAAAGTTACATGTTCAATTACGTTAGGAATCTCATTTATAGTTCCAAAATTTTCTGGGTGCTTACAAAATACGTGTTTTCTGAAAATATACAAAACAATCCCCTTCTAAACACTGGAATCCATCTGTTGTAGACATTTTATGAAAATTAAAAACATGAATTTTGAAGTTTCCAAAATTGCCAATTACGTTTATCCCACATTTAAAGCACCTCATAATTTATTACAATTTACTACGGATTTAAGAAAAGAAAAATATATCTGAACAGTTGCACAAAATATGTAAACTAATTATATCTTTTAGATTGAAAACTAAAACAAAAGGTCGTAAAACATAAATGTCGCTAACATTAATATAAAAATGAATAAGAAATTATAAGTTTAACAAAAGTTCACATACACTTACAATTTTTTTATATTCCACTTGCACTTTCAGTACACAGCACAAGATAAACTATGGATTTAGTTTTTACATAGTTTATACACCCAAAAATCTAACGCATAAAGTCAGAGCCTTCTAGAGTATAGAGCCTTAATCATAATGACATATTTTTTAGAAGCTTTTTTAGTGGTAAAAGTTTTCACTGACTTCCATAGGAATCCATAGCAAAAATGGTGTTTTTTAGCTTCAAGTTTTTCAATGAAAAAAGCAAAAATATTATAAAATGTTTATATAAAAGTTTTCTACATATCTTTAAGAAAAATATACAAGAAGGCCATATTGGTATTAAGTAAATAGTAATTGCAGAAATATTAAAATTAAATTATTTCTAAAATATATTTTTTCGAACTTTCATTTTGAAAATACATCAAAGTTGGCTCTGACAAATTAAAATAAAACTTGGTAAATTTATCTTTAGTTTTACTAGTGTACGTAAGATGTCTAAAATGGTTACAGATAAATACGAAAAAAAATTATTTAATCGCAAAATTATCACACGTTCCTATATTTTGTGAATTTGTTTTGCTTTTCCTACAATTTTTGAACTTGAAATTTCCCCCGGTGGTACTTTCTAGTACGATTTTTCCAAATTTTTACGGTCATCACTGCCATCTATGTAATGTATATTTACTTAATGACCAAACGAATTGAAGTAAGCTTTTATTTCAATTTGACTAGAATGCTGTTGTTATGAAATTTTTATTAAATTTTGGTTTAAATAAATCAATTATTACAAGAAAATGAAAACGATTTACTTAAACGATATTCATATATGTTGAAATTCTAACATTTATGAAAGTATTTCAGAAATAATAATTAAGAATTTGTAACGTTTTCATTTAAACATTTGTCTTAGGAAAAAAAGTGATTTCCCATATGTTTTGTGTGTTTAACTATGAAAAGTTTCGTTTTTTCCTCGTTTCTAATTCCCTTATAAAAGCTCAGATTTTTTGATTATGGCTCTATAAAATACAGGGTGCTCTGATAAAGTACACTTCTTAAAGTTTCACGTTATTTAAAAAAAATTAAATTACTTTATAAAAAATAAATTTGACAACTCAAGTCAAACAGCGTCCTTTTCCAAATGATTCTTCGAACAAAGGCATCAGACTGCATTACACAAAATATTAATGGTACATTAATACTAAACATATTGTGATATTTACAAAAGTTCAGTTAAATTCATAAAAGCCTGTAAACAATTTTGTGTATTTAATAAAAGATGAAATGATAAACACAAAAATTTCGTGATTCGTGATAAACATAATTTTTATGTCTTGACTAACATAAAATAAATGTTAAAAATTAATAAATTTATTATTTTATTAAGGAAATAGATTCTAAGGCGTATTTTAAGGTATCATAGGTATTTTGTTGAACCTGTCAGTTCTGTTTTAATGATTTGGCACATTTCCACTACCCCTCTTAATTTTACAAAAACTGCAGTAGTTTCATTGAATTTCCTCTTGAATTTTTTACAATTCGTGAAAAAAAAAATGTTTTAGAAACACGACCATATTATTGCATTTTTACAAAAAATGAAAATAAATTACATAGAAATCAATAGTAACTTTCCAGGATACTTTGAATTACAGCAACTGTTTTCTTTTTTTTATATGCAGTTTTCAATTCGCGATTGATTCGCTCCTGCAATTCTACATTCGACATGATTATCTCGACAAAATCAGATCCATTAAACGGTTTTTTCCGGTCACTCCGGATGTCTTGTATTACGCTCTTAAGGACCATTGAAAGGTCACTGTGCCATCAATTCCGGATCAGCTCGAAAAACGAGACTAATTCCAGCGTATTCGCTGCACTTAATTTCGTATACAATATCGTACCCAGATTTTTATTTTGTTGGCATTTTAGCACTAACATTTTTACAAAATGGGTCGAATGGAGGACATTGAACAATTGTATCCTATAAGACAAGCAGTGACTATTGTAGTATAGTTGTGTTACTGTTGAGTTCGTTCGGCGTTACTAGAAGGCCTCTCAATCATATTGACTAATCGCATTTAAATACATTTATTAAAAAATCAATTTGGAGGATATTTTAAGAAATATTCTACATTAATAACCTTAATTCAAAACGCAGATGTAGGAATATGTATTTTATTTGTTTTTATCAATCGAAGTACGAATTACGAGTAATAATTGTCAAATTAATTCGGATATTGTCAAAAGTCGTTTTATTTTGGAACAGAATATGTCCAACAAATAAAAACCTGTAAAGAGGCGCGATAGGATTAATCGGCCTATTCTAATCGTAAGAATTGTAACTCTTAATTTGTATAACATCATTCACTAAATTACGTAAAATAGTTGAAGTATTTGAAGCAATTCAACTTTTTTATGAAATTCATAAAAGCGCTCCGAAGATTAAAATATGTTTGTGATTTAAATAGCCAGAAATTTATACAATATTCCTTTATGCCTGAATTGTGATTATTGAATATCATTAAACCGATTTTATTCAATTCTTCATTTAAAAGTTTAATTATTTTGGTGAAAATTACACTTATCTATCTATATGAAATTCATACAACAGTAAATTTGTTGAAATTCACTTGCATATTTTGAAAAACTGGGTTTATTAATATCAATAAAAAAATTGTGAATATTAAAAAAAAATATTGGTTATCACAAATCTCAATTAATAGAAGTCGTTTTGTTAACGAATTTTTTTTTCCGTGTATGCTCGCCGAGTTAAAACAATTGACCTTTGGTTTTCATAATAAAATTCTATTATTTTTGTTCGCTGTTCCTACTGTTCCATTATAAATTTGCCAAGTCTTCTTTACAAAATTCTGAAAAAAAATTTAAAAGAACAAATTAATATAAAAGTTATTGAGCATTTAAACCATATCGTCCATTTTGCGCCACTCTGTACATACACACGGCCCGTGTGTTTTTAACTGCAAAATCCAGACGAACTCAGAAGCCCAGTTCGTAACAATATAATTACCATTATCTTGCAATACCATAAATATCTTCGTCAAAACAAAATATTGAAATGGTATTAGAGGTATTACGATAAACGTAATATTGCAACCGCTTGCGCAAGCAAAATAAATAATCATGCACAGCCGTAACAATATGTATATGGGTTTGGTTACACACCACTTCATGGTGCGACTTATTAATGGTTAGCTAAGAATTTAATAAAAGAAAGTTTTCTTCTAAAATTCAGTCCTCCAGAATATAAACTCTTCAAGAAAATAACTGCACTCCAAATTTAATTCCAGATCCCCACAACAATAATAATCGCTCTCGATTCTAAGTTTCGAAAAAATTTTATTGACTGGAAATTCAAATGTATAGTTCACTCTAATCTAATCCAAATTCTCAAATTATAACTTCCAGTTCCTTAACCATGTAAACTTAAAATTATAATAACTGTAAGTTTTAAAACAGTTCTAACATTCAAACTCCAAATTCGACAATAAATTTTAATATCAAGACTCAAATTCAAATCAACTAACTAACACTTCATTAAATCGAAAAAATGTATTGCGGGAAGAGCCTTATACTATTTTACTATCCTAACTCTTTACAGTTCATAGCAGTGAATATTACATATTTATAAAATCAATCATCAAGCACCAAAAATATATTGTATCTATCTGGTATCTGGACATATGATAACGTTAATTGGACGATAACCTCGCTATAATTTGAATTCAAAAACAATAATATAGATTGCACCTTAAAATATAGTGTGTCGTGCGTCAAAATATGAACCAATATAAAATCTAATCAAAATCAATTAAACATTATTGAGCCACATGTCATACATAAAATTCCACTGAAACAACAATCAATTAAAAGTGTAATCGCTCGATTGTGACGCCTACTTGGTCACAAAGTGATGGTTACCCTTCAAGTGCAGGTTATTCTTCATTATAAATTAGGAGTTTTTTTTTATAAAAATACCAAACAGTTCTACATTTATACTGGAAAATAGCATCATAAACAAAATATCAGGGTTGTGGAGTTCGAGAGAAAATGTTCGGCTCCGGCTCCCGCTCCGACTCCGGGAATTTATAGATTTATTAACGACTCCGGCTCCAACTCCGACTCCGGCTCCAGCTCCGGCTCCGGCTCCAACTCCGGCTCCAACTCCGACTCCAGCTCCTGCTCCGATACCAAATATATATCTTTCTATGCTTGAACCAAATTATCATTTCCGTGAAACAGTTATTTATGTACTCAAAAATTATTGCCGTTTGGCAAGCAGGGAGTAACTGTGGTATTTTTTTATATTGAAAATTACTTATATTGATAATTTTATCAAGACATACCTGCTACAACTTCTACAATTTTTTTTTCTATATAATTTGTAGAAGTGCTTGCTTACATTTTGGCGTAACGAATACCTAAATAAACAAAAGTTGATGATAAGATGGCTTAGATAAGACTACGGAGTTGGAATATATAGTTTGAATGGATGAATGTCGCCAAAGGAATATTCTGTACAGAGTCAGAGCTACCGAAGCAAATAAAATTTATCGAATATTCCACTCAGGGTGGGGTACCACTCAGGGACTAAGCAGCGATACTATATTAGCCTATTCTATACAATATTACGCTATATATCGGGAAAGCTACTAAACGGTACATTTTAGAGAAGCCACAATTCGAAGGATATCTTTCTTTAAAGTCAATAATCCGACGACACATTTAAATTTCGTACGAAATCAGTCAAAGTTTCTATTGATTTATCACCGATTGCAAAGTTCGCAACATGTTTGAAATTTTTCAGATTCCATAAGTCTCTATTAATTCTTCCTGATTTTTTTTTTTTTTCATATTTTGGTTTGGTTTAACATCAGTAATTTTCCGTGAAATGTGATTATAAAATATTGGCACGGATTGGTTTTAGCTGTCTCACTTGACAGGCGACGGTGGCAAATTTTGGAAAAGGAAGATTTAATTTGTTTTTAATTAAATAAACAGCGATTTTTAGTTATTAATATTTCCACACCAAGAAATAAATGGCGCCACTTTGACAGAGCTCAGCTAAAACCAATGCTAGCCAAAATATTTAATTAGATTTGCTTGCTTAATATAAAATTGGAAAAAATTACGATCTCATCGAAATTCTCGACCCAAACTTCTGCACGAAAATTTAAAATTATATTTCTCGATATTTCGAGAGTTTAAAAAAGAAGAAGATTTATCGAGAGGAAACCCTAACTTCGGCTAATCTGATTTGGAATTTCAATCTAAACTGCGCTAACGTGCATATATAAATAATTTAGCTTAGTAGAAGAACATGAAAATAGGAATAAAAACAAACAGAAATCCGGAGCCGGAGTCGGTCAATTTCACATGGCTCCGGCTCCGACTCCGGCTCCTTTAAAAATACGAAAATAAGCATAAGCTCCACGGCTCCGACTCCGGCTCCAGCTCCGACTCCACAGCCCTAAAAATTACTTGATATAAAATAAGAAATTTTCTTTCCATCTACATAAGAAATAGCAAAGTCAAAATTAAATAAAAATTTGATACGTCATTATTCAGCTAAACTATGTAGTTAGTTGTGTTACCTATACAATGCAACGAAAGAAATTTCAATTATTTGCTTATCATAATTGCATTTTTTTTATCTTTGTAAACGACTTCGTCAAATACAGCTATCAATATACCTATTTAGCTAATATATTATTGTCGTACTAAGCACCAGATAAGAAATATTTTAGCAACACACACATTCCTCTAAAAATTAAAAGTATGGATAAAATAAAAATTTTTTGTATTTATATTTCAGGAATCGGATATGCGCTCTTGGCAAATTTACCACCCGTAGTTGGTTTGTACTCAGCTTTCTTTCCGGTGTTGGTGTATTTCTTTTTTGGCACATCGCGGCACAATTCAATGGGACCATTTGCGATTTTAGCGATTATGGTGGGAAAAGCTGTTTTAAAGTATTCAAATTACAGTGAGGATCGTACTATAGACGAAACTAGTGACAAGTTAACCCCTTTACAAGTGGCTTGTTCGCTAGCATTTATAACGGGCGCTTTTCAATTGTTGCTTTATATTTTTCGACTGGGAATAGTGACATGCCTCTTCTCAGAAACGCTAGTATCTGGATTTACAACAGGAACTGCTGTGCATGTGCTTACATCTCAATTGAAAGATGTGTTTGGATTAAGTCTGCCATCATTTCCCGGCAATTTTGAAGCGCCAAATGTAAGTGATTTATATTTTTAATGACACACTTATGATAAATATTATTATTATTTTCCAGATCGTCTATGAAATTCTGCGTACGATTGGCGACAGTAACGTAACGGCGATCATAATAAGTGCCATTACAATGGCGGTGCTTATTTTAAACAATGAAATTTTAAAACAACAACTGGCAAAAATAACAAAAATTCCGTTCCCCATGGAATTGATGGCAATTATTATTGGAACTCTTATATCAAATTGGATGGACTTGAGCAAAAACTATTCCATAAAAATTGTTAATGACATTCCGACAGGATTTCCTGAACCAAAATTTCCAGATTTATCCTTGTTCTCTGATCTATTGATCGATGGATTTATTATGGCTATGGTGGGTTATTCGGTAGCTGTATCGATGGCAATTATTTTCGCACAAAAATTTAATTATGATATTGATTATAATCAAGAACTGTTGGCGATGGGGGCCGGAAACGTGGTTGGATCATTATTCTCGTGTTTCCCCATTGCCACCTCGATGTCACGTTCAGCAATTCAAACAGCAGTTGGTGGAAAAACACAAAACGCCAGCATAGTTAGTTGTGGTATTTTGGTGCTAATTTTGCTGTGGATTGGGCCATTTTTTGAACCACTACCAAGGGTAAAATAATAATAATATATTTCTTGAATCTCAATATACAAAATTAATTTCCGATTTATTACAGTGCGTACTAGCAAGCGTCATCATAGTTGCTTTAAAAGGAATGTTATTCCAAATCAAGGATTTTCCCACATTCATGAGATTTAGCAAACTGGATGCCATTGTCTGGATGGGCACGTTTTTAGCTGTCGTAATTTTCGCCATTGATATTGGACTCGCCGTCGGAATAGTACTCAGCCTTTCATGTATTTTCATTCGTGGTATGAAACCATACACCTGCCTACTGGGGAATGTACATAATACCGATCTTTATTTGGATATAAATCGGTATAAAGGTACAGCGGAAATTCCAAAATTAAAAATCTTTCATTTTTCGGGCAATATTAACTTTGCGTCGCGTACATTTTTCAAATCGCAACTGTGCGAAACGCTAAACATTAATCTAACAGAAGAAATGAAGAAACAAGAACAGGCCAAGAAAAAAGATCAAAAATATGAATTCACCGAGTTTGAGGTACTCATTATAGATCTATCGGCCCTCTCGTACATCGATCCTTCGGGCATTACCACATTTAAAATTATTGTGCGAGAATTTAATAAAATTGGAATTCCTATTTATTTGGCGGGATGCTCAAGTCCAATATACGAACTAATGAAAAAATGTGGTGTTTTCGACACCGACAATGACAAATTGAAATTATTTCCAACGGTGCATGATGCAGTACATTATTCACATTTAATGCAGCAGGAACTGACTGATATACATTCTATTAGATTGTAAATCTCAATACAATAAGTTTGGTTTTTTTTAATTTTATAGTTTTATCTAATACAATTTTATTTTTTTAATTTATTTTAGTCTTCTTTTTTTTGGAAATTATATATTCACAACCAAAAGTACCATTATCTATCGTACATTAAAATCATTTCAAAACCCCTGGAAAGCTCAAATTGAAAATAATATTTAATTGCATATATTCAGGCGAATTGTCGATGTGTTTTTGGAGTTGCAATTAATTATTCATTTCATTAGCAAGATAAATTCTCATGATAAGCAATTAATTGCCTAATGGGTTGTTTATTTTTAAATTACTCTTTAAAAAAAATTTGTTGTTTAAATGGCGTAAGTAAAAAATATTTACGAAAACAATTTACACGGTGACACCTAGAGTGTAATAGAATAAGTTATATGAATAGCACAAAGTTTTACTGTACTAAAAACGCCTAAATTTCAATTTGACGCGCTATTTATTGGTAAACTAAACTTATTTTACATCAAACTATCATTTTTAATTCAATTGTTTAGTAAAAACTTCATATTAAAAATATTTGGCTCTACCTATTTATACGGAGCGCTATCGGGAGCCATATTTTATATGGCGGCTCTCGATAGAAGCTATCCGGAGCGAATTAAAAAACGCAGCTCTTATTTTTCGAAAAGTCATGAAATTTCTAGAAGTTTGGTTTGTATATATAAAAATGGAGATGTGGCCAACACACGACTTTCTTTTACGGACAGAGAATTTGTTAGAAATTTTTTTTTTTTTAATTTTTAAATTTTTAAATTTTTTTTTTAATTTTTTATTTTTATTTGTTTTTAATTTTTGGAAACATTTTGTATTAAGTAGTTTTTTGTAAACCTTATACTTTTTAAGATATTTGCAAAATAAATTTTCTGGACCAAGGGAGTGGCCACTTCCGGTTAGCCGATTTGAAGTAAAATTCACTGGGACCTCCCAATTTATCAAAAAAGCTTAAATCTGAAGTTTCAGTTCGATTGGTTAAACCATCTGGGCTGTAGAGAGAACACAGACAGACTGACAGACAGACACCATTTCGAAACCCACTTTTTCCGACTCAGGGGACCTCAAAACAAATAAATCTCTAAAAATCTCAAGGTCCAAAATTTTCATGATTACTATACTTTATATTACTAGAGTAAAAGAAAGTAAAAATAGAATGAGATCGAATTGGAACATTAGTATTTGGTAAGCGAAAGTATAAGAATTAAAAAGTGAATTAAAAGTGATTTAAAAAGTGTCATTTAAAAATTGTATGTGTGTAGTAAAATTGTGTAAAAATTATGTAAAGTGTGATTTTGTGAATTATTATAATAAATTGTGTTGAATTAATTGAATTGTGTGTGATAAAATGAATTGTTTTATTTTATGCACAATCCCGTGATTCGAACCTTGATTGACAAGGCAAAAACGTAAGAGTTCCAGAATTAAAAAAGGAACTTGAGAAACGGGCTTTGGCCACTGATGGTAGTAAAGCAGCTTTACAAGCGCGACGCCATGGAGAAAGAAGGGTTAAACGCTGACCATCATGAATTTGGCGTGGAAGTAACGGATGCGGCAACGACAAACATTGATCGAAACAACACAAGTACATTCTAGAAGTTTCGATTTGTCGCAGTCAATGGATGCTATGAACCAAATGGAGGGACAGATGGGAGTAATGAAACAAGTAATTAAAAATCAGATGGCGCAACAAGAGCTGTGTTTTTTTATTCGCTCCCGATAGCTGCTATCGAGAGCCGTCATTTTTCTTCACCTAAATATAAATTTGACGCGTTATTTATTGGTAAATTAAACTTATTTAACATCAAACTACCATTTTTAATATAATTGTTTCGCAAAAACTTCATATAAAAAATATTTGACTCTACCTATTTATATGGAGCGCTATCGGGAGCCACTTTTTATATGACGGCTCTCGATAGCAGCTATCCGGAGCGAATAAAAAAACGCGGCTAAGGAGAGCAGTTTAACCAAGAAACACGAAATGAAACAACAGTTGGTCTAAATTAAGCAGTCAAGTCGTGAAATTGTCGAAGGCCACACGAAAATGGACGGGAAGTTCTAGAATTGTCTACTAACATACACGGCCAAATGGAGAAGCTGCAAATGGAGATCCAACAGGTTGATCAAAAATTAGAAACGGAAGTTCAACTTGTCGAAACGGAGGTTCAACAGATTGAAGAAAAATTACAAGCGGATAGGTTTAACGTCTCGAGAAAGAATTATCTAATGTCAAAGCAAGTGGAACAACGACGCAAGTGGTTCAAACCGTCCAATCGATTAAGTTAAAGCCACCAACATTCGACGGAACAACATCTTTCATCATTTTCAAATTTAAATTTGAGACGGCGCCCAATCAAAATCATTCAAACGATGAACATCGCGTCGCGGCGTTAATAGTGGCCCACAAAGGCGAAGCAGCAAGGGCTTTACAAACCATTCCGGAACAACAGCGCAACAGTTATCTCGAAATTAAGAAGGCGATGGATCGGAAGTACAACAGTGACCCCAAGCGTGAAATTTACCGCACGGAATTGAAAAGCCGCTACCAAAAGGGAGGAGAATCACTACAGGAGTTTTCATCAGCAATCGAGCGACTAGTACATCTAGCACATACCAGTACGTCGGCCGATTATATGGAAAGGCTTAAAATTGACGCATTCATTGACGGCATTTGAGATCCAGAGACACGCAAGGCGGTAATGTTGTTACCTAAAGCCACCTTCGCGGAAACCAACCATCGTTTGTGCGTTGAAGAATGAAGCTGCACAAGCCATTACCAAATCGTCAATGAAAATAAGCCGAGTAACAATCCACACCAGCATAAACATTGGGCGGTCAGGACCAAGATTCCGAGACGGAAGCGGCAAAATTAGGTGTTGGGCATGTGATAAAATCAGTCAAATCTCGCGGGACTGCTGGTAAATACGAAGGAAACGAAGAAGATCACCATCTCTTATTCAGCGACGACCAAGCGGAGAACAGTCAGTGGCCAAACAAGAAGGCCAAATGACGATGGAGCCGTTAAACTACAAAGAGTCAGCTTAAAGGGGCAGAAGCTGATTCCCACAATCGATTGCCCCATAACCTCCATCCACGTTTGAAAGTAGCAAGAAGCAGTGACAGCTTAACAATCAAAGGCGACATTGATGGCACGGATTGCACCATCAGCCTGGATACGAGTGCAAATCGCACAATTGTCCGTAAAGATCTGATCTATGGAGGTATACAACCAGCTAATGGATTTAAGTTACAAACGGCAACTGGAGATAGTGCAATAATAAAAGGGAGAAAGATCGTGAAACTAAGTATCGGGAAAAGTCTTTTCCAACAAGAAGTGCTGACTGCAGATATTGTGGACGAAGTCATTTTGGGAATGAGCTTCATGATGGCGAATAGCTTCGTGTTGGATATTGGAAGACGAGTATTACCTTACGATAACATCGAGTTACCATTTCAATCTAGCAGCGCAGAGAGAAGCTGCCACTGAACTCGAAGACGATCGTATGGGGAAGATTGGAAGGCGGTTCTGGGTCACACACTGACTTTGGCAATTTAATGTTATGCCCTTCCGATTATGTAATGCCCTTGCGACTTTTAAATGATTAATGGAGCGCGTGTTAAAGAGATTACATTGGAAGACGTGCCTTATTATATCTGGATGACATCATCGTCATGGGCAAGGACTTCGACGAGCATCTAAGGAACTTGGCAGAAGTTTTGGATCGGATACACGCCGGCGGATTAAAGTTTAGTCCAAAGAAGTGTAAGCTGTTCAAAACTGAAGTAAAATATTTGGGTCATCTGGTAACGACCAATGGAATTCACACCGACGAAGAAAAGATCGCAGCGGTAAAGAACTGGCCAAAACCTAAAAATTTACACGAATTACGATGCTTTCTGGGATTGTGCACCTATAAAAGACGCTACATATCAGGATTCGCCAACATAGCCCAGAGTTTACACGAGATGACAAGGCATTCGAATGGAACGATGACCAGGAATAAGCATTCGTAGAACTAAGGAGATGGTTATGCGTCGAGCCAATCCTCGCATACCCTGTACCGAACGTGAAATTTATTTTGGACACCGATGCAAGTAATGACGTTATAGTATAGGTGTGTTATAAGAACGAGTTATTGCGTACTACTCCAAAACATTATGAAAACCGGAGCGTAATTACTTCGTGACATGGAAAGAATATTTGGCTATAGTGGGATGTGTTAAGCATTTCCATAAGTATCTTTATAGACAAAAATTCTATTTACGGACAGTTCACGTCGCTTTACGGCGGCTGTTGCAATTCAAGAATCCAGAGGGACAGGTAGCACGTTGGATCGAACGTCTTCAAAGCTATGATTTCCAAATCGAACATCGGAAGGGAAGTGCACACTGAAATGCCGACGCATTATCAAGACGGCCATGTCCAGTAGAATGTAGGCATTGTGAAAATGATCAGGAAAGCGCAGTTGGTTGATACAGATTGATCAATTATCATGGAATGGAAGGAAAAGAAACGCCGGCCGACTTGGAGCAAGATCGCGGACAAAACTCCCATTGCCATGGCTTATTGGGCTCAATGGGACAGCTTCCGTCTTGAGAATGGGTGTTTAAAACTATTGTGGGAAAACACGGATGGCAAAGTGAAGCAATTGTTTCTGGTGATACCAGTGTCGGATTGCGGAAGTCCTGAACGAGTACCAAACACAGGCCAAGATACGTCAACGATTCTACTGGATAGGATGTAGACAGTCTGTGATAAAGTGGTGCTACAAATGTGACCAATGTGCGGCTTTAATGGGACCCGCACGTAAAAGTCGTGGAACCATGAAACTATACAATGTTGGAGCACCATTCGAAAGAATTACAATAGATGTAGCAAGACCATTTCCGATTACCGAGAGTGGTAAAAAATATGTGCTAGTGATAATGGATTATTTCAGCAAATGACCGAAGGTCATTCCCAATCAGGACATGAATTTTGGTCGCCTCATGAGTCAGTGAGGCGAGAATTGCCGGATCGTGATGGTATTACATAGTTATTGTGTGTGTTCCAATGCTCTTTTATGATTCATGCTCTTCATGCCATTTTTAGTTTTTCATTTAGTTATTTTGTGGTGTTTGTAGAGATTAGGGTTTCGTGTACGAAATGAAATTTTTAAAGGGACACGAAGATGACGATATTTGAGAAAAAAAATCAATTGACTAAAATGCAAAATTGTGTTTTAAAATTTGATTAATTTCAATTAAAATTGTGTACAACATGCAATTCGATATATTTAATTTCAAATTATTTATATTTATGATAGTTAGTCAATATTATTTCATAAGATGCACTTTATACACTTTCTCATAAGTCAATTAATTATATTATATATTATAAGTACGAATTAAGGTGGATTTATATTATCAGTTCCTTTCAGTTCCTACTCGTATCGTGTCATACATCATCAATTTATACTATCCGTACTTTTCAATTCAGGCATTTTCTTCGTATCTTTTGGTTACGTATAGAGTAAAGATAACACACAAAAATACAAAAATGTTTTAGTAGCAATTTACAATTTTTGTTTGTTTCGTTATTCTTTCGTATTTTTTCGCCTACAAATATTAGACAAAACATTCTTTTCAACAATATGTGTCTGTGTCGGTACGAGTAGGAACGGATAGGAAAGGATAATATAAATACTCCTATAGAAAATATATGTAACAATGTTTTTTTTGTCTGACACGATACGAGTAGGAACTGAAAGGAACTGATAATATAAATCGACCTTTATCGTTAATTTACGTTACATTCACAAAATAAAAAAATAAATTTCTTTAGTTTTAACTTAATATTTTTGTGTATTAATTTTTTAATAATTTATTTATTAACCGATTTATTATAAATTAATAAAATATTAATAAACAAACATATTAATTTAAAACTAAAGAAATACATTTTTTTATTATACAATAATAGAACTTTACTAAAAGTAGAATATTCAAAAAATACTTACCATATTGTTTGAACAATGAACAACGCAGTATTGTAAACTATCCTGCTTCGTAGCATATGCGAGCATAAGCACCAAAAAATTTGAACCGATCTAAACCGATTGGCTTACTTTTCATACCTACCGTCACAAAACGATACACTAATACAAATAACGTATATGACAGCACACAATAACAAAATGTATCCTATACGAGACGACAACAATAGCTGATGCTGTGGGTCAACAACTGGATTAGAAGATTTGGAGTGCCGATGGAGATTCATACCGATCAAAGAAGGAATTTTGAATGGGTGGTATTCCAAGAAATATGCCAGATGCTCAGTATAAATAAAACGAGAACAACTCCTTTGCATACACAGTCTGATGATATGATGGAAAGATTCAATGGAAAACCGTTGAGAAAAACCAACGCAACTGGGATCGGCGAATATCGATTTGACATAACCGGAATGACACCAACTAAAACCATATTTGGAGATAATTTGCGATTACCGGAAGATTTACAGTTTGGGGCGGTTCCATCAGCAGCTTTATGTGGACAGGACTACGTAGACCGGATGAAAGAAGAACGTAATGAAATTCATCAGTTTGTACGTTGGAAAATACGGATGACAAGTGACCGGATGAAAGCTCGATATGACATACGAGCAAATAACCAAGGCTTCCAGGAAGGGCAATTGGTATGGCTGCAACCAGCATGGGAAGGACCTTACAATGTCATCACAAGGATGACCGACGTGGCTTATCGGATACGGAAGGGACAACGAGGTAAACCGAAGGTGGTGCATTTATAGAGGCTGGCCCTATACAGAGGAGGTGTTCGGGATGAACAGGCTTAGGTGTGGGGTAGTGCTACGGTGACAGCTACAGTTTTATCGTACTAAAATGGAATTTTCCTTGATAAAGCTATAATTTTTACAGTCAAACTATAATTTTCACTTCAATTGTTTAGCGAAAACTTGATATAAAAAGTATTTGGCTCTACCTAATTATACGGAGCCCTATCGGGCACCACTTTTTATATGACGGCTCTCGATTGGAGCTATTGGGAGCGAATAAAAAAACACAGCTAACAATAAACTGTAAATACAGTCCTTATAAGGAAGCGTTCAAAATTTACTTACATTTTTCAAATGATTTCAAATTTTTTTATTTGTGAACGTGACAAGCCTTCAGTCGATTTTCTAAGTAAGTACCATTTAAAACAAAAAGTTTGAATTTACGGTTAATTTCTATTGTATTTCATGAAATTACAATAGTTATACCTGGATAATTTCATTTCAGAAGAGTAAGTAAGTGTCATACACCGGAGAAACAATTATTTAATTGATTGGATTGTTCGATCAATTTATAGGCAAAACCTCCTATAACATAACTACTTTAACACTAGAACTACCGACCCGTCAAAAAGACGGATTTCCATTTATTGAATTTATTTTATTTTATTATTATGTAAGAACTATTTTAGAAATTTATGATTACTTTTAATATGGCAATAAAGCAATTATATCAAAAATCATCAAAAATTTCCAAAACAATTCTAACATAATAATTAAACAAATTAATTCAATAAATGTAAATCGGTCATTTTGACCGGTCGGTAGTTCTAGTGTTAAATGATAGGATTGGATTCCCACCGCTGTTTGCATAAAAATATACTAATTTAGCTAGAAATTTCTAAAAGGAATTTGAAAACAACAAAAAACCAACTCTCGAATTACAGACAGATTCTTGAAAATTCCATGTTATTCGAAACCGTGCAAATCGCGTTAAATTAGGGATTTGGTCCAAAAAACAAATTTCAATTTTAATTTTTCATAACATAGTAGGGGCGGGATTATCCTATTATTTCGAGAAGGCTGGAAAAGAAAGCTTGCTTAGGCCTTAGATTTTTCTTAATACGTCACTGAACCCTTCACACTATGTCAATAGAAAAGTATAAAAGATACGAAATCAAAGTTCTTGATAGCAAAATAAAATTAGCTATGATTAATTAGTAGCGAACAAATTAAATTTAATACAAAATTTGATAAAGTATGTAAGCTGCACACGAAACCAAACTGTATCAAAAACCATGTTAAAGAGTGCAAACAACTTGTTACATATTGTACAGAACCCGGTGCACATCATCCGAATTTGACATAGGTGAATTTTGTCCTAAATCTGTCTGTGCAATATTGTGTGTGTTTGTATTAGGAAAAAATCAGAATGTCTCGTTATTATGAATTTTATTTTTAGGTAGTAAACGATGAAACTTTTTACAAGCAGTTTAAATAAGATAGTAAACATTACAAGATAAAAAAAAACTAATTAAAATTTTTCTTTCTTTCCGAGAAACACTTCTTGAAAAAATAGGGGTTTAGGGTGTTTAAGTATTCCCCATTCGAAGACATACACATATGCCAGCGTTTTTAAAATCATCGAAACATTTTTTATAGGCGCTTTCCTGGAGGACCTTCAGTTCGCACGCCGAATTTTGTTTTATGGCTTCAATGGAGTCAAAACAGGTGCCACAGAATAGCAATTTGAGTCTGGGAAACAGGAAAAGTCACCTGGTGCTAAATCAGGCGAATGTGATGGTTGATCGATGGTATATTATTGAGTTGTTGACCGTATATTCGTTCAAAATCGTAGCTCGGTGTGATTATGCGTTATCGTCGTGTAAAATCCACGAGTTTTTTTCCCATAATTCCGGTCATTTTTTTCGCATCAGCACAAGAAATTTCGTTTACAACACAAAATTTAAGGCAGACTTAACCAACTGCTGTAAGCAAAGTGATTAACAGATCGCGCTCAAAGTTGGCATCATAATGAAAGACAGTCCTACCAATCTAGGAAAACAACAATTTTTAAATCCTTTCAGCGAGGGCATTTTAAATTTACAATTCCCGGTACTTTTTTGACAGTACACCAAATAATGTGAAAAAATTATTTTCGCGATTTTATTGTGAGAATCCTAAAACGCCGACACCAAACATGCGTATATGCCAAATTGGAATGAAACATAGGCTAACCGAAACCAGATTCAGTTCTGAAAAAAATAGGGGATTAGGGTGTTTAGGAATACCATGAGATTGTATCATACACGGTTGTCCTAAACAGCCTAATCCACTATTTATAAATATTATTTGGTATATATTGTGTAACTTGTCATTCGCCGTTACCAAATATACCCAATCCAAAATAATCACCAAAAACAACTACACAATAAATAAACGTTAATGTCTCTTTCATATCGGCACGCAAGCCTTAAATTCCAATTTCATTTATACTTATTTTCGAATCTCACGCACAATAAAATTGTACACTTACGGCGGGTCTCCATTCGTCACGACGAACAAAAAATGACATAACGTCATGACAAAATTGGTATATTATACTGTGTACATCACACCAGAAATCCCATTTTAGAAAACCCAAGATTTCTATATATAATTCGGGCTTGTAATTAGAAAATTTGTGCATAGCGTACTTTAGGAAATAGAATGGGATTTCTCACGTGATTATCACACCAGAAATCCCATATATTCCGTTTATATAATAAAACAGATTTTTCGGAGTGATTGTGCAAAATTGTGCGTTACTAAACTGACCTGTAAAATAATTTATATTGGCCAGAATCGACCATAGAACATCCACAATTGATCAAAATCGTGGTTTTTCGAAGAGGTTATATGGGCGATTTCCAGAAATCCCAACCATTTATTAACATTCGAATTAAAACAAAGTGTGGTTAGTATTCTGGCCAAGTTCCACGTTTGTCCATATTATACTTTAGCCAGAATCGGCCATAGAACATCCACAATTGATCAAAATCGTGATTTTTCGAAGAGGTTATATGGGCGATTTCCAGAAATTCCACCTTTTATTAACATTCGAATTAAATTTTTTATTCTTTTTTTAATTCTGAATTCCGATTTTTTATTCTTTCTTCTAGGGTATGGTCCTTGGTCATATGCGAACTATACCTCAAAAGGGCTGGTTGGTTTTTTAACTCGAAGAACCAATATTTCTCTTGCTGTTGCAGCCAGAGAAATTAATGGTTGTTGTTTTGTAAACTTTCTTTCTGCTTACCGTTGGTCGTGGCTATTCGAACGTGGTATTCTTACAATGTTTTATTTAATAATTTGATGGTTTATATACAAAATTATTACATTAATTACAGTAAAAAATATATAAAAATATAATATTGATGAGCTTACAAATGCTCAAATTGCTTAGATTTTCCTTCTTGAAGAAATATAGTACATTACAAGTATGTGTATGCGCAAGCCAAATTACCAGCTTGTACAGTATGGTTTGTTTTTTTAAATTCTTAGATATTCTATATTCATATGTAACAAAAATTATTGTATATAATTTTTGACCTGTTCATATGGCTGAACAGCTAGGTTCTTTGGACATTATATTGGCTGTTTTTTAAAAAAATGGAGGTGTGGCCAACACACGACTTTCATTTACGAACAAAGTATTTTGAGAAATTTTATTTTTTGGAAACATTTTGTATTACGCAGTTTTTTGTAAACCTTATACTTTTTAAGATATTTTCAAAATAAATTTTGACCAAGGGAGTGGCCACTTCCGGTTAGCCGATTTGGAGTAAAACTCACTGAGACCTCCCAATTTATCAGAAAAGCTTAAATCTGAAGCTTCAGTTCGATTGGTTAAACCATCTGGGCTGTAGGGATGACACAGACTGATAGATTGATAGACAGACACCATTTCGAAACCAACTTTTTCGGACTCATGGGACCTCAAAACAGATAAATCTCTAAGAATCTCAAGTAATAGTTATATGGATAAAACAGGATTCCTGTATATTATTGTGATCATTTAGCTTTCCCCAGGAAGCACCACGTGGAGGCGATCAAATTTACTTCCATTTAATTTACAGTTTCCTGTAATTTTTTTTAATTTTTTTAATTTTTTATTTTGTTTAAAACCGATTCTGGCTTAAGTGTGATATGCACAAACGTAAAACTTGGCAAGAATACTAACCACACTTTGTTTTAATTCAAATGTTTTGGTTTCAAATTTTTTTGGCATGGCACAAATAATTGAGAATAAAATACAAATTGCTACTTCGTCGTGACAAAATTTCAAAAAAAGATGGAAATTGTGATGTTTTGGTTCTCTTCGTCATGAGTAATGCGCATGAGCACAATCAGCTTTATTTATGTATTCATACAAATTTTACCCAATAAATAATAATTGGCACAAGCTCGTGCCAATTTTACTTCGTCGTGGCGAGTGGAGACCGGCCATTAGATTTCCGTAAACTAACAAAAAAACATTTTTCCTTAAGGGCTTTATCCACTGAAAAACGAAAAGAAAAATCGGATTTAGGTTTTTCAAGGGTTTTTCAGGCTTAAAAAATTTTTTGGAATTTAATATTGTGCGTGGTACATTCGGTCAGAACCAGAAGATTTTAATGAAAACACAGCAATTATTTTGGAATTATATCGGAAAAACTAAAGAAGATTTTTGTTTCCGTTCTTCAGTGGGTAAGGCGCTTTACTCAACCATTTTTTTTTTGCGTTTATTGAATTAGGAACATTTACCAACGGAGTGAGCACAATAATTCGGTGAATAAGCGAAATCCTTTTTTGTTTTGTAATGTGGGTTAACAGGTAATCCAACGTGTCCAACTTTGCAATAATGCACTTTTTATCGTAACCAAAAGAAATATTGGAGGGGGAAGAAATTTTCTTTACGAAAATTGTATAAAAACCCCGACAATTTTCTGTTGGGGAGAAAAAAAGAAAGTGAGTGTCAGTCAGACAAGACTGATCGGTCAAGCCTTTTTGTTTGCTTTATTTATGTATTTATATCAAAAGGAAAAATCCTTTTTGACAATAAAATGGTATCCAATAGAAAATTAGAATTAAATTGCCGATACATAGAAGCCGCAACCTTATGTCTCTTATGTCTGCCAATCAGTGATCCCAAATTTACAATTTCACAGCGCTCTGCATAAGGTGGTAAATTCCTTTTATTCTGCTACATTGGAAGTTTAGGATCAAACGGCTACTTCATTTTGTGCAGCAAGTATAGAATTAATGGTTTTTCTGCTCGTTCAATTCGATCAATATCAATATTATACATCGGATCCTAAATAATCGATGCTTACTCCAGTTTAGACCGTACAAGAGAGCAGTACAAACTCTTAACGGAAAATAGATTACGAAAATCCTTGGTGGCACGACGAACGAAGCCCAGAAAACTATTAGATTTAGCTACAATTAAGTTAATATGATCTCAGAAATTCAACTGATGGTCCAAGATGACTCCCAAATCCTTAAATTTCGTCACTCTATCGAGCAGCTGATTATTAATGTGATCCATCATTCCTCTCCTGAAGAAATTCATAACCTTACATTTTTCTAGATTTAAGTATAATTTATTCGTAATGGTCCATTTGTATAATAAATTTCGATCACTCTGCAGTTCAATACATTGTTGCGAAGTATACGATTTTTAATATTTTCAGGTCATCCTCATAAAGTTCACAGCCATATTCGAACAAAAATGCAATTTCATCGATGAATATGACAAACAGCACAGACACACAAATCTGTCTAATTTTCCAAGAAGAATGTCAAACTGCGGTGTATCAAATGCCTTCGAAAAATCAGGAAGAATGACAACTAGCTGACTTCTTGACTCAAACGCTTCAAATACCTTCGATGACAAGCTCAACAGATTTGTAGTGGTGGAACGTTGTCGGATGAACTCCATGTTGTTGAATTGCCAATGAAGATTTGACATTAAAATACAGATAATTAGTTATAATCAGTTCAAATAATTTAGGTATGGATGATAGTACGGATATTCCCCGATAATTTTTGATGTTATAACGTTTACCAGATTTGAAGATTGGGATAATGCCATTCTTCAGAGAAAAATGCCATTCTTCAGAGAAGCATTGAAAACTAAGGCAATGATAATGATTTACTGAGATCATTAACAATACTTCTCGGTATATTATCAAAACCCACACTCATATTTCATTTTGGACACACCATCGATTACATCAGTCACAGAAATAAACGGCAATCCTACTAGATTACGATGATACTGTCCCGAGTGAGATGTAGAGGCACGACTAACCCCATCATCATGGTGTTTCTTGTAGACAGCTTGGTAAAAATCCGCAAATAGTTTACATATATCGTTTATCAGTTATCGTTTATCGTCAGTAGTAGCATCATTCAGAGACATTGTCTGATGATAGCCGGAACATTTCCTTTTAGCGTCAACCAATGTCCAAAACAACTTGGGATCCACCGTCAAATTATCTTCAAGATTTGAGATATAGCTTCTGTAAGCGAGCCGATGCTGATTATCAAAATCTCGACGTAACTGCCGGAATGAATTAATATAACGTATATTATCAGCCTTAAAATTTGGTAGCTTGTGAGCTTTAGTCTTCCTATTTCTTGAATTGATCAAGTTTTTATTAAACCACGGTGGATGGTTATTCTTCCGATTCTAACTTTTAGGCACATTTTTATTAAAAGCCTTAAATAGAACACAGTAAAATTCATCAACTAAAGCATCAACATCGCTCCATTTATGATTAAAAATTTCATCCCAGTCCAAATTTTCAAAAAACATATGGAATCCAAAAATATCCGCTTTATTAAGGTTATAATTCATCGTAGGTTGTTTATGATTATTGAATTTACAAAATAGCTCCAAACAGTCAAAATCAATTTCCAATCCATAATGGTCTAATCTCTCAGGAACAAATGGCGCCATTGACTTTGTAATCGAACAATAATTAGGATCATGCACAAATACTAACTCAAGAATCCGGCCATTTAAATTAGTTTCTTTACAAATTTGATGCAAATCAAGCAATGACATAGTGTCAATAAAAATGTGTTCATCACCATTAAACATATTGGTTGGGAAGACGTGGGACGGATTATCATCATCGGTGCGCCATAATATGCCAGGAGTATTGAAATCTCCTAAAACAAAAATTATGCCATTCATATTACAATCCGCAACAAAATGATGAATGTTATCACAGTGCAAATTATAAATCTCGTTAGCACTATGAGACGGAATGTACGCCACATAATGATTTAACAATCTATGACAACTTCAACGCAACAAATTCAATGTTTATTGAGTTATGCACAGCCACCAGCATACCACCACTTTCAGATTTAGCACTAGAGTTGATCGGTCACATCTGTGTACTACATAATTATCAGTAAAAACTTCGGAACTTAAAACTCCTGAATGAAACCAAGTGTCACATAACACGTATATATAGGAAAACAAGACGACGATAAAAATTTAGAAAATAGCGATGATTTAGAGCAAATACCACCAACATTTTGATAATAAATTGTAGTAGTCTTCAATTTTCAAATTCACTCCATTAGAGTTGAGCGCGGGACTAAAAAATTATTATTCATTGCAGTTGAGCAGTTGTAGCCATTGTTATGTAGTTTGGCGTCTATTGGAGGGGGGACTAAAGTTGAGTAGATTAATCTACCAGCTCCGTAACCTTCCAGTAGGGTGCACATCACGTGAGCTGTTCTGGTCATGTCATTAGGCAGCTGCGTGATGAGTATAATTGTGTAAGGGGTAACCTGTTCACAACTCGCAATTGTACGTGCTGCCTCCTCGTGGCAACCACTAGTAACTAAGGCCATTTGGCACATTTTAGGCCATTTGGCACAGGCTAAAGTACGGCGCTAAAGGAGAAAACCTTGACAAAAAACGATAATCTAAGGTGGAACAGCATATGCCGATGGATGAATGGCTGATAGGTTAATCAGTCCAAAATATGCGGACTCTGGATACGAGGCACCCTCCAGTTTTATTTAGCCTTCCTGTAGTAAAGCTGGGTGACCTACAGGCGATTTGCAATTCCCAGCAACTCGTAATAGTAAAATCAAACGGAATACGGGGCAGGAGTAGGAATATACGGGAGTGGGACAGCCCTCTCGAAGTCCTTGGGCTCCAATGCTACCGTATTTCTAGTGGAACTACATGCTGTAGTAAACATCTAGGAGGGAGAGCAATAAGCCCAGATGGTATGTATCACGTACCGGGAGGCAGTATTGTCAGGTTCATTAAGAACCTGAATATTGACTGGACGGATAATTAAGCAGGGTCCAGCACAATAGATCTTTTAGGTCGCAGTGCGAGGTGGCTGATCGCCCGCATGGCTCTCCAATAATAATAATAATAATAATACACACACCACCACATCACCAAGAAAAATTCAGGATTATCGAAATGGCATCAAACAGAGGTTTTTTAATCCCTGCACATCCAAAATGAATGAGTTTATTACATTCACTAGCACAAGTAAAAAAGTTTTCAGACACTTTTGCATTATACATTCACAGCACATCAGAGTCATTCAAATTTATAATAACCAATTATTAATTAACAATTACAAATCACATACAGTAAATATTTACAAATATTGTTTAGCTAAATTGGAAAATTATTTTAAGTCATAATTTTTTCAAAAAAACGAGAAAGAGAATGGTGCGGCGAAATTTTCATTTATTTATTTTATTTAATTTTCTAGGAATTTGTTTCTGACTTATTTTACTAACCTCAATTAATTTATGGCTTCTTCCCATCTGGTAAATTGAAGTAAACCACATCTTCGTAGAATCACACTAGCTCGAAAGGTTTGGTTCTTAAAGCTGCATACTAAATTCGTGTTGCATAGGAGCTGAGTTGCCTCAATGTTCACATCTTAGCGGAACCTTCCTTCCTTTCCTGGATTTTATTTAAGATGAGGTTCACTTTAAGATCTCTATGGAGACCCTCATATTCTGAATCTTTGGATGATATTCTCATTGCTCTGTTTAGTATAACCCCAAAGGTGAATACCATAAGTCCAAATCGGTTTCAATACTTGCTTATAAAGTAGAAGCTTGTTGTATGTTGATAAAGAAGAGTTCCTTCCCATCAGCCAATACATTTTTCTGTAGTTAAATCTTAGTTCTACACTTTTCTTCTTGACGTGTGCTTTCCATCGAAGTTTAGCATCCAAGATTATGCCGAGATACTTAGCTGTGTTCGCATGCGGTATTATTTGCGGATGTTTGGTAGTCGGAATATGTTCGAATCATCTGTCTATAAAGTTGATGTGAACTGATTTAGTTTCAATTAGTTGTATTCGCCATCTTTTTGTCCATTTATATATTTCAGTTATAGCTGATTGTAGCCTCTGTGTTGATTCTACGTTGCTTTTTCCAACAGCTAAGATCGCCGTGTCAACTGCAAAAGTCGCCACTGTGTTGTTTTCTAATGTAGGAAGATCATAAGTGTGTAGTAGGTATAAAATCGGCCCTAATACACTGCCCTGTGGAACTCCTGCGTTGATTTCTTTCAATTCAGAGAAGGTATCATCTAACTTAATCCTGAAGAACTAATCTTTGAAGTAAGATGCCAGTATTTTAGCAAATTGCTTTCCTTCTCAGTTCTTTTAAGATTTCTGCAGTAATAAGATCGTATGCAGGAGCTTTTTCGTATTCATTTTAGCTTTTATCTCACGCATGACTTCTTTTGGTGTTGTCGGTAAGATTTGTTTACTTTATTGCACAGCATGTTCAGTTATTACCTTGGCTTGCAACGTTTAGTCTTCATGTGAGTGGAATATTTTCTCGAGGTGTTGAGCCAATTCTCGAGCTTTATCTTCATTATTTCTAGCTCATTTCTCACCTGCTATTCTTATTGGAGGAATCTGCATTATTGGCCTTTTAATTCTTTTGGTTGCTTTCCAAAGAGAATTGTCAGTACTGCTATCATCAGTTAATTTTCTTAAATAGTTGCTGGTTGATTCGACTTTCAATTCTATGATTTCCCTTCTTATTTAATTGTGAGTGACATTGTTCGAATGAGTTTTATCGTGGGGAAGGGGGGGGGGTCCTTGTTTGTTGCAATACTCTTCTCGCTCTTCTTTTTTCTGCTCTGCTAGGACTTCCCTATATTTCCATAAGAAAGTTGTTTCCCTTGATTTTATTTCTAATTTCACTGGTATTTTCCCAAGCTGATTGCTGTACATCGTTTACAAATTTGTTAACTTCTTTGTCCAATTGCTCTTCGATCTTTAATGGAACCATTAAGTTAATTTTTTCGTCTAGCGATAGTCTAAATCTAAAGCATTCCCAATTAGTGTGATTATTTACAAGATATGGGTTTCTATCTTTCTGAATGATTTTTTCACTTAACGTTGGAAGTATCGGTGAATGATCAGAGTTTAAGTTATGGCTTTCAGCTTGCATCTACTTGTACATAATTTACAGATGTTCTTTATTATGAAGAAATCAATCAGATCTGGTACTTTGTTTGGATCAGTTGGCCAGTAGGTTGCTTTTCCAGTTGAGAGGGCTTCACAACTGCATTTTCTGATAGCTTTTAGGAGCTCTTTACCTTTTGACGTTGTTAATCTGGAGCCCCAGTGGAGACTTCTTGCATTAAAATCTCCTCCAAGTATAAATCGTTTTCCTTTCATTGAGTGCTTCGGTGGGCAGTTAATACTAGCAAAACAAATCTAAGTACTTTTGAGAATAGCAGCAGTTGCCTGTATTTCTTCAGTTTCATATTTTAACTCTTCAAAGTGATGAATATTATTTCTAATTATAACAGCACTACCTTCTTGAGCAGAGTTTCCAGGATGAATAGTGTGATATATTTGATAATTTTTAAATTTAATGATTGCTTGTCTAGTGAAGTGTGTTTCCGTGATGGATCTACAAAAAAAAAACAAATCCAGATCTAAAATTTTTTTTTTATGAACAAGAAAAAAAGCAAAGGTAAATACTATATGTCACGAGTAAAACATGTAAAGATCTCACCCTAAAATATTTATAACACCAAAGCACCGACTGGCGGAGGGTCTGTTGACAGCCTCGCAAGAGGCAGCGATGGGGCATATGCTGTTAACCACCATTCCCGCTTTTCTATCAATAACATCCGCCAGTCTTAACTTATTAACCAATATTAGGGACCAATAACCGATAACAACCACGGTTTGCGGTCAGCATTGACATCCAAAACTTACGTCACCATGTTTTCCTAATCTAACAATACTGTTTTCACCGCCGTTCCCCATATCAAGTTGCAATTGGCAACTCACGTTTTTATCTCTGTATACAACATTCAAGTTAACAGCAATTATAAAATCGCAGCAGCAAGATCGGTAGGAATTTTCGAACCCTACTGCAAGGCAGTCACTGCATTAATTCTATCGATTGAAAAAAGTGATCATTGGTTCAGAGGACTACCACTCGCGTTATGGTTTTGTTAGCTATGTCCACAACAATACTATGTCTGACAACTTGATTTGAAGGAAGGTTACCGCAATCTCTTGCTGCGGCAAGGCTAATAAAACCGGAGATCGGCTGACATCTGGAGTTCCGTGTTAACTCGATTATAGAAAATTGTCTTCTCTAAATTCGCTATACTCTGCTAGACAGGTTCTTCTTGCTGATCAAAAACAAAATAACCTCTTAATCACATATAACGGTCTTCAAATGGAAGAGGCTATGTGTTGCGCATCACTGTTCCCTGATTCTAAGATCTATTCCTAAAATCTGTTACGTTAAGCTGTTTCGGACGGTTTTTAACGAGGTTATGGTTGAAAATCGCCATTTATTGACAATTTTAAGTGGGCGATTAATTTTCGTGCAAAATCAATCAATAAATTCTTTGATAATCAGCGAATTGCTGAATTATTCTTGCTTTTAGATTACACAGCAATTTCTTTGAAGAATAGTGTGATATAATAAATCAAACGTATGATCTTTGATCACCTGTTCAAATTAATTATATTCAATAAAGTACGTCATTTGATTAGAGATGACAACAAATTACCGACTACATCTCAACAAATATACAAAGAAGTTGTTTGATTAATTAGAAATATTATGAGTTAATTGTTGTGGAACACACGTATTCCCTAAAAACCATCTGTACGCAATAAATATATGTATCAATAAAATGTATTTATTTGAATTGTACTGCATTTGACTTTATTAAGTAATTATTTTTATTTATCATCTCTTAATAGCTATTAACCATACGTCATTTGGAGAACGTTATGGATTTTTGCCAAATTAGCTGTGGAATATACTCGTAGACATAACTATTAGTTTTTAGATTTATGTTTCTTTTTTATTTGAGTGGCGTTTGTAGCACAGCACGTGCCGAGTTTATACAGGCATCACTAAACAAAATTTGTTATTGTTTAATAGCCTTGATAATGATGGTACATTTTTACAATAAACTTTTGAAAGTTATCCATATCGTCATATGTTACTACATGCAAAGGTAAATTAATGTACATATTACAAAATATGGTAACTTGTCCTTTGACAACTTTTAAATCAAAGTGCGTTAGTTAAGCTAAATACTGATATCTCATCAGTGAATTGGCCACCACATAATTTCAAAACTTCAATTTTGTGAATTACAAAATTTTTTTTGGAACATTACACGTAGTCAACGTCGGCAAGAGACTGTGGAAAATTGATGCACACCTTGCTTTTCAGATAGCCACAAAAGAAAAGCTCTGGTGGTGTGTAATAGGGCGAGCTGGATGGCCTTAAGATATGCCCACATGTCGATATGATAAGTCCGCGAAACACTTGACGCAAAAAAGACATTGCTTAACCAGCTGTATGTGTACTTCTTGTATCAAAAAGTCACGCACCTTAGCTGTTACTGAATACATCTGAAGGAATGCTGCAGATAAAAGTTTTTTACACACAAAAAAAAAGTAAAACCTATCACTGTTCAACAATTTTTTATTTACTATCCAATATAGTTAGTTGCCAACGGTTCCTAAAAGTTTTCCTTTTTAATTCTCGTTTAACTTCTGCCCATAAATTTTTTCGATTGGGGTAAGTTCCGGGCTTTGCGGTTCCCAGATCAGAACATCAATTTTAAGATCCGTAAACTAAAACTTCGGTATCGTTATTCTATTGAAAGATAAATGAAACCAGCATGTTTTTGAAGGAATAAGGCTCTATCACAATTTTCAGGATATAGGTATTTGAACACACATTGGTCGATTCGCTTATAAATTTTAAATGCTGCTCGAAAACTTTGCCAAAAAATTGTTTTTCGATTCGTCGTTCCAGGGGGCTTTTTCAAAAACTACAATGGTTTGTGCAACTTTTGTTTCACGAAATTTATGTTTCGTTTTAAGTTTTGTTTGGAAGCAATTGGGTCTCGAGATTCAACCAGTCGGCTTCATTTTCCCTTTCCGCTTTTTAAACAGACGTTTTCGGCATGAGAAACTGAGAAAAAGCCTACTTTTCTCGCTTTTTGTAGGAAAAGGAAATTTTGCTTCGGCAAACAAATGCTTGCTTAGGGCGCAGATTTCCGTATTATTTTGAATGCCCCGGAAACGGAACAATGCCTAGGATTCAGGTTATTCTTAATCCGCCACTTATCTTCCGAATAATATGAGGAATGTGCAAAATTATTTATGGATTTGTTTCTTTGTTTCAATCTCTGTAAGCTTTACTGGGGCTCAAGGGACTCCCAACTCGTTCGCAGTTCGCTTTTTACGTCCTACCTTACACAGTAGCCAAATCGAGAACGTACGGCTATAGACACGTTTTCGTCTAGACCACCTGCACATTGCATTGCTTCATGCCAGCCTATAGTGCTGACATAAAAGGTGGGTCGGCTCATGGATTCCGCACTCTCAATAGGGGGTCATAGATGTGTTCATCTTCATCACCGATCGTAATCAGATGATGAAAAATCCCTTTTGCATCCCGCCTCTATAGGGATTCGAACCCGGTACGATTTATGGATTTGATTTTTGGAAGGTTTATAACACATGTCTTTACATAATTTTCTTGTTCTGATAACATAAGTTTTCGTGCAATAACTTCTGAGATACTTTGGTTTTTCTACTGTATGAAATTGGAACTGTTTCAGGCTTTACTCGTCAAATAATATTTAGAGATTTCTGTGGCAAAATATTTGGTACTTTTCTGATTTTCAATTGTATTAGCAGTATTGTACAAAATTCTCGCATTTGTAGTTGCTGATTGGATTAGTTGAAAAAGAATCACCCATGTCCATTTCTTTGAATGCAAACAGGGGGAAATAAAATTGCACCTTTTATCTTGAAGATCAGCACAGCATATGAATTTATTGGGTGTGTAACGAAATCCCGGTTTTTAAAATCCCGGTTCTGCAAAAATAAAAATCCCGGTTTTCAGAAAATCCCGATTTTTATTTTTATTTTACTATGGGTGTACTTTGAATTCCGGGATTTTGAATTCGGGATTTTGAAAACCGGGATTTTGTAGTAGACCTCAATTTATTGTACAGACTGAATGCATTAGGTAATAGAAATCTACCTTTCCTTCTTTTTTCAGTATGTCGCTTCACTTTGGAAAAAGGCGTTACACCTTTAGCAGTAGAGAGTATGGAAACAGGCTTTGAGACCTTCACTGTTATGTTAGATTACTATTTTTATCATGCCTTTATCTCATGAGTTTCTCTGATTGCATTTTTTGTTATTGAATGTTTTACTGAATACCGTTCATCGATTAAGTGGAATGAAAATAAAAGAAGGTCGGTGTTTGAATCTATGCGAATCTCAGTTTTGATCAAATGAAATTTCATTTTGCATCATGTTTTTATTAAAGGAATACTTAATGGACCGGATATTCATCGTTTGATGAACGATGATGCATTTGAAAATGCTCTCAGTGAGCGAGAGCTTGTGACATGGAAATATGTAAAAGAACTTATTAAGAATGTTCTCGGAATTAATCGATCCGATGATTGGTGCAAGCATATTGAATACATGACCGCTTTTCATAATATAAACGTTCGAATGTCATTGAAAATACATTTTTTGCATTGTCATGTGGAAAACTTTGCCGAACATTCACCAGCCGAATCCAATGAGCACGGCGAGCGTTTTCACCAAGTGACTGCAAGACTCGAACATTCGTGCGGCGCTAAAAAGCTACATGCACTATTGTGTGACATTTGTTGGGATTTATAGCAGAAAGAAGATTTCGAAGACGACAGTTGTTTGCCTTGACTTGCGCAACAACTTTGCTGAAGAAAGCATAACGCAAATCTTAATTGTTCAAGAGCTATTTGACAAATTTTTGACTCTGAGCCAAAACATGTCGAAAGCGATATCTCAAAAATGGGTACTAACTTTGAAATGGGACCAGTACCATTGGATTCAGCGTACTCGAAATAGGTTTACCTCCTGGGTGCCCAGTTTGTCACAAAAAAACTCAGCCATTCAAGCAGAGTGTTTTATCTAAATCTTTAGTTTTTAGATAGTATTCTGTTGGTAGGTCATTATCTTCCTTCGACTTTATTGTTGTGGCTGTTAAATCCTATTTTCCTTTCATATCTAGCTAGCTTTAGGTATTGTATTGGGATGCTGTGATCCATACCGGAAACCCATAACATAGTAGGTCTGACCAGCTGATTGTAAAATATTTCTTTGGTAGGTTTGTTTAGTTGAAGCTGCCTAATTATTGGATGAATCACGTTATAGGCGGCCCTTTCGTTGGCTAAGGCGGTGTTTATCTGGTGGTTGAATTTTAGGCGGTTTGTCATGTTATTTTGACGTGCTGGCCATAGACAATTATTGATTTTGTGACTATTATGTTATACATTGCCCGTTTGGTGGCCTGACTACTATTAGTTTCGATTTTTGTTCGTTTATTTCAAACCGCCAATTGTTATAGTTCTTCACTAGATTTTCTACCTGTTCTTCTACTCGCCTAGCTGTGATTTCTGGACACATGGATTTGCTAAATACTAGGGTATCATTAGCGTTAAGCAAGATTTCTGGGTAAAAATGTTGTATAATATTGGCCCTAGCTTAGTTAGTACCTTGTAGCAAACCCTTACCTATTGTGTATTTGGGGAATTTTGTGTTTTGGACTTGGACCATTGTATTTCTATTTTTTATGAAGCTATTTATTATTTTTATTTGATGGGGGGGCTGCATTAATCTGTTTTAGTTTGAAAATAAGACCGTCTAACCATACCGAGTGAAGTGCCTTTTGTATGTCTAAGAAGCAGGCGGCTGTGACTTTTCAGTGGACGAATCGGTGATTTTATCTTTGTAAAATTTAAAGGCATCTACTGTTGAGTGGCTAGCTCTAAACCCAAATTGGAAATCAAGAATTGTTGGGGCTCTTCATTTATATAGTCATTGAGGTTTGATAAGATTATCTGTTCGAGTATTTTTGCCCAATTGTGGTCATGCTAATTGGTCTGTAATCGGTTGGTGACTCTGTCCGCGAGTATTTGATAATTGCTATTACTACTGATTCCTTCCACTTGATGGGGAAGTAAGAGTAATTAATGCTGTTATTAATTATTAGTGTTGACGTCTCCACCAATGATGCAAACATCATATTTATTCCCTATTTCATTTAGCGTGTCAAGATCGTTTTTCAGTTGTGGAAAGTTATGAAGGCAGTTCAATAAGTCCATGATAAATAAAAGAAGCCAATTGTTTTTTGGCCAAAACTCATTTTATTTTTCAACATAGTCACCCATTAGATCGATGCACTTAGTGCAACTTTTTCCAATTTCCCGATACTTTCCAAAATATAGGACTTCGGCAACTCTTAAAAATATGCGTTTATTTCACCAATCACTTCATCGTTTGAGATAAATCTTTTCCCGCCAAGCCATTTTTTCGTATTCGGAAATAGGAAATAATCACTGGAGACCAAATCGGGCAAATATGGTGAATGTGGAAGCAATTCGTATCTTTACTCATGGAATTTAGCGATGGCCACTACTGGTTTAACGTTTTTCCCGTTTCAATTTCAAGGTAATCGATGTGGATTATATCGCGGAAAGCTTTTTCATGCCCAAATATTTCACCAAGATATTATGTACTTGTCCTCATTAAAATGCCCACAACCTCAGGAATATCACGCACTTTAACTCTCCTATTTCTGGTGTGGACCGTAACGAAATTCAGCAAATCACTTCTAAATTATTCCAAACAATGGTGAAGGGTCCCCATAATGTTTGTTAAGCGATTTTTGGGTTTGCATAATATTTTTTACTTATCAACACATGAAATTCAATTTCTTCCATTTTTTAAAAAATTTACGAGGTTATATGCTTTCAAATGTTGTAAAAACTGAACTATCTGACAGATCTGTGCGAATATTTTTTCGTGGCCTACTTAACGTACTTTCCAAACGTTGAATGAAAATTGCGATTGAGACGCCATCTATTACATTTATAATGAAATAAATTAGCTACCCTCCTATTAGTATTTTCCCAAGTCCTGTTTAAATTTTCAATTTCTTTACTTATTATTTTTATAGTGGTTTTTAATGATTATTGCCGTTTCTGTTTTGTTATTAATCTTATCTGTTCTTATTATATGCTGTTTAGCTTAGTTTCTTGTAAAAATAAGAAAAATAAGAAGTTTCGGCACGTAGCACCGTCTTGCTGAAAATAAACGTCGTCCACATCAATATCTTCCAATTCCGACCATAAAATCATTAATCATAGCTCGGTAGCGCAATCCATTCACCGTAACATTTGCACCAGCGTCATTTTCGAAAAAGTAAGGTTCATTCACACCGCTAGCCCAAAAACCGCACCAAACAGTGACACGTTGAGGATGGAGAGGTTTATCAACAATCATTCTTGGATTTTCTGAGCCCCAAATGCGACAATTCTGCTTATTAACGTAGCCTCCGAGGTGAAAATGGACCTCATCACTGAAGATGATTTTTCGATGAAAATCCGGATCATTTTGATGCATTTGAAGGACCCAATATACCCAAGGTATCGTACCATTTTTAGTAATGGCGTAGTTTTTACTTGTCAAATGTCAAAAGATGACAGCTTCAAAATTGACAGCTGCCCAAATATTAATAAAATAAAAGTATTAATAAAATTTCTGGATTGTATTTTTTATAACGTTCTCTAATTCTCCTCTATTTGAATGACATGCAATAGATCTGCAGTTTAAAGTAATTAATTTTGAGTTTTTTATGCGCGGCCTAATTGAAAAGTGATTAAAATTAAACAGGGAAAACATCTCGCTTTTATACTGCCGCTCATAATATCAATTTCCGTTTTTATGTTTTCCTTTGCTTATTAATTTTTGTTTTACAAATTATTATTTCTCGCTCACTTCTTATAAGTGAACGATTTTATTGATTCTATAAGAAACAAGAAAAAATGTTACTACCCCTCCATATGGAAATGGCACATTTTCTCAATTCTTGGTTATGTGATGATTTAAAATTCGAAGTGAAATTTCCGCTCGGAACTATCCGCTACGTAAGATGTGTCAGCCGAGCATAGAGCTATGTAACAAAGTCATGTTAGAAATGGCATGAACTTTTAAAAACATTTCATTGAAGCTCAAATTCACGAAAGGTACCACGCCTAAACTAAAATCGCGCTCAAGACTTTTAACATTTCTGTAGGTATTGTCTATAGACTACCCAATAACAGTATTTTATTATAAAAACAAATCAACTAATGTTTCTAGTCTCCAACAATCTATTAAATATGTATTTAACCAAAAGCCGAATATACTCAATAGTAAAATGATATTCTCGCGCACCCATACGTTAGCGATTTATTCATTTTTTTTTATTTTTTTTTTTCTAATTAATAGTTATTTATGGTACTAGTGAGCAAAACGAGATATTATCCATGAGGGATAAGTTTGCCCCACGAGGCGATAGCCGAGTGGGACATTATCACGAGTGGATAATATCTCTTTGCTCACGAGTGGCATACAACGTTTTATCCACTTTTGTTGAAATAAATTTCGTAAATTAATAAGAAATAGTTCCATTTTGTGTTTTCACAGTGGAGCATTGAATATTGAAATATATTTTTCCTACAATCGCCGTGAAAAGCAGGCTTTTTTTCTCTGTTTTCAAAGCCCAAAGTGTCTGTTTTTTTGACAGTTAATAAACAAATTACTTTGTCACACGTTTCTCTTAGAAATGTGTGACAAAATTTGAAACCGCACGCATGTTTAAAGAAAGACTAATGTTTGTATAAAACATTAAACCAAATTTTTGTTTTTCTTTATGAAAAATAAAAAAAATCTTTGACTACTCGATTGAACAAAATGTCGGTCCTAAAATAAAATCGTATTGTCAGTATAGTAAATTTTACTACAAAATTATCTTTTTATTATATTTTTTAAAATGATTGTAGGAAAAATAAAGTGTGAAACACGTCCGCAAAGTTGTTTGTCACGCTCGAAAGGTTGCTGGCCTCCGTCCCGTCGGCCAGCAATTTCCTTTCTCGCGTGACAAACTGGCACTTTGCGCTCTTGATACACAAATAACTATTATCATAGTGACCGTTCTTTAAATTGTCATGGTATACTTTAATTTAACTAATTTTTAGAATATAGTTTTTCATTCAATTTGACTACGAATAATTTTCCAATCAATGACTACTCAACATTTTGTTATACCAAATATAACTCACGTTGCCCCTAGCAGCGTGGGTTATACAATAACAATGGGTTATTTTACATTTTCTTTATTTGAAATCAGCATAGTTATCGGGCTATTATATATCAAAAGTGGATAAAATAAATTTTATTTATTTATTTTATATAATTACAATCTAGTCTCCTGGGGCCGAATTCCGGTTTTATGACAAATGAGTATGACAAATGACTTTATTATTTTTTTAGACTAGTCAGTTCTCATGCTCATAATATTTTCGATTCTGATATGAGTAATGAGTTTTGACGTACTATAAACTTTATAGCATGAGTTTTTTGGGTTATTGGGTTCTATTATTGACATTTGGGGAAGTACAAAATATAATCAAACCGTTTTATGAACAACAAATTACAAAAATAGATAAAATAAAATAAATAAATAAAATTATTCTTACCATAGGTAATATAGTATTAGATTTCTCTAATTTAATTCAATATTTATTATTATTCGTATTTTATGGTAGGTCCCGTCTCTTAAGATTCAGAAGGAATTTAAGAGACTTAGGTGATCCATTTGAAGCAACAACGAACGCCGAATTCATGAGACTGTTTAGATTTAATAAAACAATTTGTAGGCTGCTTGTCAGCTTCATTCAACCACATATGCAAAGGCGGGCTCGAATTCACGGAATGAACTCGACTTTAAGAATTCTATGTGCTCTTTGTTTTCTAGCAGTCGGCTGCTATCAACGCCCAATAGGGCAAGACTTCTTTATCTCACTTTCACAAACTTCTGTTTCACGATGTGTTGATGAAGTTTGCAAATAATTGAAAATGGCAAAGGATTTTGTGAAATTCAAATTAGACTCTCCACAAATTGTTGAAATAAAGCAACAATTTTTTTAATATGTATGGATTTCCGGGCATCATAGGGCTAATCGACGGAACACATATTTCAATTAAAAAGCCTAATAATAGAGTCACACGTCTATTATGCAACCCGGAAATCGGCGCCCACAAAAAATGTGCAAATCATTTGTGACGCTAATCTTTTAATCACAAATGTATGTGCTCGCTACGGAGAATCAGCACACGACAGCTTCGTGTGGAATAATTGTTTGGCGAAAGACAAAATTCTGGACCACTACGAAAATGGTGGAACAAGAACTTGGGTTCTGGGTAAATTTTATTATTATTATGAGGAAAATGTTTTTGATCTCTAATTATTTATTTCATTGATGATTTTTTACAGGTGACAGTGGATATGCACAACAACCCCATTTGCTACATCTTCCACGTCACAAGAAGTCGCTTACAACATAGCACACAAAAAAACGAGGCACATAGTCGAGCGGTGCGTAGGTGTTCTTAAATGGAGGTTTCGTTGCCTTAGTCGTCAAAGAATACTAATGTACTCACCGCAAAAGGCAGACCTGATTATAAATTGCTGTGCTGTATTACATAATATTTTAATATTACAAGGCACACCACTTCCATCAGAAGAAGAAATAATGGCTGAAATGGACGTAATTGTGGATTATGAAGAACCTCAAATATATTTAGACCCAGCGAGAATTCTTAATGCAGGTCGACGGATTAGGAATGACATTGCGAATAATTTTTTTAACTAAAGTAAAAAAACTACAATTTAATATACAAATATTACTTCACATTTTTATTTCATATTCAGTCCGGAATTTCCATTCCCATATATTTAATTTTTTCATATAAAATAAGTTTACTTATTTATATAAATTTTAACATAAAAATAATTTATATTTCATTTGTTTTAATTTTTGGTCACTTGTGTATTTTAAGTTAAACTATTACTAAAGATACATGTTAAACCGAAAGTGGTCTGACTGAAAACGTCCGAGATAAATTCAACATGTAAACAGCGCTTGACTGAAAGCAAAGATTATTAACAAGAAGATCTTCTTATTAATAATCTTTGCTTTCAGTCAAGCCGCCGTGTACATGTTGAATTTATCTCGGACGTTTTCAGTCAGACCACTTTCGGTTTAACATGTATCTTTAGTATATGTAACCACTTATTCTAAATAATCTCCTTGCAGACAGTTAAATTCCTTTTCCTTTAGTAGCAATTCCGTCTCCTTTATATTTAAATCCTTTTCCATTAAAATAATTTTCTTTTTTTCCAGCTCAATTTTTTCGTTTTCAAATTTTTCGTATAGTTTTTTTTTGGCGTTTCAATTCCACGCATTGATCTAAATACTCCTCATCTCTAGTATTTGCACTTCTTCTACGTACATTAGATGACAATTGAAATTCCTATTTGGTTGAAACGATATATTAAGAATAGTTAAAATATAATTTAATAATAAAATATGTATATGTACATACTTGTACTTGTACACTAATATTATTTGAATAACAGCTACTGACCGACTGACGAAGAGCTATATCAGACCCTAATCCAAGATCAGGCGTTTCATTGTCGCCTTCTACTGAATCCAACGTTATGATGGAAATAATATTTTCCTCAAGTGTGGTTAGCGGCGGTGGCCCAGCTCCATTTACCCCACTTTGGCTTGCGAATTTTTTAATTTTGGTGTATTTTTCTTTTACTCTATTTCTGTAAACACATTAATGTTTAATAATTAATGATTATTCTCAAATCAAACTACAAATTTTAATTACCTTAAGTCTTCCCAATATTTTTTCCATTGGGCACCTGTTTTAAAACTACCGCCCAATGAATTTAAAATTCCAGACAATATTTCCAATTTGTTGAAATTATTCGATTTTCCATCGACGCTTGTAAACCTAAAATTAAACTTTATAATTATTTGTACAAATAAAGGAATAATACAAATAATGCTTACTGATTCCGTGCTAATCCTACATTTTCCTCTAAATAGGAAACTAAATATTTTTTTGTTCCTCGCTAGCCTTCCGTCTTTGATCTAATGACATTTTGCAAAAAGATTAATATTTGGTAACAAAAAATAATAATATTTCATCACAATTGAAAAATATCAGTAGCACTAATATCATAAATCACAGAATAAAATATACTTAGTTTTTTTGACAGTTATTATGAGTTTGGTTTCCTCAGTCATCATACGGGAATCGGTTTTATGATTTTATTATACCAGTTCGATTTTTTATACCAATTAAACTCATTGATGACTTTAGTCATCGAACCGGAATTCGCCCCCTGGAGTAATGAGCAATTTGTTTCTGACTTAATTTACTAACTTAAATTAATCTATGGCTCCTTCCCATTGGCGTTCCATAGTGTTTGGTAAATTGAAGTTAACCACATCTTTGTAGTGGATTTTAGATCAGCCCAATGCTGTTTAAACTGACAATCACACCAGCTCACCAGATTTATTCATACAACACTAAACATTTTAATAAAATTAAGCGGTTGTCCCTTTAAATAGACAAAGAGAGCTAGATGTAGGTCGCCAAGGATGGCGACAAAGCCTCTTAGCTGATCACCTTTAAATACAAAGCAAAATTAGAAAGGGTTAAATTGGGCCAAAAGATAGCAGTAGATTACAATCCAGGTGATTCTTCCATGAAAATTTACTATCTAACATGGCACCTAAATGTTTAACGTGCTTAACAAATAGTGCATCCCCGAGTGCACAAATTTAAAAATTAATATGTTGAGGTGAATAAATACCTTTTATTTAATTTAAAACAATAATTAGTAGGAAACTAGTTTCTAAACTGCGCTAATTTTATAAAGGTGACGCTAAAATGAGCAGAACAAAAGCTTTATCAGAAAGAGCAATTGGGCAAATTTTGGGCTACAACAAATCGAGCGATTTCAGGGTTGGATCCTTTCAAGAAGCCCAAAAGTAAATTAATAACTTTTTGAAGAACCCCAAAAAGGTATGAATCGAAAAAAAGCACTGGAACACTTAAGGTTTTAAGCAAAAAAGAGCAAATAATGCACATAAATCAAATACCAAGCGTGCAACTGAAGCTGGAATTAATCAAACCTTGTACGCAAGAGGAAAATACAGAGAAAATTACCACTTACTAGAAAGCAAAAGACGGTTGGGTTTGATTTTTATTGGCAGGGTTTAACAAAAGAAGAAAAAGTTGTATCTCGAGACGTCACTCATCGTTCTCTTTTTACATTAACTGAATGTTTATGTTTTGAATTTTACAATTTTCAGAAAATGAAATTAAATCGTATCGTGCAATGCAATAAATTTACTATTTTTCATCCAAATACCACACCAGGCTATCTTTTTATCTTAGACTGTAATAAAAGTCAATAATCCATGATTCGTTATTTGTAACTCTCAATAAAAATAATTCTTGTCTCACAGAACCGTATGTACGTGCATTAAAAATCTCACAAGTCACGAGACAATTTAGTTTATTACATGCGATCAATTCAAAAGGTATGTACGGGTACATACATATGTGTATGTATGCGAGCGCGAAGAAAAACTTAAAACAAACAAGTAACAAGGGATGTAACGACTTTAAGTTAAGCGCTCTATCAATTAATTTTATGTTCCGCGTACTCGCAATTCGAGTACATTAAACTTACATATATGTACATGGCTTTTTTGTTTTTATTGCTTTTAGTCTTTCAAAATTACATTATGATACAATATATAGGTATTATTTGTTATGACTCACAGCAATTGATAGCAGCAATTTTTTATTTTTTGCTTTAAAATATTTTTTTTATTCTAACACTATTCTGATTTAAATAATAAAATAAATTTGTATTTAATTTTGATAAAACTTTTATAAAGTTAGTATGAAATCAACTATTAAAGTGTTAAGTCGAGTATTTTTAGTTTATTTGGTGCCTGAGTGGAATAAGTGCAATAGGACAAAAGCGAAAACAAAAATCTACAAACAATTTTTTTTTTGGTTTGTGTTATGCTGTTCGTATATGTGCATTGCATATAAGATGTTAAAGCTTTCAGTGTTTATTATGGCCGTGTGAGAAAATCGTTTTTAGTTTCAATTACAACTAATTTAAAAACAAGTGTTATTTAATTAAAACAGTGTTGTTTAAATAAACAGTGTTACAAAAAATAAATAAATAAAAACTATTTTAGCCAAAACAATTTATTATCGGTAATAAAAGTTTGTTTTTAAATTTATTAAAAAATTATGAAATATATCATGTATTGTACATAAGCATATTTATTGTATAATTTGAAGAATGCGTGAAGTTCAAGTTCAATGTTAAAGGTGGTGTTGTTTATGTTTATCTTTAATATTGTTGGCGGCTAGAGTTTATAATAAATAATACTATTTGAACAATCATTTCCATTATTTACCAAAAAATTTTTGGATTAAGAGGTTCTATATCGATTCTTATACGACTATTTTAAATTCAGACCTTGCTTTTACGAATGTTGATTATATTAATGTCTCTAAAGAAAGTGAAATGATGGTACTTTGGATAAATTATTAAACCAAATGGAATTTTTAATTTTATAAACATTTTATTCTTGCATAGTGCATGCTTTAAAAAAAATTTAGATCAAACTCTTATCGCACAACTAATCATGTTTAGTTTTCTACCGAGCACGTTTTTGACTATAAACTAGGTATTTTTATGTATGGCTCAGTAAACATTTATTTTGTTATGCCTTGCCTTGCGGGTGCAATTACTGTAAAAAACGAATTACCAGTTTTGTTAAACTAAAATCACTAATCAAGCAGGACTAGAACAATTGCACTTAATAAAAAAATATATAATTTGAAAAGTATCAGCAAAATTGGAAAACCAGAGCGTACTTTAAAATAAAAACTCCAAACAATGGGCCCAATTCTGACTTTTAAAATTGTTTGTTATCAAAACAATTTTTCAAAATAAATTCATATAGGAAGCGGGGGAATAAAAGAAAACAACAAGACACCAGTGACATAATTAGGTACCCGCAGCACCCGCAGCTGCGAGAACGTCCATGGCTATTGGAGCTCACGAGATTTATCGAGCGTTTGAATACTAGTTCAAAGTTGTAGCTCAGATTAAGCTTAAAGAAGACCACCATTTCAAATGTACAAAACGAAATTTTAAGATAAGGTGGTCGCCTAATTTTTAGAGAAAGAAGAAATGATTCCTGTTGTTAATAAATATTTTCTTAAGACAGGCCTAACAATTTCTTCTCGATTAATCCTAATCTGACTCCATAGAAATAAAAATGCCTTTAGATTCTGACAGATATATAGATTTAGATAAAAATTTGCTAAACTCGTTTGAAATCAAAGCTTTCGCATTCAGAGGCTAACGATTTTAGTGTTTGGGTTAATTTATTTGTAATATACGTTTTGTATACCCAAGTTTACCCCTTTTGCACTTCAAACCTTTTATAAATCAAATTACGCATTTAGCAAATCCAATTGAAATTTTTACAAATCAAGTTTTGATTAGAAAAGGTGGAATTTGATTTGTAAAAGGAAGCAACACTGCTAAGAAGATGCTTATAAAAATCAAGAAGAAATTGTTGAAACTTTCTTATTAGAAAAATATCTAACCGCGACTGAAAACAACTTCATATTTCCTTCATTAGGAGCGCCTTTGTCTTTAGAAAGGGAATTAACAGATACTTGAGCCAAACCAATCAGTCTCTATAGTCAATTAGGCTTGCAATTTTGCAATTAGTGATGGTGTTATTTTTCAGTTGTTTTTTGGCGGGTTCTCCCGATTTTGGAAATTTCCGTCACTTTCCGATTTCATACCCATTGTCTTGGGTTTCATCTTTTGATCATTTTTAAAATTTCTCGAGATTATTGGAGTTTAGCATAAAAACGAAATTTTAATGTTCGAGCCTTAGTTGGTGATTCTTTGTTTCGAAGCTTTGAGGTTATTCGAGATGTTTCGAGATTATTCGAGTGTAGTTCGATGTTACTCAAGAATCTTAGAGTCTATTCTAAGAATATGTTTATTCGATATTTAACAAATTATCCGATACTATTTGAGGGTTCCATTCTTATTACATATCGTTTTGTCAAACTTAGCCATAACTTGCTTAGTAGCATTTCCGAATTTTCGGAATATTTCCAAATTTTGACAGGCTTTTCGAAATTATATTGGGATTGTTAAAGATTTTCAAATTGATTCGAGTTTTGTATGACAATGTTCTGCGATTAGCTCTGAGTTTGAAGACTTGTAGAATTACTCACGCAATATTTAGTCTTTTTTTGAGGCTACACCAAAAATTTCGATATTTCTTCCTAGGATATTCGAATTATTCAAGAATGTCCAGGTGTTTTAGTCGGTAGAAAGAAATAAGTTTTTATCTAAAAAGCTTTACTTGCTCATAAGAAGAAGAATTATTTTTGGGGCCCAAGAAAAATTTTGTTTGCGGCCCGGGATTTTTAGTTACGTCTCTACAAGAAACAAACGTATTCTTCCGCAGAGATTTCTTAGGTATTCTTTTATTGTATTGTTTAACACAAATTCTCCTTAGAAAATAAAATATTGCAGACCTACGTTTAGAAGCGGAATAGTTCAGTAAAAATAGGCTTACAATGTGAAAACAAAAAAATCTACAGGCCTAAAACCTTGCAGACGTATTTAGAAAGGGTTTAGAAACCTGTAAAGACTCTACAGGCCTAAGTCGGTCGTCCCCATTTTTCAGGGAGAGAAATAAGAGGAAAAACGGCGTTTTACAATTATGTATATTTAAATCTCTTTTAAATTTCTTATACAAGCGGCGAATCGAATTTTCGAATAATCCGAAAAATCGAATAGTTTACCTTACACTTATTCGATAATCAGACAGGTAATTTTATCGAATATTTGAATCGTACCTACATATATGCTTTTAGTTAAAATTATCCGGCGAATTATTTTTTTCAGGACAAAAAAGGTTGCTTTCGTAGTAGACCACTTTCCTTATTTACCAGGGGCCATTTCTGAAACCAATACTTATTTGTGAAACCTAACTGATTTATATAAATATCTTAGTGAGATTATTTTTCATGCCATTTTTCGACACAAAAATCTAAATTGCTTGCCATTATGCCCAAAAAAACATGTCTGCGGTAAAAGTGAGGGGAAATTTGACTTTTAGATGCAAAAAAATGATTTTCACTAACATCTCGAAAACTACAAAATCCAAATAAAACGAAAGGAAATTTCTCAACGACAGTTTTTTAAGATTTTGATGGAGAAACTTGCGCATGCGAGCTGGTATTTTAAGGAACAAGTTGAACGGTTATACGAAGGTTGTTGTATTCTTAGAAATATTGGTATGTGTGAAAATCACCGCCAGTAAATAGTAGAAAAAATCAAATGTAGAAAAGTATTTTTAATTTTTTGGATGTTTTCATTTACATTCAAGTCGCCGAACCGATTTATATGAAATTAAGCAAGTTACTCGGGGCTCAACAAACTCTTAACAAAAATATTTCTATTTGGCGTGTTCGAATATTCGATCGAAGAGAACAGACAGAGCAAAAACAAAACAAAACAATATTGCTTTGTTGTTGTAACAGCAACCATCCGCTCTCTCCGGTACAATAAAAAAGCAAGGCAAATGTAGACCAAAAAGAAGAAATTGAAAATTTTGTTTTTTTAGTAGACCAATTTTTATTTTAATATATAATCATACGATTATTATTTGGCTAAATTTTCAACTATTCGACTCAAGGCCATTTTTTTATTAATGTAAAAATTCTCTGAACTCCTAAATCGTCATTCATAGAGGAAATATGAATGACGTTTAAGGGGCTCAGAAAATATTTAAAATAAAAATTGGTCTATAATAGGTTACAAAAACTACGGAATAAATAAAAAAAGACAAATAGCTAATGATAACAATAAACATTTTATGTGCACCTCGATAACGGTTGAACGGTCATTAATGGGACAAAAAGCTTCAACGCGACGACATGTTTACAAAAGTATTTTTATTTGTGAAAATTCCTGCCAAAATAAGAAGAATTTAGAATTATCCTACGTTGTATTATGGTGAACATTACGTTGTATTATGGTAACATTAAAAACATTACTTTGTGCCGCGCCGTGCGACGAAACCTTCATAAAATAATTTTTATTTGTGATAATATCCACCATTGAAAAGAATAAAAAAGGTAACCACGCTTCTCGTTTTATAGTTGCCGTGATTTATTTTATAATTTATTTCTCGAAAACTGAACGGTCGTTAATGGAAAATAAACCGTTACGCTGTAATGAGCCTTGTGTGCCAGCTTCCAGGAATTGGTGCGGGATTGCTCAATTCGGCTTGTGAGGTTCATTATAGCACACCAAAGCAAAATAGGTCGTACAAAAAAAAAAAGATCCAGGATTTTCGTTCAGCTCATCGTCATTCATCTATACTATATAGTATAAAAAAAAAGAAAATAGAGCAAGGTAAACCTTCAAATGTTTCAAAAATTGATTTTTTTTATGTGTTTTCATGTTATGGATCTAATTATACCTTTTCTTCTCCGTATATTACGGGCACATATATTAGGCCGCAAAACTTCTTTGACAACCAGCAACGAGTTAATTTTTTCGCACGATCACTTTGGGCCAGTCGGGCGTGCACAGTGTACACTCTCTTCAACGTGCACCCAAACAAGGGTGATATAAATGGTGATCACTGGTGTTTTAACCCCCACCACAAAAGCAAACAATTTTGGATTCTCACTATACTTTTATGTTTTTTTATTAATATAATTTTTTAATAGAATAATAAAATATAATCTTTGTAAAATATAGACCAACCAATAATGCGGTATTTTCACCGTTGCACTTTAACAATTAACAATTATATGGTATTGTTGATCACAAAAAATAATTTTAATTTTTGTTATTATATTATTGGTCCTAGTATAGTTATTTTCCGTTCACACCACTAAGATACTTCAACGTCAAATGATTTAATTTTGTCCATCGCACGATCATTTTTCGGATTAACATGTTGCAACCCACTTTTCATATCAGATTATTGCTAAATTGGTATCGTGCAATTTTTATGGCAAGATATTTTGGTGTTCTGGGATGGCAACTCCCTAGCGTGCACACTTATGCAAAGCCCGCTTGCGGCTCGGGGATGGCAACTCCCTATCGAGCACAATTAGGCGAAGCCCGCTTTCGCTATTCGTTAGTGTGTTTTTTGATTAATAACACATATATTTTTTATTGCTTTTTATAGTAATACAAGTACTTTAGCTTTTAAACTTTTATTTTTATTTCGTTTACTAAAACAGAGAGGAGATACAATTTGCACCAAGAAACTCAAGTCGTAAGTAATGTTATTGTTTTTTTCTGACTTCTCTTTTTTTGAAAAAACAAAAAACCTTTTTTGTTGCTTGCTACGTTTTTTAGGAATCTAAACATGGTGCGAATATTTTGTACTTAATTATTCTTAAAGGTGCATTTTTATAATTTGACAATTTTACTTTCGATCGACGCCACAAATACTCCCCTCCCAGAGAAATCGCAGATCTATCGTACTTCACTCGAAGCGCATGGGAGTCCTGGACACACGACCTCACCTCGTAGTTTTAGTCGCAGATTTCGGCGAAAGATCGAAGCGAACCTGCTTGCAAACTTTTGACTCTACAGTAGGTAATTTAGATACGTCAGCCGAAATTGGAAGTTGTGTTTCGTGAGTCGGTACAGGTGGTCCAGTTTGTGTAGTCTGCGTGTCTTGGTTGTCCCTGTAACACGGTTTAAGTCGGTCGATGGAAATTTTGACATGTCTTCCATTCAAATCTAATGTGTAAAATTTTGATGTACGATCGATAACCAAAAACGGTCCTGTATATGGTGGTTGCAGTGATCTGCGTACTGCGTCAGTTCGTAAGAAAACGTGCGAGCAAGTAAGCAGATCTTTACTAATAAAAATTTTGTCCGTAGCATGTCGCGAAGCCGGTACAGGTCGAATTTCGTCGAAGTGTCGTTTGATGTTCGTTACAAAGTCTGACTGTAAAATTTGATCATTCGTAGTTTCCAAAAAAGCTCCTGGAACTCGCGTCGTATGTCCGAAAACAAGCTCAGCTGGCGTAGATTTCAGTTCGTCACTGTACGTTGTTCGTAGTCCAAGTAAGATTGCAGGAAGAACATTAGTCCAATCTGTTCGATTGTAGCACATAATGGCAGACTTAATTACACAGTGCCAACGCTCGATCATGCCATTACATTTTGGATTGTAACTAGTTGTTCTCCTTCGTTCAAAACCAAGTAGATTAGTCAGTTCGTGAAAAAGTTGTGATTCGAATTGCGTGCCTTGGTCCGTGACAATGGACTCTGGCACACCAAAGCGAGCTATCCAATGAGAGTAGACAGCGAAAGCGACGGTAGCAGCAGTTATATCCGGAACTGGAACCGCCTCGGGCCAGCGGGTGTATCTATCAATCAATGTGATGCAATACCGCTGATTATCAGGAACCGGTAACGGACCAATGATGTCGAGGTGAATATTTGAAAAGCGTTGAGAGGTTAATTTATACGTACTCAGTGGAGATTTAGTGTGTCGAGAGACTTTAGCCTTTTGGCAAGCTACACAGTTTTGAGCCATTTTCTGGACGTCTTTATTAATCGATGGCCAAATGACATTCTGCGTCAAAAGTTTAATGGAAGCTTTGACGCCAGGATGAGAAAGGTTATGAAACGCTTCGAAAACTTTTTTCCGAAAATTTAGCGGAATGAATGGCCTAGGTGTAGTAGTTGATATATCGCAATGAATTAAGGTTTTTGAATTGAACGCAACCGCAAATTTCTCGAATTTGAGAGCAGAGTTACGCCTTAAGATTTCTTGAAGTTCTTCGTCATTGGTCTGAGCATCTGCGATGACCGCATAATCAATACTTTCGGGAATAGAAATTTGATTAATACGTGAGAGAGTATCTGCGACGACATTATCCATGCCTGAGATGTGCTGGATATCGGTCGTAAATTGACCAATGAAATCTAAGTGTCTAAATTGACGAGGAGATGCCTTTCCCGGATTCTGATTAAAAGCGTAGATCAATGGTTTATGATCGGTGTACAGCGTGAACGTACGACCTTCGAGGAGGTGGCGAAAGTGTTTGACGCCCGAGTAAGCCGCGAGAAGTTCACGATCATAAGCACTGTATCTTTTTTGCGTATCATTGAGACGTACTCATTGAGACGGGGTCACCACTTTTTGGTGTTCTGGGATGGCAACTCCCTAGCGTGCAGACTTATGCGAAGCCCGCTTGCGGCTCGGGGATGGCAACTCCCTATCGAGCACAATTAGGCGAAGCCCGCTTTCGCTATTCGTTAGTGTGTTTTTTGATTAATAACACATATATTTTTTATTGCTTTTTATAGTAATACAAGTACTTTAGCTTTTAAACTTTTATTTTTATTTGGTTTACTAAAACAGAGAGGAGATACAATTTGCACCAAGAAACTCAAGTCGTAAGTAATGTTATTGTTTTTTTCTGACTTCTCTTTTTTTGAAAAAACAAAAAACCTTTTTTGTTGCTTGCTACGTTTTTTAGGAATCTAAACATGGTGCGAATATTTTGTACTTAATTATTCTTAAAGGTGCATTTTTATAATTTGACAATTTTACTTTCGATCGACGCCACAATATAATGTTCAAGGTTAAACAAAATAATAGAAAATATGATCGATTGGTTTATCCAATTGGCATCAAAAACTATGGACCATTACAACACGCGGCTCATCGAGGTAAATAAACTGAATTCGGTAAATCCGTTTACCTATCAAAAAAATGGTCAACGGAATAAACAACAGAAATAGAAAAACGGGAAAAATGTTAGTTTTTTACAAAATGTGGTCGTCTTTGGGTACGACTTCCTTCACCTTGAAAACAAAAAAGACAACTCCGTTCTTCAGAATTTAGTAGTTTTATTTATTTATTTACTTCTCAATATTGACATTTTCGTTTTTTTGTTTTAATTAATTAAATAATAGTACATTTTACCTAAGTTTGTCTAAATTCTAATTCTATTCAATAAATTTAGAAAATCATCGTAGTTCAATTCTAAGAATTCCCCTAAACTATAAAAATTATTTAGTGAGTTATACAGCTTAACTCGATTATACCTCAATGATCATTCTGAAAATGTTACAACATAACGGTAACCTAAAATGAGTATTTCTCGAATTACAATTGTGAACTTATCTATTAGTATAAAGCATTCCACAAGGTGCACGGCTAAGTCAGGTGTCATTTAAAAGCCATTGATAATATGTTTTTTCATTAAACAGATTTAATTTTTAATAATAATTCGGTAATTTTGAGCCTCTTTACATTGGAAACCATTTTGTGCCTCTTTACATTGGACTTATTTTATTACAATTTTGTTTTTACTTCTTAAAAGAGGTTTTTCCCTTTGTATGTTTGGTTTATGGCCTTAATGCGACTTTGGCGGAGAATGTTAGAATTCCTGATCTTATACATGAAATGAAAGAATTCAAGCTGGCTGCGAGTGCGGTACTCCAAGCATCCCATGAACATTTACAAATTCTGTTGCTATAAGACCTTCGCTCTTCATTTTTGTTCAAGAGCCATAATAAAAACTTTAAAAAGCTCTTGAACTCTGAAGAACTGGAGCATTATTTTTATTATAAGGCTCTTGCTCTTCCACTATTGCGTTTGTGTTATCATATTTTCGCTCTTTGTTATTGCGCTATATTGAGAAAATAGATACGCTCTGCTCTGATGAATAAAAACGTCATTATTATATTGCTCTTGCTCTTGTTATTACGGCAAACGATTACATTCAAAACCATCCAAATTTCTTTAGAAAGCCAGATTGTTTTATTAGCGAACAGATGCACGGGCATTGGAAATGGGATTCTAAAATGATTTTTGGGTAAAGTTCTGGAATATGGCCAACTAGGATGGAACTTGGCTATTCCTTAACTGATTTTAGTGAAATTTGACACGCGCGACGTAAATGGGATTCTAAATTGATTTTTAGATGAAGTTCTGGGATATGGCCAATTAGCATGGAACTTCGCTATTTCTTAACCGATTGTGATGCAATTCGACATGTGCGTTGGAAATGGGATTCTAAACTGATTTTTAGATGAAGTTCTGGAATATGGCTAATTAGGATGGAACTTGGCTATTCCTTAACCGATTTTATTGAAACCTGGAATTGGAATATGACCAACTAGGATGGAATTTGGCTATTCGTTAACCGAATTTTACATGTGCGTTGGAAATGGGATTCTAAAATTATTTTTAGATGAAGTTCTGGAATATGGCCAACTAGGAAGGAACTTGGCTATTCCTTAACAGATTTTAGCGAAATTTGACACTCGCGATGGAAATTGGATTCTACAATGAGTTTTAGATGAATATGGCCAACTAGGATGCAACTTGGCTATTTCTTAACCGATTGTGATGCAATTCGATATGCGCGTTGGAAATGAGATGAATGAAGTTCTGGATTTTACATAAATTTGACATGCGCGATGGGAACGGGATTCTACAATGATTTTTAGAGTGAAGTTCTAAAATAAGGCTAACTATGGAACTTGGCTATGCCTTAACCGATTTTAGTGAAATATGACATGTGCGATCAAAATGGGATTCTAAACTGATTTTTAGATGAGTTTCTGAAATATAAAAAATTTAGATGGAACTTCTAAATTTTCTCGCGATGGAAATTGGATTCTACAATGAGTTTTAGATGAATATGGCCAACTAGGATGCAACTTGGCTATTTCTTAACCGATTGTGATGCAATTCGACATGCGCGTTGGAAATGAGATGAATGAAGTTCTGGATTTTACATAAATTCAACATGCGCGATGGGAACGGGATTCTACAATGATTTTTAGAGTGAAGTTCTAAAATAAGGCTAACTATGGAACTTGGCTATGCCTTAACCGATTTTAGTGAAATTTGACATGTGCGATCAAAATGGGATTCTAAAATTAGATGAGTTTCTGAAATATAAAAAAATTAGATGGAACTTAGCTATTCCTAAACCGATTGTGATGCAATTCAATATGCGTTGAAAGTGGGATTCTAAAATAGGTTTTAGATAAAGTTCTGAAATATGGCTAAATTGGATGGAAATTACAGATTATTTCTCCACCGATTTTTGATCTGCCGTACAGCAGATAAACCTCGAGATCTGCATGGATACTTGGCTATTACTTAATTGATTGTGATGCAATTCAATACATGCTTTGGAAGTGGGATTCTAAAATAGTTTTTAGATAAAGTTATGGAATATGGCCAACAGCAGATAAACCTCGACAGCTGCATGGATTATGGAAAGAGCCAAAGGCAATAGCTTTTTAGGTTACTCATATTGAAATATTGAAATATATCAATATCAGTAACCTAAAATAATAATAATTATTATACATCTGCCGTAAACTGTCTATATTACTCATATTGATATATGTATTTATTATAAATCTGCCGGGAAATTTAGTAACAATCAAAGGAAAATAAGAAAAACTGGGTGACAGCACGCTAATATTAGTGTAGGATTCCGGAATTAGGGAAATCATTTTAGAATCTCATTTCCAACGAACATGTCAAATTGCATCACAATCGGTTAAGAAATAGTTAAGTTCCATCCTAATTGGCCATATAGGCCATATTACAGAACTTCATCTAAAAATCATTGTAGAATTCCGTTTTCATCACGCATGTCAAATTTCACTAAAACCTGTTAAGGAAGAGCCAAGTTCCATTACAATTGGCCATATTCCAGAACTTGATCCAAAAATCATTTTAGAATCCATTTTCAACGCACATGCCAAATTTCACTAAAAGCGGTTAAAGAATAGCCAAGTACCATTGTAGTTGGCCATATTCCAGAACTTCATCTAAAAATCATTTTAAAATCCCACTTCTATCGCGCATGTTAAATTTCACTAAAATCGGTTAAGGAATAGCCAAGTTCCATCCTAGCTGGCCATATTTCCGAACTTCATCTAAAAATCATTGTAGAATCCCATTTCCAACGCGCATGTCAAATTTCTCTAAAATCGGTGAAGAAACAGCCAAGTTCCATCACAATTGGCCATATTCCAGAAATTTATCTAAATATCGTTTATCGAACTTTATTTAATGATATCGTGTGTTACAAAAAGTTTTGCCCCCTAATCTATTTTCTTCAATGGCTCTGTAGAATGGGTCGGGAGCGATATTTTTGGCTTTTAAGCTCTCTGTTTTAAGAGCAAAAGTAAAAATGAAAATTTAAATCACTTTGAAAGAGCGAAATAATTTTTTTTGTGTTTATCATTAGAGGGTTAGAGCGTAAAAGCAAACTGAAAAAAAAAAATTTATTGGGAGCAAGAGCGAAAATTTTTATAAAGAGCACACAGTCTGTCTAGGGTATTAGACGACTATTTGTCCTACTACTACTGTTGACTATTTTGGGAAGGCACAATTTATTTCGTTTTATAATTTCAATAATTTAAATTTCTCATTATTAAAATCTTTATTTATTTTCAATGAATGTACATAGATGGACAAAATTACCGAATTATTGGTTGCGTTTTTTGACGCATAGTGAGATTTTTGGTTATCTCGAATTTCGATTTCGCACTGAATAATTTTATTCCACAAATTTGTATTCTCGTTCTCTTTGCAAGATAATTTATTTAGTACCAGTTATAAATCGAAAAAAAATGGCAAAAATGGAAACTATTTCGCTGATTTGGCCGTGTACCTCGCCGTTTTTTTTAAACAACGACAGCATCCACTTCAAATCTTATTTTATGATTGAAGATCACTGCTAATTGTTTTCTGCTAGAAATAGTTTTTCTTAATACGGGATATCTACTTAAGTTAGTGAAAAAATTGTGCGTATACCTTATCATTTTTATAACAACGATGTTTGCAACTTTGATGGCCGTTGAATTGATTTTTTAATTTTCCCTCTGTAAAGATGTTATGTTGTGTATATAGTATATTGTAATCGCGATTTCTCGACGCATTGGATCACCAAGACCCCGAAACATCGATTAAAAAAATGTTGTGTCTGTCTTTCCGTCCTTTCAGTCACATAATTTTATTATTTTTGCTTTACCTCCCGTTCTTACAAATATTGATAGTTTTGTTAACAGTTTGTGTTAACTCTTGGGTCCAATCGAGACAGTTGAAACGTTGTGTTGGGATCATTTTAACAAAAAATGGTAAAAAAAATTGATTAAACTGTTTTCCGAGGTAATATAAAACTTTTCGAAGAAATATTTTTCTACGGGTAAAACACCTTCCAAATTCCAACGATTGTTCCATAAGTGTCTTTAAGATAAAATGTACATTTGGTTACTGTTAATATGGAATTTAAATTTCTATTTTCTTCGATTTGCATTTCTTGCCCCCAGCTCAACAGACGTTGTCGATATTATATGAAATAAATAATTGAAGTTTTTTGTGGTAATGATAACTCTGTGGATTGAAAGTGATGTGATATCATTGAATAGATAAAGTATTAATTAAGTAATAATACTTGCAAGCGCAACAAATTGCGCGGTGTGCTTCATTTTTTTCAGAATATTTCTAGCAATTTAATGATTCACAATTGGTTACATATATTATATAAGTTGTACTTTTCTTATGTAAGATTTACTTTTTGTTCGCATTTATAGTATCCAACTTCTCAAAATTCAGATTTCGCGTCGAGTATACTACTTATAATTTTGACGAAATGAGCATTTTGAAAACAGAATCTTTCTGAGCGCTTATCGACATCTGAAAAATCCCAAACCTGTACTTCCGTATACTGTTGTGAATATGAATCGTACTGGATACAAATGAATAATTCAGAACCCCGGCCAATTCCTGCTTTTCACTTATTATCTTGTTGTTAAATTGGAAGTTCCACTGTGTTTTTGTTTTATAGAACGAGTTTAATGTTTTTTACAGTTCTTTTGGTTTATTTTTGATTTCGATGGATTTGTTTTTGAAATTTGATTGCTCCTTCCTCAGTGATTATTTATACAAATTTATGGACTTTTTGTATAGTAATTACCCCAGCTATTATCCTTTAAGCTCTGAGAACCGTGGTATTTTATTATTTTCTAAATTGTTGTCACACTGTGTAATTATTTTGCATCACTACCGACTTATTTTCCAAATTGTAGCTTTTTGCAGCTGTATCTCATAGTTTATTAAATGTTTACTAAAATTCCGAAAAAGTCTGGCATCTCCAGAAGTTAAAAGCTTCTGTAAACCTTTCTAGTATTCTAACCTTCTTAGTTTTCGGTTCTGAAAAGAAAAGAGTGGTTAACAATTTTTTGCCTCTTCGATACTGATTGATTCAACAATTTCGGGCTCTAGAAATGTGATATTCTTCAACTCTAATCAGTATGGGTCATTTTACTTAAGCATGCGATAAATCTCTCGGACTCATACGTATAATTTTTGAAGAAAAATGATAAAATTTACTAACTATATTTATTTATTTCCATGATTCCTCCCCCCAAATGCTGGAGAACAAGTCATACAGAATATTATTTCAAAATTTAGTACGAGGGGTGTTGTGCCAAAATATACCAAGACTCTCGTATCTGTTCATCTCTCTCTACTAACACAAGAACTAATGGAACAAGTTAGTCCTTTAATTTGTTCCATTAATCACTTTGTTATTTTGTTATTGGTGCACAACTGATATAAGTTAAACCTATTTTCGTTACAATTAAAAAATTATTAGTAGGTGATTCTTGATCTTAAATAATTAATATATTTAGAATACATAACGCCAATTTTCAAAAAAAAATATTTTTCGGTTATTTTTTAGCAAGCAAAGCTAAAATGAGTCTGCGAGACTCATCCCATACTGATTTGGGTTAAAGCATTTTAGAACCCCTTCTACCTCAAAACATTTTAAGAGTCGCATTACCACAATTTAGTTTTGTTTACTAATTGTATTTCAAGGGCTCTATTAAATGGTAATATTGTGCAGGTCGTTTACACTGATTTTTGTAAGGCTTTTGACAAGATCGATCATGACTTGCTGTTGCGGAAACTTATTTCATTGAATTGTAACTACTTGCCAGTTGATTGGATTAGATCTTATCTAAAATCCAGAACTCAATTTGTGAAAATTGGCAGCTTCACTTCAAGAGTTATTGATGTTTCTTCAGGAGTCCCTCAAGGCAGCCATTTGGGTCCCATGCTCTTCATTCTTTTCGTAAACGATGTGGTCAACTGTCTAAGTCACTCCGACATTCTCATTTATGCTGACGATATAAAAATCTTCAAAACTATTTTTTGCGCCAATGATGCACTTGACTTTCAGTCTGACCTGACAAACTTCAAGGCTTGGTGTACATCGCATAATTTGATTCTAAACATCTCCAAATGCAAAACAATGTGTTTCACCCGCGTAGTCTTACCCACTAGTTACGATTACTTCTTTGATGGTTGTAGTATTGAAACTGTTGATACTTTTAAAGATTTAGGTATAACCTTTACTTCGAATTTATCGTTCCATAAACATGTTGAAGGTTGCATTTCTAAAGCGAATTCTATGCTTGGATTTGTTAAAAGGTTTGCTAAGGATTTTCATGATCCTTACGTGATTAAAACTTTATATGTCTCTTTTGTTCGTTCATTGTTGGAATATGGTGTTGTAATATGGAATCCGTTTTATATTAACTATTCAGATCGCATAGAGAGGGTTCAGAAGCGATTTTTAATGTACGCACTACGAAGGTTGCCTAGAGATGCGAATGTACCTGCTTTCATACTCCCAGCGTATCGTGGTAGATGTAAATTAATAAATATGGAGCCGCTATTTATTCGTAGAATTGAAATTAGCGCAATGTTTGTTCGAGATTTATTGGTGTCTAAAATCGATTGTTCGGAAATTTTGAGTTTGCTTGATATATATACTCCATTACGTGTGCTGCGCGATAAAGATTTCCAAATTAAGTTGCCGTTTTGTAGGCAAAACTACGGTAAATGTGAGCCGGTTTATCATTCTTCTGCTTCCTTTAATAAAGTACGGCCGGCTTTTGACTTTAATCTGTCTAGAAATGCATTTAAGGAATTGATGTCGAAGCTTCTTTTGAATTATTGGTAATCTTTACATTATATAATTTTATTAAATTTCTTATTGATGTAACCAGTTATGTATAAGTTGGTAATAAATAAATAAATAAACACTGTATCAATATAACGACGTTATTAAATCGTTAACAAATCGTCAAATAGAAAAGCGCTTTCAGTGGCAACGTACAATAAATCTATACAATACGAAAAGTTTCAAAAGAATATTTTTTAAATAATTAAATCAGTTATAATTTTCTATTTAGAAACATTTATTACATAATATAAAAGTACAAAAAGTACTGTTTGCTTATGATAAAGAAATGCTTTCCGCCTAATTCATAAACCACTCTTTGATTTACATTTCTCGCCTCCAGTTCAACGGACGCAATATGCTGCGCCATTCATATCAATTTAAGTTTTTTATGGTAATTATCACTCTCTTGATTGAAAGTCACCTTTATCTTTGAATGAGCTTATCATTTTAGATGTGGTAACATTGAATAGAATATATATTCATTAAGTAATACTTCCAAGCGCAAACAAACAGATTAAGGGCGACTTGAACTTCTTCAGAATGTTTCTTGCAATTATAAATGTATGTTGTTTTTAACGATGTGCTGAAAATATGAACATTGTAGTTTGCTACATACATTATGTATGCTTTGATCTAGTTCAAACCTTGCACTAAAAATGACAAAACTGTTTATTTCTGATTTAAATTACAATTTAAAAAAATTATTGCTCATAGAATGGTATAAATATTTATAAACAATGCAAAAATAGGTTATCAGTATTACCGAATTAAAAAAAAAAACATTGAAACTCCAAGTAAGTTCGCCCATCGTATTTCTTATCAACAAGCAATAATATTAAATTATATTCAAAAGTGTCTGGTGTTTGTTTCAAAAAATAAATAAATTGAACAAATTTATTTACGCTCCAAGAAAGTAATAATAATACATACTTACCTTAATCTACGAGGCATATTTACAATTACCAAAATTTTTTCGGAAATCATAGAGTTTCACTCGCAAAATATAAACCGCCTATTGAATTAAAGGTGACTTGCGTAATTAACCGTAGATACAAGGGTAATTAAAATTAGCTAGTTTTTGTGTTTTTTAATTTAGTTGCTTGATAAATGGAAAAATTTAGGGATAAACGAATCTATCAAATAATTTTTTTTTTAATTTTGCATATTAATCATAATTATAGTCTGGGCTTTTTCATAAAACGGATTTAAAACCGTCCATTATTATTTCTCTGCTGTATGGAATAGTTCGGACTTGGGGTGGTAAGTTTAGTGTTCTATGTCCAGTTTACTTTCCTCAAAAAAGTACATCCTTACCTCAAAAGATCATTATGAAAAGTTTTGTAAAAAGCTCTTTAACTTAATGTTCGAGTTTTCGGATGTATGGCAGTTTTTGATCTTAGGTGATTTTAACTTACCTGGTATAACTTGAAGCAGTAAACGTGATGTCACATATCCGGTGTTTTCGCATGGTCAGTGTGCTATTCACATATACTGGAAAATATCATATTTAATGAGTTTAATTCTTAGTTATTGACCTTGTATTGTCTAATCTCGATTTTAACACAATAATGATTAATTGAAGGATGCATACTTCTAATCTCTAACTAAACTCGAAAGGCTTGCGCTACAAACGGCTAAATTCATCCAACCTGAAACTATTTGACTATCACGCAATATTATGCGAACTTTGGTCACTTGATTGGAATAATACATTTATCAATTGTAATGTCGAGCAAGCCATTGACAAATTTTATGAAATTCTATATAGTTTTATGAAACCTAGCAATCATTCTGATGCTCATTTCAAATTTTATATTTGGTACTCAAAGAAATTGAATATGTGTTAAATATGAAATACGCAAGTGTTCTTCAAATTATTTGAAATATGTTGAATGTTAAACAGAACCGCAAGCTAATCTGAAGCTATACTCACTCTTATACTACTATATCTATTTACTCATCACGTTTGAAACTAAGTGCATCATTTGGAGCCCATTTATGTTGATGGGTCTTTTGATCACTCATCAAATTTTCATGATAAAAGTCAATCTGTAGTTTCTGAAGAAGTTGTTTTAAAGGTAATATCATCACAAGATATCAAAAAAGGTGCTGGCTCTGATAATTTATCCAATTATTTCATTTTTCAGTTGAAATTTCAGCTAATTGAACCTTTAACATTATTATTTAATTTATCGTTAAAGATAAGCGTATTTCCTTCTCACTGAAAGAAACCTTACTTAGGCGCCAATTTTTATGAAATATGATGCAAGTAATGTATTGAATTATAGGCCTATATCTAGATTATACAGTTTCAGCAAAATATTTGAGAAAATTTTATTTTGTATCACTTTTAATCTCGTTAAACATTTAATTAACACTTCGCAACATGGTTTTTTTCTTAATAATTCATTCTACTACTACTAACTTAATCGATATGTCTAACTTTATTTTTCTAATGTTGATTAGGTCTGACAAGTATTCTGTATTTACACTGATTTTGTAAATGAGTTTGATACGATTGGTTGGTAAAACTATCAATATTCTCACTGCAAGACAATTACGGCAGTCATTAAATCTTGCCAGACAAGAAAGATGTATGGAAGTCTCGATTTGATGGGCAAATTATGGGAATTATATTATAATATATTATAGGTTAAAATTTTTGTTTGCGATATTTTATCGATGTGAAGAAACGGAAGAGTTATACAATAGGCTGAGATCGCCTTAGAAAAAGCAAAATAGAGTATAATTTCATTCTTGAAATAAGAGATATAAACTCTATCGAAAATGAACCATCGGAATTGGTCGTACAACATGACACCCCATGACCCCCCTATTTAAATTAACGTTTTAAGTATTACTTATAACAAGGATGAATCTTCTTTTTATAGTCTATTTTACGAACACCAGAACTGTAGGTTATGCAGGGCAAGTGCGTCAGTGGAACTACTATATAAATCTTCTAGTCATCAGCATAGAACAAAATACGTCAGTACTCTATCTAACACAATATTTTAAAATATTAGCTGATAGATCATTGACGAAAACTACGAACCCCTTGCTATTCACCCAAAGTGGAACCGTGAGGAACACCAGAGGTAATTATAAAAAGGCTTTAACATTATGTCCATTGAATTTAAGATTTACTGATCTGGGGCCCTATTCTAGAATTCCAAAATCATTTTCCACATGTGGACATCTATCAAAATCTATGTAACTATTGAACTTTTCGTACATGGGGAATTTTTTTCACCTGCTTATACCCATTCGGAAATATTCCCTTAGTTCCGAAAAAATTCCATAGTGAATTCAACAACACAGGAATTTAAATTTCCGAGCGTTTTTATGAATTTTGACAGAGGTCCGCATGTGGAAAATGGATGTGGAATTCGAGAATAGGGCCCCTGTTACCTAGACAAGAAGAAACCCATTTGTATAATTTATGAATCACTCCAATTTTACGACATTTATCTAAAAGAATATCGTGAGATACCGAATCAAAGACTTTTTAAAATTCTGAATAGGCACAATCTACTTGCAGAGCTTGGAGTTGCTTGTCTTCCAGATTTTTCGAGATGATTAAGACTAAGTCAAAAACTATATAAGATTTCAAAGAGATGTGTTATGTCGAACAAACAAAAATTTAAATTAGTTGGGTGTAGAAAATACATATGTACTTATTTGGGTAAAGAAATTATTTTTCGAACAATGCAGTAAAGGTTGATTCACCAGATTTGTCCATTGTGCTCGTCAAGAAAATGACAAATTGACGGAGTTAAAAGCCGAGAGATAACATATTTTTATCTCGGCTTTTAACTTAGTCAAGTTGTCATTTTCTTGACGAGCTCAATGGACAAATCTGGTGAATCAAGCTTGAGCCTTTATACAATATACTTAAAATTACAAAAAAATAATTCTCTCTTTGAGTAAATTTACTCTCCAACTGATGCGAGATTGTATTGAGCGAGGTAAAAAATATTTGTTCACAAAAATTTTCGTGTGTTAAAGTAGTTAGTAATGTATGCGCTGGAACACTGGTGAGCATGATTCAAACAAGGTTAGCTCGATCTTTCGAGTCACGTGTTCGTGACGTAATACAATTGCGCCACTTGTTTATAAATAGAGAGAGAAAAATGAAACATTTTTGTTTCGAATTATTGTTTTAATTTTTCATTCTTTTTACTTGTTGTAATTTATACGTCTCTTTTAATACTAGAATTGTGTGTCGTCACAAAATATAAAAAATGATCATTTGTTTAAATATTTAGAGCTAACCTGGTGTTTATTGAATCTTAACCGGTGAATAAAGAGAATTTATGTTTATTTATTATTTTGTTAAACTTTATCCGGCTGGATAGGTACAATTGTATATACCTTCATATGTTTATAGGACAATAAAGCGAATTTCTGAAACTGTCAATGGGTTTTCATTGTGTTATGGGTTATTTATTGTGGAAATGTTAAGGGTTATTTATTCTGTGCTTTGTCAGTAAGACTAAATGTGGGATTCTAAATTGATTTTTGGATGAGATTCTGATATTTTACCACGTAGCTTGGAACTTGGTTATTTCTTAACCGATCATGTTGATCATGATCTTATCCTTTGATGCATTCTATGCATAAAATTTTGACGTGGTTTTGACAAAATAGCTCATTACAAAAATCTTCTTCACCAGTTGATTCCGGTCTTATTGGTAACATTTTATAGCCTATGGTATATTAGGTCGATTGCTGTCCATACATTTTAACCAGTTGCAATTCTTTTAGAAACGATTTTCTTTAGAATGCTTTCCGATTTTCATATAATTGTGGGATGGTGCTTTTATACAAAACTAGTATTTAATGGACCAGCGTGATTCGTTGAGTTCACTTTTGCATATGTAGGTTCTCACTAGTTTATCAAGGGTGTCTACTCCACCACCCCCCCCCATTCACGGTCTACTCCGTTATCGTTGGGTAAAGTTGATAATAGCAAAACTCACAAATGTTAGGTTTCCGCTTCCTAGTAAACTCTTTGGGAAGATCGGGTTTATTTTGCCTAATTGTTCCAATTAGTAAAGTTTTTTTCTGCAAAAGTTGCTTACCGAGATGTATCGACAACTAGTGAAAAGTTGTTCATGGTAATTGTTTTTCCTTTATTGACGTACAGTGCGGATATCCGATGAACTAATCAACCGAATGAGACCCTCCCCCCTCCCTAGTTGCTCATCAACATGCAATTCTGCGTGCAATCGGTGAGAGTTGTTTCCATACTTTCCTGGTTTTGATGGTATGTACTGTTGGTAGGAACATCTCTCTCGAGATAGAACCAATTGTTCATCAATGATTAAATTTGATCATGGTTTATAAAGTTCTTGAATTTTTGTCAAGAATATTTTCGATACATCTCGGTACAAAAAGTACAACTAGTGAAAAAGTTGTTCATGGTAATTGTTTTTCCTTTGTTGACGTACAGTGCGGATATCCGATGAACTAATCAACCGAATGAGACCTCCCCTCCCTAGTTGCTCATCAACATACAATTCTGCGTTCAATCGGTGAGAGTTGTTTTCCATACTTCCCTGGTTTTGATGGTATGTACTGTTGGGAAGAACATCTCTCTCGAGTTAGAACCAATTGTTCATCAATGATTAAATTTGATCATGGTTTATAAGGTTCTTGAATGTTTGCCAAGAAGATTTTCGATACATCTCGGAATACTGCCAATTTAGCGGTTTTTAGCTGCTTCTGTCGGATATCATAGCCCGATAAAATGTACGGTTGTCGAGACGGTATAATTCATCCAATCGCTCTTTACAGTTCTTTTGAGCGCCAGCATAAATTAAAATGCCGATCAGAGCAAACATTTCCATCAAATTAGTATCATACCAAACACGGTGTTTTCCTGTTGTTTTACATTTTATTTTATAAAACTGCCGCGCTTTTCTATTAGTCTCAGCCAGGATAATATTGACGAATGTTTCTGGGATGATTTTTTGTAAAGCTAGTAACTGAGTGGTTAGATTTTTTGCTGTTTGTATCGTCAAGCTTTCTCTTTCTCGCAATAGTAGGAAGTCGCGGGTTCTGGTCACAACTGGAAGATTTACGCGCTCCACTTTCGGATACATTTTTTATTTTTGTCATAATACCACATACCAGTATCTACTTCTTCATCTTCAACAATGGCAGTTTCAACATGTTCTTGTTCATTACCTCGATCGTCAGCGCCAAGTTCAAACTTTTCATCATCAAAATTTATCAGCTCAGCATGTTGACACCTCAGGAATAGAAACTTTATCGAAAAGTTTACAGTGCTCTTGTCTTTTCCGCGCCATAATAACTACATTTACAACCAGGATTAAACAAACTAAACCAGAAATATCGTTCAACAATCGTTCGGAGCAGTTTGTTTCTCAGGCTCACTTACTAATTAGCAGAAAAATTGCACAAAATATCAAAGACATATGCAATACATTCATAAAGATAAAAAGTAAGTCATTCTTTGATAGTTATAGAAAATAGTACATAGAAATAACTTGGGGTCATTTGACCCAAGTACACAAAAATGCGCTTGGTTTATTTTAGATTATCGTAATTACCAAATTTACATGTAATTTGGGCCCGCTTTTCTTTATATTGCGTGTATAAGATATTAGTTGAGGCTATCTTATAGGGAATGGACCATTTAAATAATAAGAAATTATTTTTTTTGTTTTAAAATCGACTGGGGTCAATTTGACCGCAATAGACAGAGAGAAGGTAACTAATTAATTAAACATTGAAATTTTTGAATTTGGCGATTCACTTCCAAAAATATTAATTGTAGGTATGTTTGTCTTTTCCACAATATATTTTGACAGAAAATAAAAATACGCAAAAAAGTGTAATTCGGTAGACAGTTGGAGAAGGACGGATATATATATATATATATATATATATATATATATATATATATATATATATATATATATATATATATATATGGGTTCTTACGAATATGGTAGTGCTTTCTTTTATGTAACCAAATCATTTAGTTTTTATTGTTGTTAGAAAGTGGTTGTGCGTAGTTTCGTGAAAATTAAAAATTATCAAATAAAGCAAAACAATTAAAAAAAAATATAATTAATTATTATTTATGATAAACTATTAAAAAAATGTATGAAAAATGAAGTGTATAATCAGAAAATGTCCTAACAATACTCTCAACAAATTAAAATTGTGATGTAAATATTGTAATTTGTGATAAAAAAAGTGCACTTTACATAACTATCAAACATTATCAAAAAAACAAATTTTGTTGTTGTTGGGTTCTTATGATTTGTTTACAATTATTTTTACCAGGTCTACATTAAAAGTGTAACGTAACGCTGCGTTTTTAGGAAAGTTATTTTTAATAATAAAATTAATTTAATTAAAAATATTGAATTTAAAAATAATTATATGTATGTGTATTAGCATCTAAAATAAAAATGTTTTTTAAACTTTAATTGTTTTATTTTAAGTAACCCACTTTATTCTAAACTATTGAATAAAATTCTAAATACGACCCTAATATATTTTAGTGTTTCTCTTTTTCGCACGGAATTTTCGATGGTTGACGTTTGCTTATTTCAGCTCTATTTGTATAACTCTATGGTAAATTTACTCAAAGAGAGAATCTTGTTTTTGTGGTTTTAAGGACAATATATTGCATAGGGGCTCACTGTATTGTTCGAAATATAATTTCTATACCCAAATAAGTATTTTCTACACCCAAGTCCCAACCCAACTAATTTAAATTTTTGTTTATGCAATATGAGACGTCTCTATGAAATCTTATATAGTTTTTGGTTCATATTCCAAAACTTCATCTAAAATTCCTTGTAGAATCCTTTTTCCATCTTACATGAGAAATAGCCAAGTTCCATCCTAATTTCCCTTACACCCATCCCTTGATTTACGAAATCTCTCTTTATAAATTTTCGGAAAATTTACGAAAAATTGGGTTAACGAAATTTCGATTTATGTACAATTTTTTGGAAAGAAATAATTCGTTAAGCGACGTATGGGTGTAAATCGAAATTTCGTTAATCGAATTTTTCGCAAGTTTTCCGAAAATTTATAAAGAGAGATTTCGTAAATCGAGGGATGGGTGTATTCCAGAAGTTCCTATAAAAGACAATTCAAAAAGTAAAGTAAAACTTCATCGAAATAGCTTAGGTTTGAAATAGTCACGTTCCGTCGTTAATGGTCATATTCGAACTTCCCCTAAAAGTCTATTTAAAATTTAATTTCCATTGTACTACCCTATGTTGAATCAAAATCGGTTAAGAAATAGCAAGGTCCTTAATAGCCATAGAATGTCATTTTCATAGTATCTACATACATATATGTGGAAATTTATCATAATCGATTAAGAAATTGCCAAGTTCCATCATAATTGACCATCCAAGCTCCGTCGTAATTGGCCGTATTCCAGAATTTGAACTAAAAATTATTTTAGAATCTAAGAAATAACCAAGTTCCATCCTAATTGGTCATATTCCAAAACTTTATCTAAAAATCATTTTAGAATTATTTTCCATCTTACTTAAGAAAAAGCCAAGTTCCGCTCTAATTGGCGTATTTTCCAAAACTTGCTCTAAAAGTCAATTCAAAATCCATTTTCATCGTACGCGCTATGTTGAATTTCTCCAAAATCGGTTAAGAAATACTAACTTCATCTTAAAATCATTTAGATTCTCACTTCCGTCGTACCTTCTTGAATCTCGATTGTGCGGCAACGGCTTTAATTTCCTGGAAAGTCGACTATGTGAGGTGATCACACAGAATAAATTATAAATCGTCAGATTTTGATTTTGTTTCAACTTTCAACGGGCCGTGACTTATATGATCAAAACATAAAGAATGTAAACAAAATAGATAATGAGATGTTTAGCTTAGATATTCAAAAAGCCGGTTAAACGTGTTCACGTGCCCAAAATTTTAATTTTAGTTATTCTATGTGATATGTGTTATATTTTACAAATTAGCTTACTGCGATGTTAACCCATTCGAACGCCTTTTAAATTTAACTTACTTCCAAAAAAGAAATACGTAGCACAACTATGTATGATATGGCATTGCTCAAATAATTGTAATATGAACATAAATACATAAGAAAACGATCGCAAGACAAAAATTAAAAATAACGGTTGGTCGAATCGATGAAAGTTGACGTATAACATATTTTACAAGGCGGTTAGGAGGGTTAATTGTTATTTATCACATTTATTTTTATAGAAACAGACAAAACAATCCAATCAATCAAATAAAGACAACGTACACCGTGTTTAAGTCGATAATTATTGCAACAATAGTTTTTAAATTAAGTAAATTAACTTTTTTGCTGTGGATTTAAAAAATAAATTTATCTGTTTAACGGCTGCTTGATTATGGTAATGTGTCAGCAAGCACATGACTAAATAAAATAGAAAAAAATCATCACCTGATGCATTCAATTAATGGTCTACACAAAGTTAAATGTTATTACCTTAATTTATTAAATGAATGGCAAATTAAGTTTATACACAAGTTTATACTCTGTTTTATATTTTTTTGTTTGTCCGCTGGTATGCACATAATTGAATATGGAGGTCAACTTTTAGTATAAAATGAGCCAAATGCTGATAACCTTTTAATTTTAGGGCTGTATCCATAAAATAATGAAATCGTAGTGAAAATGTTTTTGTGCTCTCTTAAAATATCTAAATTTACAACATAATTCAAGCAATCCCGATTCGATCTCGATAAACCGAGTAAACATTTAAAATAGTTTACTTATTACTTCTGTGAATATTTCAATCACAGTTATTAATTTTTTATAAAAAATATTGTGGTGTGAAAAACATGTGAAACCGTGATGTGCAAATCTGCAGCTGAAATAAAAAAGGTTGGACCAAATCCACAAAAGGCAATGTCCGTAAGCGATTTGTCACCAAACGTCATGACCTTAAGAGTTATTAATAAAAGTGTGCAACATAGTCCAAAAGGAAAACAAACCACAAATGCGTCAAAAATTGTTTTACCACTTAGTGCAGTCCGTTGAACAATAAAGAAAATTAAAGTGCATCGTCCACCAAAACCAATAGTGCCAACTGGACTAAAAAGGTTTATTACTCTCTGTTTAAAATGAAGAAGATCCAGACCAGCAGCTAGTGTAAACACGAATAAATTTACTAAGGTATCACCGGCCTCCAAAAACTCCGAAAAGTGAGAACGCCACCAATCTATTTGAGCGAAGAATTAAATAGACAGCTGGCAAAAACAATCGAGTTTATTACAGAGGGTGAATTTTATATTTCCGCGGGAATCAAAAGAGCTATATGGATTCAAACGACATATACATAAGCTTTTTCCAATGCAAATCTATTCTAACATTGTTAATCAAGAGAAGCCTAAAGACCATAAAAAAGTCATCCCAAGAAAAGAACTGGGCCGATACAGTATATTAAGTACCAAGTACCATCATTAAGTACCAATTTGGCACACTAAGACATATTGCACTTTGAACGATGTTTGTATAATCTGTGGTCTTCATAACCGAAAGTTTTGCAATGTAGCAAAAAAATTAAGCGTCAGTGAGAAAATGCAGCAACTGTGATGGAAATCAAACAACAAATTACAGAAGGTGCCCATTTTATCCAGAATCGAAAAGAATAACCAATGCAAGGCAGCGAGCAGAGCAACGAATACTTCATTCTTCAGCTAAAACTTGATAACAACCAGAAGTTGTATACACCAACGCCCAAAATGGAAACCAGAACGCAACTGCAAACAGTAATGGTGCATGGACTAACTATGCAGAATATGAATAATTTTATACAGATAGTGGTAAAAAATCAACAATTAATGACCTCAAGGTACAAGCATTTCTCACCAAGCACACTATTTACAACACTAAGCACCTAGATGGAAAAGCACAAGGAGGACTAACACATTTGTATAGGTTTAAAAAGATTAAAACGATAGAAAAGAAGAAACAAGCGAAAGAAACAACAAATCCATTCAACGAGCATCTATCTGTAGAAATTGTCTGGAAACTGTGTCGTATAGGATGTGCACTCTCCTCCGAAATATACTATAAAAAAACTGCGGTTCATGGATTATTTCAACCAGCTGGGTAATTTGCGAGAAGTGATTACAATGCCAAGCACACTCAATGGGGTTCCAGATTAACATCGCCGAAAGGCAAACAAATTTATGAAGCGGTAGAGGAAAATCCCCTGGATTATTTATCTGCCGATCACCTAACTTACTGGCCCTCGGATGAAAGGAAAATTTCTGATTTAATTGACTTCTGAGTAAGTAACGGCATTCCATGAACGTATGCTAAGGCCACCGATTGCTACGATCTGTCTTCTAATGTAACAGCGAGTACTGTCGTCCTAAAGAGGGAACCGCCGAACTTCTTACAAACAAACAAACTAATTGGAATCAATAAAGGAGACTAGATATGCAAAATTATCTACTGAATAATGATCTTATCACTCCAGCAGATATTGATGCGGCACCAGAAAGCCAAAACGATGCCCTGCCAGTATCAGCTGAAAAGGCTACACCGTTTCTGAAAAAGTTATTAAACTGCTACATAATATTCAGATTCATTTGATCTATGAAGACCCTTAAATTTGCGGGAAGAAGAAAACCAGAGTATTTAGAATTGAGCTGTTATTTTTGAAAGTGGTATAAGTCCATTTTTCAAAAAAATTAAGTTAATGATAACAATAGACAAATGACAGTATAATCTTTCTAGCGGTAAGAAATTTATAGCCAAAATAAAAACAAATGCATCTCTAATAATTGTGCAAAAAATAAGAAAATTCAAAATCCCGTATATTTTTGCATTTATTGTTTCTCTATTCTTTCATTATCTCGTTTCAATGAAATATGGGCTTATACCACTTTCAAAAATAACAGCTCAATTATTTAAGTAATCTATAAGCAATCGAGAGGACAAATTATTGTTAAAATGTTACTAATGAAATTGAAACCAGTATTAGAAGAATGGTACCTTATTCCAGACTATCAATTTGGGCTCCAAAACCAACATGGTACCACAAAGCAAGTACACGGAATTGTATATGTAATCAAAAGCGCCTTCGAGGAAAAGAAATATCATTCTGCTGGCTTCTTAGATCACAACCCTTTAACAACTTTAATTTTAAGCAACAAAATTAACGAGCTTCTACAGAAGAAATTTCACTCACTTCTGAAAAATTATCTTCTTCGGCAATACATCGTTAAACAAAATAGTGCAATTACTTGCTTAAATGATATTAACGCAGGTGTTCGGCAGCAGATGATACGATCATCTTACTGTTACACAATAATCAAAGATATAAGTGATCGAAAACAAATCAAATCTTACCCACACTCTAAATAAATATTCTTCAACAAACCAAGGCCAAACTTGGTTCACACCTGGATAGAAGGCTGAAGTGGTAAAAGCATATTGAAGCAAAGCGAAACCTAATAAAAATAACAATTTGCAACGTACCCAAGCGAAAATACTTTGCATTATTACCAAGCTCACGTGATGCATTTAAAATAGTAACACTTATGAAGAGCTTCAATAATAATTTTAGCTTACTTAAGATTTTAATACTTTTTGTTAGTTTCTTCTGTAGAAAGATTCAAGAATAAGGCCAGTGGCAGCATTACAAAAATATATAAATACACAACGCCGTTTTAACTCTTGCTGCAATACAGCACCTTCGGCTGATGTAAAACGTATAATGTGCCATCTTGTTGAGGCTATTTTTCTTCCTGAACATCGATTTTGGTCGCAAAATGAGAATAGAGTATTAAGAATTTTTTATGTGTACATGGCGGTGTAATATACATTTTTTTTTATTGTTTTCTTAATCGTTTTCCAATCGACCAACCGCGAGCATACGCTAGCAAACCGCTAGTAGAATGTTTTTTGTCTTCCATAAATTTTCTACTCGTATAGACTGATTTACATTCAAAGATTTTCGCAGACGCAGAAAATTTGTCAACATGAGATACATAATCGCACCCCTGCTCTTGCTATTTTTTTACAAGCGGTTCGAAGAATTACGCACAATTTCGACGCTTGATGGTTGAATGTAGAACCGCTTAATATTTATGGTAAAATTATAAATTTTGTTCAACGCATTATTACGTTGACAAACTACAGTTAAACTCGAAAAATTCACGAAATTCGATTTATTAAATCGCAGTGTGTCAATGCTATTACATGCATATAAATTATTTTTTTTATTGATTTTATATAAAAAAAATAATAACTTTGGCGTAATTACACACAATTATGATTTTGAGGTTATATTTTACCAATCGACCATAGCTAAGCCAAAAAACTTTCTACTAGCGGTTTGCTAGCGGGTGCTCGTGGTTGGTCCATTGGAAAGCGATTAGTGTATTTTCGAATCGGATGAAATCGGTTTAAATGTTTGTTGCTTATGTTCGTCTTGTCTTTTTTCTCTTTCTTCTAACATGAGAAATTCATGTGTTTGTACCTATTGTTGTTGTAACCGACGACATTTGTTTGATTCAAATCAGAACAAAATACATATACCTAATGTAACGCGCAGCACTCACTCAACACTGAAATCTTTCGACCGAAAAATACAAAACTCAAAGGTTAGAGGTTTCAAACCCATCATATCAAAAAACAATTTTTATTAGCGCAACTCCGAAGTTGAATAATCTTACAAAACTCTTTTTCTTTATCTTTTATTTTTATCTTTATCGGCTGACCTTCACTGGTGGTTGACTGTATTTGGGATGGATGTTCCTCGAGATTTACTTGTGAATGACCACCTTCGCCTTGATATAACTTGTCTATTTGCTTCAGCTGTTTGAGTCCCCGGAAGGCCGGAAGAAAATCGAGAATGAGATGAAAAGAAAAACGATCTCAAACAACTGAACAAAAATTTATTGAAATGGCGACGTGATTTTCCCGCAGGTGAAGTACGAAGATTTAAATTGGGCGCCACTCCAGTAAACTGGAGAAACCTGCCGCGCGTTATGGTTTGCCTAGCTAGAGCTCAGTCTAGCAATCCACTCGGCGTGAGTTGTTTTGGAAAATCGGTGTCGCCAAGGAGGTATCTTGCTGGAAAATAAAAATAAAAAAAGGAAACACTCACCGGCTATTCAGCACTTTCCTATATACCAAAATTGCGTGTCTGGCACGTGGCAATCGTCCGCATACGCACTTATATGCAGAGATACATGCATAAATATTGATATAAAATCGTTCCACTATGTATGTTTAGTATATCTATTTCTATGTAAATATATATGTATATAGCGCAAGAAATGGCTAAGTTGCTTAATACCACCGTTTAGTACTTTGTCCCGTCTACTCTGATAACACTCGGGACCAAACTACCAATTTATTATTGCTTTCTTTCTATTTTTTATTTATCACCAATACAATTCTGTCTAGGGAAAATGGTTTTGCGCGAACTACTTATTTATTGAAACGAAAAGCTTCTCGGGTTTTCCTTCAAACTAAATATTTTTTTAACTGTATGTTTAACAAAACAACCACAAAAGATAAACGCTAAGCTATTTGGATTTTTTCCTTTTTTGTTTATATTATTTATTAACATTACGTCACGTTTACAAGATCAAGTTTTGTTGAACACATTTATCAAATTCGCATGTGACGAATTTATTGGCTTACACTATAATTTATTTAATAAATACAGCACACTGGTTCTTTATGTACACTTATATTCCCGACTTTTCACAAATTAATGCCACTTGGAAAATCACAACCGTTATACTCAATTTTCTATCGCCTGATCCGACCACCTGATTACAATAATTACAACGCAAATCTATTATGAGATTGATAGCTACAACACTTAACTTATTCCTTTTTTAATTTCGTCTTATTAATCACCAAAATATTAAGATCACATTCAATAGTTGTTTATTATTTTTTTTTACTCTCACGATTATCACTTTCTAATTTTCAAACTGTTCTCCCCTTCATGTTCGACGCGCGCACCTTATATTAGCTACCCTCGTCCTAGTATGGGTGCTTTTCATTCTTTTTTGTTTTACTTTTTTTTTTTAAATAAACCTGTATCTCCCACGCGATTAGTTACGTATTGGTATTTTAACGCTCAGCGCGCCATGCATAATTAATTTGTCCAGTTATAGCCGACGAGGATAGGATATGGAAAAACACGAGGTTTAGGAGAAATGAATTTTTATTTTATAGCTCTGAACGGTGGAGTGGAACAGCTTGCATGAATTTTCCTCCACAATCCGCCGGTTGCACTGCCTGCCTGAGCTTCCAAGAAAAAGTATGGAAACAACACCCAAAATTGGAATTCTCATCTTTCACCCCCGGAAAAATCAGTTTATCCCAAACCCCGTTACACTAAACAAAAAAATTTCTCATGGTCGTCAATAAACACAAATAAAACGCAAAAACAAAACGCAATATACATAAATGGTTTTTAACTCTTTAATGATCCATGGGCCGACCCACCTTTCATGACAGCACTGGAGGCTGGCATGAAGCAATGCAATGTACAGATGGTTTGAAAAAAAAAGAAAATGCGAAAGAGTTGGGAGTGCCTCGAGCTCCAGAAAAGATTGCATAGAATAAAACAAAAAAAAAAACCTTAATGCATAATTTTTTCTTTTTAATTGAAAATTTTTTTCCTTATAAAAATGTATTTGGTTGAAACGAATTTCAAAGTAAAAATGATTGGCAACAGTTAGTTTTCCCGGAAAATTGATTTTATGGCATGATCCATATTGGCATCATTATGCTTTAAATGTGAAACGAGAGTGAAAATTAAATCAACAACAGGGCCCTATTCTCGAATTCCACATCCATTTTCCACATGTGGACATCTATCAAAATTCATAAAAACGTTCGGAAATTGTAATTCGTGTATTCTTGAACTCGCTACTAATGGAATTTTTTCAGTACTAAGGAAATATTTTTGAATGGGTATAAACAGGTGAAAAAATTTCCCATATACGAAAATGTCAATAATTACATAGATTTTAGATTTACTTTTTCTGAATAAAAATTTCACAAAATTTTTATTTTGTGAATCAAAAATCATTTCGAAATTTTTTTATATCAAAATTCATAATAAAATAAAAAGATTTCTTAAAAAATAGACTGGCATAGTTATAGCAAAAAAAAACATTGCAAGACCTTATTGACAATTGCAGCTTGGTAAATTTACAAAATTGCATTGTATTAAATAAAACAAAACATGTGTTAGCTAAAACAAGACACATTTTAGATTTGCGTAAAAAAACCAATAACGTACAACACATAGAACAAATAAATAAAATTGTTGTTCTTGCTTAGGATAATTCTAAAACAGCTAAAACAACTTAAATAAAAAACTTGAAAAACAACATGATCAAAATAAACAAAATTTTGTAAATTTTAATCTCGCTGACAAACCAAATACAAACAATTATCAAAAATAAATTCAACGCACTAAAAAATTTGACACAATTTCACGGGTGTGAAGTTTTCAACAAATAACAAAATGTTTCAATGTATTAGTGAATAAATGCAACAGCAGGCAAATAAATTGTTATTTCGAAATATTTGAGAAAATTAACTAAAAATAAAATTATTAAAATATAAATTTCCCAATTTAAAAGAAATATATAATATGTTCCACAATTTTTATTTTCAATTTACTTCGATAAATTCAATGAAATAAGATTAAAATTTAAATGGTAATTTCTGTAAAGTTCATTGTATAGAGGATTGGCCAGCTCACAGAGTTTTCACCGGGATTCGGCTTATGTGATTAACATATTAAGGGGTGTTCTTTCAAATAAAATTAGCCCCATTCCGATATGATGGATTATAGATCTTGTTATTGAGGTTGATAAATGGTAATTTTTGTATTTTTTATATGGATTTAAGTGGTTTACTGTATAGAGGATTGGCCAGCTCACAGAGTTTTCACCAAGATTCGGCTTATGTGATTAACATATTAAGGGGTGTTCTTTCAAATAAAATTAGCCCCATTCCGATATGATGGATTATAGATCTTGTTATTGAGGTTGATAAATGGTAATTTTTGTATTTTTTATATGGATTTAAGTGGTTTACTGTATAGAGGATTGGCCAGCTCACAGAGTTTTCACCGGGATTCGGCTTATGTGATTAACATATTAAGGGGTGTTCTTTCAAATAAAATTAGCCCCAATCCGATATGATGGATTACAGATCTTGTTATTGAGGTTGATAAATGGTAATTTTTGTATTTTTTATATGGATTTAAGTGGTTTACTGTATAGAGGATTGGCCAGCTCACAGAGTTTTCACCGAGATTCGGCTTATGTGATTAACATATTAAGGGGTGTTCTTTCAAATAAAATTAGCCCCATTCCGATATGATGGATTATAGATCTTGTTATTGAGGTTGATAAATGGTAATTTTTGTATTTTTTATATGGATTTAAGTGGTTTACTGTATAGAGGATTGGCCAGCTCACAGAGTTTTCACCGGGATTCGGCTTATGTGATTAACATATTAAGGGGTGTTCTTTCAAATAAAATTAGCCCCAATCCGATATGATGGATTACAGATCTTGTTATTGAGGTTGATAAATGGTAATTTTTGTATTTTTTATATGGATTTAAGTGGTTTACTGTATAGAGGATTGGCCAGCTCACAGAGTTTTCACCGGGATTCGGCTTATGTGATTAACATATTAAGGGGTGTTCTTTCAAATAAAATTAGCCCCATTCCGATATGATGGATTATAGATCTTGTTATTGAGGTTGATAAATGGTAATTTTTGTATTTTTATATGGATTTAAGTGGTTTACTGTATAGAGGATTGGCCAGCTCACAGAGTTTTCACCGAGATTCGGCTTATGTGATTAACATATTAAGGGGTGTTCTTTCAAATAAAATTAGCCCCATTCCGATATGATGGATTATAGATCTTGTTATTGAGGTTGATAAATGGTAATTTTTGTATTTTTTATATGGATTTAAGTGGTTTACTGTATAGAGGATTGGCCAGCTCACAGAGTTTTCACCGAGATTCGGCTTATGTGATTAACATATTAAGAGGTGTTCTTTCAAATAAAATTAGCCCCATTCCGATATGATGGATTATAGATCTTGTTATTGAGGTTGATAAATGGTAATTTTTGTATTTTTTATATGGATTTAAGTGGTTTACTGTATAGAGGATTGGCCAGCTCACAGAGTTTTCACCGGGATTCGGCTTATGTGATTAGCAATATTAAGGGGTGTTCTTTCAAATAAAATTAGCCCCATTCCGATATGATGGATTATAGACCTTGTTATTGAGGTTGATAAATGGTAATTTTTGTATTTTTTATATGGATTTAAGTGGTTTACTGTATATAGGATTGGCCAGCTCACAGAGTTTTCACCGGGATTCGGCTTATGTGATTAACATATTAAGGGGTGTTCTTTCAAATAAAATTAGCCCCATTCCGATATGATGGATTATAGACCTTGTTATTGAGGTTGATAAATGGTAATTTTTGTATTTTTTATATGGATTTAAGTGGTTTACTGTATATAGGATTGGCCAGCTCACAGAGTTTTCACCGGGATTCGGCTTAATTTTTGATATTGTTTGCTGATAAGAATACGTCAATTCTGTTGCTTGTAATATGCAAACGAAATGACAGATCGACTTGAAAATTTAATTGGCGCCTAACTGTACTAACCTCTACACGTTCATCGTATGATAATGGTTAAGAATATTTTATTCAAAGTATTGCCCATTATTAGTTATACATTTTTTCCATCTTTCTGGCAATGCGTGGATGCCACGGCAAAATAACTGCTCTTCTTTTGAGGCATGCCAGTTATCGAGCCATTTTCGTAGGAAGTGAAGTGCTCCTCAGCAAGCCCGTGCCCCATCGATGGAAATAAGTGATAATCGGGCGGAGCCAAGTCTGGCGTGTAAGCCGCATGTGAGAGTATTTCCCAATTAAGTGCTTCCAACGTTTTTTGACCGGTTTTGCTGTGTGTGATTATCATAAAGCAAAATCACTTTGTGTTGCCCTTTATAATATTCTGGTCGTTTTCACGCATATCTTCAAATTGATCATTTGTTGTATTTACGGTTTCACCACGTTTTACCAGCTCAATATAAATCACACTCTTCTGATCCCACCAAATACAGAGCATTGTCTTCCATCCGGATCGATTTGGCCTTGCAGCCGATGTTGATGGTTATCCTGGATCAACCCAAAGCTTTTTGCGCTTTGGATTCTCAAAATAGATCCATCCATTTTTCATCGCCAGTCACAATTCGATGGAGAAATGATTTTCTTTTGTATCTGGCGAGCAACATTTCGCAAGTGGTTTTTCGATTTTCCTGTTGTGTGGAATGAATTTCCACACAATCCAGCTTTTGGATTTTTCCCATGGTTTTAAACATATGGAGACGGCTTCTCGCGACACATTCAATTGATCCACGAGTTGTTTTTGCATTTAAGCGTCATCCTCATCTAACAATGCTTGCAATTCACTGTCTTCAAACTTTTTTGGTGGTTCTTCACGTTCTTCGTTTCTCACGTCAAAATCACCACTTATGATTTTATTAAACCACTCATAGCATTGTGATTTACCAAGAGCATACTCACCATAAGCTTCAATGATAAAAAATCAATGATTTCCGCAAATCGTAATATGTAGGCACAAAACTCGACATTTTTAACACGTAAAAAACATGCCCAAAGAAAACGCAAGTTTGTCGAAAGGTACATCGACAGGTGTCGACATTTATTGGTAAATTCCAGTTTTATACATCATACTGAGAACATCCAGACAGCATTCAGCAACATTCCTTGTTCCCGTGGCGAATTAATTATATTATTTGAACGCTGCTTTGAGGAATGTGTAAAGGTTCACATTACGCAAACAAAGAATCTTTCGGAGAATAGTTAGCAACCGCAATTTTGTGACGCAACCAGATTTGTTAGCAACTGTTTCGTAGTACTTACTTAATATCACATGTAATATCTGCGTAACAAATGGAAACGTGGCCATAAAAGCGAATTACTGTGGAACCTCGCTTAACGAGCACCCCGCTTAACGAGCAAAACAAATTGTAAAAAGATGAGTCACGGATTGTGCGCTTAATATACATACATATGGTATATGTATTTCGTTATTTTTAAAGTAAGATCCTGGAACGAACTATGCTCGTTAAGCGAGGTACCACTGTATAAACGTATACCCTAGACAGACTGTGGTTTAATAAATCCGATTTGGTTAAACTAGTTTAAGTATTATATGTGAAAACAAAGGGATTAGCTAAAATCGGGGCTGACACACTGCGACTCATCTCGAAAAATTTACATAAGCCGAATCCCAGTGAAAACTCTGTGAGCTGGCCAATCCTCTATACAGTAAACCACTTAAATCCATATAAAAAATACAAAAATTACCATTTATCAACCTCAATAACAAGGTCTATAATCCATCATATCGGAATGGGGCTAATTTTATTTGAAAGAACACCCCTTAATATGTTAATCACATAAGCCGAATCCCGGTGAAAACTCTGTGAGCTGGCCAATCCTCTATACAGTAAACCACTTAAATCCATATAAAAAATACAAAAATTACCATTTATCAACCTCAATAACAAGATCTATAATCCATCATATCGGAATGGGGCTAATTTTATTTGAAAGAACACCCCTTAATATGTTAATTACATAAGCCGAATCCCGGTGAAAACTCTGTGAGCTGGCCAATCCTCTATACAGTAAACCACTTAAATCCATATAAAAAATACAAAAATTACCATTTATCAACCTCAATAACAAGATCTATAATCCATCATATCGGAATGGGGCTAATTTTATTTGAAAGAACACCCCTTAATATGTTAATCACATAAGCCGAATCCCGGTGAAAACTCTGTGAGCTGGCCAATCCTCTATACAGTAAACCACTTAAATTCATATAAAAAATACAAAAATTACCATTTATCAACCTCAATAACAAGGTCTATAATCCATCATATCGGAATGGGGCTAATTTTATTTGAAAGAACACCCCTTAATATGTTAATCACATAAGCCGAATCCCGGTGAAAACTCTGTGAGCTGGCCAATCCTTTATACAGTAAACCACTTAAATCCATATAAAAAATACAAAAATTACCATTTATCAACCTCAATAACAAGATCTATAATCCATCATATCGGAATGGGGCTAATTTTATTTGAAAGAACACCCCTTAATATGTTAATCACATAAGCCGAATCTCGGTGAAAACTCTGTGAGCTGGCCAATCCTCTATACAGTAAACCACTTAAATCCATATAAAAAATACAAAAATTACCATTTATCAACCTCAATAACAAGATCTATAATCCATCATATCGGAATGGGGCTAATTTTATTTGAAAGAACACCCCTTAATATGTTAATCACATAAGCCGAATCTCGGTGAAAACTCTGTGAGCTGGCCAATCCTCTATACAGTAAACCACTTAAATCCATATAAAAAATACAAAAATTACCATTTATCAACCTCAATAACAAGGTTTTATTAGATTTTTCAAAAGCACGTTGCTTGATAACAGGCCGATGTCTTGGCCGAGTAACTAGCGAGCCTATTAGATCAGTCAAATTCGAATCACATGTACGAAATATACTAATTAAAACCATAACAGCTGATAATGCTCTGTGGTATTTTTCAGTCTAATGTTATTATGATTAGTTTATTTTGTATACGTAACTCAACAAAGACTGATTTAACAGGCTTGCTATTTTAACAAAAAAATTCTCAGTAATAACTTTGTTTAAAATTTGGCAAGGTATTTTAATTTACAAAATTGCTTTTACCGACTGTTTTACTAATACATGTAATTTTTTTTGTTAATTTAACAAATTTCGTATACGTATACGTTTTGTTATTTTTTGTTATTTGTTGAAAACTTCACACCCGTACAATTTCATAGTAGTGAAAAAAAATTCCGAATGATTCAAGAATAAGGTATTTCCCAAGGGAATTTTGAAACAAGTTCGCTTGTGGAAAATAGATGTGGAATTCGAGAATAGGGCCCAAGATGTACGAAACAAACCAGAAAACCCAATCATGATGTCCATATGCTACAATATGCATTAAAGGGTTAATTTATACATTCCTCTTTCAATTTGTTGCTGACATTGTGGTTCTGCGAATGGAGAAAGATTCAATATTTAACAACTTACACCCATCACGAAGCGTGGAAAGAATATAAGCAGGAACATTAATGGTTCTAGGAAGTCTCCGAAAGGCATACTGCATACATCAAGAAGTCCTTTTGAACCCTTTCTAATTAATATAAAACGGGTCTCATATGATGGCACCGTACTCAAGTTGAGAACGCACAAATGAAATAGCTATATATAAATAATTCTTTAGCAAACCTTTCCACAAACCCCAGCATCGAATTAGCTTTGAAATACAACCGTCCATGTGTTTATGAAACAGTAAGTTCCGCATAAATCTAACACCCTAATATTTAATTAACATTTCTCTCTCCACAACATTGCCATCAACACGGTAAACCAGATTAGAGGCTACTTGATGGCAGCTAAACCACATTACCTTGTACTTAGAAAAATTTAAAATTAACATCATCGTCATATTGGAAATCGGTTTCAACTCTTAGATTCGAAATAGTCTTACAAATGTTGACGTGAACAGCATAAATTAGTATATTGGAATGTTTCAAACAACTCACCACATCATTGATAAACATAACAAAAAATAAGGGACTCAAGTACTACTTTGGAGAACCCCTGAAATAACGTGTATTGATCTAGACTAAAAATTACCAATTTTCACAATCTGGGGTCTAAAATGATCGAGATTAGATTTGAAGCATGACTCGATCTCAAGGATGTAATTATTATAAAAAAACCGATTCAAATAATTTTGCTTCGTCCGCCAAACGTCAAAACTATCATAATTTACGCTCTTTTACATTTTAAATTTTTTGTGAGCATTGTCCTTCTTTTTGTTGAGATTAATCAGTTATCTATTATGCCACGGTTCCTTCTTAAAGCACGGTTTATCTAATTTTGGAATAAATTTCTCTTTACCAAGATTTAAAATTTTATAAAACTCATTCAGCATATCATCAAAATTATCAATAGCGGAATATGAAGACCAGTCGTAGTCGTCAAGAAAAGTATTAAATGAAATGTAGTCTCCCTTCCAAAATTATAATTTACTAAATGAACAGTATTCTGAACTGTCTCGCAATATTGCAGAAATAAAATAATATTTAATGGTGAATGGTGGAAACACTAGACGGTCCCGCTAAGTCCTCGCAAGCGCGAACGGTAACTTCATGATCCAATGGTACAAACTCTAAATCCAAAATATTTCCGCTTTTGTTCTTAATGAAAACGCATTGCTTTCAAAGACACAGCGTTCAAATTCAATGGTGTTAAATTATTATCAACAAAATTCAATCAATATTAGCCAAATTAAAGTCGCCCAATATAATCAACCGATCCTCTGGTGGCATAATTGGAATCACTTCGCTTAGACTGAAAAGGGAACCTTTTTCTTCTAAAACTATAATTTAAATGATAGTACTATTCCAAACGAATTAACTGTTTTTCGATGAATTGTTTTTCGATGAATTGTTGTTTTATGAATTGTGGTTTCGTAGAATTGTGTTTCGTAGAATTTACGGGGTACCCATTTTTCGTTATGATGGTAAATGGTCCTAATCATGAATTTTATGCAGTAAATGCGAATTTACCAAGAAGAGTACATGATTCACGTATTCTGGGCAACACGGCAACACATCATAAGTTCATAAAAGTTATAAAAATATTTAATATTGTAATATTAATTTTTACAGATTCGAGAGCGGTTAGAGACTATTTACAGTGGCGATTATTTTAGAGATAGTGGCTATCCTCTTAAAAAGTGGTCAATTCCACCTATACTACGGAATTCTGGAGAACTGACAAACAAAAATTCAATGAAACAAGTCCAAGGTCCAACCCAACAACCAAAACAGTGCAATTTAAAATTTGAAAAAATTTTTTTTTTCAGTTCTTATTTAAACTTAAATTTGAAAAAATGTTGAAAGATTCTCTGGGTTTTCTCATGGTGTCAAAAGTTTGTACCGAAATAGGTATCAAATTCCTTGTTACTACTGAGGGTGGCAAACACAATTCTCTTTCTAACTTCTTACATTGTAAGCGCTTGTGGTACGTTTCCATGCAGAAGCTGCGCAACACGCTCCACGTTCCTCGCTTCACTTTCTTCTTCTTCTTCTTCTTCTTCTTTCAATTTTTCACGTTTCCTCTTAACTGTTCCTAAATTCCGATTATTATTTCCGGTAGATTTAGTCCCACCATCGCATATCGACTTCATCAATAATTAATTATTTTTTGGAATAAAGCCGTCGAAATGTTGTCATAAATAAATATACCATATACAAATAAGTAAGGTGAAAATCAAAAAATAACATGTTGTAATTAAACAACAAGAACTAAGGAGAAACCTTTTATTATATTTATTAAATATGTTTTAGTTAAAGTTTATCAAAAAGGAAAGTTTTACCAAAGTACGGCTTTTCCGTAAGCCAAAGAGATTGTCTATTACGTATCTCCAGTCTTTATTGGCCGGTGCTAGTTTTAATGATTGGGCCGTTAATAAAGTTTTCTTTTATCCTCCCTCCTTTTCTTGTTTCGATGTATTATAGTTTGCGAAACTTCTAAAGGGGATATTGTTTTTTATTTTTGATGTCATCCAACAGGGTCAATTTTTTTTCATTAAAATGTCTTGTTTACTCATTTTGAAAATAATGAACCAAAACAATGTATTTTATAGTAAAATTCTGATGTCAGTCACCGGGAATAAACAATTTACTACTAAAAAATTAAAACAAGCAATGCTTAAGGACAACATATAATTCTTACAATAAAATAAATGTGTTAGAACGAATATGCTATAAGTATATCATTCTAAAAAACCACGGGCGAGTTCACGCTCAACTCGCAAAAGAATTATGTGAAAATCTTTATGTATAAGTATCTATTTAATCATTTCAAGCCTCTTTTCTGGGCCTGAGAAACCAATGCAGATAGACAGCTGCTGGTTTTGGTTTAAAAAGTCAATAAGTTCTTCTATTTTGGGTTTGGAGACCCAACCTTACGACATTAATTGTTTAGTTATCTTGGTGAGCTTGTGCAAAGTACAGTTCTGTTAAGTTAATTATCTAAACCTGCCCTGTACGCTTTAAAATACACCATTACTCATACACGGCAATCTTGTTTCCATATTTAAACTTTTGTGAATGGTCACGGCAAACGCGATGAACAAAGCAAAGTGGCATCGCTGATTTGATCAGTTTAAACTAAATAATATACAGCGGTTCTATTAGATATCGGAATTATTTTTGATGTAAAATCATAGCAGCTGAAAAGACGGTAGCATGTCTACCTGCGGCTTCCTCCTTGCGCGCATCTTTAGAAAATGTGATTCGAATCTGTTTAACACTTTTATAATTTTTGTTTCCTATAAACCTCGCATAACCAAACTCAGCAACAACACGAGCAATACTAAACATAGCATACCGATTAAATAATTTCAAAATTATTATTTTATTATGCAGTATGCACAGCTCGCCAAGATATATAATATTTAATATTTGAAGTATACGTGAATATTCTCTTTGTTCAAATGCATAGTTTTCGTGCTTTACCATTTTACCCATGAGATAAACTCGACGCGACCGACGTGACTAAGTAAAATAAAAAAGTTAAAGTATATGAACTTGCACCAAAACGATTATACTCAACGCGACTCAGAATTAACAAAAAAAAAGTTGATTTAACTTTAACTTTTTGTTGTTGTACAATATAAAGTGACATCTTACAGAAATTTTATGAAATAGTAAAAAAAAAATGAAATTATTTATAAAAAATCTGCTGAGCTTGAGGCGAAATAGGAAATGAGCTTGTTTCTTCATACGAGTATGCTTAAAGAATTATTCTTCGTTATTTTGAATTTTTCCAAAGACCACCTTATAAAACCCATGAAAAGATTTATTTGTATTATCAGGCCTTTTAAAATAACGGCGGTATCTTTCGACGATTTTTTTTTTTCTTAGTTTGAGAAATCTGGTGTGCTAACAGGCACGCTAATAAGCCGGCTCTAACCACCTTTAAATTTTTTATTTTTTATATATTTTTCATTTCAAATCTTTCAACAATTTTTAATGGCAACAAAATTTGATTTCTCTGTAAAGTCAAAGCACCTAATGTCAAAAACGCGAATAGCAAACATTTGACTTTATCTTGAGTGTATTGTAAAGCGCGTTTTTGACATATTGCAGCGTCTGAGTAACGTCGAGTACATATCCAGCATTATCTAACGAAAATTGTAAATCCAATCATAAAGTGTGCAAGTTCGGCGCATTTTTTGTTCGTTTTTCTCCTATGTATATAATTTGCAATTTCGCTCGTACTGGATTTTCCGTTTATCTTTTTACTAGAAATTTTTGACTTATGAGGGAATCAGCGAGTCAGTAACAGCTTTAAGTAAGAAAGCGATATGTAGAAAGTACACGTTACTGACCAGCGAATCTTTAAGAACTTTTCGTTCAGTTCAGATGTCACTTAACAGAGCGAAAATCAACGCGGAAACTGAAGGATATGGCAGAGTAAAACAAAATTTCCAAGGCATACTTTTCTTAAAAATAATAAATTTTGATATTCACATTACAATTTTAATATTGTATTTGTCAATTGTTACAGATTCGGTAGTCAATTGATGAAATATTCTGTAAGGAAATAATTTCGTCAAATACTGTAAGGCTTCATACTGATTCGCTGGTTACTCCTTATAAAGAAGTTTTCACATCAAAAATTTTGTTTATCTTTAATAATATCATATCTATTCGCTTTGAAAAACGCTATAACTTACAAGTCAAGTTCCTATTGAATTCGTTTGCAAATTTGATAAAAGAAGCAAATAATAATTGTAATGCGTTTAATGATGACTGATTCGATAACCTATTGTCTGTTATTATCTAAAATAAAAATTGCAAGCGCTTATGTTCTTAAAACTGTACCAAAGTTTAATAAAAGATATTTATGCCTTTGTAGGTATGTAAACTATTAGAGTAGAATATATAAACTTTTTAAAATATATTGTATTTTAAAATAACAAAAGTTTATTAAAAATTTGAAAAATGAAAAGCGATAAGTTGTTGGTCTAATATGCCCTCGAAAGTTTGTAAACGACGACAGATTACTGCCTTCTGCCTCATCAGGCTATAATGTATCAAACAGTGATTCTTTAAGAATGTAATGATTTCCGTTATTGGATTTTCTTACTACAAATTATTTCTTTCTCTTGTAAGATAGCATCTGGCCAAATCCAGTTTAATTCTTGTATACATTTATTTTACCAAAGCTTTTATTTTAATGTAAAAATAAGCCTAAATATTTAAGACCTATCACCTTTTTATCTACATCAAGTTGGTGTACTTTTTTTTTAAAGAAAATGATTCAGCAAACCGCTTTCAAAGACCATGAGAATTTAAATAAATTAAACATGAACCTGAACTTAAATTTTTTTTTACGAAACAAGTAATACGTATTACCAGTAAATATAATCAATCAAATAATTATTGTTTTCGTTTTATTTTCAGTTCAACAGAAATATTTGAGAATAATATAAACATCACATCTCTAAAACCATCTATAGTATTTACCAAAAAAACAATTCAGAAGAAGCGAATCTCGCTTAAGGATACATTCCTAAAGTCAATGCATTAAAAATGAATAAAATAATCGAAAAACGTAAATCTGAATCAAAAAGTGCCCTTTGCAATGTCTCCACCGAAACCCTAAACAGCCATCTAAATTTAGAAGACCAAAATAGTAAAAATCAAACGACACCGATATCACCTGTGTTGACCGTAAATATAAATCGGCTAAATTACGATTTAGAACAGTTAAATAATGAATTAGAATATTCGAAACCAAATAAAAATGGTAAGTAACTGAAGAAAGAGTAACTATCTATTTTATGAGAAGCAATAATACCTAATAACATTTTTTTTTTGTCTTTATGTGCAGAACTTAAAGAATGTAAGAACAACTGCAGCAATTTTAATTGGAAAAATACATTGATGAAAATATTTCCGTGCTATCGCATTATGAAAAATTATTCATGGAAGCACGATTTTGTTAGTGATCTCATAAGTGGATGTACGGTAACCGTGATGCATATACAAGGTAAGCATATCAATTTTTTAAAAGATGATGTTTAAAATTTAATGCTGCATGTTATTGTTTCTACTCGCATAAAATGTAAAGTGACATTTTAATAAAAGAGAAAGTAAGTCTAAAACTCCAAAGACTATATAATGGAAATATCCGCTCCCTTCCGTGCATTCCGACTGATTTGTCTTCTTTTAATTTAAAATTGTATTTTATATAATAAAACACAATTATTTTGGTTTTGTCACTTTCCTATTGTGATATTTTTTTTTTATTTTTTATTTTTTGAAAATTGAAATTACGGTCGTTTCGAATGTTACTTCCTTTATCAAACTTCTAACATACATTAACTAAACTTACATTTATTAAAAAACTGCTTTTCTATCCTATCTTTGTCCCTACGTGACTTGTGAATCTCCTATCTCCTCTATTTTATTTTTTCCTTATCAATTAATCAATTATATAAGAATAGAGGGTGGCTATCGGTATAAAGGAGTACATTTTCAAATAAAATAAATATCACGTTAAAGAAAGTGACAAAACCAAAATATTGTGTTTTATTATATAAAATCTTTTTGTTTGTGATATTAGTCCACGAGTAAACAACAAATATGTTAAAAACGCAACTTTTTTGGCAATGATTTTATTTAATCTTCAATATAATCTCCTTTTAACTAAATAAACTTCATCAACCGATTTTCCAACTTTTCAATACAAGTCTTTTAATGCGATTTTTCAAACACTTCAAAATATGCGTTTGTTTCGGCTGTTTATTATTCGACGCAAATTTCTCTCCCAGCAGCCATCTTTTTAATTTTGGAAATAGAAAATAGTCGCTAGGTACCAAAGCTGGAGAAAATGGTGAATGGTGAAACAATTCAAACTGTAATTGACGCAATTTTACTATAACTATTGTTGAATTGTGAGCAGGTGCATTTTCTTGAAGAAAGAGAATATTTTTTCCTCGCCAAATGTGTTCGTTTTGTCTTGTCTATTCTACAACGACCAATTTTTCCAATAAAGCATTGTAACACTATCCAGTGATTGTTTTTTCTTTTTGTAGATGGTCGGCGAGCAATATTCCATCTGTGTCCCACCTACTACCTTTCCAGCTGATTGTGATCGCTTGTTCCACTGTGCGGACTGTTGTCCAAGCTCTGATGTGTAATGCTGAACTCGTTTCATCAATTGTTATTAATTGACGCAAAAAATCTTTCTTGTTATGCTTTAACATGTCCAAGCATTGCTGTTAAATGGTTACTGGTGGTTACGTACGACTACATAGTAAACACCAAAATTCTATATTTTGAAACAAAAACGCAACCACAAAACAAGATAATCTGCATTTTTAAAACATAAATGTAACAGATTTTGCCACGAGACCCCCAATTGTTGTCACAGTTTTAATTTAATTGTTTAAACACTTAAAGACATTCACCTTTTCTTGTTTATATTTTGTTGTTAATAAAAGACGATAAGGATACAAAATATTATGCATTTCTGCATTGCTGAATCAAATACCGAAATACGAAATACTATTGAAGCTCAAGTTATTAGTTGTTGTGATTGCCTGCAAATCGCAGACAGTCGCATAATTTTACAACTCTTGCGGTGATTTCATCTTTCAAACCAGTTTAACTAAATATAGTCTTGTTACAATAATTTTTCTCATGAAATATTTTTTATACAGGGTATTTAAATTCGATCGTATAAATTACAAAGTAAACAAACAACTAAGGCCGATTACACAAAATCTCGTGATCAAAACAAAATTAATCTTAGCTTGGCGGCATTTTCTTAATCTATTCTTATTAATCATAACTTGAATTATGTATATCATTAATTGAATATTTCTTTATTGTTGTTTCTGTTTTGTCTGTTTTTTTTTGTTTGTTTTTGGCAGGTTTAGCCAAATAATTTATGATCCAACACTAAACTCGTATTAATCGATTAACGGACTTAACGTACAAATTCTATCATATCGTCTCGTTTTGTAGACGTAAATTTTGATGTCTTACGAGTGGTAAAACTATTTTTAGTTTTACGATTTGAAAGATAAAAATATGGAACAAGTTTCTGTTAATTCAGCACCCAAGGTTATCGAACTAAAATCGCGATCTGTAATTAACCAAACAAAACTTCTTTAAGTATTTTTTAAACCTTGATTTGTACTTCATTACCAATTTTGTTATGATAAAATTCATGTTATATTATTCTATGTTCGGGATTCCTACAAGAACTTGTGCTGCAAAACAAAAATAACATAACAAATAGATAAAATGTTGGATCACTGAATCAGGGGCTTTCTTCTAAATTTGGAAAATGTGAACCATTTCAATGGGCCCACTAAATTTGTCGAAAATTACTCCTTGTAGAACAAAATGTTTCAGAAAAAAGTTGATTTAGCTCAATGCGGAAACCCGTCAAATTATTTTTGGTTAGCTTGAAATTAATGTATTCTTACTTTGGGAATTTTACAACCACAATGCCGTGTATTTTCATTCCGGAATCAATAGTTTCAATCCAAGTTTTCGTTGGTATAGAATTATTCTAGCAATAATTTTGAAACATTTTATTGTTTTTTTTTAATTTAATTTTTAATGTCAACTGATAAAGAAAATTATTTTCGGTTTTTATAGCGTAATATGCATTTTTATTTTTATACCAATTGCTATTCCAGTTATCAAAGTAAGACGGAGAAAATATTATTTTCATATCAAAGACAACATCCTTTTTTGAAGGTACGTACATGCTCCAATTCTGGTGAAAAAATGTACACCACGAAGTTAGCCAAATAGCATAATTTTTAGTTAAAATTGGTTACCCTGGTGAACTTTCTGTTCTAGTTGGAAATAATTCAACTCATACAGCTAACTTCGTGGTGTACATTTTTTCACCAGAAATGTGTAGCATGTACGCAGCTTGAATACAAACCCTTTTTACAGTTTAACAACATTTTATTTTTGAATACAAAGTTTTAATTGGAAATCATATAAAGAACAGTTGCAATAAACGAATTCAACGGAGTAAACTTTGCAAAATCAAAACAGCCGTTCAATGTTCGTCTAATAATTTTTATCGGCAGTAATTGTTAGCAAAATATTTAAAAAATTAAGTATTCAAAATGCTGTATTTCCTTGGTAAATCCAAAAAGATTTAAAACATATGTATATAGTGGCTTTTGATTGCAATAAAATAAAATTCATAATTTTATTTGTTCTTAATTTCACATTTGATGTTTATTTGGTTTTAATTTTATTTATAATTTATTTTGCACTATTTTTCACATGTACAATTTTATATTTCACGGGCAGCTATTTATATTGAAATTTTTAGTTGCATGCAGTGTTAGCTATTTTTTTGGGGATCGGTACGTAATGCCTCATTTCGTAATCTCAGCTACAAAATCTCCTATTTTCTAAAAAATCTTCGAATTACAAAATCTTCTAATTACAAAATCTCCTAATTACAAAATCACCCAAAACCACCTTTTGAGTAATTGTGTTGTTTGGGATGGCAGCGACATTTATGAACACGCGCATACACGAACACACACACATACACACACACATACAGATCCACACAGCACACTCATAAACACACTCACACACACATACACACACAAACACACACACACACACACACACACACACACACACACACACACACACACACACACACATCTGTGTGGGAAACTCAATGAGTACATAAAGTACGTCAGTGAGAAATCAGCCAGAGCTAGCAAGGTTCTCTCACGCATAATGCCTAATGTCGGCGGGCCAAGTCAAGGAGGACGAAGATTATTAGTCGGTGTAGTAGCATCTATAATGCTCTATGCGTCCCCTATATGGGCTCAAGCGCTGCAGGTGCCATCCTATCGTCGTGGTTCGAACTCCGTATATCGCAGCTGCGCACTTAGAGTGATTAGTGCGTTCAGAACGCTTTCGGACGAAGCAGCCTGCGTTATTGCGGGAATGTGTCCAATTGATCTGCTGGCAGCGGAACGGCAAAAGTCGTACAATAATAGCCATGAAGGAACACCGGATAGACTAATGGTGCGAGCGAACAACACAAGAATGTACAGGGGGGATATTCTTATCGATTGGCAACAGCGTGGGAACCATTCGGAGAAGGGCCGTTGGACTCGACGACTAATTCCTGAAATAGGCCCGTGGATAAATCGTACGCATGGCGAGGTTGATTTTTACCTAACACAGCTCTTAACAGGACACGGATGCTTTCGATCATACCTTAATCGTTTTGGGCATGATGATTCACCGTATTGTCCATCCTGTAGAGATTCCGCAGAAGATGCTGAACACGTGTTTTTTGTATGCGCACGGTTCCAGGGAAATAGAGAAGTGCTTGCTAGAGTCCTCGATATTACCCCAGAGAACATAGTTGAAGTGATGCTAGCGTCCCCAGAAGCATGGAGTGCTGTAGCAAATTTTGCAACAATAACGATTAAAGAGTTGCGACGGTTGGAACGCCAACGTCGCCAAGCAAGGTAACTCACACCCTTCAGTTGCGTGAAAGATGTGATCGTACAGTTAGTACAGACTCCTTCCCTTTCGAAGTAATACCTAGCGGTCGTTCCGGGGGGAAAGGATGCAGGAGGTGGTTTTAGTGAGTAAGAGTCTCACACCGTTGTGGTGGATAGCTACGTTATCCCCTACATCGTCCATGATGGATTTCCACCTTCCTTAAATAAAAAAACATACACACACAGCCAGACACACACAAACAATCAAACATACATACACAAACAAACACACACACACACACACACACACACACACACACACACACACACACACACACACACACACACACACACACACACACACACACACACACACACACACCTACATACACACATACATACATAATCGCACACATACAAACGCACAGACAATCAAAGACACACACACAAACATAATCACTTTTCTCCTAATTACAAAATCTCGCATAAAATGTTCCCCGTAAATATATGAAATCGCGCGATTTCATATATTTACGGGGGGAAAATTTTATTCGAGATTTTGTAATTAGGCGATTTTGTAATTAGGAGATTTTTTAATTAAGAAATTTTGTAATAGAGATTTTGTAAAAAAGATTTTGTAAAGGGAAATTTCGTACCCAACCCATTTTTTTTATTAACGGCTGCTCAAAGCAACAGAAGAAATTAAACAAATTTTGGTCTAATTTTTTTTCGTATATTTTCTTGTTTGTTTAATTCTTGTGGCATGTATTAAAACTAAAAATTTGTCAAAAATTGGTTTAACCACTAAATTTTTTTGGTTTAGCTTAATTATTTTTTCGTCTATTGTAACAGATTCGATAGCGTCGTACTGTTGAGCCTGTTACAGAAGTCTTTCCGGAACGGCTCTGAAACGGTCATTTGTGGCCGGCTAAAGGTCAGGGTATCGGGGTGGGGTTTTCCAGAGAATACGTGAAACTTGTTGAAAAGGAAAATAACGGGATTCAAAACAAGGACCAACCCACCTGGAGACTGTGAGTCATATACCTATTGCATCCTACACCTAAGCTCTTAGCCACTCATCCTCCTCATTCATCCTTAAGCTAAAAAAAAAAAAGAGCAAAAGGTTCAGCGAAAGAAAAAACAATGCATACGAACACACTGTAGAAAAAAAAACGAAGAAAGAGAAAGCTGCAAAAATTAGTTATATAATAAAGAAAAATATAAGGCATGCAATGAGTGACCTAGGTCGGGAGCAAGAAAAAAAATAAAACTTAATAAATTTTGCGCACGGAGTGAACAACAAAAAATAATTCAGAAATATTACAGCCGGACAGCTGTTCAAAAAAATTAACTGGCTCAGATAAAAGTTACTGAAAGTTGTACAAAATAAATTTCTTGAGCAGTATTTACTAAATTTAGAAAAACTAAGTGACACCCAAAATGAAATAACTACTGATTCTACTTTAAAGGAGAAAAAAAACTAGAACATTGAAACAATTATAGAAATGAAAATAATCAAAATAACATAACTTCAAAAGCAACAAACGGTTTAGTTGTTTTCTCCCAGCCGCTCACCATGATAACCTTCTTTAAATGACTTCCACTTTCAATATTTGCCTCAGCATACGCTTTCAAAAGGCAGCCTTACTGGATACACGGTATATGCGTGGATAATTCAGTTCACGCTTAATTTGGCTTCTGTCCAATACGGCAAATACAAATACGGTTAGAATCAACGTACTTAGCGGACAACAAAATGACAAACTTAATTTATGGCCAAAACTTTTTTTTTTGTTCAATCAATAATTACACATCAAGTAAACGTTTTACTTGAACAATGTGTGTACAATGATCAAAACTTCGTAAGCAAAATATATAACAGCTTAACTGGATCAACAAGTATTACGCTTAACCGGGACAAATGAATAAAAAGAATAAGCGTAACTGAAACAACGGGCCAAACGGTTATATTTGACCGCCGCGACAATGGCCGAAACTTCGAGAAAAAAATCCGCTTAACTGGATCAATGCGTACCACAATTAACTGTTCAAAACATAACACAATATTTGTCTATCGGGTTTTTTTCTTGTATTTAATTTTTCATTTCTAAATTCACAATTTCAATTTATATACAAATATTTATTTACTTTAGTATTATTTTTTCTTTCGTTTTGTATTTGTTTTATTGTATTTTTTTTTCTGACAATTAATTCACTAAAAAACTATCACTAACTTTTCACGATATTACTATCACAATTCATGTGTGTAACAATATATGGTATATTATTTAAGAAAAAAACGCGACTTTATCCAAATAAAATAAATAGAATCCAAAATTGATTGATTCTCTTACGTTGAGCTCAAAAGCTTGACTGTCTCGAAATCATCCGATCGCGAATTTTGTTAATCGTTTTTCTTTTTTCATTTGTTTTTTTTGTTCTAAAATTTTTATTAGACCTCTACTCTTTCCCTCTCCACTTCGTTCAATTGCACTACCAACAGCAACATTTAAAAAATAACGATGTGTTCACGCAGGTAAATGCAACCCGCTCCAACGTTCTTCATGATGCGCGGGCCAACGCAAGCAAGGGGCTTACCACACGCCGGGAAAATTCTTAACCCAGGAGATGAGGAGGATGAAAAGAAGGAACTTAAAAACTTTTGGAACGACCGTAACACCGACCATTACACTATCTAGTATGATATTGTTATAATTTTTTTATTGGCGAAAGCAATACAACTATTGTCGATATAAATATACAGGGTGATGAAGAACACTAATCTGAACAAAAAATTAAATAACAGCACATATCCTATGTGTAACTCCTGTAACCATTATAGAGATAAACAAGATTCTAGTGTAAAATTAGTCACTTCGAATTTCACTTCTAACTTAAAAACTATTACTCACAAATTACTCAAATTAACGTTTTCTTATCGCAAATTAATAAGGAAAGTAAAAAGGTTAAATTGATAACAAATCCATTCACAGTAAAAAGGTGTGAAAATATTTTTTCCATATTTTCAAATTATTTGGAAAGTTTACTGTATTTTTGAGGTATTAGTCGTACTGATCAGTTACATATTTTCCGCACAAATGTAATTATAACATCAAGTTTCAATAGTATTATACTTAAAATTTAAGAAAAACGAGAAAAACTTTATTATTCCAGTAAAATTGATTCGTACCACCAAAACCAATTAAATAATTATCTATAATTCCCATTCACACATTTAGCGAAAATTTATGTTGGAAGTTATTTTATAACATTTGGGTTTTCCATATACCAAATATGACTATTGTGGAAATTCACGATGGCGTCTTTTGAGAAATTTGCCTCATCAGTAAAAAGTATCTTACAATTTTCTTTGAATCCATTGACAAAAATTTAAACGTTTCGGGAAATCACGTGCCAATCGTTCCTGTACAAGCTGAATATGATAGGGGTGTAATTGTTCTTTCCTTAAAATTGTCCAGATTAGCTTTTGACTCACGTTAAGTTCACAGGATATTTTTCTTGTGCTCGTCTTAGGTTCTTCTGCTATTTTATTAAGAACAGCTTCCTCTAGTGCAGGCGTTCTAGTTGTTACCGGCCTTCCTGGCACACTCCCTTGTTTGAAAGAACCATTTTCTTAAGTCTCTGATGGATTCTCGTAAAGGTCCGAATATTGTATATTCGGCGATTGGGGTACCTCTCGCTATAAATGTGCCTTGCTGTACATCATTTTCATCAGCAAGTCCGTAAATAAACTGCAAATCTGCAATTTCGGAATTTATGTAATTAAACATTATTAAAAATAATTAAACAATCCGATAACGAGTTGTTGTTAAACTATGGATTAGTTTATGTTAACATTAAAACAAAATACTCAGGGCAACAATGCTCACTTTAATACAGATGATTTCATTTTTGTTCTAACTTAATTTTAGTTTATTGAAATTATAAAGTTTTCCTCATTTTTTTTACATTTCACGGATAAAACTATTTTTTGTTCAGATTAGTGTCCTCCATCACCTCCCGAATTTATTACACTTACTTAAGAGTCACCCTTTATATACTACTGTGATCAAAAAGTGGTAAGACTCTTCCATTTAAATCATGCGGGCTTATTCCGAGTAGTTTTTTACTTAAGTAGTTAACACTCTAACAGACATCTGTGTCAAATTTCGTGTCGCTTGAGATAAGATTGAGAGTTGTTTATTTTCATCTAAAAAACTGCATTTTTCAATTTTTAATCGCCCTTTTCGCCTAATTTAGCTCCATCTGACTTCTCTGGCTATTCCTGAAACTCAAAAAAACCGCTTCGGGAAACCGTTTTGGCTCGATTGAAGAAATACAAGCCGAACCGAAGAAGGTTAATAACTGTTTCGAAGACTTGAATAGACGTTGGCATAAGTGTATTTTATCCGAAGGGGATTACTTTGAAGGGGATGAAATATATTTGAAAGAATAATTAGACGTTTGTATTTTATTTAAAAAGTTTTAATACTTTTTGATAACAGTGTTATATAGAATGTGTGAAATATTTTATTTATATTCAGCAAACGAGTAATATATCGCTTTAGTGGCGTGGTATAAATATTTTTGCTTCGACCAATGTTAATATTTGTTCTTGCTTCATCACTCTCCTCCTGGATCGAAAATCTTAGTGTTTAAACGTTAAATCTCACGGTTTTGTGGACACTATGATTTTCGACTGGCTGGCTTAAGCCTGTCGATGTCAACTGTCGTGGGTTTTCTATTGATATCCACAACAAAGAATTTGCACAATTTGCGGGTCACTGGTTATGGTCCAGAATACGATGTACTGAAAGGACTTTTAACTCAGGATGTACGTATCCTGTTGAGTAGAATGTCGTGTGCCCGTGGGAATTAAAGCTCTCATTGTTGTACGAAGCGTCTCTACGAAATAACAAGTTTCTGTGTTTGGATTCGAATTTTGATAGTTGGCAGTTGCTGCAGTTGAGCTCTTCCTTGGACGAGGTTCGAATAACCAACAAAACAAACTGTTGGAAGGTCAGGAGTCCAATGCGATCTATTGCAATGAGCTGCTGGGCTTTTAGTTGCCTATGTGAAAACGTTGGCCAAGGCGATTTACTTTCGGATTTTATAAGTTGTCCTAATGAGATGTTAACCTAGAAGCTTCTTGAGCTCGTTGAATATTGTTGATTCAAATTGTGTTTCTTGGTATGTCGTTATGTAGAGTGGGACAATCAATCTACAGATATAGTCATTGTAGAAGATTTTACTTATGGTGTTGGCAGTCATTCCTTGTCGCCAATTTAGTGGGTTTGGCATATATTACTCAAATTGACCAAAAATAGCAATAAGGCAAAAATAATTCTATAGCGATAAGTTATTTAATAAAAAATTAAAATGTCACAATTACATAAATCTTGCTCTTAAAAAATGAATGTTCTATTTTTCGGAAACTCATGGCGGCTAAAAAATATAAATATTGTTTTGTTTGCATTTTATGCGGAGAAAAATAATTTAAAAAATTTGAAGCTGGTCTTGAAATGACCTTGACATAAAATTTCAGGCCACCAAAAATAATTTAATCAGGTTTAATTGCCCCCTCGATCTGAAACCAGTTTTTCCTGAAACACTTTCATATGTTTTATAAGTAAGGCGTAATTTTCTAGCTACTTAAGCGGGTCAACATTGCTTCACATTTATCAGTTAAAACAAGGCATCATGTGAGGCATCAATTAATTATTCACGTTTTCGATTTAACCAATTTAGAAATTTAATTAATAACTATATTTTTATTTATTTCAGGAATGGGCTATGCTCTTCTAGCAAATGTACCGCCAGTCGTTGGAATTTATATGGCCGTTTTTCCAGTTATTTTCTACTTTATTTTCTCAACAAGTCGGCATAATTCCATGGGTGCATTCGCCGTCGTAACAATCATGGTAGGCAAAATTGTAGTATTACATTCCAACTATAGCCTGGCCGAAAGTATAGCATCGAACACGACGAGTATAGATATGCTGAACAGCGATAAAGCCATGCGAACACCTATGCAAGTGGGCACAGCTGTTTGTTTTTTGGTCGGGGTATTCCAGGTAAGCGTGATCGACATCATAATAAAGATAATTGTTTACAGCTAAAATGCTAATACTGTTTATTTCTAGCTAGTGATGTACGTTTTCAGATTGGGAACAATATCATTCCTTTTGTCGGAAACCTTAATATCCGGATTTACGACAGGGGCAGCATTTCAAATTTTGGCATCCCAAATTAAAGATCTTTTAGGCATCCAAATACCACAGATTCAAGGATATTTTGAGGTTATTTACACGCTTATTGAAATCTTCAAACAGATTCCAAACACCAATGTAGTAGCCGCTACCATAGCCATCGGTACCATAATCACCCTAGTCATATTTAACCAATGGGTTAAACCTTGCTTAGCCAAATATACACTAATCCCGTTTCCAACCGAGCTAGCCTTGGTACTGTTGGGAACATTGTGCTCAAAATATTTCAATTGGCAAGATAATTATAATCTCACAACGATTGGAACTATTCCAAAAGGATTTCCACAATTCGAATTACCTGATTTGTCGTTCGTCCAACTAATTTGGCTCGACAGTCTCATTATTGCAATTATTTCATATACAATTTGTATTTCACTAGGGCAGATACTGGCCCAAAAGCAAAATTATGAAATTGATTGTAATCAAGAATTGCTCGCAATTGGGACTGGTAACTTATTTGGATCGTTTATGTTTTGTGTTCCATTTGCACCCGCCCTTTCAAGATCAACACTTCAAATGACTGTTGGAGGAAAAACACAAATTGCATCGGCTGTTAGCGGAATAATATTACTGGCGATATTGTTGTGGCTTGGACCAATTTTTGAAACATTACCACGAGTAAGTTTTTAAAATAGGTAAAATTATATTTTCTAATTCAAATATATGTAATTATTTTCAGTGCCTGCTAGGTGGAATTATCCTGTTTGCACTACGTGCCATGCTCTTTCAAATTTTACAATTTTATACGTGCTTTAAGCTAAGCAAACTAGATTCAGTTGTGTGGATGGGCACTTTTCTAGCTGTCGTATTTATTGCCATCGATATAGGTCTAATCGTTGGGATTGTATTAAGTTTACTGTGCATCTTCATCCGTGGAATTAGGCCGTATTCATGCGTCCTTGGAAACTTACCGCACACCGATCTTTATTTAGATATGTCACGATTCAAAGGAGTAAGTTTACAAAAAGTTGCATATTAACGCCTATATACTCACATTACATTTCATTTTACAGACGGAAGAAATCCAACATATCAAAATATTTCATTACTGTGGCTGTTTAAATTTTGCCTCGCGCAGCCTTTTCAAATCGTCATTGTGTAGCACCCTCAAAATAAAGCTAACAAAAGAATTGAAAAAATTGTGTAAAGCTGAGAAGCACAATAAAAAATACGAATTCACAACATTCAAATATCTTGTCATGGACTTAACAGCATTATCGTATGGTGATACTTCCGGAATTTCAGTGCTCAAGAATTTGATTATTGATTTTAATAAGATTAATGTTAATATTTTCTTGGCGGGCGTTTCGTGCCCCGTCTATGAGACAATGAAAAAATGTGATTTATTTCAATTGCAAAGTGATAAATTTAAATTATTTCCTACCGTGCATGATGCAGTGCTCTACGCTAAAGATAAAATCAAACCAATTGAAATTATTAGTATTAGGTTGTAAGGTGATAGTTTTTATAGATGAATCGTATAATAAATACAAGGGAATATCTATTTTAATATTTAAAGATTAAATAATAACTAAATAAATTATTTTAAAAATAAGAATTATTATTTGTTTTTCTTACTTTGTTGTGGTCAGCTGTTTCTAACCGTACGACCCTATTTGTCCTCTTTTCCAATAAAGCCATATAAAGACTTCTCACAGGAAGTTTTCAAGATTGAAATGTGTTTTGATTATTATTTATAATTTACATAAATTTTATTACTATGAATTATAAAATTTTAATATTTCTGACTTCATTTACTATTCGTTCATATTGTACTTGATTTGACGTTTTACATTTGACTTATAAGATTAAGAGGAGGTTTTCATGAAACTCGACTCGAAAATTCGATTTTTTTTTATTTCATTTTTTGATAGCCTATTAGCATATATTATAAACTTTATAATATATGCTATTAGTGTAGAATATATTCCCCAAACTGCTTAACTGAAATAAATTTCATAAAAAAGTTATGGCATAATAATTCGACCCACTTTTTTACGCATCTACTCAAAAAAATCGTTAACAAAATCTTTAATGCGTTTCCTGAAAAACGATGTTTTTTATATCTGTCTCCAAGATAACTCAAAAAATACTGAATGGACCACTATTTTTTTTTTTATTTTGAAGTTCATTTAATTATTGGAGGATGAACTTTAAATGCAGATAATATTTGCTGTTTCTCTTTTTTTATAGCACTTTAAAAAGCGAAAAAACGTGAAAAAACCGTACCGAAAAATGCATGTCCGCATGTCCGCCATTTTTTTAATTTTCGTCTTTATATTAATATTGTTGGTACAACCTCCAACAAATATTATTAACATCTACTATATAATAATTATTATTAATATCTAACGGAATGATATCAAAGGGCCGAATGTCGAAGCGCCGAATGTCGAAGGGCCGAATTTCAAAGGGCCGAATGTGTCGAAGGGCCGAATGTCGACGGGCCGAATGTGTCGAAGGGCCGAATGTTTCGAAGGGCCGAATGTCGAAGGGCCGAATGTCGAAGGACCGAATTGGTCGAAGGGCCGAATGGGTCGAAGGGCCGAATCGAAGGGCCGAATTTTTTTTTTTTTTTTGTTTTGCTGTTAGAAATATAATTTTTAAAATTTGTTATTTTAAGGAATATTTGGTAATTTTTTTTGTCAAATATAAATTAATTTCTTATGAATTTATGTATTTTATTATATTTAATCTTTGGATATTCTATCGACAAAAATATTGCATTAATTGAGGTTTTTTATATTTTGCGTTCCTTTTGGTATTATCACAGAATAATAAACAACCAGAAGGGACATTACAAGGATCAAGAAATTTTTGCTCTTACCTTATATTTTACATGTTAATTTTGAATTTTTAGCCACTGAACTACAACTTAACACTGTAAATCTTACCTTCGCCAAACCAAGGTCAAAAAAATGAGTCCAAATTTTTCCCTATAAAAACAGCGTTATGTCGCTTCTGGGTATTCTGTGGTATTATCAAGTGAAAAAATATTTGTACATAATAGGTATTTCACCAAAACCAAGTCTTATTATATCAATATAAATGGAATAGGTATACACATATGTATTACTTTTGTAGTAAAAAAATAACCTTCGCATTTTGTTATTATGTACGAGGGGTTGTACATAATAACAAAATGCGAAGGTTATTTTTTTCAAATATGCATACCAAATGTAAATAAATTTTAAATAAGAAAAAAAAGTTTTGTCATAAAATCATAGAATAACTACTAAAATTAAGTAGTTATTCTATGGTAATACTTTAATGCAAAGATGTTTATTATTTAAATAAAATGTTAAAAATATAATAATCAGTCCTTTGTCAATCAACAATTTTATTTTGCACTTGGTTTCATGATAATTTTCATTCATTTTTTTTATATCCCAATTTAGTTGAATTCCATCAAACTATTTGGAGTTTGATCAAAAACACCTAAATTAAAGTTTCAAAAAAATGAATGAAAATTATCATGATACGAAATGCAAAACAAAATTGTCGATTGAAAAAAGACCAATTAATATATTTTTAACATAACATAACTAGAAAAGCCTTTGATTTGTTAGAATCTGATGTTTAAACATTGACCAATATTTGCATTTTGTGGGGTTATGTCAGATGGTTTATGTTGATTTTTGTTTAAGAATATTTTTTTGTCTTTTGCTAGGTTATGAGCTCCCGATGAAATTTGTTATATGTACTAGGCAACTAGAATGTTATTTTTAACAAATAATTTACTACACAAAATTAAAATTGTTGATTTTTGTATTTCGTTTCTCTTGTAAATTTAAGAATAACCATTAATTTTATTTCAAAAATACATAAATGATCATTTTGTTAATAAATATCATTCATTTATATTTCGCGTCAATGTAAATTTCATTCATTTTTTGATATTTTTATTAGAGCTTTTTTTAACTAAACTCCATATAAAACAAATGTAAACAACAAAATAAATTTTTTTTGTTCCACTTGTAAAAGTAAGACGAAAGAAGTTGTGGTCTTTTTCATTTATACTGTATATGCTGCGTGTCGAGTCGAGTTTAATCAGAGTTTAATTCTCACTACTATATACGGAATCGAGTTAAACTCGACTCGACCTAATAATGTGTAGAGTCGAGTTAAACTCTACTCTAAAAAATGCACTATATACGCATAGAGTAGAGTTAAAAAAACAACAACAAAATTAAAGAAAAATTCGTGCACCAATATTAAAAAATATTCGTTTTAATTTTTTCAATTAAATTTATTATTTTATTTTAAATATCTTATTTACTAAGATTTTAATTAATTAATTTTAATAATAAATTTTTGTTTTGGTATTTATTTTTTTATTTTTTCGAAAAAATTACTCCAACATTTCGGTGGTCTATCCCGTAATTTTCATGGAGTTTGATTGAAAATTACAATTTTTTAGACATAATATCGCTGGAAAAATGACAATAACATATATGGCGATTAACAAAAAGAATAATCAATCTTATGATCATCTGAAATGATATTTTGTTCCATTTTTTTTAACTGGGTTTCAATCCTATTTGAACTCTGCATATGTTTAACTCTGCAGTATATACACCTAGAGTTGGTTAGAAAATAACTCGACTCCGTATATAGTGAGAGTTAAACTCGAATTAAACTCGACTCGACTCGCAGCATATACAGTATAATTCAAATCATTATGCGCCGTGACAATCATCCATGAAAACACCGCAGTAAGCTACCATTTATTTTTCGCACAGTATCGCCAAATGTGATATATTACCTCAAAATGACAACACTACAAAATGAATTTTTAAGGGAAAGCAATGAATCAAAGTGATAATTTCACTTTCCTTCATAACCTCAAATATAGTTATATGAACTTTTTAAATTAAGTTTTATGCATTTTTATTTAATACATTCAGCATTTTCTAGTTATGTTAAGTTAAAAATATAATAATTAGTCTTTTGTTAATCAACAATTTTGTTTTTCACTTCGTATCACAGTTCATTCATTTTTTTAAAACTTGAATTTAGTTGCTTTTGATCAAACTCCATATAGTTTGATATAAAACAATTAAATTAAAATTTTAAAAAAATGAATGAAAATTACCTTGATACGAAGTGCAAAACAAAATTTTTTATTAACAAAAGACAAAGGCCCTTTTATACTTATTTATTTAGACATACTTATTTGCCGCCATCTTAAATAAGTATGTAAAATCATCCGAATTGATTTCACATACTTATTTTTTATTAAAAAATCTGTAACTATAAAATAATTTTTAATTAAATTTTTTATAAAACTTCATTACTGCATATCACAATATGTATGCAATGAAATTAACAGAATTTTGGTTTTCGTTTAAGATTTTTTTTTTGTAAGAACATACTTATTTTAAGTTACCTCGCCAACATACTTATTTAAATAAGTAGGTCTAAATAAATAAGTATAACTTTCGGAAAGGGCCTAATTATTATATTTTTAAGTTAACACGTTAAGAAAAGCCTTTGGTTTATTAGAATTTCATGTTTAAACACTGACCATTATTTGCATTTTGAGAGGTTATGTCAGATGGTTTATGTTGATTTTCGTTCAAGAGTTGCTCATTTTTTGTCCATTTCTATTAGGAGGATGATTGTTTTTGTGAAATTTGTTATTCTAGGCTATTAGAATGGTTCTTTTAATATACAATTTACTACACACAACTAAAATAATTGTTGATTTTTATATTCCGTGTTCCTGTAAATTTAACAATAATCCATTAATTTTATTTCAATAATATATAAATGATTATTTTCTTAATAAATATCATTTATTTGTCATTCGCGTCAAAGTAAATTTCATTCATTTTTTGAAATTTTGATTAGAGGTGTTTTTAAACAAACTCCATATAAAAAAAATTTTAACAACAAAATAAACAATTTTTTCCACTTGTAGAAGTAAGATGGAAGATATTGTGGTCATACGACGTGACATTGTTCATCCAAGATGGGACCGCAGTAAGCTACGACAAATATCAGTTAATCACAGTTTTATCACCAAATGTGATATAGCACCACAAAATGACCACCCAGAATAGACAGAGTGTTTTTTTTATTCATTCCGAAGAAAGGAATAGAAGGAATGGAATATTGGTCATGTGACTTTGGAATATTACAAACGGAATATTCCAAACGGAATATTACATATGTATGTAATGAAAAACGAATGGAATATTATTGTTATACGGCAATACACAATGACGAATAATTACGACGGACTAAAAATATTCCATTCATTCTACCATTTCAGCTAGTACGAAAAGAATAGAATTAAAAAAAGTACAAAAAGGAATAGAAAGAGCGTCTGGAAATTTGGAATGAATAAAAAAAACAGCCATAATAGTTCTGTCAAAACAAAACTTGTCAAATAATTTGACAACTACACGTTTAAAGATTCTCAATTTTTATTATTTCAAATCAAAACAGAATACATAACACAACTTTCTCTTACCTTCGGCAAATCAAGATCAAAAAAATGAGTCCAAATTTTTCCATACAAAAACAGCGTTGTCTCTTCTGGGGTGAGATGTTGTAACCATCACGTTTTTCGCTTCGATGCATTTTCGATAGAATAACGGTATTTTAGAACTAAATTGTTTTAAAATTTTATATTTTTAACAAAGCAGTACAGTTATTCTATCGAAAATGCATCGAAGCGAAAAACGTGATGGTTACAACATCTCATCCCTGGTTGTATTCTGTGGTTTGGCCGAGGAAACACTACTTAGGATTACAAAGCGAACTTTCACATTTATTATCATTTTCAACATTAATTATTTAATCCTTACACTATTCAATAATAATTATCGAAATATCAAATTTAAATTCAAACGAGTCAAAATTTCAAAAAAGTAATGCGGCAAAACGAGGTGCGATTCAAGTATATTTTAACTAATTTTTTATTTCGCTATCGGGCAGCTCTTTTTTCCCCCATTGAGCAAAATAATCAATGTCAAAATTTAGACCAAATTGTTCTGTCAAAATTTCAAAACAAACATTACAAAAATCGAAGAAAATTGTAAAAATTTTATATAAAAATTTAAATAAAAACGGAATGGACGGTTTATTAATATTCGACCAAACAAACGAATTAATATATCGTAAATTTAATAATAGCATGAAAAATAAAATCCGTGAATTAGCATTGACACATAAACTAGTAAAAGATGAGGCTGCGGTAAGACGATTTTTCATTACTACATTATTATGGTTTCCTACTTATAATTCTGGTTTTATTTATGCATACAGGAGGAATCGGAATATTTACATTCTAATGTAATTATACAAATTTTTAGTCCAATAATTGCATCACAGAAAATTATGTTTTGCCAATTTGATAATTCGTACACTTCGGTTCAGTGCGAAAATGATTTTAACATAATTTTTGAGGATTTCTTTGGATTTTTATTTTTGAAAATTGGAAATAATACAGTAGAGTTCTTGCAAAAGAAATTAGGAATATGTATAACATTTGTCAAGCATATGTGCGGCCCTGACGTTAATTTGTGAGTTGTGTGCAGACACCTACTTTAGCAATTAAATTAATCGTTCGACATGTGTATTTATTTTACTAGATTAAAGACAATACCAAAGCGAGCTGATATTCTAACATCATTGATCGATACTTGGAATGAGATGTACAAATTTGATCAGTCGATACTAGTCGAGGCCGTCGAACAGCTTTTAGTTAATTCCGATGTGCGTAACGTTGCATTGAAGGCATTACAATCGGCGACTGAAAAATTGAAACAAGATCCACACTCGCAACGTAGTCATGCGTTAATTTTTGTCAAAAACAAATTTTTATCGTTGTACTCAAGGTAAGAAATTCGAATAATCTAATTTTAGTACTAATTCCATTCTAGTACTCACATACATAAATAAAAGGAATATATAAGATAATTCAAGTGGTGTATTTCTTGAATGGTAATTTTTTTGTAGCGACACACAACATATTCCAATTTTTGGAACTACGATGATCGTCGCTATTATATACGGACGAGTGACGACCAAGTTAACAACATAAAAAATACAATACATAAACAATTGTAAAATTGTGTTGATATTGAACACATACTAGTATACTTATAGAAATTATTTTTGTTTCAACTTACACACGAAAACGAGACACTAAATAAAAGCAGCTAGAAAGGAGTAAAAGAAAATTTTTTATTTTAGTTTTTAATGTACGAGTAGCAAACAAAACCGTTTTTGTTTTATAAAATGAATTGGATTCAAATGTTTTCAAATCCAAATCATGTAAATAATAAAATTGAAGATATCCCTATTTATTTACTTCGTTTCTATATTTTTACAGTCGGTTCTGGTTGTAGATACATATGTATATGTATATAACAAAAAAAACATTAAGGAAATTTTCAATGTGTTTTTGTTGTTTTGTTTTTTTTTTAATATACCTAGCCAGTTTGACGAAATATCCGTATTTTAAACAAATTACAATTATATAACCAAATAGGATACATTTAGCAGTACAGTGGCCCTATTCTGGTAATTCCCGGGGAATAGAAACTTTAAATTTTGTTGCAGTATTATTCCCTTTTCCCCAAAGTGTATTCTGGTGTTCGGGAAAAGATTTTTTATTGGGAAAAAAATATTCCCCATTACAGCAGTTTTGACGTTTGTTTTTCCACACCGATTTTATGAAAGAATTGATGGGGAATAGATTTTTAACGAAAATGTTTGTTTATATGTAGTTGTTATTAATAATTAATAATATTAATACTGTTAATAATTTTAAAGATAGTATTATAATAAATAAGAGTTATTATAATAATTTTGATACAACTAAATTTATTTCCCCTGTATATTTATTCCCCAATTGACAGAATGCACTTTAAGAAAATGGGGAATAAAAAGTTGGAAATGTGTATCTGGGAATAACTGCTGTAAAAAAAATTATTCCCCGTTCCCCGGGAATTACCAGAATAGGGCCACAGTCAGGTGCAAAAAAAAATATTTTGAATTCAATTACATAATATTGCATATACAATACATCTGTATGCATTTTAAGTTCGTAGTTCGTAGTTGCATACCAAATTTTTACTATTTATTGAATTTTGGATTATTGAGCCGTATATATAGTATGTACATATTTACAATAGAGGAATATTGTGTTTTTATTTCGCTGTCGTCAATCTGATTTTCGTTATTAGATTTTACCGAATTTATTTTTATTATTCTTAAACTTATTGTTTTTAGATAATTTTTCATTGCCGATATTTATTTTGCATTTTAATCGATTTATAGGTAATTATTTGAACTCGTATTATCGAAATATCATGGTTGTTATTATGAGTAGACCGTCGGGTGTTAAATGTGCAGTTTTGCACTGTATTTCTAAATTTAAAGATGCTGCTCGTCTTTTTAAATATTCAAAGCATTATTCGAACCACGAACTTTGGCTAAAAAATTGTGGCATATTACCATTCAGTAAAAAGAGAATATTTATTTGTTCAAACCATTTTGAGGCAAGCTGTATTCTTAAACGCAAGCTTAAACGGACAGCTGTACCAAAATTATGTTTACCCCAGCCTACAAATTCAAAACAGAAACTTTTATCGGAAACGTCGACTAACTTAAATAAAAGCCCCTTATTACAAAACGAATGCATGGTTAGCAAAGGGGTAGTTAATTTAAATACTGAGTCAACTAATCAACTTCAAAACATATCAAGAAAAATTAAAAATTTAGAGCACAGAAATCGAATTGCCAATAAAAAACTGATCGATTTGAAAAATCAATCCAAATCATGTTTAAGTGATTTAATTACCAAAGCAAATAAAAGTGATCACTCCAAAAACTTTTGTCGGTTGCTACTTTTAGAAAAAGAGAAAACGCAGGAGTGGCCCGAAACATTTAAAATACTTGCGCAAAATATTTATTACCGGTCCCCGAAATCATATAATTTTTTGAGGAACAGGTTGAATTTCGATTTACCATCGAAATCTTCGCTTATACGGTGGCAACCAATAAAACATTTTTTCCCAGGTTCAAATAATGTACAAATTTTAAACAAATTAAAAGAAATAATCGGCACTTTAGATATTTTCGATAAACAATGTGGACCAGAACGAAAGAAAGGCCACCAAAGACAATCAATCAAAAAATGTGAACCAGTAAACAAAGTTGAGTCCGGGACATTAATGAATTCGCGTACGTCCCGGCTCTTTATAAATGATAATAATAACAAACTAATTTTTCTAATTGATACGGGAGCTGACATTTCAGTTATACCTGTCAAATTTTATAACATAAATATAAATAGCTATTCTCAGGATCTAACATTACCAGCCGCCAATGGGTCAACCATTCGTACGTATGGTACGAAGTTGCTCAAGGTAAATTTAGGACTTAAAAGAGACTTCACGCATGCATTTATTATAGCATCCGTGAGTCGTCCTATTATTGGTGCTGACTTTTTGTCAAAGTTCGATCTACTAGTCGACCTCAAAGGATGACGATTAGTAGATGCAACAACAAAATTATCTGTTGATGCTGCAGTGAGGAGTTTCGAAACCCCTACACCTGTGCATTTTTCAATAGATAATGGTTACGGTACGCTTTTAAATAAATATCCTAGTCTTACAGCGTTACCTAATTTTAATTTGCCAGTCTGTCATTCGGTAGTTCATCACATAGTGACAAATGGTCACTTGCCAATGGCCAGACCACGTAGATTAGATCCTGACAGGCACAAAGCCGCATTTACAGAATTCCAACAGATGGTGGATTTGGAGATTTGTCGTCCATCGTCTTCCTCAGTATCATGCCCATTACATATGGTGAGAAAAAAAGATCTCGATTGGAGGCCATGTGGAGATTATCGGCAATTAAATTCTGTAACAATACCAGATAGATATCCGATATCTCATATACAAAATTTCTCAATGCACTTACATGGTTGTAAAATTTTCTCCAAGATTGATTTAGTTAGGGCGTATCACTTAATTCCAGTTGCGGTTGTATGAATTCACACGCATGCCTTTTGGGTTGCGCGTAATGCCGCTCAAACCTTCCAGCGTTTTATTAACGAAGTAGTCCGCGTGCTAGATTTCGTTGACGATATACTGGTTGCTTCAGAAACTGAGGAACAACATTTAAGTCATCTTGAACAATTATTTAAGAGATTGGTCAAATACGATGTGCATATTAAAACACAAAAATGTGTTTTTGGTGTTCCTACATTAAATTTTCTGAGCCATAAAATTACTCCTGATGGAGTTTTACCATCTGAGGAAAGAATTCTTGCTATTAGGGAGTTTCCTGCTCCAACGTCTATTAGACATATACAGCGCTTTATCGGCATGATAAATTATTATCACCGATTCATTCCGAAAATTGCGGAAATGTTAGCGCCGATTCATGCACATTTGGCAACACTTAATAAGTTTTTTTTTTTTTACTTTTTTAAATTTTTGTTGAATGTTAATTAACATTCGACAAAAATTTAAAAAAAGTAAAATAGCGTTCACAGCTTATGTGATTGTCGTGAAGAAGAAAAAAAAAAAAAAAAAAATTGTAATTGAATTTATCTGTATTAGTACGATTCGCTAGTACATAAAGCACAGCACATTCTGTATATATAGAATGTAAATTATGGTATAGTCAGTCCAGTCGCCGCGGCCTGATGAGAGGATTGATTTTTTCATAATCATAAGCTCATCAGTTCGAAACTGGATTGAATTCTCTTACAATCTTCGGAACATATTAAATTAAAAACTTAATAAGTTACCAAAAACACCCAAGAATTTTTCTTGGCCTGATGAGTGTAATATCGCATTCACAGGTTTAGTTGCGGAATTAAGTAAAATTACTCTTCTCTCGCACCCTATCGGGAACGCGAAAATTAGCATAACAACTGATGCATCGAACGTCGCCGTTGGCGCGGTCTTGCAACAGTTCAATAAGAAGAGATGGGAGCCTTTGGGATTTTTCTCAAAGAAATTAACGAATGCCAAGATCAAGTATTCAGCATTCGATCGGGAACTTCTGGCAATTTTTCTTGCTGTAAAACATTTTAGATACTTCATAGAAGGTCAGGATTTCACTATTTACACCGACCACAAACCCCTAACAAAAGCCATACAATCCAAAACTGAAAGGAATCCGCGCCAATCGCGACATTTGGATTACATAAGTCAGTTCACTTCGGACATTCAGCATGTGCTTGGCATCGAAAACGTTGTAGCAGATACGCTATCACGTACGTTAAATATCGATTCGGCCACAAACGAAATTTTTTTCGATTATAAAGATACAATATTGGCACAATCAAAAGACGACGAACTCAAAATTTATTATCTGGGTCTATAGATCGCCGTTCCACTTCCAGTTTTAAACTAGAATTATTTACGTTGCCTGGCCTAGTAGTCTACTGCGCGATATCGACGGGTAAAAACCGTCCGTATATGCCAGAGCCATTGCGCCGAATTATTTTCGACTCAATGCACAACTTGTCACATCTTGGAGTCCGCGCAACGCGCAAACTGATCACGGCTCGATATTTTTGGCCAAGTATAAACAAAGACGTGACACGTGACCCAATGGGCTAATTCTTGTTTATCCTGCCAAAGATCCAAAGTGCAAAGGCACACAGTCTCACCACATGGACATTTCGATATTCCACCTGGTCGATTTGAACATATCCATTTGGATATTGTTGGTCCATTACCGGTTTCCAACAATTGTTCATATATTTTAACGTGTGTTGATAGATTCACACGTTGGCCTGAAGCGTATTGCATGAGCAATATGTCAGCTAATACCATTGCCACGACTTTTGTCAATAATTACATCTAGCGTTTTGGTGTCCCGGCAGAAATAACAACTGACCAGGGTTCTCAATTTGAGTCTAAGCTATTTACTGAACTTACAATACTTCTTGGATCTCATAGGATTCGTACTACAGCGTACAATCCTAAAGCGAATGGCATGGTGGAACGTTTCCATCTACAGCTTAAAGCTGCTCTTATGGCCAGAGGCAATACTGTTAATTGGAGCTCCGAAATACCCATTATTTTATTAGGTATTCGAGCCACAATGAAGGAAGAGCTTAAGTGCTCACCAGCTGAGATGGTTTATGGTCAATCCATTAAGCTACCTGGTGAATTCTTTATCGATAATCCTCCTTCACCCTTGCCTGACAATACGATCATCGACCAACTGCGGAATGCAATGAAGAATCTTATACCGTCTCCTACGCGTAAAGCGAAACAAGAGGGCATATTTGTACCAAAAACATTGGACAACTGTGATTTTGTTTTCATAAGGACAGATAAGGTTCGAGTTAGACTTTCTCCTGCGTACGAAGGGCCGTTTAGAATTATCAGACGTCTTCGGAAACATTTCATTATTTCGATCAAGGATAAAAATCATAATATCTCGATCGATAGATTAAAGCCTGCTTTCGGAATTGTTAGTTCAGTGGAACAAAATTTTTTGTCCCAAGATTTCAAAGCAGTTAACTTTGTCATTTAATATTCTCTTTTCAATTGAATATCAACTTGGAGGGGAGTCCTGTAGCGACTTCGATTCAATCAATTTAAATTCAATTATAAATTTATAATTTCGAATTTAAATATTATATGAACCGCGCTACCGAGAATCACAACTCATATTGTGAATTTTAATTTTTTTGTTTGAATGAGAGGAATCTATGTTTCATGTTTATTATCATTTTGCACAACCGTGTGCGAACCCTTATTATAGCTTTGTTTACTAAATTAATGCGAAAAAAATTTTTATTTTTTTATAGGTACATATTTATATTATATTTAGATTTCCCCTTTTTGGTATCGTCGTGAATTTGTACAACGACGACACACACACGTATATGCTATTATATTTAAAAAATATATAGCCAGTTCAATTTAATTTTTCGACCGAATTGGTTTTTATTAAAAAATAATTAATGGCGTGAGAGCGTATTTAGAAGAAATGTATTTACTTTACTTTAAATAATTAAGTTCTAATAAAATAAACGTTTGTATTTTATAAATAAATAAATAATAATTATAATATATTAAATAAGAACGTTATAAGTCCGATCGTTTAACAGTCAGCCAGTCAAAACGAGCATGTCAGTCATCTCTTTGAATTTATTCATTACTGATAAATTCAACAGTAGGTTCACTTCCAATAGTTTACGAGTCATTCAGTCACAATCAGCAAGTCAGTCATTTTTTTGAATTTATTCATTACATATTTTCATTTGTAGATCCACTTTCGATCGTTTATCAGTCCATCAGCGCCTCTTTGGATTTACTTATTACTGATAAATTCAATTGCAGATTTGCTTTCGATCATTACCAGTCAAACAAGCAGAACCACCGAGTCATCTCTTTGAATTTATTCATTACAGATAAAGATACAATTGAATTGCAGATCCACTTTCGATCGTTTATCAGTCAGTCATCTCTTTAAATTTATTATTACTGATAAACTCAACTGTAGATCTACTTCAGATCGTTTACCAGCCAATCGTTCATAACGGGCCAGTCAATCATTTCTTTGAATTAATTCATTACTGATAAATTCAACGGTAGGTTCATTTCCAATAGTTTACGAGCCATTCAGTCACAATCAACAAGTCAGTCATCTCTTTGAATTTATTCATTACATAAATTGAATTGTAGATCTACTTTCGATCGTTTACCAGTGAATCAGCGTGTCTTTGAACTTATTTATTACTGATAAATTCAACTGTAGATCTATTTTCGATAGTTTATCAGCCAATCAGGTACAACCAGTCAGTCAGTCAAACACCTCTTTGAATTTGTTCATTACAGAAAAAATTAGATTCTCAATACTTCTTCTCACTTTATCGAACAACAAAAAAAAATCACAATAGCTTTTTCAACTAAAAGCTTCGATACAAACTATATTATGGTCTTAATATGTACCAACAAAAAAAAACTCCGACATAATATTTTTAATTTAATCTTAATTTAATTCACTGCTTCTGCCCTTCATCAACTCAAAATTTCAACTCCCCGATCTCACCTAGCTCAAACAATTTTTCTTTTTCTTCTTCCCCTTCATCTTGTTCACATCTTTTCAATAAAATCAATTCCCTATGGAAACGATCGTTCGTTTCTTAATTTATACACATACTAGTGAAACTTAATCATATGGTTGCGTTTTTTATTGTTTCGTTCATTCATAAAGTTTTGTTTACTATACTTGTATAGTATAAAAACGAAAGAATCTCCTTTGTTCATCGTTCACAATAATGTACAACAAGGATAGGAACATAATTAAAACTACAACACTTTGTGTGCGCAAGTGGACGTATTAAATAAAAAATAAAAAAAAATTTGGATGTATTGTTGGTTTTGATTCTATTCTTTTCTAAGGCATTTCAATAAAGTATTTTTTTTTTCATTTTTCTTTATCCATTTACTGGCTATGTTCTTCATTCTAGTTTCTATATGCATAAACCTACATACACACAAATTCAAATTTAGGTATATTGTACAATTTAAATGTATGGTAGTATAAGTCATGCGACGATCAACGATTTTACATTTTTTACCGCTGATTATTTTAAGCGCCAGTTATATTCTTAATGTATCTTGCTATATTCCTTTTATTTATGTCACATATTAGCAAGGAAGCGAACCAGAAACTCAAAAGGCTTTTTGCCGTAAACACGCAATTGGTGCGTTTTTTTAATCGCGCCGGATAGATCTTATGTCCAGTCAATTTTCTATACCTAAATTTCAATTTGACGTGCATTTATTGGTATATTCAATTTATTTAACTTCAAACTATAATTTTTATTTCAATTGCTCAGCGAAAAATATTTGGCGCTACCTGTTTATTTGTAGCCACTTTTATATGGCGGCTCGCGAGGTATCCAAAATTGTTAAGTTGGCAAAAAATAAATTTCTTAGAATTTTTTGTAAAACCAAATCCAGATATCTTTTAAATGTTATCCAAGAACTTTCGTAATAATAATAGCTATTTTAGTTTTCCCAGACGAGTATTTTGATGAAATACAACAGAACCGATTGTTCATGACGAATGGTAACAAAATAAAATTTCTGCGAATGACACATTCATTTCCCGTTCCGAGCCCGTATAATTCACCGGAAAAAAATCACAGGTGACTACTTCATTTCAGTCAAAAATTTAAATTGCTTTTTACAAGTTACGTCCGAAATGAAAAATGTACATTTAGCGAAGACACATTTCAAAAAGTTAGGTGCGATGTAGTTTTTATGTGCATTTTTAATACGTGATGTCAATTTATATTAAAATTAACTACATATATTTATCGATTTAATAATTCAGAGTTGTGCAATTTCAATTAATTTAATGATTATAATGAAATTTAATTTAACTGAAAAATGCGCATTTTAAATAATGTGCATTTAAAGTCGCATTTCGGACACACCCTAAAATTATCGGCGACTTTTTTCGGTAAACTTCAAGAGAATGGCGCCCGGTTTACTATCCCTTTTGAAGAAATTCAAAATAGTCTAACATAACTGTTTGCATCGGATGTTGCGTTTGCGATGTGTATTTTTGTTTGCATGCGCCGAATTGTGTTATATTTTCTAACTAACATTGTTGCAAGTGATGCAAATTGCAAAAATATCGTATTTCCGCATGTTCAAGGATCATTTATAATTTTTAATCTCAGCCATGTAAAGGCGTACTTACACGAGTAAAGATTCATCCAAAGTAAACAAAAAATAGACATCTTCTACTTCTTTCACTGTTCATCTTCGGCAAACAGTCTTGATGGATAAAGCACTTTACACAACAGACGCCTCGCCTCAAAATTTTTAATTATCACAAATGCGAAGCTGAAACCCTTTCATATCGGTGGCCTTGGCTGTGAACATTCGGTTGCTATCAAATATGTATTTTATTTAAGTCTATTTTACACGTGAATTATAGCAAGAATTGAGATATTCTGAATTTGTAACGTACATATGAGCTAAATTTTTCGAATTTATTAAAAAATGCTTGGGAACAAAAAAATGTGAGATTTAAATGCAAATGACCGAAAAGGTGGAACGTATTTTGTTTTGCTCCGATGCTTGAACCATTTAGCAAACATTTATTATCAATGGGCGCACTCAGGTAAGCCGACTGTAGGCAACATTTGGGTAAAATCAACACGTTGATACCTGAACGCAATGATACATTCAAAATTTCATGGCAATGTGATAATTTAAATGTCGTTTTTTCCATCGGTACATTTTTGATGCCAACATGTTGAGAGACCTGAATGCTCCCAATTTCTCATTTCATTTTAAATATCTGAACGTTGCTCGTTAATTTTCTATTACATATTAGGAGATAAGGTTAAGTTTTCAATTCGCGAGGTTATTTTAATCTTACCTTAGAAAATGAAGAACAGACCTAATGGATTTTTTTTTTTTTTCATTTTCAGTCGGCAAGCCCAAGACTTATCACCATCTGATATTCTATTCCTCAACATATTCTGCAATGCTATTGAGCCTGAAAAGAACAGCGAGTCTTCGAACAAAACATTTGAAAAAATTCAAACTAATTTATTATTCTTGAATGGTAATTCGGTAGGCCAATATTCCGGTTGCATTCCACACATCATTCACATCGTCAATTACGACAATGACATTAAACTCGTCTGCCTAATCGAATATGGTAGTTTGTCTGTATCGAGTGGACTTTACGACATATTTTTTAGCCTCAATAAATTGCAAAATTTACAAATGCAATACGATACCGATAATATAAAACCCGTATTCGATAGTATCGAATTGTACATGAAGCACACAATTGAGGCACTTAAAAAGGCGAAATACAATAAAAATGATATTGATAATTCGATTAAAAAATTCATTAACAAATGGGATATATTGAAAAGAAAATATTTGGATTTATTCAAAGTATACGATAAGGAGTTAATTGTTAAAATTGACTCGAATATACCGGCATTCGTCGAGAGTTTAAAAGAAATATTTAAACTTACTTGTTTCGATTGTAATACAATCGAAAATGGTTTACAGAGGATTTCCGAAATCGCCATGATGGTCGACGAAAAGCTAAACGAGTTTAAAGAATTTTTACAGGTAAAAGCTCAACGAAATTTTACAATGTCCACATATCTTGAAGAGTTTCCCGGTTTGGTACATTTCATACATATCGATCGCAGTAACGGACGTGTCGTTGCACCGCATCTTGATTTTTTGTCAAACGAAAAATCTATGATATCAAGAGATAAGGTAAGTAACATATTAGTCTCTATATAAATTTGCTTGTTTTTTCTGTTAATTATTTTATTTAAACAAAAAATTTAAATCACGGTTGTAAATTTTCTTCAAGCTTGTTTAATGAGAGAACACCAATCCCTCGATTTACGAAATCTCTTTTTATGGAAATTCGCTGTAGCTTATGTCAAAAATGAACCAAATCTCTGTTTACGAAACGAGATCTCGATTTACGAATTTTCAATTTTTGTATTTTGGGAATTATTTTTGCTAATGAATTACTAATGTTTCTTAATTTTTAATTCGTTGATTTCATTCTTGAATTTACAGGGTTTTTCGTTAAATACCCAAAATTAAAATTCCAAAACTAAATTTCGATGTACCTGCAATTTTTCGTGAACCAATTAATTCGTTAAGCGAGGGGAATCGGTGTAATTATCAAATTATTTAGAACTTTAATTAGCTTTGAAAGAAATTACTACATCTTTGTTTTACTTTATAGTATAATACACTTTATTGGGTTTTCTTCTTCTTATTTCGCTGGCGCTACATTTCATGGCGGATTTGGCCTCCTCAACGATGCTCCCGCAAATACACTCCCGAGCAACTAAATCGACTCAAACCTCCGTGCGTACAAAAAGACATATTTTTTTTAAATGGCTTAACCGATTTCGGTAAAACAACCTTTTTTGACAGCTTAGTATTTTATCTTTACAAGGACACCTCTATAGAGTACTTTTCAAATTAAAGCAATCGTAGCAAAATGCGATGTTTCGGTGAAAACAATTGGCGTGCTGCAATCTCCTGTATAATACCACTTTGACCGATATTTGCCATCAGTCTCTTATCAGACGTTGACCTGAACAAATCTCTATCAGTTTCATTAGTTGTTTCCTCAAAATCACGGATACTACTCCAGAAAAAGCCGCACAAGTTGTTGCTTTATTGTAAGAAGGACGCAATCAACGAGAAGTCGCTCGTCAGCTAAACAGGAGCCAATCTGCTGTCTCAAGAGTATCCAGAAGGTTTCTTGAAACTGGTACCTTCAATCGGAGACCACATATCAGCCGACGATCGGTTTATCGTCCTAACTTCACTGCGAAGTCGCCAACTCAGGGGCGTCGATGTGCAGCAGGAACTAAGACAAGTTCGAGATGTAGCTGTTAGTCCATGGGCAGTAAGAAGACGCTTGAAGGAAGCCGACCTCACTCCAAGACGGCCCGCTAGAAGCCGAAATTTGACAGCACGCAACCGCGAAGAGCGACTCGAATTTGCTCGGGAACACATCAATTGGAGCATCGAGCAATGGAGATTCAATCTTTGTCAAACCCGGCAATATTAAGTATTAACCAATAAAATTGTTTTTGTTTTGCTTGAATTTTTTGTTGTAATTTAAATTTAAATATCCCCAATATTTTTTTCATAATCATCAATTTTGGTTGCGTTTTCATTCAAAATTCATTATAAAAAAAGTACTGAACCATTTTTCATGAAAATGGTGTCATTTTAAAGTAAAAATATCAAGCTTTCAAAAAACAATCTCTTGTGAAAATCGGTTAAGCCCTTTTTAAAAATATTCGCCTTTCTGTGAGCGCTGAAGGTTTGGGTCGATTTTGTTGCTCGTGAGTGCAGTTCGATGGTTTTATGAATCCGAAGATGTCAACTTGATGAAGATCATTTCTGATTTCGTAATGATTCGCATTCTGTACGTGGCTCCCACTTTGATGGAACCATTATATATCAATCTTCCTCTCAGTTACAGCATAAAAAATAAAAGTAATAAAAGAACTTTTGTAGAAAAAATTACAAAATGATGCGCTGCTTTACGACATATTATCGAATTTCAGTAAACCTCGCAGCTGGTTTGTGTAACAATAGGATAGAATAAGTTAATTAATAGTGTAATGTTTATTACTTGACAACTAAGTTATGGTATTTCGAGTTAATTGTACTAATCGGACATTTTCTATACGAAAACTGTTCTACATTGTACTAGACTGATTTTGTAAATTATCGTGATTTTGTAAATTATCATTAATACTTCTGTTCTGTTAATTTTTGTGCTAAATAAATAAGTTAGTTGGTGATAAACAAAAGAGGTTTATTTTATTCACAATCGGATGATTGAAACCTTGAGTGACAAGGCGAAAATGTAACAGTTTTATGATAGTGGTGGGATTGTGAATAATAAAACAAAGAAAATGATTCTCTCCAAATTGAAGGTTCCCGAATTAAAGATCGAACTTGAGAAACAGAGTTTATCCAGTGATAGCAATAAAGGTACTTTACAATAACTGCGACTACGTGAGGCCATGAAGAAAGAATGGTTAAAATATAAAATGCTGAAACCTCTGAAGGTGGTCAGAACTTCGGTCTTGAATCCCGAAATGAACCTCTTAAGTCAATCTTCAGCACAACCTCCAACCCAACTTCCAACTTAACCTCCACCTCAATCGCAACACAACTCTAAATTCAATCATCAAATTAATCTTCAACCCAATCAAATTAATCTCCAACCAAATCAACCCTTAACCTAACTCCAAATCAACCCTTAACCTAACTCCAAATCAACCCTTAAATAATTCCCCAACTGAACAACTGACTTAACCCCAATGCAAGCTAACTAAATCCTAACTCAACTTAGCTCGATCCAAATCTCAACCCTCTGCTTAACTCCATAATTATTGGCCAACTCAATCCTAGAATTAACATGAATTCAACTCAATTTAACTTTCCACTAAACCCTCAACTCGACCCCAAATTAATCCCTAACCGAACTTCTCACTCAAATCCAACTCAATTTCAACTTAAACCCTATTCACCATCATACCATACTAGCAACGTACAATCATACCGGCATATGTACCGCCGTACCAAAATTACCTTAGACATTATGACACTATAGCATTAAATCATCATACAATCATACCATCGTACCATAGTAATCCGCCATACTTTCATACCATCATATCATTGTACCATCATATAATCATACCAACATACTATCAGGCCTTGATATCACCATACCATCCAACCGTCATACCATTATACCGTCATACCATCGAACAATCATACTATCAAAGATCATACCATTATACCATCGTACCATCATACCGTCATGTAATCATACCATTACCATCATATCATCACCATCATATCATCACCATCATATCATCACCATCATATCATCACCATCATATCATCACCATCATATCATCATACAATCATACCACTATCACCATCATCATCACCATTACTCCATTATTATATACAAAACATTATAACATCATACCATCATACCGTTATCAAAAATCAACTCAATTTTTAAAATTTTAGAAATTCCTCCGTAGTAACTTTGGGCCTGATTATCATCTGTCAAGAAGGAGATGGAGGTTTGAGAACAGTGCACCTTTCTTATGTCTTAAACAATATTTGTGTAATGTTTGGTTCAAATCGGTCAAGGCGTGTGAATTTGTTTAAATATCATACACATATACTGTATATATGTTCTTATAAACACTAACTTTTATAGATATACATAGATTGCTCAACTGCTCACTAAACCCTAATCCAACCCCAACTCAATCCTAATTTAACCCGCAAACGGAACACAACTCAACCGCAAACTATACACCAAATTCAATCCTCAAATCAGCATATATAAAAAATTGGTCAACTGCTCACTATATCCTAATCAAACCCCAACTCAACTTCAACTCAACGCGCAAATTGACCTACTTATTTAAATAAGTATGTTGGTGAGGTAACTTAAAATAAGTATGTTCTTACAAAAAAAAAAAATCTTAAACGAAAACCAAAATTCTGTTAATTTCATTGCATACATATTGTGATATTATGTAGTAATTAAGTTTTATAAAAAATTTAATTAAAAATTATTTTATAGTTACAAAATAGTCAAAATAAAAAATAAGTATGTGAAATCAATTCGGATGATTTTACATACTTATTTAAGATGGCGGCAAATAAGTATGTCTAAATAAATAAGTATAACTTTCGGAAAGGGCCTAACTTAATCTTCAAATCAACCCCAAACTAAATGCCCAATTCAATAATCAAACCAGCATATACAAAAAATTCGTAACTATGTATTTATATAAAAAGGTGTTTTGGGTCAATTCGTATTGCAAACAATAAAACAACAAATGGAGGAAATTGAACAACCAATCCAAGAAATTGCAGATGGCCAAAAGAGAATGAACGAAAAGATTCTTGAATTATCTACTTCGCTACGTAACGAAGTAAAGAAATTGCAGTCGGAATTACAAACTGAAATTCAACATGTTAAAACGGAATTTAAAATGGAAATTCAACTGTGGGAACATAAATTATAAGCGGAATTTCAAGTAGAGTTTCAACGTCTCGAAAAAGAGCTAAGTGACATCAAGGCAAGTGCAACAATGATGCAAGTGGTTCAGACTGTTCACTCGATCAAGTTAAAGCCACCAACATTCGATGGAATAACATGTTTCGGCATTTTCAAATTTCAATTTGAAACAGCGGCCAATCAAAATCATTGGAATGGTGAACATCGTGTCACATCGCTAATAGTGGCTATTAAAGGTGAATCCGCGGTGGCTTTAAAAACTATTCCAATGCAACAGCGCTGTTGGAAATTATGAATACGCTGAATCGGAAGCACAGAAGTGACCGTAAGTGGGTGATCTATCGGATGGAATTGAAAAGTCCCTCTCAAAAAAAAGGAGGGTCGCTACAGGAATTGTGTCAGCAATCGAGTGACCAGTGCACTAGCGCATAACAGTCCGTCGGCCGATTACGCGGAGGGGCTTAAAATTGATACATTCATTGACGGCGTCCGAGATCCAGAGACACGCGGAACGGATGATGTCACCTAAAGCAACTTTCGCAGAAACTGTTGTGTGAAACTGTGGCACAAGCCAAATTTTTAAATCGAATATCTCCGGAATTAGGAAAGGGAGGGCCTTGGCTCTCTTCCGTAAAAATAGTAGGTAATATGTAGCAGTTTGTTTCTGAGTAGCAGGAAGTGAAAGTCTTGAGTGTGCCTTAAAAGACCCATAGTACAGTCGGCGACGGTATTTCGTGCAAGTAAGTGAAATTAAATTTATGCTCTTTTTCTACTTTTATAATAAATTTAACCGTTTTGAAATGATTTTTACCGCATGTATATGTATGTATTGGTATCTGTTCAAAGGCATACAGGATTACATGTACAATAATTTGCCTTATCTTGACGGTAAAATTTATTATAGTTCTAAAAATTAATTTTATGATCCTAATTTGGAGTTTTCGTCTTGATGGTGAAAGTAAACTATTGCTCTCTCTCCTTTCGTTAAACACGCGAACTAATTAGTTTATTATTGATATTAGACGTCAAATATACAATTAGGCGTCAAAAATGTCATTGTTCACTGAATGTTTGAGCTTGCAAAATAAAATAAATATGGCCGTTACCTCTTTAATATCATCTACGAATACGTAGTAATGTGAATAAAATTTTGGTGATGCCAGAGCTATTGCTACCAAAGCCAGAAGGATATTGGGAAATGGTAGGACGAAATTTGCCGGACAGCCAATTTAAAAAAAAAAGTGTTGTTGAGTTTTAGATATTTATGTATCGGTCGGGATGTGCGTCGGTCCAACATCAATTGTGATTTATTAGATATTATTTTTAAAACGCGTACAAACACACTAGAAAACAGAAAACATTCTTAACATTATTTTTGCCTGCAGTTTACGAACAAAAATTTTCTTGAATAATTCTCAATATTTTTTTGTTGTATTTCCTTATAATTAGTAAATTACTGTAATTTTGTACACGTTTTTTAATAAATAAACTGAAAATAAAGCCAAAAGTAGTAGTTTAGAAGCAGTACGAGCAAGAGGGTTAAATAATGATAGTGCTGAGTGGAGTAACTGTTTGTCAGAAGCTTCCATATGGTACCTAATTCATTGAGGTCATGATTTGGAACCACAATTCGTCACTGTAATCCTGTAAATCCATTGAATCTATTTAGTGATTTCAAAGCGATTTGATGAAATCCAATTTGCTATTTGGTGGTAAAATAATTGTGTTAGATGGCGATTTTCGACAGATATTGCCGGTAGTCAGGTGAGGAATTCGGAGATCGATTGTTACAATTAAACAGAACATGAGAGCCATTACTGATGATGAACTCAGTATTTGCTAGAAATCCCCCATCATTACATGTCAGAGGACTTTAGTAATAACTGATGTTGACTATGAGAACAGAAATTCTTTCAGACATTTTTACGAGTTGTTCTTTGTAAGAGTTCGTGCCTCTGTAATGATTAGTCGTGCCTTGTGGTTTAAAAAGTACGTTACATAGTCTACGCGCTTGAGTTAGCAGAGATGTCTGGTAAAGATGTGATCTATATGTAGATTGCGCAGGATTTCATGTATTCTCTGAACCATTCGTTATTCTTCCTGGGTCGTGTATCTTCTATTATTTAACTTTATTAAACTTTATTTTACTTTAATTTTTATTATATTTAACTGGTCCTCGACCAGTTAAAATTTTTGTAATATTTGTTATTTTTTAACTTTTTTTTGTGGTTTTTATTCGTTTGAAACACAGCCTAATATGAGGATTTCGTATTTTTGTACTTATCGTTGTTGTAACCGACGGCTTTCATTTGGTTTGGTTAATAAAAAACCAAAACATAATATAACTAAACAAAAAAAATTCTCGCGATCGTTAATAAAAACAGATAAAACGCAAAAACAAAAAGCAAAATAAATAAATGGTTCTTATTTTAAACATGCTTCGTCGGCCATATTCATAATGTTTTTAATTTTTTTATTTTATTTTGGAAGTATGTAGTTGTTTCATTCTGAGTTACGTATGCAAGTAAAGGATCTTCCAATTTGACGTTAATTTTTAAATTTGCCGCCATTTATATGTTTTGTACTAGAGTGAAATATAATATTTGACAGATGACAAATAACCACATTTAAATGTGGTGAAAGTTATGCAGTAGTTTAAAAAAAATTTCGCACAGAATATGAAAGAGAAAATTGTCCATAAATTGTGGACATTCGAAAAATGGTTGCAAAATTTAAGGAACTGGTTCGGTAAAGGATGAAAATTCAGAAGAAAACATTGCTGCTGTAAGTGCTAGGGTTAATGAGAGTTCAAAAACATAATTTCGTCATCGTTCAGATTTTTCACAATGACCTTGCGATCTAACACCCTTAGTTATTTCCTATGGAGCTATTTGAAGGCAAAAGTCTATACCCACGATCCACAAACATTTAATGACCTAAAGGAGAATATTAATTGTATTCAAGAAATTAACCCGCAGTTATGCCAGAATGTCCTCGAAAATTTTGATAAAATAATGGTTGCTTACCTTAAAACAGCAGGAGGTCATTTACAAAACTTTATTTTCCATTACTAAATCGGAACCATTGTACAATCATTTGAAATAAAAGTTTAGAGACTTCAAATAATTTATGTTTTATTAAAAATTTACAAATTAACCTCAAATTGGAACGCCATTTATATAAGAACGTAAACAAATTCAGGCACCATGTTAATACATTATTTCCATAGTTCTCCTTCGAGCTTATTTTCTTATTTATATCATGTTTATCCCTCTGCATAAAAACATCATTTCGTCATCGTTCAGATTTTGCACAAAGATCTTCATTTGAAGGTACACAAGATTCAGATAACTCAAAAAATAAAGCCATCAGACTTTGGATTAAGCCGTCAATTCACTAATTGGGCCATACAAAAGAAACTTGAAAATTCGAATTTTTTCAACAAGGGCATCTTTAGCGACGAAGAAAATTTTGAACTGGGTAGATTTGTAAACAAACAAAATTGTCGAATCTGGTGTGAAGAAAATCCACGAGAAATAATAGAAAAATTGATGCATCCACAGAAAGTGATTGTCTGGTGTGATTTTTGGGGTGGTGATTGGTGAAACTGGGATTCTGTTACTGTAAATGGATTTCGATATCGGAATATGACTAATATATGAATTTTTTATTTGACGAATTGGAAAGATATGGATGTTAAGAATTTGTGGTTTCAGCAGGATGATGCCACAAGTCATACAGCAACAGAAACAATTGACCTTTTGCGTGAACGCTTCTTAATCGAATAATTTCTCGAAGAGGGAACATTAATTGGTCGCCTAGATCTTGCGATCTACCCCGTTTAATTCTATTAAATTCCTATGGGGCTATTTGAAGGACAAAGTCTTCCCAACGATCCATAAACAATTGATGACCTAAAGAAGAATATTATTAATTGTATTCAAGAAATTGAGCCGCAGTTATGCCAGAATGCCGTCGAAAATTTTGGTAAAAGAATGGTATCCTGCCGTACAGCAGCAGGAGGTTACTTATAAGACATTATTTTCCATTACTAAACCGGAACCTTTGTACTATCATTTGAAATAAAAATTTAAATTTTTGATTTAACCTCAAATTGGAACACCCTTTATATAATAACATAATGCAGTCACCATTTTAATGCATTCTCTCGATTGTTCTCTTCTGAACTTATTTTTCTTATTTATATTAAAATTATTATCTTATTCATATTAGAATTATTTTAAACTGGGGTAAAAATGCGTACATCTACGAGACGAAATAAAATTATCAAATGTGTCATTGAGAAGTATCTACATAAGCTTTTCTCCCGAGAGTTTATTTTTATATTTTACACTGCCTAATGCAAAAACTTACCTTCTGCCTTGTTTATTCATCTTCCCCTAAAAATCTGGTTGTAGCAATATTGAGAATATTTTTCGTGGTTGTTGACAGTTCCACATTTTTGCAGCAAAAACTAAAAAGCAAAAATCTGTACTAAAATTTATAGTTAATTTTGATTTCAGATTTGGTCAATGGTCGATTTATCACGCACTTATCTACAAAAAGGACATATGGCTATGATGTGGAAAGATTACACCTTCAACTATTCTTATTTCTTGTGGTTCGAAGACTTTAGTGGTACATCACTTAAACCAAAAGAACTGCCAGATGCTACAACCACGAACATCAAACCACTTCTCCAACCTGGTATTTTAGCCGGAGAATTCTATCAGTAAGCAATAAATTTAATTTATTATAAATATTACTCGTAGAGCATATGACATGGCGCTGATTAGATGCTTTAAGTCGTTAATAATCCTTACCAACGATTCCAAGAATTTACCCTTAACGTTTGTTTAATTTAATTTTATTTGTCTTGTCTCCTCGTTTACAGGCGTTTAATGGACATTTGCTTTCCAAAAACCAACAATAAAATCAAATGTTTGGAATTATTTTGTATACATATCGGACTGGTGAGCGCCAGTTGTGTCCTAGAACATTGTCGCCGTTTGGCCGCTACAATCAATGAAGTGACCGGTGTTCCAGGCAACCCAATTGATTTACTCTAGAAATATAGCAAATTACCCCAAAAAATATTAAAATCTTCCAATAATTTTACTAAATTCCAATAAAATTATTAATTTACATAACTGTTTATAATTTTTAATCAATAAAATCCTATATTTATTTTAAGCAAAACCAAAACTGATTAATATAAAATATAATTAATGATTTATTGTTAGTCTTGTATATGGTGAAAAACATGTCAAATTACATTTTTTTTCGAAGCCATGTTTTAATTTTTAGATTTTTATTTTTTGAATGTGTAGCACTAATTAAACAAAGCATTTATGGAAAATTATTTTTTGTTGTTTTTTAAGATACAGGGTCCCAAAAATTTAAAAAGTTCATGCAGTTGGTGTTGTGTTTATTGCTTTAGTAAAAAACTAATTATTCGAAAATTATAAAATTGGGCTCATTTTAAAAATATATGAATAGGGGTTATAAAATAATTATAAAAATTGTACCATCTTTTATTCCTTCTTTTTTCAAAGTGGCCGCCGAAACATTCTTTTTGAATTTTCTCCCATGTTAATCTTTTTTTTTAATCTTTTTTCCCGTTTAATTCTATTAAATATACTAAAAAGACAGCGCAACATCTAGTTTCGTTTTCTTGCAAAATACGTTTAAGTATTTTGATGTACTCTTTTTTTGGCCATAAAAATCAAATTTTAATGATATGTTTTTCATTTGTCTGAAAACCTATTTTTTTTTATGACCAACCTCACAAATTAAGCGTTTAAACAACCAAAAAAATGGTTGGGTACAATAATTAGTAAAATAAAAATAAAATATCATACATTTTGTTAGGTCCAACCCCTCTGATATCCTATAACTCCACAAATATTTTTGAAACTCCTATAAAAACAGTTATAATAAATAACAAGTATAAAAAAGGTATAATGTAACTAACACCGCAATTCCCATAGTCATATCATTTCAAGTGATGTGACTGTAGTCGTGTTACGCCACTTGAAAATTGATATTGTTGAAGGCGAACCAAGTGACACGACTGCAACTTGAAATATATTATTCGTTTCGTTTTATAACAAAAATGTTATTATTTTAAACAACAAGATATTTAAAACAATGTACTAAAGGGTAATGTTTTAAAATACAGTGAAATTCACTTGAATGTCGTAATTATTTGAGTAACATAACAAATCAGTTCAAATTTGCGACGTTATAAGCGAAATGTCGTTACCATGCCGTACTACTGCATTTTGTAGTATTCGTCTGTCACTTGCAAAAATCAAGTGAGATCTGTTGTATAAAGTGACTCGTCGCAATAAACGACTAAGAGAATGGCAAAATTGATGTGATGTAACTAAAGTCATGAAAAATGACGTGACACGACTATGATAATTTGATGTGTAAAAACAGGTTTAATCTTTTAGGTATAAATTAGTGTAACAATTAATTTTTCAAGTTGTGTGTGAAACGATATTGATTTAAACAAAGCAAAAAAGCAGAAATTTAAGTTCATTTTAATAAGTGATAGTGTAATAATAAGTATAGCTTTAAAAAGTGTTGTAAGACGTTTCCTGAGTCAAACTGTTCGAAAAATTTAAGAAATATTAATGATAGTATTAAAATTCTTGGAAAAATATTCGAAACCACTAGATGAATTTCTGATAAACTTCGTAAAAAACAAAAAGTTAAGTCTGAAGCCTACGGAGGTGCCTGTTTCTTGTGTCTTTGCAGAAAATTATGCATTTATAATGCATAATGCAGCACAATGCTTTCATTGGAACAACAAACAAGCGACTATTCATCCATTTACAATTTACAAAAAGTAGAAGAAAAATGGCTGCACTATAGCTTTCATTATAATATCAGATTGTCTTCACCATGACACCATAGCAGTTTACTTGTTCATCGAAAAATTGATGGATGTTTTTAAAAACTAAAACTCCTGATTTATCTAAAATTTATTATATTACTGATGGTACAGTAACACATTATAAAAATAAAAATAAATCTATGATACCATATATCTAAGCACAAAGAGGATTTCGGCGTCGATTATGAGTGGCATTTTCACGCAACAGCTCATGCAAATGGACCGCGCGGTGGAATAGGATTCAAAATAGTGAAGATTATGTAGAATTTAAATTGTAACTGAATATTTTCAAATTTTTGTCTTTATTTCGTAATAAAATATTTTTTATCAATAATTTTGGTTTTAATTTCATTTTGAGGTACACAAAATTTGTAATTGTTATACTTAAACATATTTTGCACGAAAACGAACCTGAGATGTTGCGCTGATTTCTTAATTTGTCTAATAGAACTAAATGGGGAAAAGATAACAAATACAAGCACGCGGGAGAAAATTCAAAAACAAAGTTTCGACGGCCATTTTGAAAATGAAGAAATGAAAGATGGTACCATTTTTATAATCCCTATTCTATTTCAATAAATACAACACCAAGTACATGAAGATTTTATTATTTGACACCCTGTATCTTAAAAAATAACAACATCAAGAAAAAATCATGTTCCACAAGTTGTTTGTTTTAAGTACTTTTCATACCAGGCGCCTCGCCTCGAAATATTTAGTTACCACAAATACGAAGCTGAGACCCTTTCATACCGGTGGCGGTGGCTTTGAATATTCGGTTGCTATCAAATATTTTATTTAGGTCTATTTTACAAGTGAATTATAGCAAGAACTGAGATATTCCAAATTTGTAACGTACATATGAGCTTGATTTTTTGGTAAGTATGAAATATTTGTGCAAAAAATGTGATTTGTAGGTTATGTAGGTTATGTTGAGAAAGCATTTCTCTTTGTACTACTTTAAAATATCGCAGTCGAGTGTGGAACGCATTGCCTTGGCTTTGTAGATAACTTCATTGTAATATATTTTGTTTTTTTTTAAATTATCACTTAAAAATAAATTATTTTTCAACAAATTGAATTTATTACTATAAAATTTAACGGTATCAATCGAATAAAACTAATTTACATAATTAAAAAACGAAACAAAACATTTTTATTTACGAAGCTCAAAGCCGAGGCGCTTGGTATGAAAAGTACTTTACTCAGTGCTACACATTCAAAACATAAAAATCATAAAATTCAAACCGGACTTTAGATCCCATATAAACGATATGCGATTTCACGTATTTTTCTCCGTATTTATTTTTTAAATAAATAGAAATTTAAAATTTAATTTAATGTAATATGTATATCAAATAAAATAACTATTATAATATACTATAGTAAACGTCAATAAATAAAATAACTAAATAAAAAAGTATCCCCTTTTGTTTTAAGACATTTAATATCCGTTAAAAAGTTAAAATTTAACAAAATAGATTAATTGTAATGACTTTCGCAATATTTTCGATTTGGTAAATCAGAAAAATAAAGAAGCCAATAACTCATAATATACGAGTATCTACTAACAAAAGTAGATATATCATCTCCCCCTCCCCGTACTTTACCCCAAGAGTTATATCAATGTATCTACTCTTCCAAAAATGAGAACGCTCCTTGAGTTCCTCAAAAGAAGAGAAGATACATTGGTATAACTCTTGGGGTAAAGTACGGGTAGGGGGGGGGGGGGGTATGATATTTTTACTTTTGTTAGTAGATATATTTTGAGTTTCATTGGCTTCTTTATTTTTCTGATTTTCTTTATTTTTCTGAATTTCTTTGTTTTTCTGAATAATATACATACTTGCTAAATAAACATGTAATTTCAAGCAAAAAACGGAACTTACTTTTACATGTACCCAATATATGATTAAAAACAAAACGACGTATAAGGATAAAATAACTAGGGGCCAAATCGATAGACGCAAGTACAACTTTTAGTTGTAGTTACAGTTTTTTCGGAATTGAATTCCGAAACTGGTATTTTTAAACGACATGTAGGCCCGTTGTACATTTCAGCTAAGCTAAGCGAGAAACGTAGTTTATATTAGCACAGTTTAGACCGCTTAGCTCACTCCGTTGCACATTTCAGCTAGTTACATCGCTCACACATACATTGATTTTTCTGCATAATTCATTTATTATAATTTATGACACGATACCTAATATAACTAAGTAGCCTACGAGTTAATAATAAAATATACAAAAACATCAGTGTATGTGTGAGCGATGTTCGCTGGCATAGCAAGGCGAAGACAACTCGAGCTAAGATAGTTTGCATAGCTCTAAACAAAAAACATAGCTCGCATAGTTTAGCTCAAATGTGCAACGTTCCATTAAATCTCTTTATTTACAACCGAAAGCTATGCACATAGCCCACATCGCGTAGCTTAGCTTAGCTGAAATGTGCAGCGGGCCTAAAACAGCGAATTTAGTTGGGATTTTAATGGAATTTTTAAACGTAAATAAAACTATAGTTTTTCGAACATGAGCTGCCAACATGAAAAAAATAATTTTCCTTTGTCCCATAGAACGTACAAGCAAATTTATTTTGTGATGGAAACAAAACAATAGTTTTTTCAGATGTGAGATTAGCTGTCAAGAGAAATTTTGTTTATATTATTAATAAAGAATATTTAAAATGGAAACTATGAACTTCATTCTTTCTCGAAACTTTATTGTGTGAGCGTCTCATTTTAGTGAAGTGTTATAAATTTTACAATTTTCTTTTAATTTTAATTAATTTGTATTTTATTTAATTATATCTTATAGTTTATTTTGATTTGTTTATTTTTATCAGTCGGGTAAGTCTTTTCATAGTCTTTTTCTATCCACAAAATAATAAATCCACGTAACACAAGCAAGGAGGGACAAAGTACGCAGTACTTTGTACCTCCAACATTTACTTCTACTGATTTCTCAGATTCCGAAGATGAAATAAATACTAAAAAATCAAAAATTGTTTTTAATAATGAAATAATAGTAAACGGTGAATTTGATAAAAGTCCCAATATGTTAAATAAAAGGAAAATTAATAATAATAATAATAAAACTCACGTCGCAGTTTCAAAAAATACAGTAACAGCTCCAACATCATCTTCAACTTTATCTGTTGATTCATCGAATAACTCAAATATGCCGTCAGTTACTGCTGAAAAAATTAATCTATATAACCGATCAGATAATGGCCCATTTACAGTATTTATCAGTAAAGAGAATTTAAATATTGTTCTTTTAGCTAAAGCCCTTAAAATAAATAATTTTAAAAATGTCAAAGAAATCTCTAGCGTTAGCAAAAATGTTGCTAAGGTTATCTTTAGTAATTTTGAAGACGCAAATAATTGTGTTAAATCAGATATTTTTAAAAAATTTGATAATTATACTACATACATTCCTAAAAATTTCACATCTTCTATTGGGTTAATCAGGAACATTCCTATTGGGCTTTCTAATGAAGAAATACAAGAAAATATTAGATCTAAATACCCTATTTCTGAAGTAGAAAGAATGACTAAATGGAATAGTGCCACTAAAACAGCTGAGGAAATTGAATTGGTTAAACTTACTTTTGAGTCTGGAACTATTCCATTCAATGTCATTTTATATGATAATCTCTTATTAAAGGTAGAATATTTTATACCTAATCCATTATTTTGTAAAAAATGTCTAAATTACGGACATACAATTTCCAAATGTAAATCTAAAACTATTAGATGCCTAACGTGTGCTAATACTATAGAGGAAGAACAAGAACACGTTTGTGACATGAAATTTTCTTGTAAATTTTGTGGAACGGGTCATGTTACTAATTTTTTCAGATGTAATGAACGATATAGGCAGAAACAAATTAGGGAACATATGATTTTAAATAAAACTAGTTTCAGAGAATCCAAAAGCCACCTTTATGGTAGCCAACAAAAAGTCCCTAAACAAATAGATTTCGCTAATGATATCTGTGTTGAAAATCAAGCCTGGAAAAATAACTTAATGAATTCTGATGCTAGAAAAATTCAAATCCTAAATAAATTAGTAAACGAATTAAAAAATCAATTAAATGAAAGAGATTCTATTTTTAATGATGTCAAATCACTTTTAAATAATTCCGATGACTTTAATAAAAATGCAGCTAATTTAGACTCACTTAAAATTAAATTAAATAAATTTATTAAAACATAAACTTTTCTTTTTCCAGTTTTTTATTTTTTCATTTTATTCTTCCATTATGTTACCTTTAAAAATTTTACAAATTAACATTCGTAGTTTAAATAGTAATAAAGATCTATTATATCATTATATACAATCCAATCATATTGATATCGTTATTCTATCTGAAACCTGGACAAATCCAAATAGTAATTTGACTTTTAACAATTATAATCTTATTACTGATGATAGACCAGATGGTTTTGGCGGAGTAGGCTTTTTAATACATAAAAAAATTTCTTGGAGAATTATTGATTTAAATTTTCATTACATCCGTTTTCAAGCTTTCAAAATTAACCTCAAATTTAAAAACATTAATTTTAATTGCTGTATAAATGATACAATTCCATTATATTTCTGTGGCTTTTATCACAATTAATATTGAAACACAATTTTTTATTTTATTTTTATAATTTACGTATTGTATTCTTTAATTTGTCGATGTATTTAAAATAATAAATAAATAACACATTAAAAAATTTTTTTTTTACATTATGAAAATACACACAAAATTGTTATAGTTTTAACTTTCATTAATGTGACAATGATTTATTTAATTTCTTGGAATACCGGTTTCGGACGTTCGTCCTTCTTCAGTTCCTAATTGACTATTAACCCAGGTTAATAGTCAATTAGGAACTGAAGAAGGACGATCGTCCGAAACCGGTATTCCAAGAAATTAAATAAATCATTGTCACATTAATGAAAGTTAAAACTATAACAATTTTGTGTGTATTTTCATAATGTAAAAAAAAAAATGTTTTAATGTGTTATTTATTTATTATTTTAAATACATCGACAAATTAAAGAATACAATACGTAAATTATAAAAATAAAATAAAAAATTGTGTTTCAATATTAATTTTAATATCTTATCTTTTTATAATAATTCTGTTATTAGACCTCAGGAAATCGTTAATGAATTTGAACATCTTATAACTCAGAATCTAGATAACTGTTTAATAGCTGGAGACATAAATATTCATAACAGTCTTTGGGATAGTTCATTGACCCCTACTCACGACAGGGTGGGTGATAAGATTGCAGATATTATCACTGCTAATAATGTCTTTTTATTAAATGACGGATCTCATACAAGGCAAGATTTTTTCAGAAATAATTCTGCAGCACTAGACATTACTTTGTGCTCAATCAATCTAATTGAAAAACTATCATGGAAAGTAGATCCCATTAATTTAGGAAGTGACCATCTCCCAATACTTATTGACTTTAAACTAAATTATTATCAAAAAAAAACAAATCACAAACTGGTCAAAAGTATTGAAAGACTTTGATCTAAATTCTATTAATGATAAATGCAATATTGAAGAACACCTAGAAAAATTAATTTCTGAAAATACTTCTATTATTACAAGTAAAAATACTTTTAAACCTAAACCTTGGTGGAACGATCTTATACAAAGACTATGGAACATAAAAAAACACAAACAACTCATTTATAATTTAAACAAAAATATTTTTACCGCTATTGAACTAAAAAAATCTATACAAAAACTTAAATTAACAATTAGAAGGGAAAAGAAAAAATCTTGGAATATTTTTTTAACAAGCATCAATCACAAAACTAATAATTCTGATCTCTGGAACAACATCAATAAAATTAAAAATAAAAAACAGTCCAACTACAGAATCCTAGAAGATCCCACACTAGCTACTAATTTTCTAAATTACAATTTTCCTTTCTCCTTTGAATCCCCTCATAATCTCTCTAATAACTTCAATCCTACTATTAAACCTGCGGAATTTAATAACATTGAAATTCTTGATATTATTAAAAATTCAAATAATACTGCTCCAGGATATGATAAAGTCTCATATAAAATCATCAAACAATTAGTATCCTCTAATCCTAACCTAATCAATACTATTACAAATTATTTCAACAACATCTGGCAAAATCAAATTTACCCTACAAAATGGAAAACGTCATACACAATCGCCATTTTGAAAAAGGGGAGGGATGATAGAAATATTATTAACTACCGTCCTATTTGTCTGTTACCTATTTTTTCAAAAATCTTCAATAAACTCATTTTAAAACGAATTAATGATCATCTAATCTCCAATAATATTCTTAATTATTACAATTTTGGTTTTAGAAAAAATAAATATATTACTGACTATTTTGTAGAAATGTTTAATTTCATCATCTCCCTCAAACAACAACAAAAAAAAATTGTTTTAGTTAACATTGACATTTCCAAGGCTTTTGATAATGTAGATAAAAATATTTTATTAAACACCTTTAAAAACTTCAATTTCCCTATTAACATTACACATTGGATTTCTCAATTTCTTACAAATAGAATTATATCTATTCAAAATATCAATCAAACTTCCATTCATTACACTAATAAAGGCATTCCTCAGGGTAGCTGTTTGAGTCCTACCCTTTTTAATATCTATACCACTTCTTTACACGACATCAATAACCCCGATGCAAAAATTTTCCAATATGCCGATGATATTTGCATTGTAATTTCTGCCGATAATCATGATAACTTACAATTAATAACAGATTCTACTTTACTCTCATTAACTAATAAATTACAATCTTTAAAACTACAAATTAACACTGATAAATCTCATTTTTTAAGACTTTTCACTAATAAAAATAATTCCAAATCTCTAAATTTAAAAATTAATAATATCTACATAAAAGAAAGAGTGACTACTAAGATACTGGGTACAACCTTAACAAATAGACTTTCATTATCAATTCATTACACAAACTTAAAAGCAAATATTTCCAACTCCATTAATTTACTTAAAACTCTCACCCATTTTAATGGAGGTGTAAATCCTGAAACAATGATCAATATTTTTAAAGCAATAGTTAAATCTAAACTTGAATACACATATGTTTTTACAGACACTAAATATAAAAAAGATATTAATATCTGTCAATCTATTAAAAATGCTTGTCTGAGAGCTTGTCTAGGCTTCTTAAGAACTACTCCAATTCCAGCTATTTTATCTGAATCCCTAGAAACATCTTCAGATCTAGATTTTATTAAAAAATCACTAATTTATACTTCAAAAAATCTATATAATAATTCCAAAATCGGTAACGACATTAAAAACAATAGATCTCTTCATAAACTTAACGACTTATATTCTAATTATACTTTTCTTTCCAAAATTAAACCTTTTCACATAAAAAAACGTCTCCCACTAATTTTAGCATCATAACAAATATTGAGGGAATCACAAACAAAAATTTTATAAACCATTCTGAACAATATGCATTATCTATGGCTGAAATTAATAAATATAATAATTTCGCAAAAATGTACACAGATGGCTCTATAATTAACAATAAACCAGGAATTGGAATTTTTGTTGAGGATAAAAATTGGAAATTTGCCATTCAACTAAAAAACCCTACTTATATTAAAAATATTGAAACCATTGCTATTAAAATTGGAATTACTATATCTCTAATCATCAAAAACAATAATATTATCATTATTACTGACTCCCAAAGTTCTTGTATTTCATTAAAAACGGCTCTATTACACTTTACAAATAGACACTACGAAAATCAAATTATTGATACTATCGGCTATAACCAAATTAAAAATTTTGTCATCCATTGGTTACCGGGTCATTGTGGCTTAAAAGGAAATACTATTATAGCAGATAGTTTAGCAAAAAAAGCAGTTTTTTCTCCTACTCACTTTCTTGATAATGAACCAACTCTCACAGACCTATTTAACGATATCTCCAGATCTATAAATAATAAGTGGAAGGAAAACTACACTTTAATGTGTAATTCATCCGGCCACTTTTATAAACAAATTTGCCCTTCTCCAAGATCATCTTTCCTATTTAAAGACTCTAATTTTACATCCTGCCAAACCAGGCTAATTTACAGATTAATCTCTGGTCATACAGTTAACAAGAAATTTAAATTCCTTTTGCGACTTGAATCTACATCTAATTGTGAGATTTGTAACACCGTTGAAGATAACGAACATATTATTAACGATTGTGTCATATATAATAATATAAGAAATAATTTCCCACTTTTATACAGAAAATCCTTATTAGATATCTTAAAGGACCAAAAAATGGAAGAATATAAAATATTGTGTGATTTTGTGGATAGAATAAATTATAAACTATGAATAAAGACTACATTTAATTTTTATTGACTTTTTCACACAATGATTTTTCTTTGGAATCATTTCATTTTATTTTATTTTATTATAATATTAAGATTTATGAATATTATATAATTTAATTCTAAATTTAAAAAAAAAAAAAATAAAAAATAAAAAATTTAAAAAAAAAAAAAAAAAAAATTTAAAAAAAAAAAAAAAAAAAAAATGATGAATTAATGAATTATAAATTTATATTTTAATTTTAAAAACTTTTATTTTTATATGTATCCTTCATCTTCTCTCTAATATTCTTTATTTATTAACTTTCATTTAATCTAATTTAATTATCAAACTTTGTTTTATATAATTATGCTTTTATTTTATTATTTAATTTTTAATCTAATTTGTTTTTGTACACTTTATTCAACCCTCCAGAACCTCCCCTGAGTGGTCTCTGGAAATTTTGGGCTGTTTCTCAACTCACTGGTCTTATGGATTGAAAGATCTGACCTGAGCAAATTTAAAAAACAAACAAACAAACAAACTATGAACTTTTGTGGCTACATAGTCGTAAAAAATATAAACAATTTTGTAATTTTTATTCATGAATAGGAAATTACAAATCTGAAGTCTCGTTTGTTGTTGTTATTATTATCATAATTGACATTTTTTATTTTGCTAGAAGAGAGGTGGGGGTAAATTTATCAAAATATCTCAATTTCTAAAAATTGATTTACATAAAAAAAACATCAATAATATTTTACCAAAGGTATGCACAAAATTGCTGTAAATAGTTTTTTATTGATTTACAGCAATTTTTTTTGTACCATAGAATTCCACATAATAAACAGCAACAACGAACAATTTATGTAATTCCAAAAAAACTTCGGTATTATACGTCAATTGTAAGAACTGTTTTAGTCACCAATATCCATGACTACCATCGTAACTACAAATTAAAATCGACACTTTAATGTGGTTCAAAAATACCAAAAACAGACACTGAGTACGTTTATGCTCAGAGTCGAGTCATCTTTTAGATATGCGTGATTTAAACGTTCCAACAATGTTTTTCCAACTTTTTTTGTTGAGACTTAGAGCTACACACAATAGAAAATATTTACATGCGATAAAAAGAGAAAAGTATAAAACGAAAATGTCGGTCATGCTATAACTTTGTGGCGGTATAAAATCTACGATGTCGAATAGGGCGATAATACAACTTTATGTTTCAAAATTACAACTTTTCTGGCTAAAATAAAGCTTTTCGAACGTAAACTTCCATTTTTAAACAAAAATTAATTAAAAAATTAAACAAAAATGTCGGGCATGCTATAATTTTTTTGGCGGTATAAAATCGACAATTTAATTTTTGGCGAATGCCGCAGCGATACCACTTCATTTATCAAAATTACGACTTTTCTTGGCTAAAATGAAAATTGTTCGAACGTAAATTTTAATTTTTAAATAAAAATTTAAAAAAATAAAAATAAAGCGCTATAAAAATTTTACAAATCGCCATTTTTAATGTGTTTGTTGTTATTTGTTTCCATAAAATATACTCGGGTCGAGTATATTTTATAGTCAAAAAAAATTTTTATGGAAACAAAGTTGAAAAGAAAAGAAAAAAAGTCCAACAAAATTTTGTTTGTTTATATATTTGTTCTTGTCTTTCAAATGGAATTCGCGATATACTAATCTCTTCATTTTTTGTTGGGAAACATTGTTGGAACGTGTAAATCACGCTTTAACTTTGGATCATCTTGTAGTTATCTTTTTTAGCGTTTATACTGCACAGTCAAATCGTAGTCGAGTCGAAACTAGGTTGAAATCGAGTCAGAAACGTCAAAAAAAAAATCATTTACTAATCGTATGTTTATATGTTTTTCTTGTATTATTTTCTGAATTTTATAAAAATAAAATAACAAAGTTTTATTGCCACACAAAAATCGAAGATTCGCACACGAATTAAGAAATCAAAATGGTGTCTTTTTATTACTATTTTTTTTTGTTTTTATTTTTCGACTCGACTCCGTTTATAGTGAAGGTTTTTAAAGTTAACTCGACTCGACCCTAGACATTTTTTAGGTCGAGTCGAGTTAACTACAAGATGACTCGAATACGTTTATAGTAAAAGTTAACCTAGGTTCAAACCAGGTTGAACCCTAAGCATAAACGTACTCACTATAGTCGTAGTTGCGAATTAATTGCGTTTATCGATTTGGGCCCTAGAGTCTACCCAAGACACAATAAGATACAACGAGCCAGAACTACAAAATTTCCCGTCAATCAATAAAAATGCAGAAGATAACACCCCAAATGTCTGGATAGCACGAGCAAATAGAAAAGAATAGATAATAAAATAGCAAAGAGAGAAGATAGACATTTTGGAAACATCACTCAACAAATTCATACTAATCCTAGTGTTCAATCGGGCAAAAATGATAAAAAATATCATGATATTTTTTATCACTTTTGTCATTAAACGCACTCATTTATCACACAAACCTTGTGTTCAATCGGGCAAAAATGATAAAAAATATCATGATATTTTTTATCACGTTTGGCATTAAACGCACTCATTTATCACAAAAAAACCAACTTTTTTCTTGGTTTGTGGACGTGTTCAATCGGGCAAAAATGATAAAAAATATCATGATATTTTATCCCACCCTAACTTCATTTCGTAATACTGTACGTCAAACCCCATTGAACAACCAAAATTGAAAAAAAATGATAAATTGATTTTAAATGTTACATTTTGTTTTAAATCGCTTTGTAAAATTCAATAAACTCGTTTTGTCGTCAGGTTTTTAATTAAATGTTATATTTTTTATTTATTTCTTCTTTACAAATTATTTTGATATTGAAACTATGTATTTGGTTTTTATCCAAATATTGGAGACACAAATAATTTTAGTTTGAGTTTCGTTGTGTTGTGTGTTCTCAGACAAAACTTCAAATTATTATTTATGTTTAAATAAATAGGTGACTGTGTAAATACCATATAAATATCTCAAAAAAGCACATTTAATTTAATTTAAGTACGGAAAATATCATAAAGAAAATAAATTCAAAATTGACAGCTGGAACCAAGAAAAAAGTTGGTTTTTTGAGTGATAAATGAGTGCGTTTAATGGCAAAAGTGATAAAAAATATCATGATATTTTTTATCATTTTTGCCAGATTGAACACAAGGTGTGTGGTTCCAGCCGTCAATTTTGAATTTATTTTCTTTATGATATTTTCGGTACTTAAATTAAATTAAATTTGATTTTTTAAGAAATTTATATGGTATTTACACCGTCACCTATTTATTTAACTATAAATAATAATTTATATTTCGAAGTTTTGTCTAGAACACAAACACAACGAAACTCAAACTAAAATTATTTGTGTCTCCAATATTTGGATAAAAACCAAATAGTTTCAATATCAAAATAATTTATAAAAAAGAAATAATTAAAAAATATAACATTTAATTAAAAACCTGACGACAAAACGAGTTTATTGAATTTTACTAAGCGATTTAAAACAAAATGTAACATTTAAAATCAATTTATCATTTTTTTTCAATTTTGGTTGTTCAATGGGGTTTGACGTACAGTATTACGAATTGAAGTTAGGTTAGGTTAGGTTAGGTTGGAGTGGCTGCTTACGCACACTTAGACCAGTGACGGTGCATTGTGATACCACAGGGTGTATCCCCTTTTACCCCTATTGGAACCATTTCGAGCTACTTATGTAGCGTAAGACGTCCCGCACTTTAATGTTTTCGAGATCCGAGAGGCAGTCCATCCTGAACTTACCTAAATGTTTGTGCCTTCTGAGAGCCAATGCTGGACACGAGCAAAGGAAGTGGACCAACGTCTCTTCCTCCTCTTCGTCCAAGCAGCTTCTGCAGAAGTCATTAGCCTCCAGACCCAGCCTTCTTGCATGTTCTCCAAAAAGGCAGTGTCCCGTGAGAATTCCTACGACCGTTCTTAATTCACGTCTTCGTAAGGATATTAATGCCCTAGTGCGCCCCAAGTCCAGCTTTGGCCAAACTTGTCTTGCAACTCTACAGGTGAGGGCGTTAGACCACCTTTCCCCCGCTGAGGATAGCGCCTGCTTCCCAAGTGCTTGTCTCAGCGCTGTGATAGGCCTCCCCAGACTTGCCCTTTCCGGTTGCAGCTGGAGAGTCGTACCATGCCTAGCAAGTTCATCTGCCCTGCAGTTCCCCATGACGCCCGAGTGACCTGGGACCCAGACTACCTGGATGTTGAAATGCTCACCCATCTCATTTAGAGATGAGTGACAACTCAACGCCACCCGTGACGCCAAAGACACCGATTCTAACGACCGGATCGCCGCTTGACTGTCCACATAGATTGTGATATCGTCTGAGGATAACACATTATGCTTCAACCACGTCATGACCTCCTCAATCGCTACGACTTCAGCTTGGTACACGCTGCAGTAATCAGGGAGACGAACAGAAATATTTACATTTAATTTGTCACAGAATACTCCAGCTCCTACTTTGCCGTCTAGCTTGGAGCCATCTGTGAAGAATTGCAACGCTTCGGTTTCCAATAACGGTCTATCCCTCCAGGATTCCCTTGAAGGGAAGGAGGTCCGAAATCGCTTCTCGAAGCGTAGAGTAGGTTTAATGTAGTCAAGATTCGCCAGCTCATCCTTCAACGATCTGACTATAGTAGAGTGTCCTATACTAAGACACCTCCACTGAGAGACGGCTGCAAGTCGTACAGCCGTATTTGCCGCCATCTGTTTGCCAAAAATGTCGACCGGAAGAAGGTGCAACATAACCTCTAAGGCACTTGTCGGTGTCGACCTCAATGCCCCGCTAACAAGCATACAGGCCGTTCTTTGCACTCTCTCAATCTTACTTTTGTAAGTTACCTTATCCAGAGCTGGCCACCAAACACCCACCCCGTACATGAGTACAGGTCTCACTACGGCGGTGTAGAGCCAGTGTACCAGCTCCGGCTTCAGACCCCATCTATGACCAATGGCGTTCCTACAGGAGTACAAAGCAATAGTAGCTTTGTTTATTCTCTCCAACATGTTGGGCTTCCAACTAAGCTTACTGTCCAAGATAATGCCCAGATATCTAGCTCTATCAGTAAAAGCAAGTCTCGTGCCATTTAAGGTAGGAGGGACAACTACCGGGATTTTGTATTTCTTAGTAAAGAGTACCAGCTCTGTCTTGGACGGGTTAATACCAAGTCCACATTTGCCAGCCCATTTCGTAACGATGGTAAGCGCATTCTGCATTACGTCTACAATCGTGCCCAGGAATTTCCCGGTAACAGCTAAAGCTACGTCATCTGCGTACGCGATAACTCCAATACCCTCTCTCTCCAATTCAAGTAGTAACCCGTTTACCACTATGTTCCAGAGAAGAGGGGACAGAACCCCCCCTGCGGAGTTCCCCTAGTTACTCGCCTCTTTAAGGTGGAGTCCCCCAACTTCGAGCTAACAATCCTGCTTCCCAGCATATAATTGATTAACCCTATCAGAGGAACGTCCACCTCCAAAAATGGCAATCCCTCCTTGATTGCCTCCGCTTTCACATTATTAAAAGCGCCTTCTATATCCAGGAAGGCCACCAAACAGAATTCCTTAATTGAAGTTAGGGTGGGATAAAATATCATGATATCTTTTATCATTTTTGCCAGATTGAACACAAGGATTAGAGACACAAATAATTTTAGTTTGAGTTTTATTCCTAGTGTTCAATCGGGCAAAAATGATAAAAAATATCATGATATTTTATCCCACCGGACGTGTTCAATCGGGAAAAAATTATAAAAAATATCATGATATTTTATACCACCCTAACTTCATTTCGTAATACTGTACGTCAAACCCGATTGAACAACCAAAATTGATAAAAAATGATAAATTGATTTTAAATGTTACATTGGATTTTAAATCGCTTTGTAAAATTTAATAAACTCGTTTTGTCGTCAGGTTTTTATTTAAATGTTATATTTTTTAATTATTTTTTTTTATAAATTATTTTGATATTGAAACTACATATTTGGTTTTTATCCAAATATTGGAGACACAAATAATTTTAGTTTGAGTTTTGTTGTGTTTATGTTCTCAGACAAAACTTCGAAATATAAATTATTATTTATGTTTAAATATATAGGTGACTGTGTTAATACCATATAAATATCTTGAAAAAGCAAATTTAATTTAATTTAAGTACCGAAAATATCATAAAGAAAATAAATTCAAAATTGACAGCTGGAACCAAGAAAAAAGTTGTTTTTTTTGTGCGATAAATGCGTGCGTTTAATGCCAAAAGTGATAAAAAATATCATGATATTTTTTATCATTTTTGCCCGATTGAACACAAGGACCGTAACTTCATTTCGTAATACTGTACGTCAAACCCGATTGAACAACCAAAATTGATAAAAAATGATAAATTGATTTTAAATGTTACATTTGGTTTTAAATCGCATTGTAAAATTCAATAAACTCGTTTTGTCGTCAGGTTTTTAATTAAATGTTATATTTTCTAATTATTTTTTTTTATAAATTATTTTGATATTGAAACTGTTTGGTTTTTATCCAAATATTGGAGACACAAATGATTTTAGTTTAAGTTTTATTGTGTTTGTATTCTCAGACCAAACTTCGAAACATAAATAATTATTTATGTTTAAATAAATAGGTGACTGTGTAAATACCATACAAATATCTTAAAAAAGCAAATTTAATTTAATTTAATTACCGAAAATATCATAAAGAAAATAAATTCAAAATTGACAGCAGGAACCCAAAAAACCAAGAAAAAAGTTGGTTTTTTTGTGTGATAAATGAGTGCATTTAATGCCAAAAGTGATAAAAAATGTCATGATATTTTTTATCATTCCTAGTGTTCAATCGGGCAAAAATGATAAAAAATATCATGATATTTTTTTATCACTTTTGGCATTAAACGCACGCATTTATCACACTAAAAACCAAATTTTTTCTTGGTTCCAGCTGTCAATTTTGAATTTATTTTCTTTATGATATTTTCGGTACTTAAATTAAAAAGAATTTGCTTTTTTAAGATATTCATATAGTATTTACACACTGACCTATTTTGTTAAACATAAATAATAATTTATATTTCGAAGTTTTGTCTGAGAACACTGATGTGTTTAAGTTAATGGCAAAAGTGATAAAAAATATCATGATATTTTTTATCATTTTTGCCAGATTGAACACAAGGTGTGTGGTTCCAGCCGTCAATTTTGAATTTATTTTCTTTATGATATTTTCGGTACTTAAATTAAATTAAATTTGATTTTTTAAGAAATTTATATGGTATTTACACCGTCACCTATTTATTTAACTATAAATAATAATTTATATTTCGAAGTTTTGTCTAGAACACAAACACAACGAAACTCAAACTAAAATTATTCGTGTCTCCAATATTTGGATAAAAACCAAATAGTTTCAATATCAAAATAATTTATAAACAAAAAATAATTAAAAAATATATACATTTAATTAAAAACCTGACGACAAAATGAGTTTATTGAATTTTACAAAGCGATTTAAAACAAAATGTAACATTTAAAATCAATTTATCATTTTTTATCAATTTTGGTTGTTCAATCGGGTTTGACGTACAGTATTACAAAATGAAGTTAGGGTGGGATAAAATATCATGATATTTTTTATCATTTTTGCCCGATTGAACACATCCATTTTTGCCCGATTGAACACGCCCTTCGTTGTATTTTACGTCATGCCCCACAAAACAACCAAAATGAAAAATGTGATTTTACACGTCAAACTTCTGTGCAGCATCTTTATTTGGGCAACATCGAAACCAATTTATCGCGATTTTTTATAAAATAATAAACAATACCCTTCCTGAATATTATTAAAAACATCACAATACAATCAAAAACAAAATATTTTGCTTTTAAATACATATGTGTTTATTTTGACAGCTAAAACCAAAAAAAATTGGTTTTTTTTGCTGATAAATCAGTACCTTTATGCTCAGTCAGCGTCGAGTCATTTTTTAGTTAACTTTAGATCATCTTGTAGTTATATTTTTTAGCGTTTATACTGCAGAGTCAAATCGTAGTCGAGTCGAAACTAGGTTGAAACCGAGTCAGAAACGTCAAAAAAAAAATCATTCACTATCATATGTTTATATGTTTTTCTTGTATTATTTTCTGAATTTTATAAAAATAAAATAACAAAGTTTTATTGCCACACAAAAATCGAAGATGCGGACACGAATTAAGAAATCAAAATGGTTTTTTATAATTTTTTTTTTTGTTGTTTTTATTTTTCGACTCGACTCCGTTTATAGTGAATGTTTTTAGAGTTAACTCGACTCGACCCTAGAAATTTTTTAGGTCGGGTTGAGTTACCTACAATATGACTCGACTCCGTTTATAGTAAAAGATAACCAAGGTTCAAACCAGGTTGAACCCTAAGCATAAACGTACTCAATGAGTGCATGTTATGGCAAAACGTGATGAAAAATATCATGATAAATTTTATCACTTTTGTCCGACTGAACATTAGGAATGTGTACCGGCGTTCTAAGTAGAGTTTGACGATTAAATCAAAATTTACCGAGCAAACGGCGCAGTGGTTAAAGCTGCGGCGTTTGGATCGGGAGGTAGCGGGTTCGAATCCCGATAGGGGCGGGATGCAAAAGGGATTTTTCATCATCTGATTACGATCGGTGATGACGATGAACACAACTATGACCCCCTGTTGAGAGTGCAGAATCCATGGGCCGACCCACCTTTCATGTCAGCACTATTATAGGTTGGCATGAAGCAATGCAATGTGCAGGTGGTTTATACATAGCGGGTCTATAGCCGTACGTCCTCGATTTGGCTAATACTGCGTAAAGTAGGACGGTAAAATTAACTGCGAAAGAGTTGGGAGTGCCTTGAGCCCCAGAAAAGATTGCATAGTTTAAAAATAAAAAAAAAAAAATTCATTTTTGGCTGTTCGGTCAGGTTTGACGTAATATTAAACGAAGTGAAGTTAGCAGAAAATGAGTTTGACTTAAATTTTATCGTGATTTTTTTTTCATTTTGGCCAGACGGAACACGTCCATTGCAGTCAAAAACTGTCGAAAAGTATCAAAAACTGCCTAAAAGTGTCAAAAACTGTCGAAAAGTGTCAAAAACTGTCAGAAAGTGTTAAAAGCTGTGCGAGTGATATTGGGAAAAAGAGGAAACAAAATATTCGTATTGAATGTGAGCAAGTTTTTAAAATATACTGGTAAGTTTCAAAAATGATCAAACTGTTGAAACAGTTCAGTGGTGTCAAAAAGTGTCGAAAACATAGGTTTTGCAAAACTGGTCATGTTTCCTCGGGCAAATTTGATAAAAAATATCATGATATTTTTTATCACTTTTTGCCATAAAACGCACTTATTTATCACCAAAAAATCCTGGAATGTTTTTGGTTTTACCTGTCAAAAGATTTTATTTTTTATGCAAAAGAAACTTAATTAATAATTTTAATTAATTTCAATTTCCATAATATATATATATATACATATACTGGAAATATTTAATAGTTTCAAATACTACAAAAAATTATAGTTAATTATCTTTAATAAAAAAAATCAGAATAAATTAAATTGTTTGACGTTTAATTTTAAGTTTTGTTTTAATTTTTTTCATTTTGGTCGTTTCCTCGGGTTTGACATAAAATTTAACGGAATGAAGTTAGAGTCATAAGTAATTTACATACATTTACAGGTATCATGATATTTTTTATCACGTTTGACCGAGGAAACACTAGGATGTCAAGAAGTCATGTAAAAAAGTATCGAAAACTGTGTCATAAATACTAGTTTTCGACACTACCCATCTCTGCTCTTTCACAAATCTATTTAGCAAAATAATAAAAGGGAAAAATAACTGTAAATCGCAAATCTTGATATCGACAGGCATATCCAAACCATTCGGCTATGTCAATAAAAACAAACTAATACAGGAATTAATAAAAATCGACGCACCAAACCAAGGGCCTAAGTACTTTTCATACCGGGCGCCACGGCTTTGAGCTTCAAAAATAAAAATTGTTTTTTTCATTTCTGAATTAAGCAAATTAGTTTCATTTGATTGACAACATTTAATTTTATAGAAACAAAATCAATTTGTTGAAAGATAATTTATTTTTAAGTGATAATTTTAGAAGAATCAAAATACATTGCAATAAAGTTACCTACAAAGCCAAGGCAAAGCGTTCCACACTTGACTGCAATATTTCAAAGAAGTACAAAGCGAAGTGCTTTGTCAATATAACCTACAAGTCACATTTTGGCACAATAGTTCTGAATAGTACCGTACGTTAGAAATTCAGAATATCTCCCTTAAATAAAATATTAATGGCAACCAAATGTTCAAAGCCGATGCCACCGGTATGACATGGTCTCGGCTTCGCATTTGCCGTAAGTAAAAATTTTGAAGCGTGGCGTGTGATATGAAAGTACTTAACTGTCGTGAAGAGCAACTTACTTTTTAATTTCATGAGGCAGCCCTAGTTGTATAGGGTGGGCGATCTAACTTTTTTTTGAACCAGCGGTTATTTTGAGTATGGTAAGGGTTATGTCACTTTTGATTTGACAGAAAGTTACTTGTATCCTTCCGCTGAACGAAAATGGTTGTGTATTCGCTTGAACAACGCTGGGAAATATTGAAACAATACTTTGAAAATCTTAGTCAAAAAATCATTTTTTCGGATGAGGCGCATTTCCATCTTGGCGGCTATGTAAACAAGCAGAGTTGTCGCATTTGGGTCACGGAGAACCCGCACGTGATCGTAGAGAAGCCGATGCATCCTAAACGAGTAACTGTTTGGTACGGCTTTTGGTCCGGTGGCATCATTGGGTCATTTTTTGGAAAATGAGCAAGGAGCCGCCGTTACTGTCAATTGTGAGCGCTACCGCGCCATGATAAACGTTTTTTTGTTCCCGGCACTTGAAGAGGAGGGGGGTAAGGGGCGCCGGTTTAGATGGTCTTATTATACTAGCCCAAATGCCAACCTCACCTGCACGTGGTACTTCCTGCTAATTAACTAACGAGGCTCTGGCGACCGAGATACGGCGGAATAACCGACTACCGAGAACATAGCAAATGATGTTCTCTTCAATGACCCACTACCAACTTGTACTGGTTAGGTTGGTAGTTGATACATAACCAGTTTTAAAGCAATGAGTTCAACGCAAAAAGGAAACAATACCCCAGGTGGTAAACCAACTACCCAGTTGGCTAATCCACCCTCTTACGAGGCTGGCTCAATGGATTCTGGGGTGAGCCAATCATTGCTAAACCCATTCGAAAGAAGTTCAATGTTGTTAAGATCACCAAACAATCATACTAACTCTGCAAATCAGCAGAAAGACGAAAACGCTGAACTCTGTCGAAAACTCAGTGAAGTAGAGGTACTTTTAACGCAATTAAGAAGCGAAATTGAAAAGCTGAAAAAAGAAAATGAAGAATTGAAGAAGCCCAAACCAATGGAGATTTCTGAAAACCCGCTAACTTGTTATAATGAAACAAGTACTCACACTAGTTATAACAATGAGTTCCATACTGATGAAGAGGATCTCATGAGAGAAACAGATTGGGTACTGAAAAGGAAGAAAAGACCTACCAAAAAACGAAAAGCAGAATTCTCGCCTGAAGTTGGAGATCATTCGCAAGCTAATGTATTAGTAACTGGTGATACTAATACCAAACCAACTCACCAGCAACAGCAACAAAAGGTTGTACCGAAAGAAAAGGCTCCTCCGCCAATTAATGTAATCGGCATAACAGAATTTGCAAGTATACAATCTATAATGAAATCAGTGACAGCTAAGGAATATAGAGTAGTGTCACTAAACAATAACGTGTGGAAAATCAATACACCAGATTCCGACACATATAGAGCTCTAGCAACAAAGCTCAATGCGGAAGGTAAAGAATGGTTCACATACGAAGATAAAAACGAACGCGCAATTAAGGTTATGGCCAGAGGCCTTCATCCAACGTGTACGAAGGAGGACATAATTGAGGACCTAAAGGCAAGAGATCTGCAAATAGAAGATGCAGTAAACATCCTAAAACGAGAGAGAGGTGAGAACAATCAAGTCAAAAAAAGGGGGCTTCCACTCTTCATGCTTACGTTTAACAAAAAGGAGAAAGTTGAAAACATCTTCAACATCAAAGCAATTCTCAACATGAGGGTTAAAATAGAACCTCTTAAGAAAAACACGAGGCTAATACCTCAATGCAAAAAATGCCAAGGTTTCAATCACACGCAAAAATATTGCAGACGGGAGCCAAGATGCGTAAAATGTGCTGGAAAACACAACGCGAAAGAGTGTACAGAAAGTAGAAACACCCCTGCAAGATGTATAAACTGTAAAGGGCATCATCCTGCAAATTATAGAGGCTGTGAAGTAGCCAAAGAACTTCAAAGACTAAGAAACAAAACGCATCAGTTTCCTCAAAACCCTAGGGTTACCAGAGAAGAGAAACCAACTAAAACCCAAGCGGAGCCAAAACCACCAGGTATTGGTACAGAGCGGAAAAGTTACTCACAAATTGTACAGCAATCATCTAATGCTACGAATGATAATCCCCTTGAAAGGATTTGTCGAAGCATAGAAGCCATAAATATAAGGCTAGCAAAGCAAGAACGTGGTCTAGAAGCTTTATATAAGCGTCTAGATATGCATCAAACCTTGAACGAGGCAACAGCCCTCATATACTAAAATGAGCAGATCACTAAGAATTGTCACCTGGAACGCGAACGGACTAGCGCAACAGGTTCCAGAGCTAGAAATTTTTCTAAATTTAGAAAAAATAGATATCTGCCTTATATCGGAGAGCCATTTGACAAAAACATCATTTATTAAAATACGTGATTATGAATGTTACCATGCTGTTCACCCAGGAGGAAAACCCAGAGGAGGATCAACAGTAATAGTGAAAAAGAGTCTCAAACACTATGAAGAACCTAGTATAGAAGAGGAAAGTATGCAAGTTAAAACCATAAAAGTTGAAACTAACAATAATAATGAATACAGTATTTCCTCTATCTACTGCCCTCCACGCTATAATCTAAACAAAGAAGATTATAATAGACTCTTTAGATCACTAGGATCCAATTTTATTATTGGTGGTGACTTTAATGCAAAAAACACCTATTGGGGATCAAGACTTACAACCCATAAAGGAAAAGAGCTATTCGAAGCCGGACGAATAAATAACTGCGAGTTCCACTCTGGAGGTAAACCGACATACTGGCCTGCTGATATAAATAAAATACCAGATCTCATTGATTTTTATGTAACGAAAGGGATCTTCGAGGATTACATGTACATCGAAAACAGCGAAGGGATATATTCCGATCATACACCTGTTATCATGACACTCAGCACAATGATAATTAATAAGGATAACCTGCCTAAATTAACAAATAATAGAACTAACTGGGACCTATTCCAAGAACTAATTGAAATGCAAACAAATCTACGAGTGCCGATTAAGACACCGGTACAGTTGGAAGACGAATTAGAGGTATTTAACAGTACTATTCAACAAGCAGCATGGGAAAGTTCTCCTGCTAGTCACACCGAATCCCGTAGGAATCAAAATTATCCTATTGAGGTCAGGGAGTTAGTTAGAGAGAAACGGAAGGCAAGAAAAACCTGGCAAAGGACACGCGCCCCGGAAAACAAAAAAATCCTCAATTTTCTATGTAATAAACTAAAACAACTTATAAAAGAGATTAAGAATGAAACTATCAACAAGTACTTAAATGGTCTCACCGAACATAAAGATACTGATTACTCTCTTTGGAAAGCAACAAAGGGATTAAAAAGAACTAAAATGCATGTGCCACCTATTAAAAATGGGGAAGGAACCTGGGCCAAAAGTGACAAGCAAAAAGCTATTTTATTTGCAGCTCACTTGGAAGACACCTTTCAACCGCTACCTAGGCAAACAGCAGATGAAAACATAATAACAATTAGCAAAATTGATGAATATAATATTCGATGTGTAACATTACAGGAATTAAAAAATGAGATCAAGTGTAATTTGAACGCAAAAAAAGCTCCAGGATATGATTTAATTACTGGACAAGTCGTAAAAGCCATTCCCGAGAAGGGACTACGAAAATTGGTTCAAATTATCAATGCTGTCTTCAGACTAAAATATGTCCCACGGCAATGGAAGGTTGCTGAAGTAATTATGATCCCCAAACCAGGCAAACCAGCGAACGATAAAAAGTCGTACAGACCGATTTCACTACTTCCTGTAATTTCAAAATTATTTGAAAAATTACTGCTCAAGAGACTCAAGCCAATAATAGAAGAGAGAAATTTGATTCCACCACACCAATTTGGATTTAGAGAAAGTCACTCTACGATAGAACAAGTTCACAGAATAACGGATATAATCGAAGACTCACTTGAGAATAAGAAGATATGCTCCAGCATCTTCTTAGATGTAGCACAAGCTTTCGACAAAGTTTGGCACCAAGGACTTGAATTTAAATTGCATCGAGATCTACCTAAGCAATTCTATCAAATTCTCAAATCTTATATCGCAGACCGACATTTCCGTGTAAAATATAACCAAGAGTACTCTGAACTAAAGAGAATATCAGCAGGCATACCACAGGGTAGCGTACTGGGTCCTATATTGTACATCCTGTACACCAGAGATATGCCAAATACAGAAGGTGCCACCATAGCAACATTTGCAGACGATACAGCTATTCTGGCGACTGGAAAGTGTATATCAGAAGCAACGACCAAACTTCAAAAAGCAACCGACGCAGTGAGTAGTTGGACAAAGAAATGGCGCATTAGCCTAAACGAAGCAAAGTCGGTTCACGTAAACTTCACGAACCAGAAAGCTAACTGGATTCCAGTGAAACTTAATTCAAGGCCGGTTCCAAATGCAAATACAGCCAAATACCTCGGCATGACTCTCGATTGCAAGCTTAGATGGAAAGAGCATGTTAAAAAGAAAAAAGAAGAATTGAACATTAAATATAGGAAAATGTATTGGCTAATAGGTAGAAACTCTGAGCTTACAATACATAACAAATTGCTATTATATCAGCAAATACTTAAACCAATATGGACCTACGGTATTCAACTTTGGGGTTGTACCAAGAAGACAAATGTACAAATGATTCAATGTTTTCAAAACAAAGTGCTGCGTGGCATTGTAAACGCACCATGGTACATTAGAAATGATAACCTCCATAGGGACTTAAACATGGAATATGTAAGTGAAGAAATACAAAATCATGCGAAGAAACACATTCAGCGGATATCTCGGCACCAAAATGCAGACATACGAAGTTTGTTGGATACCACCAATGCAGTAAGAAGACTTCAAAGGCAGAAACCTTTGGAATTGGGCAGTTGTATTTAATTCGGATAGAGAAAAATAATTACTATGTAAATTCAAACGGGAGTAACCATTGGGCTACTGCCCGTCAAATGTGAATCTTCATTTAAGAAAGATAAATTACTAAATGATTTGTAAATCAGTTGTAATATTGAATAAAGGAAAAAAAAAAAAAAAAAAAAAAACTTGAAGAGGAGGACATAGGCAACATTTAGTTTCAACAAGACGGCGCTTCATGCCACACAGCACACGTTTCAATTGATCTTTTGAGCACTGTCTTCGAAGATCGAATTATCAGCCGAAATGCTAATGTGATTTGGCCGCCTCGGAGCTGTGATTTGACGCCGTTGGACTATTATCTTTGGGGTGCCGTCAAAGATAAGTGTTACGCCGATAAACCAGCAACGATTGACGCTCTCAAGAACAACATTCGCATTGCCATTGAAGACATAATGCCGCATACCATCGAAAATGTGCTCAAAAATTTAACCGACCGTATGAGGTACGTCAAGGCCAGCCGAGGCAGTCATATGAATGAAATAGTATTCCATAATTAATCGGAAGGATTGTTCTTTACAAGGAAAAAATAAATTTGAAAAAATATTGAGAACTTTTTGTTTTATTGCATATAAAAAAAAAAATGTATTTGGCCCACCCTGTATACCGGTGGTACACCGGCAGGGAACGTGTTAATTGTCTGCTGGGTTGTTGAAATTGGTATAATCGGGCACCACCTTATTTACTATTGTCACTTTGATTTTTGATTGTCAAAAATTATTTCGTCTTTTGTTTGAATTTCTACGTTGTTTAGTTTTTTTAAACCAAAATGAAATTATGTCGTGCCTGTATGGATGATACGAAATCGAATTTACAAGCACTTGTAGCTACTGACGAACTGTTCGATCTATTTAATGAGTTTACACGATTGAACATCTATTTAAATGATGGCCTGCCGAATTGGTTGTGCAAAAGATGCGTATTGCTATTGGAGAAGTTTAAAATGTTCAGGGAACAATGTACCAATTCTAGTTTTGATCTTAAATTAAAATTAGGTTTAAATAATGATGATAAACCGACATCCCTGGTCGAAATAGCTTCAGTATTTGTGGACACAAAACAAATCAAAGATGAAGATGGTGTATCAAGTGATCATGATTTTGATGGAATTTCGAATCGAATGGAAAATGCTGATGAGTTTGGCGAACTTCAAAATAAACTGGCTGTTAAACTTTTAAGTACCAAACCTCCGTTATTTATAAAAGTTCGTAAAAAGACAAATTCGACCAAACATCAGAAAACCCAGTACCAAAAAAATCAAACGTTTGCTTATCGATGTGATGACTGCGGTCGTGGTTTTCATTACCGCGAACGATACGAGGGACATCTGCGGGAGCACGAAGGTAAATCAGCCGCGGTTTGTGAATTTTGTAATGGTGAATACACCGATTGGTCCGGTCTACAAAAGCATATCGCCCTAATGCATGAATCGGAGATGAAATACGTATGTGACGAGTGCGGCAAAAAATTCATCTATGAGAGTGGTTTGATGGCGCATCGTTCTATTCACTTTGGTCGGCGCAAACACTTGTGCGAACAGTGTGGTCGTGCTTTTATCAATACAAATGCGCTCAGTAAACATAAACTGTCACACACTGGCGAAACTCCTTACGAATGTAACGTGTGCGGGAAAAAATTTAAATGCGATGCTCATTTGAAGGCACATCATTTTCGGCACATGGGTATTAAGAAATTCTCGTGTGATATTTGCGCAAAACCATTTACGACACGACCCGAATTGAAACAACATATGCGGATGCATTCCGATGTCAAGGAGTTTCAATGCACATTTTGTCATCAGCTTTTTAAGCAGAAGAGCCAGCTGTCAGTGCATCAGCGATCGCATGAGTTCTAGAATATACAAACAGAGATCAATATATAATAGAGATAACTCGTTCAATGTAAAATATAAAAATAAAAATTGGGTTCCCGAATTTCAATACTGGGTTCTCGAGACATACGTGTTTGTTGCTTATTATACTTTCGTTTGCATGGGAGTGTGAATAATTTTTTCTCTTCCATTTATTTCGTTCTATGTAGTGGTAACAAAGCATACAATCAAAACCAACAACAATGTTTTTATGCAAACATAAAAGACAGTTGTTGTTGTCATGATAAAGACAATTGTTTTTCTCTTGATAAAGACAATCCGTGCCAAAATTCCACAAATAGCACAATCAAAACACAAAAAACGAAATTAGAACATTTAAAAATTTACACCGAAAACATATCCATCCACTAGAAAACTTTTAAGAAATTCAAAAATTAGAAAACGACAAAAAGGAGAATAAGCAAAAAAAAGGAATTGCTACTACTTTTTGAGCTCGTGATTACACATTTTCAACTTTTTAATTTTCAAGCCAGCTGCATCCCAAAAGACTTCAGGGGTGAGATGTTGTAACCATCACGTTTTTCGCTTCGATGCATTTTCGATAGAATAACGGTATTTTAGAAGTAAATTGTTTTAAAATTTTATATTTTTGACAAAGCAGTACAGTTATTCTATCGAAAATGCATCGAAGCGAAAAACGTGATGGTTACAACATCTCACCCCAGGTTTTTCGACACGCAGTCTACACTAAACACAGTGAAACTTCGTTTATCCGGACTTCTGTTATTCGGAACTTCTATTATCCGGACGAAACAAAAGAACAAAAAAAATCAGAAAAAACTATAAACAAAAACATTTTTTTTTATTTTTTTTTTTGATTTTACTCTCTCTCATAATTTTTGTATAAAAAACATTATTTCTAAAAATATTATACTGTAATATTGCGTTTTTATAAGAGACCTCGAATGTCCGGAAAATTCGATTATTCGGAAATTTGATTCCCCGCAGGTACCGAATAAAAGAAGTTCCACTGATAAAATTTTTCCTTCTCTTTTGTGTTATATTCTAAAAAAGTTACCAAACATAATCCAACAAGCAAAATATTTTGCTTGTTGGATTATTTTTGGTAACTTTTTTTAGAATATAACACAAGAGAGATAGACAAATTTTATCGTTTTAGTGTAGACTGCGTGTCGAAAAACCTGAAGTCTTTTGGCATGCGGCCGCCTTCATGAGACAGCCAACTTATGTCGAATTCTCTTCGATTTTTCAAGTCAATGTAACAGAGCATTCACAATGAAAAAACATTTTACTTTTGACTTACAGGTTTGTATGAATTTCCAGCATAACGAACAAAAATGTTTATCCACTTTTGATATATAATAGCCCGTTAACTATGCTGATTTCAAATAAAGAAAATGTAAAATAACCCATTGTTATTGTATAACCCACGCTGCTAGGGGCAACGTGAGTTATATTTGATATAACAAAATGTTGAGTAGTCATTGGAAAATTATTCGTAGTCAAATTGAAAAAACTATATTCCAAAAATTAGTTAAATTAAAGTACACCATGACAATTTAAAGAACGGTCACTACGATAAAATATATTTCAAAATTCAATGCTCCAGTGTGAAAACACAAAATGGAACTATGTATTTCTTATTAATTTACGAAATTTATTTCAACAAAAGTGGATAAAACGTTGTATGGCACTCGTCAGCAAAGAGATATTATCCACTCGGGATAATGTCCCACTCGGCTATCGCCTCGTAGGACAAACTTATCCCTCATGGATAATATCTCGTTTTGCTCACTAGTACCATAAATAACTATTATTCGTTAATTTGGAAATTCATACAAACTTGTGTCAAAAGTAAAAAGTTTTTTGATTGGGAATGATCTGTAAATTTTCTGGTGTGAAAAGTACATGAAATCAAAATTGATGCAGTTTTGTGTTTGCATTGGTGATATAAAATATTTGACGTTTAAAAAATTTCGAAGCGATTTTTGTTGTGTTTAGTCGAGTGCTTTATTCAACAATTAAAAGTAAACGCGACAGTTAAAATGATTCAAAATCGAGGCACAAGAAACTATATATTGACAACTTTATTTAATTCAATTAAAATAATTAAACAACAATTAAAATGCTTAAAAGTCTAGACAAAAAAACTCTGTATATTGACAACTTTGACAACTAAAAATTGACCTTTCTATTTTTGATGGTGTTAGTAGCTATGGTGAAATTTACGAAAAAATGTACATTTCGTAAAATTGATGTACATCGAAAAAACATTGATGATTTTTGACGAAACGAATATGGTTTTCCATGTACACTACATTTGTATACTACCTTGATCAACAAGTTCTCGGAATAACCACCGTGTGGCGCTCCCATCGTTCCGATTTGAGTTCTGTTTTTTTGTTAAGTTGGTACATCTGTTGTTGATATTCCCTCTAAATCTTAGCGTCATAGGATAGCTTGACATTTGGAAAAGTTACGTAGTCAAGAGTACATCGGTTAATACAACGGTTGTATATACATATTATGTAAATAAAAAAACTTTGTATATACATATTATGTAAATAAAAAATATTGTGTAGAGCACCTCTGGCAGAACTCTCTACGTGTTTCTATACAACGTGTCTAACGACCTCTGCTGTCTTGGAACTAATGCTGTGTACCTTAATCGACTAAACTAACTAACTAAAGTACGACGAGTTAGTTAATGCAATATTTAAATAGATGGCGTTAGTATAAAAGTCTCTGTCTGTGCCTCAACTTACACTAAACTAAATTTAATCGCCAATAAACAAGAAAAATACCCAACGTAAAATTGTAAAAAAAGTAAACATTTATTCATGATATTGCCGCATTTTTTATTTACCAATACACTTCTGATGTATTATAAACGTCTTTTAAGCAAACAGAATTAAAAACGGAAATATCGAACCAAAGTAATTTACAACACAATACATTTACGAGGTTATGTTATGTTGTTCAAAATTGTTTTTGCTTTAAATTGCAGCTTTCACGAAACCTCTATTCTTCATATAATTCTACAATTTTCCAAGGAATTATGTCGAATAATAACCGATTTATAAGACAGTATTTAAGAGTAACGGCTGACTCTTCAAATGCCATATGCGAACTATTGGTCGAGCGAGAACCTCCCAACTTGATTTTATGTCGTAAAATTTCCAAGTAAATAAACCCTCTAGTTTAATACGGGCCAAAATAAATCCCCCTGTTTCATCTTGTGTCCCTGTACAAATACATAAAAAAAAATTTATTAAATTTCATTTATAACTTACAGCGAATTGAGTAATGGCGTTTCTCCATTTTTATTTTTATTTTTCCCTGATCCGTTTTATTTTATTTTTGATTTTGATGTTCACTTGTTACAGTATAAATGAAAAGTCATAAGCTCGTAAATTGACTTTTCGGTTGCCGCCTATGAAACAATAGCAGAAGCTTCAATTTTTTTTTTAGTTTAGTTAGTTTAGTCGATTAAGGTCAGCATTATATAAATATTAGGGGTACAATGGTAAAAGGGCCTCACCAAATACGTATAGTAAATTTATTTTTTTATTGTGTTTTCTAGTTTACGATTTTTTAATTTTATATTCTTTGTTGTTAAACTTTGTATGTTAGTTCATAATATTAACAATTTTTAATGCTTTTTGCTTTTTAGTATTACCGGCTGGAATTATGGTTTGTTCAGCCAACACTACTGTGTTAGAAATATTTATTCGATTTGAGAATATTTGAATGTTCCTGTTTGATGATATGATCTGTTTCCTTCAATTATGTTTTTTTAGAACGAGGAGATTGTCCTGACTATTCAGAATGCCCCATCGTTAAATTAATTTCTTTTAAAGTTGTAGGTTTATTCGTGATTGTACAAAACAGAATATTGCTATATCTAGCACCCCAAAAACTCCCGTTTTCTTAAATCCTAAAGTTATAATTATAGCTTCTTTTCACGCGACACGATTTTCTTCTATTATTTTCAAATTTAATGTAATCGAATTTGTTACGATATGATAACAATTATGTTATGTAATTAATTAAATCAGAATTTATTGACACTGCCAAACTTAAACCGAAAATTATGTTTGGTTTTTGTTTTGAGCATAATTTGCATTTTTATTTTTATACTAATAACTATTCCAGCGACCAAACTAAGACGGCAAATGTTTTGATAGTATAATAGCAAAAATAAATATAATATTTTAATTTGATACCTATCAAATTTTAATACTAAGAGCCAATTGTACGAAGATCGCTAAACACAAAAAAAAAATTTTTTTGTTGATATTTATTAGAAATTTGTTTATATTACATGACGAATATTTTCGCCAAATATATGAACGCTTCAATTTGAATCCTCTCGTTTACAGCAGCTTTTTGTGTTAAGTACTTTTCATACCAGGCGCCTCAAATGCGAAGCTGAGACTCTTTCATACCGGTGGCGTTGACTTTGAACATTCGGTTGCTATCAAATATTTTATTTAGGTCTATTTTACACATGAATTATAGCAAGAACTGAGATATACTAAATTTGTAACGTACATATGAGCTAGATTTTTTGGTAAATATGAAACAATTGTTCAAAAAATATGATTTGTAGGTTATGTTGACAAAGCACTTCGCTTTGTACTACTTTAAAATCTCGCAGTCGGGTGTGGAAGGCATTGGCTTGGCTTTATAGATAACTTCATTGCAATATATTTTTTTTTTTTTTAAATTATCACTTAAAAATAAATTATTTTTCAAAAAATTGAATTTATTACTATAAAACTAAACGGTATCAATCGAATAAAACTAATTTACATAGTTAAAAAACGAAATAAATAATTTTTATTTACGAAGCTCAAAGCCGAGGCGCCTGGTATGAAAAGTACTTTATTGTAACACATTTTTATTTGGTGTCTTGCGTGATTTACACATTCCAACAATGTTTTTCCAACTTTTTTTGTTGAGACTTAGAGCTACACGCAATAGAAAATATTTACATGCGATAAAAAGAGAAAAGTATAAAACGAAAATGTCGGTCATGCTATAACTTTGTGGCGGTATAAAATCTACGATGTCGAATAGGGCGATAATACAACTTTGTGTTTCAAAATTACAACTTTCCTGGCTAAAATAAAGCTTTTCGAAAGTAAACTTCCATTTTTAAACAAAAATTTATAAAAAAATAAAACAAAAATGTCGGGTATGCTATAATTTTTTGGCGGTATAAAATCGACAATGTAATTTTTGACGAATGCCGCAGCGATACCACTTTATTTATCAAAATTATGACTTTTCTTGGCTAAAATGAAAATTGTTCGAACGAAAATTTTAATTTTTAAATAAAAATTTAAAAAAATAAAAATAAAGCGCTATAAAAATTTTACAAATCGCCATTTTTAATGTGTTTGTTGTTGTTTGTTTCCATAAAATATACTCGGGTCGAGTATATTTTATAGTCAAACAAATTTTTTATGGAAACAAAGTTGAAAAAAAAAGAAAAAAAGTCCAACAAAATTTTGTTTGTTTATATATTTGTTCTTGTCTTTCAAATGGAATTCGCGATATACTAATCTCTTCATTTTTTGTTGGGAAACATTGTTGGAACGTGTAATGCGTGATTTACACGTTCCAACAATGTTTCCCAACAAAAAATGAAGAGATTAGTATATCGCGAATTCCATTTGAAAGACAAGAACAAATATATAAACAAACAAAATTTTGTTGCTCTTTTTTTTCTTTTTTTTTCAACTTTGTTTCCATAAAAATTTTTTTTGACTATAAAATATACTCGACCCGAGTATATTTTATGGAAACAAACAACAACAAACACATACAAAATGGCGATTTGTAAAATTTTTATAGCGCTTTATTTTTATTTTTTAAAATTTTTATTTAAAAATTAAAATTTACGTTCGAACAGTTTTCATTTTTAGCCAAGAAAAGTCGTCATTTTGATAAATAAAGTGGTATCGCAGCGGCATTCGTCAAAAATTACATTGTCGATTTTATACCGCCAAAAAATTATAGCATGCCCGACATTTTTGTTTTATTTTTTTATAAATTTTTGTTTAAAAATGGAAGTTTACTTTCGAAAAGCTTTATTTTAGCCAGAAAAGTTGTAATTTTCAAACATAAAGTTGCATTATCGCCCTATTCGACATCATAGATTTTATACCGCCAAAAAGTTATAGCATGACCGACATTTTCGTTTTATACGTTTCTCTTTTTATCGCATGTAAATATTTTCTACTGCGTGTAGCTCTAAGTCTCAACAAAAAAAAAGTTGGAAAAACATTGTTGGAACGTGTAAATCACGCATAAAGCATGGTTTCCACGATGGCGAGGCGAAAAAATTAGTCAAATTAAAAAGAGGAAGGAATAAAAAAAAATAACATAAGAGTGAATGAAACTGCAACAAGTCGTTACTCCGAATTTTTATTTATATATTTTTGACGTTTCGATTATTAAAATTAAATTTTGTTAAAAATGGATACTGTGATGGATACTAATGGCAATATATGCCGTTATGTTTTCAAATAGCACTGAGAGTGATTCTGGCGATGAAAAATGTGTTCCCCCCAATTAAAAAAAAAAAAAAAATTTTAATAATTAAATATAAAATTTTCTTCAAATTGACAATATGAATTCCGAAAATCAGCGACTAATCCGAAAAAAGATGATCCATCTAATCTTTTTTTCGGATTAGACGTCCTATTTCGGAGTGCTGAATTAAAATTTTTAAAATTGGACGTCCCAATTTTTCTGTCAGAAAGGTATTTTCTCTCTATCGTACTATCGGTGAATTTTTGCTTTCTCTTTTTAGTTTGACTAATTTTTTCGCCTCGCCATCGTGGAAACCATGCTTAAATCACGCTGTTGTTTCAGTAGACCCTCTAAACAAAGCGATTCGTTTACGATACGAATGTTATGTTTGTTGTTCATACAAAACATCGTTGTTTGTTTGTTTGTTTTTTAAATTTGCTCAGGTCAGATCTTTCAATCCATAAGACCAGTGAGTTGAGAAACAGCCCAAAATTTCCAGAGACCACTCAGGGGAGGTTCTGGAGGGTTAAATAAAGTGTACAAAATCAAATTAGATTAAAAAATTAAATAATAAAATAAAAGCATAATTATATAAAACAAAGTTTGATAATTAAATTAGATTAAATGAAAGTTAATAAACAAAGAATATTAGAAAAAAGATGAAGGATACATATAAAATAAAAGTTTTAAAATTAAAATATAAATTTATAATTCATTAATTCATAATTTTTTTTTTTTTTTTTTAAATTTTTTTTTTTTTTAAATTTAGAATTAAATTATATAATATTCATAAATCTTAATATTATAATAAAATAAAATAAAATGAAATGATTCCAAAAGAAAAATCATTGTGTGAAAAAGTCAATAAAAATTAAATGTAGTCTTTATTCATAGTTTATAATTTATTCTATCCACAAAATCACACAATATTTTATATTCTTCCATTTTTTGGTCCTTTAAGATATCTAATAAGGATTTTCTGTATAAAAGTGGGAAATTATTTCTTATATTGTTATATATGACACAATCGTTAATAATATGTTCGTTATCTTCAACGGTGTTGCAAATCTCACAATTAGATGTAGATTCAAGTCCCAAAAGGAATTTAAATTTCTTGTTAACTGTATGACCAGAGATTAATCTGTAAATTAGCCTGGTTTGGCAGGATGTAAAATTAGAGTCTTTAAATAGGAAAGATGATCTTGGAGAAGGCAAATTTGTTTATAAAAGTGGCCGGATGAATTACACATAAAAGTGTAGTTTTCCTTCCACTTATTATTTATAGATCTGGAGATATCGTTAAATAGGTCTGTGAGAGTTGGTTCATTATCAAGAAAGTGAGTAGGAGAAAAAACTGCTTTTTTGCTAAACTATCTGCTATAGTATTTCCTTTTAAGCCACAATGACCCGGGAACCAATGAATGACAAAAATTTTAATTTGGTTATGGCCGATAATATCAATAATTTGATTTTCGTAGTGTCTATTTGTAAAGTGTAATAGAGCCGTTTTTAATGAAATACAAGAACTTTGAGAGTCAGTAATAATGATAATATTATTGTTTCTGATGATTAGAGTCTACAATTACACTATTCCAATTTTAATAGCAATGGTTTCAATATTTTTAATATAAGTGGGGTTTTTTAGTTGAATGGCAAATTTCCAATTTTTATCCTCAACAAAAATTCCAATTCCTGGTTTATTGTTAATTATAGAGCCATCTGTGTAAATTTTTGCGAAATTATTATATTTATTAATTTCAGCCATAGATAATGCATATTGTTCAGGGCCTAGATTCTGATCAAGTGACAAATGACAAATGACAATTTTTTGTGACTTTGTACTAAAATTTTAACTGCTATAAAATGACAATATAGTTGTGAGTTCTAAAATGCGATTCTGATGAAGTGACTTTTTCAAAATGTCACAAGAAAAAAAATGACAAATTAAACAAAATTGTCATTGATTTGGTTTTCCGTGACAAAAGTCAGCTGCATTTTTAAATAAAATATGTGTGAGTATATTTCGTTAATTTTTAATAATTCTAGTTATAAATTTTAATTGTTTATATTTTTTTTAAAATATTGTTTTATTTTAATTAAAACATAAACAATTAAAATTTATAACAAGAATTATTAAAAATTAACAAAATATACTCACACATATTTTATTTTAAAATGCAGCTGACTTTTGTCACGGAAAACCAAATTAATGACAATTTTGTACATGTACATGTATGTATATACAAAATAAACCTTAAAATATAACTGCGGTAAACTAGAAATGCAACTGCTGTAAACTGCTGTTAAAGTCATAACTCATTTCATCAGAATCGCAAATTTTCCGTGACAATATTTTATACTAATAACAAAATGTCACGAAAAATTGTCATTTCATCAGAATCTACCCCCAGAATGGTTTATAAAATTTTTGTTTGTGATTCCCTCAATATTTGTTATGATGCTAAAATTAGTGGGAGACGTTTTTTTTATGTGAAAAGGTTTAATTTTGGAAAGAAAAGTATAATTAGAATATAAGCCGTTAAGTTTATGAAGAGATCTATTGTTTTTAATGTCGTTACCGATTTTGGAATTATTATATAGATTTTTTGAAATATAAATTAGTGATTTTTTAATAAAATCTAGTTCTGTAAAATAGCTGGAATTGGAGTAGATCTTAAGAAGCCTAGACAAGCTCTCAGACAAGCATTTTTAATAGATTGACAGATATTAATATCTTTTTTATATTTAGTGTCTGTAAAACATATGTGTATTCAAGTTTAGATTTAACTATTGCTTTAAAAATATTGATCATTGTTTCAGGATTTACACCTCCATTAAAATGGGTGAGAGCTTTAAGTAAATTAATGGAGTTGGAAATATTTGCTTTTAAGTTTGTGTAATGAATTGATAATGAAAGTCTATTTGTTAAAGTTGTACCCAGTATCTTAGTAGTCACTCTTTCTTTTATGTAGATATTATTAATTTTTAAATTTAGAGATTTGGAATTATTTTTATTAGTGAATAGTCTTAAAAAATGAGATTTATCAGTGTTAATTTGTAGTTTTAAAGATTGTAATTTATTAGTTAATGAGAGTAAAGTAGAATCTGTTATTAATTGTAAGTTATCATGATTATCGGCAGAAATTACAATGCAAATATCATTGGAATATTGGAAAATTTTTGTATCGGGGTTATTGATGTCGTGTAAAGAAGTGGTATAGATATTAAAAAGGGTAGGACTCAAACAGCTACCCTGAGGAATGCCTTTATTAGTGTAATGAATGGAAGTTTGATTGATATTTTGAATAGATATAATTCTATTTGTAAGAAATTGAGAAATCCAATGTGTAATGTTAATAGGGAAATTGAAGTTTTTAAAGGTGTTTAATAAAATATTTTTATCTACATTATCAAAAGCTTTGGAAATGTCAATGTTAACTAAAACAATTTTTTTTTTTGTTGTTGTTTGAGGGAGATGATGAAATTAAACATTTCTACAAAATAGTCAGTAATATATTTATTTTTTCTAAAACCAAAATTGTAATAATTAAGAATATTATGGGAGATTAGATGATCATTAATTCGTTTTAAAATGAGTTTATTGAAGATTTTTGAAAAAATAGGTAACAGACAAATAGGACGGTAGTTAATAATATTTCTATCATCCCTCCCCTTTTTCAAAATGGCGATTGTGTATGACGTTTTCCATTTTGTAGGGTAAATTTGATTTTGCCAGATGTTGTTGAAATAATTTGTAATAGTATTGATTAGGTTAGGATTAGAGGATACTAATTGTTTGATGATTTTATATGAGACTTTATCATATCCTGGAGCAGTATTATTTGAATTTTTAATAATATCAAGAATTTCAATGTTATTAAATTCCGCAGGATTAATAGTAGGATTGAAGTTATTAGAGAGATTATGAGGGGATTCAAAGGAGAAAGGAAAATTGCAATTTAGAAAATTAGTAGCTAGTGTGGGATCTTCTAGGATTCTGTAGTTGGACTGTTTTTTATTTTTAATTTTATTGATGTTGTTCCAGAGATCAGAATTATTAGTTTTGTGATTGATGCTTGTTAAAAAAATATTCCAGGATTTTTTCTTTTCCCTTCTGATTGTTAATTTAAGTTTTTGTATAGATTTTTTTAGTTCAATAGCGGTAAAAAGGTTTTTGTTTAAATTATAAATGAGTTGTTTGTGTTTTTTTATGTTCCATAGTCTTTGTATAAGATCGTTCCACCAAGGTTTAGGTTTAAAAGTATTTTTACTTGTAATAATAGAAGTATTTTCAGAAATTAATTTTTCTAGGTGTTCTTCAATATTGCATTTATCATTAATAGAATTTAGATCAAAGTCTTTCAATACTTTTGACCAGTTTGTGATTTGTTTTTTTTTTGATAATAATTTAGTTTAAAGTCAATAAGTATTGGGAGATGGTCACTTCCTAAATTAATGGGATCTACTTTCCATGATAGTTTTTCAATTAGATTGATTGAGCACAAAGTAATGTCTAGTGCTGCAGAATTATTTCTGAAAAAATCTTGCCTTGTATGAGATCCGTCATTTAATAAAAAGACATTATTAGCAGTGATAATATCTGCAATCTTATCACCCACCCTGTCGTAAGTAGCGGTCAATGAACTATCCCAAAGACTATTATGAATATTTATGTCTCCAGCTATTAAACAGTTATCTAGATTCTGAGTTATAAGATGTTCAAATTCATTAACGATTTCCTGAGGTCTAATAACAGAATTATTATAAAAAAATAAGATATTAAAATTAATGTTTTTAAATTTGAGGTTAATTTTGAAAGCTTGAAAACGGATGTAATGAAAATTTAAATCAATAATTCTCCAAGAAATTTTTTTATGTATTAAAAAGCCTACTCCGCCAAAACCATCTGGTCTATCATCAGTAATAAGATTATAATTGTTAAAAGTCAAATTACTATTTGGATTTGTCCAGGTTTCAGATAGAATAACGATATCAATATGATTGGATTGTATATAATGATATAATAGATCTTTATTACTATTTAAACTACGAATGTTAATTTGTAAAATTTTTAAAGGTAACATAATGGAAGAATAAAATGAAAAAATAAAAATCTGGAAAAAGAAAAGTTTATGTTTTAATAAATTTATTTAATTTAATTTTAAGTGAGTCTAAATTAGCTGGATTTTTATTAAAGTCATCGGAATTATTTAAAAGTGATTTGACATCATTAAAAATAGAATCTCTTTCATTTAATTGATTTTTTAATTCGTTTACTAATTTATTTAGGATTTGAATTTTTCTAGCATCAGAATTCATTAAGTTATTTTTCCAGGCTTGATTTTCAACACAGATATCATTAGCGAAATCTATTTGTTTAGGGACTTTTTGTTGGCTACCATAAAGGTGACTTTTGGATTCTCTGAAACTAGTTTTATTTAAAATCATATGTTCCCTAATTTGTTTCTGCCTATATCGTTCATTACATCTGAAAAAATTAGTAACATGACCCATTCCACAAAATTTACAAGAAAATTTCATGTCACAAACGTGTTCTTGTTCGTCCTCTATAGCATTAGCACACGTTAGGCATCTATTAGTTTTAGATTTACATTTAGAAATTGTATGTCCGTAATTTAGACATTTTTTACAAAATAATGGATTAGGTATAAAATATTCTACCTTTAATAAGAGATTATCATATAAAATAACATTGAATGGAATAGTTCCAGACTCAAAAGTAAGTTTAACCAATTCAATTTCCTCAGCTGTTTTAGTGGCACTATTCCATTTAGTCATTCTTTCTACTTTAGAAATAGGGTATTTAGATCTAATATTTTCTTGTATTTCTTCATTAGAAAGCCCAATAGGAATGTTCCTGATTAAACCAATAGAAGATGTGAAATTTTTAGGAGTAGTATAATTATCAAATTTTTTAAAGATATCTGATTTAACACAATTATTTGCGTCTTCAAAATTACTAAAGATAACCTTAGCAACATTTTTGCTAACGCTAGAGATTTCTTTGACATTTTTAAAATTATTTATTTTAAGGGCTTTAGCTAAAAGAACAATATTTAAATTCTCTTTACTGATAAATACAGTAAATGGGCCATTATCTGATCGGTTATATAGATTAATTTTTTCAGCAGTAACTGACGGCATATTTGAGATATTCGATGAATCAACAGATAAAGTTGAAGATGATGTTGGAGCTGTTACTGTATTTTTTGAAACTGCGACGTGAATTTTATTATTATTATTATTAATTTTCCTTTTATTTAACATATTGGGACTTTTATCAAATTCACCGTTTACTATTATTTCATTATTAAAAACAATTTTTGATTTTTTAGTATTTATTTCATCTTCGGAATCTGAGAAATCAGTAGAAGTAAATGTTGGAGGTACAAAGTACTGCGTACTTTGTCCCTCCTTGCTTGTGTTACGTGGATTTATTATTTTGTGGATAGAAAAAGACTATGAAAAGACTTACCCGACTGATAAAAAATAAACAAATCAAAATAAACTATAAGATATAATTAAATAAAATACAAATTAATTAAAATTAAAAGAAAATTGTAAAATTTATAACACTTCACTGAGAAAGAATGTACAAAACATCGTTTACGAATCTTTTTTGAGATTCGAAAACGATACCTTAACTAATCCCACGTCCCTTGATAATTAGAATATTTTACGTATCACAAATAAAAGACATAAAAGTACATAGTGTTTTTAATTGTAAAACCCAAACGAGCTCAGAAGCCCAGTTCATAACAGTATTACCCCCCAAACAGTCTCGACGCAGTAACGCACAAACGCAATAGCGCAAAAGTTAAAGTACTTGCAAATATATGCAAATTGACAAAGTCGGCGGACCTAGCGCATTAGACCAAGTACTAAAATTAAAATATTTTCAATAAGCACGCAAGAATGGATTGAAGTGTCAGTTGTGATGTAAATAAAAAATAAAAAAATGAAACATATTGCTACCGCTAAATTAAAAAAAAATTAAAGTGATGTTACTTGCTTGTCAAATGGCATATATGTGTGCATATAAAAGGCGATTTTATGCTAGGCCGGAAAACTTAAATCGGGCTAAAAAAGGTTTTTATGAAGTAGATTTTATAGCCATCAAACGGAACAAAGAACAATTTGTGAAACACACGAGAATGACAGTTCCTGTGTATTTCACGAATTATTGTCTCTAATAAAATACCAGTTGATAAGGAGGAATACGTGTTACACTATAAATCCAGAGGCACGACTGGCGTTAACCTTAACGTAAATTATAAAATTTGTTTAGGTCAGAAATTAGTTTATTTATATGTTTCAATTTATTAAGGCATCTCTCTCAAGGTGTAAGCTTCCAATTTCTGAGAGATAGTTTTAAAGTTGGAAGGTCGACCGCGCGAGAGATAGTTCTTCAAACTTGTGAAGCCATTCGGAATATTTTGGGGCCAACATTTGTTAAAAAACCTGATCATCGGGATTATAAGAAAATTGCAAAAGATTTTTGGGAAAATTGGAACTTACCCAACTGCATCGGAACGATAGACGGTAAACACATTTCCATAATGTGTCCGCCCAATAGTGGATCACAATTCTATAATTATAAGAATTTTACCAGCATTGTCTTGCTAGCAGCGTGTGATGCGGACTATAATTTCACGATGGTTGATGTAGGTGCTTATGGAAGCCAGAGCGATGGAGGTTTAATTTTTTTAAATGTACATACATATTTTTGTATTATAATTTAAACAATTTCATTTAATACAGGGATATTGGCAGAATCGCCATTTGGCAAAGAACTATTGAATAATGAACTACCACTCCCTCCTAATTCAGAATTGCCAGGAACTACCACAGCATTTCCACATTTTTTTGTTGGGGATCCAGCCTTTCCTCTTAAGGAAAATTTAATGAGGCCATATCCCCGACAAAATCTGACATTAGATAAAAAAATTTATAATTATAGAATTTCAAGAGGTAGGGTAGTCATAGAAAAAGCCTTTGGAATCTTAACGGCAAGATGGCGTGTTTTAAGAACCACTATATGTTGTACTCCGGAAAATGCAGAAAAGATAATCGGATATCATTCGAAAATATAATGGATTATTGATTTATTTTTTCCTCGTAGATTGTATTGGCGACAATAACGTTGCATAATTTTTTAAAAAAGACCCAGTGTGTCGATAATCCATACTTTGACGCAAATGTCGTGGATCGAGAGGATCCGGAAGGAAATATTTTACCAGGGACATGGCGCAATGAGCTGGCTTCAAATTCAACTTTGAAAAGATTAAGCTTAAATAATGCATCTAGGCATGCATTTCAGTTAAGAGATTCTTTGTAAAATTATTTCCTGCAGGAGGGCGCCATTGATCGGCAAAATAAAATACATTAAATAAAATTTATTTCAATTTCTTGTGTAAACGTAAAATTCAATCATTTTATTAAAATAAAATCTATAATATTTATTGCAATAAATTTAATTATGATCTCAAAATTCAATTCTTTTTATAAAAAAAATAATAATTTCAATTATCAACATATGTTTCAGTTATGCTGTTTAATTGTTTGTAAATATCACAGCCCTAGAGAATATCGACCTTTATATTTACGAATTATACGTCGAGGTATTCTATGCTATTATCTTCAAGTTCTTCCATTTCGCACTGAATAAGATAATTAATTAAATTGAAATGAAATGAAAAATTAATGATATGAATGATGATAATGAATGAAATGAAAAATTAAATTTAATCGATACAAATGTCAGCAAAGTTAACAAAGCAATTTTAAAAAATAAATCTTCATTTCCAGAATATTTGAAAACTAATTTCAATGTTTTTAGTTTTTGTTGCCAGTTTATTATTTTTGTCGCGCTCAAAATGTTTATTTCGATGCCCAAAAATTATTTTTTGTGTTCCCTTCCAATAGTGCCAAAAAATTATAAATGTTGCCAAATTATTATATTATGTTCCAAAAAATTAATTTTATGATACCAAGAAATTTGTATTTGTTGCTATTAATTTTTTGTGTGCCGGTTTGTTGCCACCCATTTTTAAATGATTGTTTTTGTTTTCGGCATATTTTTATGTGTTTTTTTTGATATTTTATTTGTGAAGTTAATTTTCATAGGTCTTGAATTGATTTTTTAAAACGTATTCGAGTAAACACTAAAATCATCAACACAGCAAAGAAAATTTTGGAAAACAAAATATATTAGAAGTAAAAGGATTTCCTTATTTCCAAGGCTAGATGCACTTAGCAAATCCTCGGTGTACAAAAAACATACTATATTCCTTTAGTTTTGTGCTAACAATAAAAAAATATTGCAGCGGTTTAGCAACGAATACGTATCAAACTATTTGATAGGTATATCGGAATGCGCAAGATTATTTGAAATGTATAGACTAGCGATAAGACACTTAAAAACTCGTCCATGAAAATCACTGTAAACATAAAACTGTTGACCGATCAAGCAAAGCTATACATTTAGTGGTAAAAAATCATTTACACTGAACAAGAGTTGGATTATGACGAGACTTATTTGGCAGAGGAGTTTCATCACAGATTTTTGTGATACCATTTTGCATTCGCATTTCAACACACGTGTAACACGTCATCTAGGTAAAAATGCCTTGTGTTATGTTAGTATATTTTGAGTATTCGTACATTTAAGATAACATATCTAGAAATAGAGGAGGCACACTGGATATCAATTACAGTCGGAGCTCTCAGTATGATGATTATTAAAAAATTGTAGTTTTGTTTATAAAGGTTTATTTGTTAAATTGTTGAGCCGTCACAAATCACGATACAATATCAGGCATACAATGTTTCGCTTCGTCATCGAAAATATAATTGCCTGGGCATGATTGAATACGATGTACTAGTAAACCGTCCGAATAGTAACATTCATAGTAATCGCTTGGATTCGATTCATGCTGATACCATCCTTCTCTGCCGCATCTAAATTCACAATTTATCTTATCCGGATTAAATACATGTGTTTCCGAATGACCGCAGCGAAACATCATAATTTCCGAAATTCCATCGGTATACGAACAAAATGCATAAAATCCATTATTCCCTGGATGTACAATAAATTTATTTGGCGTTGGCGTACAATCGATTTTGTGACATTCACCTTCGAAATGGCAATTTTTAGTAGCCGAATCATAAACGTAATTTGGCGGACAAGCGTACTTATACAAAGAGTCTGATGTACATAAAAAGAATTCAGCACAGTTGTGCGGACTTGGGAAATATCCTTGACCCGTACATGTGTACTCTACGGGAGGTGTGGTGCGTGGTACACAACTTTCAATCGATAAATCGGGTTCGTTTGTACATCCAAATGTGTTTGGTATACAGTACGGGTTGCTGCTTGAAACATCGGCACATTTTATTGAACTGATTAGATTGCCGGAAATACATGTCAATGTGGTTTTACAGTCGCTCGAACAAACTGGTCCCATTACGTCCGATGGGCATTTTAATGGATTGTCATCTAAATCGCGAGTTAGGCGTGATGTACGAAGGGTATGTTGAGTTTTGTATAAAAGTGTACCATCTGTTGGTTCCAGTGCCAGAATCGCGTGAGGAATCTAAAATAAAGAGTATATTTAAAAATTTTGATAAACTGTCCAACACTAAGCACTCACCACAATAGTGGTCACCAGTATTATAAAATAAAATTTGGTCATTATAGTGTTGTATTTCCAGTATCGACCCACAATTTTTGATATCGATATCAACTGTTTACTTGTTTTTATACTACCTTATTACACTCTAATCTAATCGTTGAAATACCTAAAATAAAATCAGACAATGGATATTAGTAATACGCTTTACTAGTCAATTAATTCAAGTACCTGGGCTACACAATTTAGATACCAAATAAATATATATGTATAATAATTTCAAAGCACGGATTAGCCAAACTATTCGACTCGTTCCCGCTTCCAATGCGCTAATGTTTTCGCTTGACAACTTATTTCGGTTTAAGAGAGTAATGTCCGCTATAAAAGTCAGTTTTGCCCTTTCCTGTTGTCCTTCTGAGATTTTCTAGCGGGACATAGCTTTCCGTTATTCAAGGCCGCTAATATCAGTATTGACGTCCAGCTCAGCAGGGCTATTTGTAATTTGTAATGATATATTGTGGAGAATGTGTTTGATTTCATTTATAGATACAAAGATGCTTCTGATGAGAGAAATAAAACTTGGTTTCTCGTCGCTGTTAGGTATTTTTTAGGACTAAAGTTTCAAAAATGTCTTTTTGATTTTTATGAAGATCACAATATTAGATCAGAAGATGTTTAGCAGCAAAGCTGATTAGTTATTTGGGCAAAACTCGGAGACCTGAAGCATTAGTTTTCCTGTTTTGTACAGTTGATAGTGCTTCAAAATTACCGAAAGTATATGTTAGTATTCAAACATAAAGTTTGGCTGGTGCAGGAAATATTGGCAGCACGGGGCCTTGTTGAGTGCTTTAAGTACTGAAACTTGGATGGCGTTGCGAAATGCGAACGAATAGTAGCAGAGCCTTTTAGAGTATAGAGCCATAATCTTAATGACGTATTTTTTAGAAGCTTTTTTAGTGGTATAACTTTTCACTGATTTCCATAGGAATCCATAGTAAATATGGTGTTTTTAGCTTCAAGTTTTTCAATGAAAGAAGCATAAATATTATAAAATGTTTATATAAAAGTTTTCTACATATCTTTAAGAACAATATACAAGAAGGCCATATTGGTATTAAGTAAATATTAATTGCAGAAATGTTAAAATTAAATTATTTCTAAAATATATTTTTCGAACTTTCATTTTGAAAAATACATCAAAGTTGGCTCTGATGAATTAAAATAATACTTGCCAAATTTATCTTTAGTTTTACTAGTGAACGTAAGATGTCTAAAATGGTAAAAGAAAAATACGAAAAATAATTATTTAATCGCAAAATTATCACTCGTTCCTATATTTTGTGAATTTGTTTGCTTTTCCTACAATTTTTGAACTTGAAATTTCCCCAGGTGGTAATTTTTGGCACGATTTTTCCAAATTTTTACGACCATCACTGCCATCTATGTAATGTGTATTGACTTAAATGACCAAACGAATCGTAGTAAGCTTTTATTTTAATTTGACCAGAATGCTGTTGTTATGAATTTTTTTTAATATTTTGGTTTAAATAAATCAATTATTACAAGAAAGTGAAAACGATTTACTTAAACGATATTCATATATGTTGAAAATCAAACATTTATGAAAGTATTTCAGAAATCATAATTAAGAATTTGTAACGTTTTCATTTAAAAATTTGTCTTAGGAAAAAAAGTGATTTCCCATATGTTATTGTGTGTTTTACTATGAAAAGTTTCGTTTTTCCTCGTTTCTAATTCTCTTATAAAAGCTCAGATTTTTTGATTATGGCTCTATAAAATACAGGGTGCTCTGATAGTAGCCGTGGGAAAAGATTGTTTAAAAAAAACAAAAAAAACGAGAGTAAAATTTGAGATTTTCACGCGAATGGTGGTTCACGATAGTTTCTGAGGGAGTGTGCTTTGGTTTCCCAGTGGGGTTTTTAATTAGTATCAGTATTCTCGTATCCCTAGTAACATAGTATTGATGAATTCATTCATTAAGAAATTCTTGCTTACCAATTCAATGAATGATACATGGCCTTGTAATGTGAATTCACTTATTTACTTTCCTTATTTATATAACCCTCTCTTATAATGAACTTATTAATGAACAACGTGTGAATTTCATTTGGAACTTCTCTTTTACCGAACCAAGGAATTATTAAACCAGTGAATTCATACATAACTTCATCAGAAATTTCAATAGTAATTTCATTAATGATCGAACCACTGACACCTATTTATTGGTGGTTTCATTTTGAGTTAAAAAAGAACCGAAGAAGGAGTCAATCCGAAATCGATCTTCTAAAAAAAAAAAAAAATTTTTAAAAATATTGTTACTATAAGGAAAAATTTTTTTCAATTAAAATTATTTAAAAATAACGTAAGATCTTTTATTATAAATTTATAAGTGATAAAATATACACAAGCAAAATGGATATACACCATTATAACTCATAATAAAAATCCATTTATATGTACATAAATACATTTAATTTTTAAATTTCTAAGTTTATTTCATATTTCATTTATTAAAATAATATTGTAAGGACTCTTTAGGGAATTACACGTTATTTGTTCGTTGTTCTACACGAAAATCTAATTTCACCCTTTTGTTTTACAATATATAGGTATATCTTGTTTTTCTTTATAAATAATAAATTTAAATTAACCACACTTTCCAATAAATTTTGTTTTATTTCATTTTTTTCACCTCTCGATACAAAATTCAAAAAATCTCTCTTTTTTTTGTCAAAAGAAAATCTTAACTAAAAAAAATAAAGTTACATGTATGTATATGTAATGTGGATATTATAATTCAATAGTTTCGATTCACCACAATAGGTGGCAGGTAAAGCATCAATAGTTTTTTTTTGTTACAATCTCCCCCTCTGAATCGAAGCTCGTCTCGACGAGAATTCAGAAAACTCATATAATTAGAGATAACTGGGAGGTTTTTGAACATTGCGTCTGTTTGATTGCCTCTTGGAATTGTATGACAAACCTTTGGTTTTTGGTATCAAAGATCCTTCATTAATTTTAGAAACTTGTTCATTGATAATCGGATTCGATTCAGTTCTGTGTTCTATGTTACCTACATTAGACGGTATGACTTGCGGTACCCTAAATCTATTTATTTCGGTCTCCCTCGATGGCAAAATATCAGTTAACCCAGTATAAGTTTTCGTAGTTGCGAAATTCGTATGCCTACCTCGGATTGTGATTCGACATTAACATTGTTATCATTCACACCAGCTTCAGGTAATCCCAATGAGATGATATTTTCTTTAGAAGCAACGGGTAACTGAGATTTGACCTCTTGCTTTGGTCTACCGCGAGATCGAATTGGATGTAGTGGGGTATCATCTTCTGAACCGATATATGCTGAAAGTTGGGATACGTGATATGTACCTACAAATTGTGATTCCATACTTTTAATTTCATATGTGGAACTAGAGATAAGGGGAGCAAACTTAGGGGTGAAACCTTTATTGGTATCACTTAACATATGAGTTTTTATTAAAACTTTATCACCAACTTTAAAAGATCGATGTGTTCGAGTTTTATCCGCATAAATTTTCCTGTGATCCTGTTTCTGTTCTAAAACTTATCTTACCCTTTTCATTACATCATTCATTTGTAAGAGATATGGGCTGATTTGAGGCACAAAATTTTCATTTTGTACTACCACTCTGAAATCATGATTAATATCCACAATATTACGAAGGTCTCGCCCGAAAATTAAATATGCAGGCGTTAATCCAGTAGATTCGCATCTGGTGGAGTTCATCGCGAAGCGGATAGACTGTAGGAAGTCGACCCACGATCGGTGATCTTCTTTAACTAAAATGGCTAATTGGGTTTTAAGATCCCTATTCCGTCTTTCAACTGGATTAGCAGCTGGATGATACAGTGGTGTTAATGATTGTTTAATCCCAAAGCAACATGAAACATGTTGCATGACTGCACTTACAAACTGAACGCCATTATCAGATATCACACGTCTTGGCAGTCTAAATCGAAGGAAAAATTCGTTTATCAGAATTTTTGAACAAATTTCAGCAGTTGCCTGCTTCAAGGGGTACAGTTCAACCCATCTGGTTGCTGTATCTTCAACAATAAAAATCCATTTGTATTCATTGGCGGATTCGACTAATGGCCCAAATAAATCGATTGCAAGGACCTCAAATCTCTGTTCTAATACAGGAGTTTTGAGCAATCCTGCTGGTTTCAAATTGGTTACTTTATATTTTTGACAATCTACACATGCTTTGATATATTCCGTAATATATCTGCGCATTCCCGACCAATAATATTTATTGCATATTTTTGCAATGGTTCTCTCAACACCATAGTGTCCGGCTGTAGGAGAATCATGAAAAGCCTTTAAGATTTCTTTTCGGAACTTTTCCGGAATCACTAATTGAAGCTGTTTGCTTTCTTCATCGGGAACAAAACGATAGAGTATACCGGATTCCATTAGGTAACCCCGATTGGTTCAATTAGTAAGATCCGCGTGATCTGTCAAAGCATTTTATGATTTTTACTAGATCCTCATCCTCAAGTTGAGCTTGTCGCATATTATGGAGACCCTTGTTAGGGAGGTCGACTTGTATCGAACATACTCCACATATAGTTTCATCATTACATGGTGGCCGGGACAAAGTGTCCGCGACTACATTCGCCTTTCCTGGTGTATACACAATATTCAGATTATACGATTGTATGAGCAGGGCCCATCGAGCAAGTCTTCCCGTAGGTGTCTGTAAACTCATAAGCCACTTTAGTGCTTGGTGATCTGTTCCAACCACGACCTCAGCTCCATCCAAATAACCCCGAAATTTATTTAAAGCCCATACAACAGCCAGTGCTTCTCTTTCAGTCTTACTATAATTCCGCTCTGTTGGAGTGAGTAACCTGCTAGCATACTCAATCGGACGTTCATCGTCTCCTTCGCCCTGTAAGAGGACTCCCCCTAGGGCATAGTTGCTCGCATCCGTTCGCAATGTATAGGGTTTTGATTCGTCAGCCTGTCGTAAAATTGGAGCGGATACCAACAACAATTTCAATTGCTCGTAAGCGGTTTTATGAACAGTACTCCATTCCCATTTAGACTTTTTCTTTGTTAAATCGCTTAATGGCCGTGCTATAGCCGAAAAATTGGGTACAAACTTCCGGTACCATGAACAAGTTTGTAGGAATGTTTTGAGATGTCGGACATTCCTAGGTTCCTCCATTTTTGAAATACCTTCAATTTTCTCGAGATTGGTTTGAATACCATTTTGGGTTATAATATGTCCCAACAATTTGATATTGTTCCGGAAAAACATACACTTGCTCCTATTTTCCTTCAAATTAAATTGATTGAGGCGTTCGAAGACTAGCTTAAGATCAATCAAATGTTCTTCAAACGTTTCGGAGAGAAGAATTAGATCAACGAGATATTCAAACATTATTATATTTGAAAGGCCCGCTTTTTAAGCCCAAAAGGCATTATTTTAAATCAATATAAACCAAACCGCGATATGAATGCGGTTTTATCACGATCTTGTAATCGTACTGGAACTTGCCAATATCCTGAACGCAAATCGATGGTAGTCATAAACAATGTTTTCTTAGCGAGATGAAGTATTTCGTCTATCCGCGGCATAGGATATTTATCGGATGTAGTACAAGAATTTAATTTTCGATAGTCAATGCAAACGCGATACGTTTTATCGGGTTTCAGGACAAGCACTATCGGTGCTGCCCAAGGAGACTCACATTCTTCTACGATGTCGTTTTTTAACATTTTTCCTAATTCCAACTTAAGTATCTCCCGCTTTTCTCCAGACATAGGATAAGATGGAACTGAAATTGGTCGACTTTCGCCGGTATCGATGTGATGTTCTACATAGGTGGTGGGATCTCCCCCATTGTAAAAACATCTCCATATTTACTGAATAAGTCATTGACCTTTTGTCTCTGATCCGAAGTAAGACAATTCCCTTCATCAGATCTCAGTTGTTCCTTTTTAATGGCAACCGGACATATACTTGTCTCATGAGATTGCTGTATGGAACTTTCATGTTCATATTGCAATTTATATGATTCTTGTGAATCAAAAAATTTCCATTCGTGTTTTGCAAAATCCAAAATCAACCCTGAACGAATAATAAAATCTATGCCGAGAAGTGTTTGCCCTGGGCGTGAATTTGGCAATGATATGAATTTGGTAGGTATGTTTTTCCCACAGAGAACCACATCCACAATACACATTGGAACATTTTCTATTTTCTGTGTACCATCAGCTAATTTTATGGTTATTGGTTGTTGTTCAAAACTAATTTTATTATCCTGAAAATGTTTATATAACACTTGACTTGCAATGCTTATTTTAGCAGCCGTGTCAATTAAAGCATTAGTATCACTACCTGCAATATTTAAATTTAACACAGGTCTAGATTGAGGATTTGCTTTTCCATTTGACGATATGGAATATAAATCAATAGGAGCAACTGAATATTTTTCATCATAAGAATTTATAATATCACCGGATGGATATACATCCATGCTTGCCGTATTTACAGCTGACACTTTTTTTGTTGGTTTTGGAGTACAATGAGAGCAATTGCTCTTAACCAAACCTTTCTTCCCACAGCCATAGCATGCCAATTCGAACTTTACAGACGGGGATTCGACAGCCGGTGATTCGATCTTCATCGTTGGGGACGCAACCACTTTTCGTTTCGTACATTCATTTATGTCGTGTCCTTTTGTTTTACAATATCTGCAAAACTTCGAAAACTTTGAATACTGTGTAACTGAACCAGATGTATCAGATTTTGGAACTTCTCATTTTACTTTCTCATCAAAAAAATCTTCTTCAATTCGAGCCAGTTGAAGGAGTTTATTAAAAGATTTAATATTTTCTCTTTTAATTCGATATCGGATTTTACGAGACAAGAGACCATAAGTCATATCTAACTGAATAGCTTCGGTAAGATCCGTAGGAGGTAATTGTGCGAAAAGAGCTCGGATTTAATTTATGAACAAATCGGTTTTCATATTTTCCTCTTGAGAATGAGAAAAGATTTCTTTATAAATTTGATATGATGGTTTCTTTCTCGAATATGTTATTAAAATCAAGTCGACAGCATCTTTAAATGTATTTACGGTGTCTTTAATACCTTTCCACCAAATAGCGGCATCATCAACAAGCAACATTGAAACACCCCTAACCGCATTTTCGTCTGAAATATTGACACAATCCTTGAAAATTTAGATTGCATCCACAAAAGTTTCTACACTAGACTTGGGTTTCTCATCGAAACGAGCTTTACACGATGCAAAATTTCCCGAAATGTGGGGAGACTGTATTTCACCATTTTTACTACACGTACCACCTACCTGGTTTACATTTTTGATAGTATTCATCAACTCCTGAAATTGTTCCTGTGACATAACCACGTTTGTTGTCATTGCTATAGTTACCTTTGTTGTAATACTTCGCGTAGTTGTTGTATTTTTCCGGATTCTCTTTTGTCCTGGTTTAGATGGATGAGCACTTTGATTTTTGATGTTGCTTCTTTTAACAACCATTCAGTCGAAGTTTATTAAAATGACATCTGCATATAAACGATTGTGTTGTGTCTGATGAAGCTGGATATAGTTTCGATCTTGAAGCCAAACAGCGGTTATATTTATAACTGGAATCACGAGATTTTTATCTTATAAATCCCGAAAAGTGATTTTTGTGCCTTAAAGCGTTTATAAATATAACTGGATCGATTGATGAGCTTTTCCAGAAAATTCAATTGAAAGGAATTTCGTTGTTAAATTTTACATAACCTTCAACCACGTGATGTCGACGGTAAGCGTTTTGCAGCAACAATGTGTTGTATTTTTTTTTTTAAATTTTTATTTAATTGACGACACTTTTAATTATTTCATTACGATGAAATGTTTAATTACTTGGATCAATTTTTATTACGACGAAATTTTTGATTTCGTGCACCACTAGTTGAGCGACAGTGTAAGAACTCTTTAGGGAATTACACGTTATTTGTTCGTTGTTCTACACGAAAATCTAATTTCACCCTTTTGTTTTACAATATATATCTTGTTTTTCTTTATAAATAATAAATTTAAATTAACCACACTTTCCATATATATATTTTGTTTTATTTCAATTTTTTCACCTCTCGTTACAAAATTCAAAAAACCTCTCGTTTTTTTGTCAAAAGAAAATCTTAACTAAAAAAAAATAAAGTTACATGTATATGTAATGTGGATATTATAATTCAATAGTTTCGATTCACCACAATAGGTGGCAGGTAAAGCATCAATAGTTTTTTTTGTTACAATATTAATTTGTTTATTTAAATTATCTTTACTATGATTTTGATCCTACTGGCTGCTGCTTTATCCTAAGGATTTAAAAATTATTTTGAAAATAAAATTTATTACTGATTGGTAATTAACATGCCGACCTTAGTTTTAGCTAAGCTATTTGATTTATTAAACCGATTCGGCGAAGCCGATTTCGTAGTTCGGCTTCATATTCCTTCTTGTTTAAGTCTTGGGATGCTTCTAAGCAAACAAAAATAGACGTAGAATATATTATTATGGTGTATTTTTAAAAATAAAAAATTTGTAACTTACGATATAAAATATCTTAAACAGTCTGAGACTTAGCAGTGACCTTTTATTGCAGCGGCCATCCAAATTAAATTGAAAATAAACGTTATCTATAGATATGAATCGAAATAGGCCGTCGAATCCTAGTTTTAAAGTTATTGCAAATGTTCATTTAGATTGTGTACATACTATTTTAGAACTGCATATGTCATTTTAAAGTTTCGCTTCGAGATCGCTTAACGAAGCTAAATTATCTGCTGGCATCATTAAGTTTAAATTGTCATCTACTATTTCGTCGCCTGTGATTTTATTCAGCTTTCTTTTAATCATTTCACATGTACACTTGATTTTTCTGCTTAGTTTATTATCAGCTAACTACCTTGACCTGACTTTATTCTTACGCACAGATATTTCAAGAAAAACATACTTTCCCTTGCATAGTTTTGACACTGGTTTCTACTTTGACCATTTTTACCTCCAAGAGCTTCATTTGGTTCAATATTTGTTGCAGCATAACATTTTCATCTGTTAGCAATAAATAAATAAATAAATAAGAACCATTATAAGATAAAATGTTTTGGGTTTTGATATACTATATGTATAAGTAACTTACATATTCTTTAATACTCGTACTATAATTATTTTGGTCTACATGGTAACGCGACGTTGGTCGAAGTGCCCGTTTGTTGAACATTGTTGGACTTTTTGGTGGTATTATAACGCTAAGTATAAGAGGCGTCGATGAAATAAATCATTCACTTACTCCTTCACTGTTTGAGGTATTTATATATCCATCGACAATCGGCGACAATGGCGGGATAAGCGATTGTGACTCGTGATAACTCAGTGCTTTTGGTTTTTAGAAACTTGGGTTAAATTATTCGGCAATTTACTACTAAAAAATACGGTATATTGTTAAAGAAGATTATATAAATAATAAATGTAACTATTTATAAAAAAGTTGCTTATTTCAAACTATAAGGAGATAAACAGAAGGTATTTGGGATTTTATAAATTTATGGATGATTTTGATTTAATGGTCAAACATGTTGAAACAATAATGTAAGATTGGAATTAATACTAATTTACTTCCATATGGTATAGGGTAATATTTACATTGAATATCCGTCTTCTTTTCTATTTTTATTTCACGTTTCATGCCACTGCAAAGCAAAATCCGTAATATATTAGATGATGCTACAGGTTCGGTAAAAAAAATCGGCTTTGGTTTCAAATTCATGACCTAAACCTAACACAGTTTCTTCATCACCGTCATATTCGAAACCAATTACCTTCAACACTGTGTCAGTAAGTAAAAAGCAGTATGAGTTACTTTCATTTTTAAAATTGATATTAAAAGAAATACTGCTAGAAAACGATAATGTATCGTCTACAACAGCAGGAAATGGTAATACAAATCTTCAAGGACAGTACCTTTTAAGACAACCAAACCGATGTATTACAAGAAATGTCGAAGCTCAGTTGCTTTCCATGATGGTAGATCTTTTAATGTTCTGAGAGAGAGAGAGAGAGAGAGAGAGAGAGAGAGAGAGAGAGAGAGAGAGAGAGAAGATATTAACTGAGAAAAAGCCAGTTTTAATCTTTGCCAAAGCGTTTAACATTATTTTTTTCATGATTCGCAATTCAATGAACTAATTCCAATATGCTTTTTTTGTCTAAAAATTGAAGTTGATGGTGAAATTTGTCTTGCCTTTTTGCGAATGTTTCATCAGTTCGTTTTTTAAATACATCATATTTAAAAACTATTTTATTTAAGTAAAATCCCTCTTGTTCACACTTAGGACAACTATTTTTACCACAATGGTACTAGGATCCAATCACAAAAGCCAAAGCTGGGGCGTCACATACATATAAACCCACGTATATGCATTGTTTTTAATACTTCAGTAGCGCAATGTATTTTTAAGTTAACATAACTAGAAAAGCCTTTGGTTTATTAGAATTTGATATTTAAACACCGACCATTATTTGCATTTTGTGAGGTTATGTCAGATGGTTTATGTTGATTTTCGTTCAAGAATTGCTTATTTTTTGTCCATTTCTATTAGGAGGATGATTGTTTTTGTGAAGTTTGTTATTCTAGGCAACTAGAATGTTTTTTTTAAACAAATAATTTACTACACAAAATTAAAATAATTGTTGATTTTTATATTTCGTTTTCTTGTAAATTTAACAATAACCCATTAATTTTATTTCAATAATAAGTATCATTTATTTATCATTCGCGTCAATGTAAATTTCATTCATTTTTTGAAATTTTGATTAGAGGTGTTTTTAACCAAATTCCATATAAAAAAAATTTAAACAACAAAATAAACAACTTTTTCCACTTGTAGAAGTAAGACGGAAGATATTTTGGTCATTTTCATTCAAATCATTATACGACGTGACGTTGTTCATCCAAGATGACACCGCAGTAAGCTACAACAAATGTTAGTTTATCACAGTTTTTATCACCAAGGACGTGTTCGAAGTTTGTGATAATTATTCCCTGTAATTTTTTTGACATTATTTTGTATGCAACCAAATTATCACAGCCACTACGTGTTGTAAATTTGACACTTTTGTAACAATATTAATAAACAAAAGCGCGCAATAACAATAATTAAGCCGTATTACGTTAATTTATTTCTAAAAAAAAAAATAGTACAAATAAAACTTATTACAAAATATAGAAGAGAAAATTATTTCACTCCTGTCAAAATTATTACAAAAACAAAATTATTACAAACTTCGAACACGTCCCAAATGTGATATAGTACCACAAAATGACTACCCTGGTAGGATAATGCCTAGGAGTAAGGTACTACCATCGACCGGCAGCTCGATATCTAACTTTCTTCTTTGAACTTATCGTGCTTCATTTGTAATCTGAGATTACTTCTACTTGTTAACAAGTTCGAGATGGTAACTAAACTAACTGAACGAACATTTCATTTATATTTTGAGTGTTTTTTTTATTCATTTCGAAGAAAGGAATAGAAGGAATGGAATATTGGTCACGTAGCTTTGGAATATTCCAAACGGAATGTAATGAAAAACAACAAAAGGAAGGAATGGAATATTATTATTATTATTAATTATTAATTAATATTATTTTTATTAATTATTATGTTTAATTTATTTTTTAATTTTATACGAGCAATTATTTATGTCATACGGCAACGGCAATAAACAATGACGAATAATTACGACGAACTAAAAATATTCCATTCATTGTACCTTTTCATCTAGTACGAAAAGAATACGTTCGGAATGTCGACATAAATATTTGTGATTAATAAAATCTGCTTTTAGTTCTGAGAAATAAGTGTAAATTTGACAATTATAAAAAGGAAAATAATAACCACAGCAATGTCCAAAATAAAATGATGTTAGAGACTTTAATACCCGCTTGCTGAACAACAAAATAATGCGGTTGAGGTTGAGACCATCTTTCCGACAATTGCGGAACTAAGTGATATGGAATTGCGTTTAGGAGATTCCAAATACATCATAAAATTAGGACGTGTTCGAAGTTTGTGATAATTTTGTTTTTGTAATAATTTTGACAGGAGTGAAATAATTTTGTGTTTCATATTTTGTAATAAATTTTATTTGTACTTTTTTTTTTAGAAATAAATTAACGTAATACGGCTTAATTATTGTTATTGCGCGCTTTTGTTTATGAATATTATTACATTAGTGTAAAATTTACAACACGTAGTGGCTGTAATAATTTGGTTGCATACAAAATTATGTCATAATTATTACAGCTGGAACAATTATCACAAACTTCGAACACGTCTTTAGTAAGTTTCCTTGTAATAACTTTAATCATATATAACCTATGATTTTATTAAAGTTTTGTTATTAGGCAGCTTAACTTAGAAAACAAAATAAGGGTTCTTCCACACTGGAAAGTGTATACCACTTTATAGCAACGGATGAATTGTTCCACGATTTAATTTAAGAGGAAATGCAAGGAAAAAAGCACTAAACAAATTAAAGCTTTTCAATACTGCCCTATTCGGTAAAAAAGATAATTAAATTAAAAGTCATTACGATATTACGACATGTTAAATATGAACATGACATGAAATATTTTATTTAACAGTACAATTGTGTTTTATTTAATGAAAAAATAAAAATGCTCTAAAAGTCTGGACGTATTAGTACTTTTAAACTGCTTATAAAAAACTACTTTAAAAGTAGTACCACAGAAGAAAGATTAACCAGAATAGTTATAACGCTGTTTTTGTATGGAAAAATTTGGACTCATTTTTTTGACCTTGATTCGCCGAAGGTAAGAGAAAGTTGGGTTATGGATTCTTTGGTTTACTGGTTTTTATTTGAAATAACAAAAATTAAGAATCCTTAATAGTAGTTAGTGGAATTATATTACAAGTTTTGTTTTGACAGCATAATTTGTATTAAATATTCAAAAAATTCATAATATTCGAAAATAATTATACTTCAATGTCCAAAAAAGAAGGTAAGATGAAAAAAAAATTTGATCCACGCAATGTCTATTCTGGTTAATCTTTCTTCTGTGGTAGTACCATAGAAGTAGTTTAAAAGTACTTTTTATATAAGGAATTAGCTAAGAGTGTGAAAAAGATAGCTTGATTTTTTTATAATAAGTGGAAAAGAGAAAGATATATATATATATATATATATATATATATATATATATATATATATATATATATATATATATATATATATATATATATATATATATACTCGTTCGTAACGCTTGTTCGCAAGTCGCCAGAAGGGCACGTTCATATTTATATGAATTACTACATTATGTAAAAAGCTCCTCCTTAATTCATATAAATTAAAAATATTATTGATAATTCAAACTACCCTAACTTTTACTTTACATAAGCTCAAATTAATTTGAAAAAGAAATATGGATTAAAATTTATAGTTTAAAGAAAACTATTGATTGTGCAGTTCTCCTCCTTAATCCATGCTGTTTTCAATTAAATGACTTTTGACCTCGATCCAATCATGTTGTGTAGGTTTATCAACTTGTTGAGCCAATATTGATATGGCAGCCGAAATATCAGGACGTGTGTTTATAGTCACATACAAGAGGCTTTTAGGAAATTTTTATTATTTGAAAGTAATTTTCACTTGGATCATTTTTTAAAAATGCAGTGTCCACCGGAGTATTGATTGGTTTTGCTTCGTTCAGACCGAATTCATGAACAATGTTATTTATATATTTTTCTTGATCCAGCAAATATTTTTGATCATTTTTAATAATCCGAATTTCAAGGTAATTGTTTATTTCACCCAAATTGTATAGGATGAAACGTTTTTCAGTTTAGTTTCGATGTGCAACGTCAGTTTTGGTGATGTGGATTCCATCAAAATAGTACAAAGATGCATAAAACTTGCTTTGTTTGAGACCCAATGCGACTAACATAGTGTGAAGTGTTTGATTCCACACTCTGGCAGATTGCTTAAGACCATATAAACTCTTATTGAGTAAACAAAAATGATTTTCTTTACCTTCTATTATATAGCCGGGCGGTTGCTTCATGTAAATATTTTCTTTTAATTCACGATTTAGGAAAGCCGATTTAGCGTCGAAATATTAAATACTCATATTCTTTTGAGCGGCAACTGATAATAAAATTGTTAAAGTTGATTGTCGAGCCACTGTCGCGAACACTTCGTCATAATCAACACCGAATTTTTGGTTGTAACCTTGAGTCACTAAACGAGCTTTGTATTTGGTATTATCATTTAAGTCGGATTTTATTTTGTAAACCCATTTGCATACCGAGCAAACGGCGCAGTGGTTAAAGCTGCGGCGGTTGGATCGGGAGGTACCGGGTTCGAATCCCTATAGGGGCGGAATGCAAAAGGGATTTTTCATCATCTGATTACGATCGGTGATGAAGATGAACACATCTATGACCCCCTGTTGAGAGTACAGAATCCATGGGCCGACCCACCTTTCATGTCAGCACTACAGGTTGGCATGAAGCAATGCAATATGCTGGTGAACAACCCATTTGCATCCGATTGTTTCTCTTTCAGCTGGCAATTTCACTAAATCCCACGTGTTATTATCTTGAAGGGATAAATACTCTCAATACTCTTTGTCATGACTGGTTATCGCTTGATTATATGATGTTGGTTCATTATTTTGCGCTATATAGCTCTGTTGTTCACACAAATTAATTTCTTTAATTAATCTTTTTGGCGGAACGCTTTTTGTTGTTCGAGTCGATTGCCGATGTGGAACGTCATTCCTAATATTTTCACTTGATTCGCTAGAGTTATCAATAACAGGTTCATTTATACTATTAGCTGGCTGATTTAATTCTTCCTCATCAGAATTAATTGGGGTAATGTCACTTATTTCATCTGATGGAATTTCAATTTCAACTCCCAATTTATTATTGGACTTCTCTCGAGCAGTTTTCTTTATATCAGCGTTTAGAATTTGAACATCATTGTAAAATTTCACGAATTTCACGTCTCTTGATATGATAACTTTGTGTTGTTCCAGAATAAAATATATGTATGCTTTTGATTGCAAGTCAAAACCGAGGAAAATGGCGGATACGGCCTTTGCATCTAGTTTTTTACGCTGGCCATCTTGAATTCTAACAAAACATTTGCTCCCAAAACGATGCAAATTTGCGTAAATTGGTTTTCTATTATTCCACAATTCAAATGGTGTACGATTTAGATGTTTCCATGGTAATAAATTTTGCAAGAAATTGGCTGTGATAAGTGCCTCGCCCCAATATTCATTTTGCATATCTGCATCAAACAGTAAGCATATCTTGTTCATCTCGATCAGTGTTCTATATTTACTTTCTTTTACTCTAGTAAAATAAAGTAAAGTAATCATGAAAATTTTAAACCTTGAGATTTTTAGAGATTTATCTGTTTTGAGGTCCCCTGAGTCCGAAAAAGTGGGTTTCGAAATGGTATCTGTCTGTCAGTCTATCAGTCTGTGTCCTCTCTACAGCCCAGATGGTTTAACCAATCGAACTGAAACTTCAGATTTAAACTTTTTTGATAAATTGGGAGGTCCCTGTGCATTGAATGAAAATGTTGGGATAAAAATAATCTCAGAAATAATCTCGCCCGTGCACTCGGCTTAAGGGAGGACGAAGAATTGTTTAGATTGTTGTAAAAACAGAGGAAGGATAAGGTGGTTATTAGTATAAATAAAAGTTTCCATACGTGATGTGATTGAAATATTGCCGAGTTTCGATCCAACTGATGAAAACGGACTGAGTTCAGATCAGTGAATACAACAAGTTGAAGAATTAATGCAGATGCACGATTTGAACGAAAGAATTGTTATTTTAGAGTCCAGGAAGAAAATGAAGGCATATGGAACGGAATATTACGTGGATTAGGTTTGTGCTAGATTGAAACGGAATTTTAAGGCGCAACGGAGTGAAGTGAAGCACAAATTCATGAAATGTTAAGGAAGAAAATCAGAGGCAAGGACCAAGGATTAACCGAATATTATTTCGACATGTGCGTAGTGGTTAAAAAATATATAAGTGAGGAAAATATAATTTATTACATAATCCAGGGCATAAACGAATGCAAACTAAGTACGTCATTAAAAACAATTAGGATTAATAGTTTGCAACAGCTAAAAGCCCAAATCGAGTGGTATGAAAAAATGAACAGGGAAGATGACAAAACAGAAAGTAAAATAGATGGAGTTACAAATAATAAAGAAAAAGTGATTCATAGACAAGAGGGTAATAATTCAAAGGAGGCTAGACGACAGCAATGTTATAATTGTTATCAAGTGGGACATATAGCAACGAAATATCCAAAACCATTACGCAAACCAAGCTGCGAGGGATGTAAAAAAAATTGGTCATACGAAGGACCAGCGTAAAGTGGATTTAAATAAAGTTGGGGAAAACACTAAAACGTTTAGTAGAATAGCGTCACCGTTATATGATTTAATGAAGAATAAAGATTTTGACTTTCAGAAAAAGCATTATGAAGCTTTTGTGAATTTTTTTTTTAAGGGTGGGTGTTCGTTGCCCAGAGCACTGCGACCATTGAGGCCTATTGTGCATCCCTAGAGATTTCCTTACGTGAACGTGAGATATAGGTCTATATCCCTGATAAACGCCGCTACCTGATGCATATCCAGTGGGTCGGCGTTTAGGCCACTGGATTATGTGAAAGATAGCATCGCATGTGAATAGTAGTATTATTATGGAACGTAATCAGATCGGTGATGAAGATGAACACATCTATAACCCCCACCTACTATTCACAGGACCCCCACCTACTATTCACGAAAGCCGGTATTCCATTGTGAAAAAATGTTCATCAGCAAAAATATATTGAGATAAAAATATAAAATCGGTGGTTGTCTGAATGAGACACCCGACTTCGTCAGTAAACATTTTTATTACAAAAAAGTTGTGGCTGTGTTAGTGTGATGCCATAATTATTAACAAAAAGTATCAAATGGAGTACTTTTTATTGCAACCCTCTAACATATCTACATAAATTTTGTGTACGGATGATAACATATTTCTCTCGTAAAGATATTTTTTATTTTTTATTCTACGACGGAAAATAAATGAAAAAAAATAATTATGATATGGGTGAAAATAATATTTAATTTTTTTAGATAATTTTGAGAGGTGAAAATATACGAATTAAGAATAACGCATAATTATCTTCCTATTTGTTGGTTATGTTTTTGTTGGCTGTCAAAATTTATCCATACAATTTTGCTATAAAATAAAAAATAAAAAAATTGTTTTTTCTTTGTCACTCTAATGTCAAATTCTTTCGAGTTACTCGAAATAAAGTAATTTTTTTATCTCCTAAAGAATATGAAAATATTTTTGTAGTTGTGTTGGTGTAAAAAGAGCAAAATAAAGTGAGGTTATGTTTTACTGTCAGTCAGATCAATAAAACTTTTTTATTGTGATAATAACAAGATAGAACCAATTAATTTTAGCACATTAATATTCAATAAACAACAAGTGAAATATGAAAATGTAGTTTTATTTTTGTTTTCAATTCATTTTGACATTTCACATTTCTATGTATTTGTAAAGAGTAAAGCAAATCTATGAAAAAATCCAGAGTAAAGCAAATTGCTCTCGAGCAAAAAATAAAGTGCTTTATTTTCTCACAAAGAATTTGTAATGTCAAATTTTTACCCTTCGAGTAAAACTTTTTACCCTCAGGGTGTTTTTTTTTCCGAAATAATTTAACATAAATGTAACATTTACTAAAGATACATGTTAAACCGAAAGTGGTCTGACTGAAAATGTCCGAGTTAAATTCAACATGTAAACGGCGGCTTGACTGAAAGCAAAGATTATTAACAAGAAGATCTTCTATTATCTTTGCTTTCAGTCAAGCCGCCGTTTACATGTTGAATTTATCTCGGACGTTTTCAGTCAGACAACTTTCGGTTTAACATGTATCTTTAGTAATTTTTTTTAGTCTTCTTTCATTTTTTCCAGCAGTCAGTAAATTTTTCGTAATGGAATACCGGCTGAAGTCGGGTGTCTCATTCAGACAACCACCGATTTTGTATTTTTATCTCAATATATTTTTGCTGATGAACATTTTTTCACAATGGAATACCGGCTTAAAGGAGGAAGAAGAATTGTTTAGATTGTTGTCAAAACCGAGGAAGGATAAGGTGGTCAATAAATAAAATGCATAAAAAAGTTTAAGTTGAATAAGCTATAAAGTGGTTTTATTTAAAGAAATAAATCTAAAGGAAAATAGCTTATAAATGATTGAATTAATCAATTTATGTGCATATTACAAAACTCCCCCTATCGATTATTATAATAAGGTCCTTTCCGAAAGTTACACTTATTTATTTAGATCTACTTATTTAAATAAGTATGTTGAGGTAACTTAATATAAGTATGTTCTTACAAAAAAAAAATCTTAAACGAAAACCAAAATTTTGTTAATTTCATTGCATACATATTGTGATACATATTAGGTAGTAATTAAGTTTTATAAAAAATTTAATTAAAAAAATTATTTTATAGTTACAAAATAATCAAAATAAAAAATAAGTATGTGAAATCAATTCGGATGGTTTTACATACTTATTTAAGATGGCGGCAAATACGTATGTCTAAATAAATAAGTATAACTTTCGGAAAGGGCATAAGACAGAAAACAACACCGCCGAATATCACAAAAGGGAACAAGACTATACGATCATATTGTAGCGGTCGAGTTGCACTTGCATTGTGTTGGTTCATTGGGTCAAAATAACAAATGTTAGTACAGCCCTATAGCTAATTTTTGGTCAACCTTTCTGGTGATAATGTCGTTTTCCTGTTGCAACAAAAAACAGATTCGGAGCGAAACTCAAGTGACAGCAGCTGTCATTCGACGTTCGGTAAAATTTTTTGGAGCGATTACTAACACGATTACATTTAAATGTCATCGAAATGTCATTTAAACATCAAAATATGCGGAAAAATATATTTAAAAAACAGTAAAATAACTAACAAATAATACAACAAATAATAAAATTATTTATTAATTTGCGGAAAAAATAAGAACGTGATTGCTAAAAATCCAAGTTCATTCAGGAAACAAGCGGTTAAGATGAACCGACCCGAAGTAAATCGTAGAGTGTCGGGAACTACTCAAGGACAATTTGGTAAAATGACTTATGCTCAAGTAATGATGAGCAACGGAAATCCAGGAAAAACTGCTCAAAATGACGATATAAGTCAAACACTTAAATTAATTTTAAGCAGACTAAATACATTTGATGAGCGATTACAGAAACTAGAGTACAGCACTAAGGGAGCCATCCCTAAACAGAAAAATGGCCAAAGATCTTAGAATCTTATGTTGGAATGCCAATGGACTGATGCAACATCAACAAGAACTGCAAGTAGTCCTGGACACAGAAAAAATCGATGTATGTCTCATCACGGAAACACACTTCACTAGACAATCAAACATTAAATTTAAAAATTATCAAATATATCACACTATTCACCCTGGAAACACTGCTAAAGGAGGTAGTGCTGTTATAATTAGAAATAGTATTCATCACTATGAGGAGTTAAAATATGAAACGGAAGAAATACAAGCAACTGCTGTTATTGTCAAATCCAAAAGTAGTTCTATTTGTATTGCTAGTATTTACTGCCCACCGAAGCACTCAATGAAAGAAAAAGATTATCTCGAGTTCCTCAGTAAATTAGGAAAACGATTTGTACTTGGAGGAAACTTTAATGCAAAAAATTCCCACTGGGGATCCAGATTAACAACGACTAAGGGTAAAGAACTCCTAAAAGCTATCAGAAAATGCAGTTGTGAAGCCCTCACAACTGGAAAACCAACCTACTGGCCAACTGATCCAAACAAAGTACCAGATCTGATTGATTTCTTTATAATAAAGAACATATCTGTAAATTATGTACAAGTAGATGTAAGCCACGACTTAAACTCTGATCATTCACCAATACTTCTAACGTTAAGTGAAAAAATCATTCAGAAAGAAAAAAACCCATTCCTAGTAAATAATCACACTAATTGGGCATGCTTTAGACTATCGCTAGAACAAAAAATTAACTTAATGGTTCCGTTAAAGACTGAAGAACAATTAGACAAAGAAGTTGACAAATTTGTAAAAGATATACAGCAATCAGCTTGGGAAAATACTCCTGAAATTAAAACGAAAATCAAGGGAAACAACTACCCTATAGAAATTAGGGAACTCCTCGCAGAAAAAAGAAGAGCGAGAAGAGTATGGCAACAAACAAGGGCCCCCCAAGATAAAACTCATTTGAACAATCTCACTCAACAATTAAGAAGAGAGATCAAAGAATTGAAAGATGAATCAATCAGCAACTATTTAAGAAAATTAACTAATGATAACAGTACTGATTATTCTCTTTGGAAAGCAACCAAAAGAATCAAAAGACCAATAATGCAGATTCCCCCAATAAAAATAGCAGGTGAGAAATGGGCTAGAAATAATGAAGACAAAGCTCGAGAATTTGCCGAACACCTCGAAAAAATATTCCAGCCACATGAAGACCAAACGTTGGAAGGCGAGATAATAACTGAACAAGCTGTGCAAGAAAGTAAAGAAATCCTACCGACAACACCAAAAGAAGTCATGCGTGAGATAAAAGCTAATATGAATACGAAAATAGCTCCTGGGTACGATCTTATTACTGCAGAAATCTTAAAAGAACTGCCAAGGAAAGCTCTGGTGAAACTCACCAATCTTATAAATGCAGCATTTAGAATCAAATGTGTACCAAGCTTATGGAAAATTGCAGAAGTAATTATGATTCCAAAACCTGGGAAACCACCGCACATTACATCGTCTTATAGGCCAATTTCGCTATTGCCAGTCATGTCCAAACTCTTTGAGAAGCTTCTGGTAAAAAGATTAAATCCGATAATCGAGAGTAAAAACTTGATCCCAAATCATCAGTTCGGTTTTCGCAACCAACACTCAACAATTGATCAAGTACACAGAATAACCAGTATAATTGAGAAAGCATTAGAGGAGAAAAAAGTCTGTTCAACAATATTTCTAGACGTTGCACAAGCGTTTGAAAGAGTGTGGCATGAAGGACTTAACCACAAGTTAAGGAATCTTCTACCAATGCAATTTGCTAAGATACTGGAATCATACTTGAAAGATAGGTTCTTCAGGATTAAGTTAGATGATACATTTTCTGAATTGAAAGAAATCAATGCAGGAGTTCCACAGGGCAGTGTATTAGGGCCGGTTTTATACCTACTATACACTTATGATCTTCCTACATTAGAAAACAACACGGTGGCAACTTTTGCAGATGATACGGCGATCTTAGCTGTTGGAAAAAGCAACGAAGAATCAACATAGAAGTTACAATCAGCTATAACTCAAATATATAAATGGACAAAAAGATGGAGAATAAAACTAAATGAAGCTAAATCAGTTCACATCAACTTTACAAACAGACGAATCGAACATATTCCGATTACCATAAATCGGGAAATAATACCGCATGCGAACACAGCTAAAGAGAGAACCAGCCAACATTTAAGACATTTAACGTAACAGTGCGGTATATGGAGTTTAAATGTTACTGTCCAGCGAACCTTTAAGAAATGTTCGTTCAGTTTCGTTAAATTGAAGTGTCAACTTAACAGAGCGAAAATTATCGCGCAAAACTGAAGGAAATGTCAAAAATCCAAATTGCCCTTTGTGCAAATCTTCTTGTGGGAGCTCATTGCACATTTTAAGCATAAATTCAAAATTATTTATTTATGTTCATGTAGGTAAATTGAAAACCGAATTAATTATTAAAGACTTTATAATTTGTAACATCAAATAATTTATTTTCAATTTTATTTATTTTCGTTTTTTTTCTTACGCCACAAGATCTGTGTCTTTTAATATTTATGTTTATGTCCTTTAAGAATTTAAGGCTTTTTAATAATTGAAATAACTTTCGGAGTTCCTCCAATTCCATCGCCAGTTCAAAATTCTACACTAATTTTTAAAAATATTAATACGAGCTACCGTCGCCATCAAAGCAATTGACAAGTTGTGTTACAGTTTCGCTAGCCAATCTGTCAAATTTTCCGTAAGAAAAACTTTCGTTAAATTCTGTTAAATTTCTTAAATGTTCGCTGGTTGGCTCTTAAGTATCTCGGCATGACCCTGGATGCTAAACTACGATGGAATGCACACGTCAAGAAGAAAAGTGAAGAATTAAGACTTAAATACAGAAAAATGTATTGGCTGATGGGAAGGAACTCTTCTTTATCAACATACAACAAGCTTCTACTTTATAAGCAAATATTGAAACCGATTTGGACTTATGGTTTTCAGCTTTGGGGTTGTACCAAACAGAGCAACGTAAATATCATCCAAAGATTTCAGAATATGGTGTTAAGGAACATCGTTGATGCACCTTGGTATGTCAGGAACAATGACCTTCATAGGGGCCTTAAAATGAACCTCATCTTAAATGAAATCCAGGAAAAAGCACGGAGACACGAAGAAAGGCTCCGCCAACATGTGAACATTGAGGCAACTCAGCTCCTAAGCATCACGAATTTAGTTCGCAGACTTAAAAGAACCAAACCTTTTGAGCTGGTGTGATTGTCAGTTTAAGCAGCATTATGCTGATCTAAAATCCACAACAAAGATGTGGTTTACTTTAATTTACCAAACACTATGGAACGCCAATCGGAAGAATCCATAGATTAATTTAAGTTAGTAAATTAAGTCAGAAACAAATTGCTCATTAGTCCAGGAGACTAGATTGTAATTACATAAAATAAATAAATAAAATTTATTTTAAATATATAAAAAAAAAAAAAAAAAAAAAATTACGGTAAAATTCATCAGATCTAATTATAAAAATAGAATTTGACAATTAATACGTATATTCACACAACCATATAAAAAACAAAAAATCGCAGAATCCGGATTTTTGGCTGTTCCAGTTAAAACGTCAAAAAACTGTCATTTTTCAACTCGGATTCGACTCCGAATCTGCTTTTTGTTGCAACAGGAAAACCACATAATGTGGTTTTCCTGTTGCAACAAAAAACAGATTCGGAGTCGAATCCGAGTTGAAAAATGACAGTTTTTTGACGTTTTAACTAGAACAGCCAAAAATCCGCATTCTGCGATTTTTTGCTTTTTATATGGTTGTGTGAATATACGTATTAATTGTCAAATTCTATTTTTATAATTAAATTATTAATACTGATGAATTTTTCCGTAAATTAATAAATAATTTATTGTAATCATGTTATTTGTTGTACTATTTGTTAATTATTTTACTGTTTCTTAAATATATTTTTCCGCATATTTATTTTGATGTTTAAATGACATTTCGATGACATTTAAATGTAATCGTGTTAGTAATCGCTCCGAAAAATTTTACCGAGCGACGAATGACAGCTGCTGTCACTTGAGTTTCGCTCCGAATCTGTTTTTTGTTGCAACAGGAAAACTACATAAATTAACCCTTCCGCGTGGAGTGCCGTACACGTGTACGTCATGCGTAAAATCATCTCTACTGTGGAGTGCCGTACACGTGTACGTCATTACAAAATACGAACTTTAACAAGACACCGTGAACTATTTTAGATGCTATTTGTATAAAGTACATCCAAAAAAAATATCTAAATAAAAAACAATGAAACTGATATTTAAAAATCTTTGTTTTATTAAAAAAAAACTATTAATTAAATAAACTAAAAACAATAAGACACATATTTAAAAGTTTTCGTTTAATTTCCTCCTCTCGCAACTCACATAGTAGTGGTTTTCCAATCGACCACCGCAAGTACTTATAGGTGCGAAAAACATGTCTCGGCTAAATGTCGATTGGAACACACAAAAAATTATGACATGAGCAAAACATAACCTCTAAATTTTTAATTCAAATAATACTAAAAAATAATGCGATTCTGGTTTAATTTTTCAAACGTATGGTAATAAATTATTAAAATAAATATTTAAAAAATAAATTTTAGCTTTATTGTTGTAAATTATTATCAAATATCAACTAGCGGAGAATATTGACGTAACTGCTCGTTTTGCACTCTTGCAAAAATAGATAGAACAGTTGCAGGTAGATGATTTAGCAAAGACATAAACCATAAGTTCGTATAAGTACTTGCGGTGGTCGATTGGAAAACCACTAGTACATAATTGAAACTTTTAACTCCCACGCGGAAGGGTTAATGTTGCTCAATTTTCTCGCCTTTTATTTTGTCTATTTCCCAAGCATAACAACACAGAACTCAAAATTGAGCTACTGTAGTTTCCTTTGGATTTTTTCATAATTTTTCTCTTTCTATCTCATGAGTATTTTTTATATTGTGCGTAGCTTTTTTGAACCAACAAAAAATGTTGTGGAAAAATGTTGTAAAGTCTAAAGTACTTTTCATACCAGGCGCCTCGGCTTTGAGCATCGCAAATAAAAAAATTTTATTTCGTTTTTTAATTATATAAATTAGTTTTATTCGATTGATACCGTTTAATTTTATAGTAATAAATTCAATTTGTTGAAAAATAATTTATTTTTAAGTGATATAATTTGAAAAAAAAAATCAAAATATATTACAATGAAGATATCTTCAAAGCCAAGGCAATGCGTTCCACACTCGACTGCGAGATTTTAAAGTAATACAAAGCCAAGTGCTTTCTCAACATAACCTACAAATCACATTTTCTGCACAAATATTCCATACTTACTAAAAAATCTAGCTCATATGTCCGTTACGAATTTAGAATATCTCAGTTCTTGCGTGTAAAATAGACCTAAATTCACGTGTAAAATAGACCTAAATAAAATATTTGATAGCAACCTGTTCAAAGCCAACGCCACCGGTATGAAAGGGTCTCAGCTTCGCATTTGTGGTAACTAAATATTTCGAGGCGAGGCGCCTGGTATGAAAAGTACTTAAATCGGTACTTATCGTTTAAATAGTACTTATCGTATTTAGGAATGACCCCTCTGCGGAATAAAGTTTATTATTTAATAACAATTATTTAATTACCTGTGGAATTTAGCACCTGTGCAATCTCTTGCCATATTTGGTTGCGCTTGTTGCGATTGCTGTAATCGCTGTGTTTTTTATTGAAGAGCAAAGGATGAGCGCTCACCTCTAAAATGAGTAGTTCTTCGTAGTCCAATTTATTCATTTAAATTTTTTTTTATTAATACAATTGTTTTTTGAGTAATTATAATTTATCAAAATATTAATTTAGAGATTATAATTAATTTATAATTATATAATGAATAAATTTATTTAACTTATTATTATTATTTTTGGTTAAACAAATTTTGCACGCGGCGTCACACTACAATTACAGAACTTTATGCATTGAATGTACAAATTGAGGTTAGGTAAAAAATATGCTCGTACGAATATTAGTACTCGTACTAATAATAATTATGTGGAACGCGAGTGGATCATATTTTGGATTTTTTGCGAATGTGCGAGTACTTAGTTTTTTATACGAATTTACTATTTCTTCCTATTTAAAATATTTTTAATGTACAATTTAATTTATTTTGATTGAAATCATTATGATAATACCGAAAATAAAGAAATATTTTGTATTTTCGTTTATTTTCTGTTATTATTTATTAAAAAAAGTTTACTCGCAATTCGCTATTCGCGTTTGGTGTGAGTAGTCTCTTAAACCGGTCTAACTTTTCCAAAGTAAGACGGCATACGTTTCGTGAAGACATCTTGAAAGTCTTTAGGCTTTTTGAAATTGAGCAAATTTATTCTAAAAAAAACAACCATAAAATTTATAGCGCATCAATTTTTAAGAGTTGGCAGTACTGATGAAACGTCAAAATAATAAACACAAAAATGTACCAATGCTCAAGAGAGAAGTAAAATTTATCTCAATAAAAATGAAAATATGTCGAGCCTGTTTGGCTGAAACAATATCGAATTTAAAACCACTCACGGCAACAAACGAGATATTCCGTTTATTTAAAGAATTCAATGCGCCACAAAATGTGGATTTGGGTGATGGTCTGCCTAAATGGTTGTGCCGAAAGTGTATCGCGATTCTAAAAAAATTCAAGGATTTTAAACGGCAATGTACGAAGTCCAGTGAGGAGTTGAAATTACGTGTGACCACGACTAGCAAAAATGGTGAACAACGACCTGATATTTTAACTGTTTTCTTAGATCCTGAAGATTGTAAGTTAGAAGATTTTAATATAGAGAGCGGTGATGTGAATGGGATAGAAGAAGACCGTGATGCTGATAATAAAAGCTCGAATAGTAGTAGCAGTAGTGATGAAGCTGAAATGAAAGGCCTCCAGGACGAAGATGATGAAGATGAAAAAGAGCGTAAGGAGCAAATCAAAAAAGTTATGTTTGTAAAAATAAGAAAAAAACGAATATTCGACGTGAAAAATAGTGTAAAAACCGAATACCAAAAGAAGACTACATACTCCTATCAATGCAACGAATGTGGTCGCGGATTTCACTACCGCGAACGTTACGAGGGACACTTACGTGAGCACGAAGGTAAATCCGCCGCCGTTTGTGAATTCTGCAATGTTGAATACACCGCCTGGTCGGGGCTACAGAAACATGTGACTCTAATGCATCAGGATCAAATGAAATTTGTTTGTGATAAATGTGACAAGAAATTTATATATGAGAGTGGTTTAATTGCGCACCGTTCGCGACATTTTGGTCCCCGTCGACATGTGTGCGAAACGTGTGGTCGCTCATTCCAGGATACGTACACGCTGGGCAAACATAAATTATCGCACACTGACGAAACCCCATTCGAATGTAACGTGTGCGGAAAGAAATTTAAAAGTGATCCACACCTTAAAGCACACCAATTTCGGCATTTAGGTATAAAAAAATTTGCCTGTAGTTTATGTGCCAAATCGTTTACAACGCGACCGGAACTAAAGCAACACATGCGAGTTCATTCGAATGTTAAAGAGTTTCAGTGTTCGACATGCCAACAGTATTTTCGACAGAAGAGTCAATTATCGGTTCATCAAAGATCACATGTTTTCGATTAAATTTATTAAAACTACCTATTAAATAAAATTCATGTTAGCTACCGCATAAAATTGGTTTTCATTACATCTACTCTCCACCTGCTATTAACATCGAGTTATACCACAGAATACAACTACTACAAGAATCTTTCTTCTGTGGTAAAAGGCGAATCGAAATCGACATCAGTAAATTTCTTACCAACGGAACAAAAATAAATTTTATTATAAATTTACCTTGATCTTTTTTCGATGTGCTATATGGGCAAGGTAATAGCACAGAATAATGAACAACCAGAAGGGACATTACGTGGATCAAGAAAGTTTTGCTCTTACCTTATATATTACATGTTAATTTAGAATTTTCAGCCACTGAACCACAGAAGAAAGATTAACCAGAATAGACATTGCGTGGATCAAATTTTTTTTTCATTTTAACTTATTATTTGGACATTGAAGTATAATTATTTTTGAATATTATTGACGATTGTAAAAGTAGAGAAAGCGCCCCTCGAGGAAAAAAGTTAAAATGAGGCAACAGCCAAAATGACATTTCTCATAAATGCGACGAAAGAAATTTTTGCAATCCGGTAGTTAAAAATGGTTTTTATAATCCAAAATTGGAATTATTTACAATTATTATCAATCTGGTAGGTAAAAATTGTGTTTACAGTTCAAAATTGGAATTGTTTACAACAATTTCGAACGTCAAATTAGCAGCTACCTCAGTTTAAAAATTTTCCTCTAGGTGGAATCGGTGATGCTCCAATCGTCAATTGACGATTGGAGCATCACAGATTCCACCTAGTGGAAAATTTTTAAACTGAGGTAGCTGCTAATTTGACGTTCGAAATTGTTGTAAACAATTCCAATTTTGAACTGTAAACACAATTTTTACCTACCAGTTTGATAATAATTGTAAATAATTCCAATTTTGGATTATAAAAACAATTTTTAATTACCGGATTGCAAAAATTTCTTTCGTCGCATTTATGAGAAATGTAATTTTGGCTGTTGCCTCATTTTAACTTTTTTCCTCGAGAGGCGCTTGCTCTACTCTTACAATCGTCAATAGTTGTTAATACAAATTATGCTGTCAAAACAAAACTTGTCAAATAATTTCACTAACTACACTGTCCAGGTTTCTCAATTTTTATTATTTCAAATCAAAACCAGTAAACCAAAGAATACATAACCAAATTTCTCTTACCTTCGGCAAATCAAGGTCAAAAAATGAGTCCAAATTTTTCCATACAAAAACAGCATTATGTCTCTTCTGGTTGTATTCTGTGACTTATGCCCTTTCCGAAAGTTATACTTATTTATTTAGACATACTTATTTAAATACGTATGTTGGCGAGGTAACTTAAAATAAGTATGTTCTTACAAAAAAAAAATCTTAAACGAAAACTAAAATTCTGTTAATTTCATTGCAAACATATTAGTAGTGTTTTTTTATTCGCTCCGGATAGCTGCTATCGAGAGCCGTCAATTTTCTACGCCTAAATTTAAATTTGACGCGCTATTTATTGGTAAACTAAACTTATTTAACATCAAACTATCATTTTTAATTCAATTGTTTAGCGAAAACTTGATATAAAAAATATTTGGCTCTACCTATTTATACGGAGCGCTATCCGGAGCCACTTTTCATATGACGGCTCTCGATAGCAGCTATCCGGAGCGAATAAAAAAACACTACAATTGTGATATTATGTAGTAATTTTGTTTTATAAAAATTTATTTAAAAAAATTATTTTATAGTTACAAAATAGTCAAAATAAAAAATAAGTATGTGAAATCAATTCGGATGATTTGACAAACCTATTTAAGATGGCGGCAAATAAGTATGTCTAAATAAATAAGTATAACTTTCGGAAAGGCCCTTAACACTGAAAACTTAAGCGTGATTTACACGTTCCAACAATAGGGCTCGTCACGAGCATTTCGTATTTGCGTATTTCGTAATTTCGTAAATTTGACTTCTCTTCTGATTGGTTTAAATTATTTCCCCTAAATAGCAAGAAACGTCAAAAATAAACAAGCTCACAGGCTATTTATTTTCGTAATTTCTTCAGCGTATATGGTTATTGCTGGATTTAAAATTTTTTCTGTGATTACTAGTGATTTTTTTGATTAAATTAAATTAATTTATTGTTTATATGTACTTAAATTTACTGTTGATTGCCTTCAGTATTGTTTTTTTGGTGTGAATTATAAATTACATGAAAATGAGCTGTAGACAATCTGGGCCATTTCCCAAAATTTGCATTCTTATTTATTTCTATTTATTAAAAATCATATTTAATCACAAAAGATACGTTATTTAACAGCTAAAATGTGTTAGATTTAACTGAGTGTTAAGGAAAAACACTACAGAGTTTACATGAAACTATCTTAAAACGTACGAAAATAATCTAATTTTAATAAATAAATAAATCTAAGAAAAAACTCAAAAGACGAATTATCCTACCTAAATATTACGAATTTTCTATTTACATATTTGCGGTTTTTTTATACATACTTGATTTTCTCAAAACAATATACCGGCTTAGGCTATCATCCGGCTTTTAATATCATTTAATAAATATTTGTAGTAATCACAACAAAAAATTGAATTTGTACTCGTATCTCTTCATACAAAATATAGTTTGTTTTTCAACAAAGCATATAGGGAATTTGTCTAGTTTCAATCTATAATTTTAAAATTTTAACTCATGCTGAAAAACATTATTACGAAAATATTTACGCGAATAAGTAGCCCGTGAGCGTGTTTATTTTTGACGTTTCTTGCTTATTTAGGAGAAATAATTTAAACCAATCAGAAAAGACGTCAAATTTACGAAATACGAAATACGCAAATACGAAATGCTCGTGACGAGCCCTAATTTTTCCCAACAAAAAATGAAGAGATTAGTATATATTAGTATTCCATTTGAAAGACAAGAACAAATATATAAACAAATAAAATTTGGTTGGACTTTTTTCTTTTTTTTTCAACTTTGTTTCCATAAAAATTTTTTTGACTATAAAATATACTCGACCCGAGTATATTTTATGGAAACAAACAACAACAAACACATTAAAAATGGCGATTTGTAAAATTTTTATAGCGCTTTATTTTTTTTTTTTTTTTAATTTTTATTTAAAAATTAAAATTTACGTTTGAACAATTTTCATTTTAGCCAAGAAAAGTTGTAATTTTGATAAATAAAGTGGGATCGCTGCGGCATTCGTCAAAAATTACATTGTCGATTTTATACCGCCAAAAAATTATAGCATACCCGACATTTTTGTTTTATTTTTTAATAAATTTTTGTTTAAAAATGGAAGTTTACTTTCGAAAAGCTTTATTTTAGCCAGAAAAGTTGTAATTTTGAAACATAAAATTGTATTATCGCCCTATTCGACATCGTAGATTTTATACCGCCACAAAATTATATACTAAAGATACATGTTAAACCGAAAGTGGTCTGACTGAAAACGTCCGATATAAATTCAACATGTACACGGCGGCTTGACTGAAAGCAAAGATTATTAACAAGATCTTCTTGTTAATAATCTTTGCTTTCAGTCAAGCCGCCGTGTACATGTTGAATTTATCTCGGACGTTTTCAGTCAGACCACTTTCGGTTTAACATGTATCTTTAGTAATAGTATGACCGACATTTTCGTTTTATTCTTTTCTCTTTTTATCGCATGTAAATATTTTCTATTGCGTGTAGCTCTAAGTCTCAACAAAAAAAGTTGGAAAAACATTTACTAAAGATACATGTTAAACCGAAAGTGATCTGACTGAAAACGTCTGAGTTAAATTCAACATGTAAACGGCGACTTGACTGAAAGTGTTCTGAAAGTAGTCTGAGTTCGGTCAACTTAAATTTGGTTGGTTGAGTCAGTTTGTATATTGAGTTAAACATGTAAACTTTAGTTTAGTTGAACTGACAGATTTTTTCGTACTGTTAATAGGGCAAAATGTTTTTATACATTTTCCAACTGGTTTTTAAATTATTTTAAATAATTTTTGGCACGGATTGGTTTTAGCTGTCTCACTTGAAAGGCGACGGTGGCAAATTTTGGAAAAGGAAGATTTAATACAGCGATTTTTAGTTATTAATATTTCCACACCAAGAAATAAATGGCGCTACTTTGACTGAGACAGCTAAAACCAATGCTAGCCTAATTTTTTAATAATTTAAATGTAATTTTAAAACAAAGTGACATTTGAACTGTCAGCTCAGATCAAATAAAAAAGTCCCATGTAAACACCAACCCAAATTTTCAGTCAGATCACGTTCAGATAAAACTCAGATCACTTTCGGTTTAACATCTTTAGTAATTGTTGGAACGTGTAAATTACGCATTACCTTCGCCAAACCAATGTCAAAAAAATTAGTCCATATTTTTCCATATAAAATCCGAGTTATTTTGCTTCTGGGTATTCTGTGGTAATAGTAAATTTTTTACTAACAGCAAAAATAAGTTTTACTATAAATTTACTACGGTCTTTTTCCGAATTTGCAAAAATGCTAAATAAAATAAACAAATATTTGGAGTGGCGATTTGAGGAATCTATTGAAAAAACAAGCTTTCCAAATTTTTTTAGCCCATTATGAAAGTCCGAGTCAGGTGCACTGAGATCTAATGAAAACCAATTTTTTGCGGTAGCTAACATGAATTTTATTTAATAGGTAGTTTTAATCAATTTAATCAAAAACATGTGACCTTTGATGTACCGATAATTGACTCTTCTGTCGAAAATACTGTTGGCATGTCGGACACTGAAACTCTTTAACATTCGAATGAACTCGCATGTGTTGTTTTATTTCCGGCCGCGTTGTAAACGATTTGGCACATAAACTGCAGGCAAATTTTTTTATACCTAAATGCCGAAATTGGTGTGCTTTAAGGTGTGGATCACATTTAAATTTCTTCCCGCACACGTTACATTCGAATGGGGTTTCGTCAGTGTGCGATAATTTATGTTTGCCCAGCGTGTACGTATTGCGGAATGAGCGGCCACAGGTTTCGCATACATGTTGACTGGGACCAAAATGTCGCGAGCGGTGCGCAATTAAACCACTCTCATATACAAATTTCTTGTCACATTTATCACAAACAAACTTCATTTGATCCTGGTGCATTTGAGCCACATGTTTCTGTAGCCCCGTCCAGGTGGTGTATTCAACATTGCAGAATTCACAAACAACGACAGATTTACCTTCGTGCTCACGTAAATGTCCCTCATAACGATCGCGGTAGTGAAATCCGCGACCACATTCTTTGCATTGATAGGGGTATGTAATATTCCTTTGGTATTCGGTTTTTACAAAATTTTTCGCGAAGACTATTCGTTTTTTTGGTATGTTTACAAACATAACTTTTTTGATTTGCTCGTTGCGCACATTTTCATCCTCATCATCTTCGTCCTGCGAGCCCTTCATTTCAGCTTCATCACTAGTGCTACTACTATTTGAGCTTTTATTATCAGCATCACGGTCTTCTTCTATCCCATTCAAATCATCGCTCCCCATATTAAAATCTTCAAAGTCACAATCTTCAGGATCTAAGAAAACAGTTAAAATATCAGGTCGTTGTTCACCATTTTTGCTGGTCACACGTAATTTCAATTCCTCACTGGACTTCGTACATTGCCGTTTAAAATCCTTGAATTTTTTTAGAATCGCGATACACTTTCGGCACAACCATTTAGGCAGACCATCACCCAAATCGACATTTTGTGGCGCATTGAATTCTTTAAATAACCGGAATATCTCGTTTGTTGCCGTGAGTGGTTTTAAATTCGATATTGTTTCAGCCAAACAGGCTCGACATATTTTCATTTTTATTGAGATAAATCTTACTTCTCTCTTGAGCATTGGTACATGTTTGTGTTTATTATTTTGACGTTTCATCAGTGCTGCCAACTCTTAAAAATTGATGCGCTATACATTTTATGGTTGTTTTTTTTAGAATAAATTTGCTCAATTTCGAAAAACTCACCCTCTAGACAAAAAAAGCGATTCGGACAAAACTATACGATTACGATATGTGAACGATGCATATTTTTTTTATATCACACCATGCACTTTCATATTTTTATTTCTACTCCCATAGAAACAACGAAAATAAAGATTGTATATTGTGTAACACTTACTCGCGATTTCAATTCAAGTCTAAACTAAAACAAAAGCGGATTGCGATATTTGTGTAAAAATAAATTAAAATCATTAGGGAATATTTGGTGTTGGGAGTTTCACAAAGCAATCATATATTTATTTTTCAATTTTTAAACGATTTTTGTTTATTAATTTAATCCTTATACTAATCGTTTATCTATCAAGATGTGAGCAAATTTTACTACTGCCGATTGAATTGAGGAGCGAAGTTTTATGAAACCCGATAGAACTAAACCGTCATATAAACAAGTAAATTTTATGTATTATGTATAAACGTAATAATTATTTTAATATAATACTTTAAATAAATAAAATAAAAAAATTAATTGTATTATAAAACGGGCTTTTTATTTTTGCCAATTATTGTTTATTGAGTAAAATTTGTATGAATACATAAACAACACTGCTTTTTATGTTTTGCTAATTTTTGTCATTTCTTAAAACTTTTTTGTGATTTTATCGATATTTACATATACAAGCACTTTATATAAACATCTACTACGTTTCCATGACGGAGTTAACCGGGATTAACGTGGATTATCTCATCATGGAAACATGTCGAGTTTAGGATTTCCGTTGTTTCTTAATCCAATTTAACTCAACGAAAGTAGTAGGGTTAGAAGGGATTCTATCTGTCAAAAGCGAAAAAACAATTATATCAATTCAAAATGGCATTGCGAGTATTCTTTTCTCTCTGTAATTGATGATAATTGAATTATTATTATTGATTGAAGGGCCATGCATGTGGGCAATAAGCCACCTCGCACTGCGACCTAAAACATCTATTGTGCAGTGTGCTGGACCCTGCTTAATTATCCGTCCAGTCAACATTCAGGCTCTTAATGAATCTGTTAATACTACTGGCCGGTACAAGATACATGCTAACCAGGCTCATTGTTCGCCCTCCTAGATGTTGCAGTCTTTGCTGGAAAATGGCTGGGCATTGGCACAGAACATGTTCCGCTGATTCCGCTTCCAGATCGCAGAAGCGGCATCCATCTGTCGTACTTAGGCCATCTTCTTAAGGTGATACCTTAAGGGGACATGACCTGTGAGGAAGCCAGTAAGCAGCCTCAACTCAGGTTTCCTAAGTTCAAGACACTCCTTAACCCTGACAGACGAAGGTGATATACATTTCTTCGCCTGTCGCAAACCTGGAATTCTGCGCCAGTAAGAGGACTTTTTAATATCCTCCCAGCGTTTTACCGCTGCTCTAAGGTGTCCCTTAGTGACGCCGTAGAAGGGTTCTGATCCAATAAATGGAGAGGCAGAAGGGGCAGAACCCTCACGGGCGAGGCCGTCATCAGCTGCCTCGTTTCCTTCGATTTCAGTATGACCTGGCACCCACATAAGTGTTACCTTATTTGAGCCTGCCAGATGTTTAATAACCTTCAGACAGTCCATACCAGCCTTGACTCAACGGTACAAGACCTAAGAGCCTTTAAGGCTGATTGGCTGTCTGATATAATACAAATCTTTGCATCGGTTAGGCCTTTTCCTATGCCTATCCTAGCGCAGTGTTCTATAACACGTACTTCTGCTTGAAAAACGGTAGCATTGGTACCCAAGGACTTCGAGAGGGTAGTGCCATTCCCGTGTATTCCTATCCCCGCCCCATCTTCCGATTTTGATCCATATGTAAACCATACCAAGGACCCTCGCTCAAAGGATGGTCCACCTGCACTCCACACATCCTGGTCAGGTAACCTAACACAGAATGGTTTGTAGAAGTCCAGTTTAGCTGGCATACAGTCGGAAGGCATTCCTATGGTAGGGTCTGTCTGAAATTCCTTAAGGATTTCCAGATGATCCACTATATTGCCTGGTTTGATATTTTCTTCCGCCTGCATTTTCAAGGCCATAATTGCAGCATCCTTTTTAACATGCAGGTGTAACGGTGTCAATCCTAGAAGTGACTTATAAATCATAAAAATCACAATAAATATTAAATTTAAAAATTTCCACCAAACAAACAAAATTTCCAAAAGTGACTTTAAATTGTTGTGAAATGTTAAATTACACTAGAATTTATAATTGCATGGAAACGCTATGTTATTAACTCAACGAAACTTAAATCGGATTAACGCTGTCATGGAAACGTTTTTTTTTACCCGTTAGAATGGGTAAAAAAAAATCTGTATTACTGTCGTGAGACCTCACATTTTTAATTTCATGAGACAGGTAGATTCATGAAGTTAAAAATGTGAAATCTCACGACAGTACTAACATATTGTTACGTTTTTGCCTTGTCAATCAAGGTTCGTATCACTGGATTGTGAATAATACAAAATCAATTTAATTTATCTCCAACGAATTTATTTATTTCACAAAATTTATTACAACACAGTTTATCAATCAAAATTCACAAAATCACTTTATATAAATTATTCTCAAATTTTACTAATCACTTTTACTTTTTATTTCGCACAAAAACACTTTTTAAATCACTTTTTAATTCCTTTTTAATCTTTATACTATCGCTTTCCAAATATTACTTATAATCTTACACGTTTACTCTATCGCGTTCCAAATACTAATAATCCAATTCGATCTTGTTCGCCTTTTTATATACACAAACCAAGCTTCTCGAAAGTTCACGACTTTTCCAGTTGGAATAGCGTAGAAACATTACGTAACAATTTTTATCATGGAAAATTCCATTTAGTACAGTAAACATTGAGCTATTAGTTTTACTTATTCTATTACACACTAGGTGTCACCGTCACACTACCCCTCACCTAAGCCTGTTCGTCCCGAACAGGACCGAAATTACCTCCTCGGTAGAGGGCCAGCCTTTCTAAATGTACCGCCATTGGTTTACCTCCTTGTCCTTTTCTTGTCCTGTAGGGTGCCGTCCATATAGGCTGCACTTTCACCGATAAATCCCCCTTCTTTTGTTGCGAGTTGTGATGCCACACCAGTTGCCCCTCGTGTAATCCCTGGCCATTTGCCCGTATGGCACATCGAGTTCTCATCCAGTCGCCCGACACTCGCACTCTACCTCGCACAACTCGGCCCTTCTTATCCAAAGTCTGCTTAACCTGGTGTTCTTTGGTTTCCTCAACAATTGTTTCAGATTTCGATGGCAGCTCCTCGTAATGACTGATTGTTACTCGCCTTACTGTCGCATCCGTACCGTTAAACTTAAGTTTCAGCTCGATGTTATCGCTACTCAATATTCCTCGGCCAAAATCCAACACAAAGCCATTCATCCTCATGAAGTCTGTTCCCAAAATGACCTCGTCCACAATGTCTGCGCCTAGAACTTCGTGTGGGAAAAGAATTTCGCCGATCCTTATGCTCACGATCTTTTTCCCTTTAATCATTGCACTCTCCCCATTTGCCATTCTTAATTTTAACCCATCAACCAGCTGCACTGCTCCTGCGATCAAATCTTTCCGAACAATTGTGTGGGTTGCTCCGGTATCCAGCGTAATAATACACCTCCTTCCATCAACACCGCCCCCAACTGTGACGCTGCTTCCGCCTCGTGCTTCACTTGTAACAGGGATGAATGTTATGGGGCAACCAGACGGTGAAGCCAACTTCGGTTCCTTCAAACTGACTTCTAACCTTTCCACTTTACCGACTGTTGCCATCCGCTCATCCGTTCCCTGCTCTCCTCTTCGTGCTCTTTCCACAGAAGATGGTAATCCGTGCCGCTTTCCTCCTGCTTCCAAACAATCTCGCGAGATGTGGCCAATCCTGTTACACACCCAACATCTTCGCTCGCTGCCTCTAGACCTCTGTCCCGGCCGTTCCGTGTTTGCTCGCATAAAAGGTGGCGATCTTCTCTCTCCATGTATTACTTTCCGACAGTCCATTGAGATGTGACCCAACTTGTCACATTTCCAACACCTAAGCCTGCCTCTTCCGACTGTCGGTACCATTCGCTCCATGCTGCCGTTCTTGTCTGAGTTCATTTCGCGCCTAACTAATGACGGTCTGGTGAAGTTCTGCACGGCCTCGATCGTTAACGCAAACGCAACGGTTTCCGCAAAGGTTGATTTAGGTGACAACATCAGTGCCTTGCGTGTCTCTGGATCTCGAATGCCGTCAATGAATGCGTCAATTTTTAGCCTTTCCATATAATCGGCCGGTGTACTGGTATGTGCTAGATGTACTAATCGCTCGATTGCCGATGAAAATTCCTGTAGCGATTCTCCTCCCTTTTGATAGCGGCTTTTCAATTCCATACGAAAGATTTCCCGCTTGTGGTCACTGCCGTACTTCCGATCCAGCGCCTTCATAATTTCGAGATAACTGTTGCGATCTTTTTCCGGAATTGTTTGTAAGGCCTCCGCTGCTTCACCTTTAAGGGCCACTATTAACGCTGCGACAAGATGTTCATCATTCCAACGGTTTTGATTGGCTGCCGTTTCAAATTGAAATTTGAAAATGACGAAAGATGTTGTTCCGTCGAATGTTGGTGGCTTTATCTTGATTGATTGGACGGTTTGTACCACTTGTGTTGTTGTTCCACTTGCCTTGACATCAGTTAGATCTTTCTCGAGACGTTGACATTTTTCCACAACTTGTTGAATCTCCGTTTGCAATTTCTCTTCAACATGTTGAACCTTCCTTTCTAATTTTTCGTCAACCTTTTGAATCTCCGTCTTAAAATTCGTTTGCAGTTTCTCTATTTCGCCTTGTACATTTGTAGACAATTCCAGAATTTTCTCGTCCGTTCTCTTTTGCCCATCTGCAATTTGGTCTTTAATTTCTTGGTTAGACTGGTTTATAGTCTCCAACTGTCGCTCATTTGACTGCTCAATTTTCACCATTTGTCGTTTCATTTCTTGATTTGACTGATTTTGTTGTTCCATTTCATTCTTAATTTCTTGGTTTGACTGCTCAATTTTCACCATTTGTCGTTCGTTTTGCTGTTTCATTAGACACATCTGTCCTGTCATTTGGTTCATAGCAGCTATTAACTGCGACAAATCGAAACTTCCAGAATGTTCTTGTGTCTTTTCGACCAACGGTTGTTTATCTTCTGCTTTCTGCTCTATGGTTGCTGCATCCGTTACTTTCTCTCCAAAATCATGATGTTCCGCGTCCAGCCCTTCTTTCTCCATGGCGTCACGTAGTCGCGCTTGTAAAGCTGCTTTACCACCATCAGTAGCCAAACCTCGTTTCTCAAGTTCCCTCTTTAATTCTGGCACTTTTAATTCGTTGAGAATCATTTTCTTTATCTTTTTATTCACAATCCCACCGCTGTCACCAAATTGTTACGTTTTTGCCTTGTCAATCAAGGTTCGTATCACTGGATTGTGAATAATACAAAATCAATTTAATTTATCTCCAACGAATTTATTTATTTCACAAAATTTATTACAACACAGTTTATCAATCAAAATTCACAAAATCACTTTATATAAATTATTCTCAAATTTTACTAATCACTTTTACTTTTTATTTCGCACAAAAACACTTTTTAAATCACTTTTTAATTCCTTTTTAATCTTTATACTATCGCTTTCCAAATATTACTTATAATCTTACACGTTTACTCTATCGCGTTCCAAATACTAATAATCCAATTCGATCTTGTTCGCCTTTTTATATACACAAACCAAGCTTCTCGAAAGTTCACGACTTTTCCAGTTGGAATAGCGTAGAAACATTACGTAACAATTTTTATCATGGAAAATTCCATTTAGTACAGTAAACATTGAGCTATTAGTTTTACTTATTCTATTACACACTAGGTGTCACCGTCACAATATTTTTTTATTTTTTACTCATTCTACTTTTTGAGTTTTGCTAAAAAGCTTACTTTCTTTGTGATGTCATCGATGTTTATATAAAGTGTAAATTTAAACATCGATAAAATCACAAAATAAGTTTTAAGAAATGTGGAAAATAAGCAATACACAAAAAGTACAATTAGTAAAAAAAAAAAATATTGGTAGCACTGTCGTGAGATTTCACATTTTTAATTTCATGAGACAGGCCGGTAACACTGTCAAAAAACCCCCTTTTTTATTTTCATGAGACAGGCTTCAAGGCTGTCTCATGAAATTAAAAATTTCAGATCTCACGACAGTAATAACAATTTTTTTTTAATCTTTTCTACTTTTTGAGTTTAGCTAAAAAATTTTTTTTTATGTTGTTGTCGATAATAGTCGCGTAGATAAAGGTCGCGTTCAGTCGGGCAAAAGTAATAAAAAATATTGTGACGGTGACACCTAGTGTGTAATAGAAGAAGTTAAATGAATAGCTCAATGTTTAACTGTACTAAAATGGAATTTTCCATGATAGAAATTGTTACGTAATGTTTTTACGCTATTCTAATTCTAACTGGTAAAGTCATGAGCTTTCTAGAAGTTTGTTTTGTGTGTAAAAAGGCGAACGAAGTCGAATTGGATTAGTAGAATTTGGAACGCGATAGAGTAAAGTTTAAAAAGGAATTAAAAAGTGATTTATAAAGTGTTTTAGTGTAAAATAAAAAGTAAAAGTGATCAGTAAAATTTGAGAATAATTTATATAAAGTGATTTTGTGAATTATTATTGATAAACTGTGTTGTAATAAATTTTGTGAAATAAATAAATTCGTTGGTGATAAATTAAATTGATTTTGTATTATTCACAATCCAGTGATACGAACCTTAATTGACAAGGCAAAAACGTAACAATTGGTGACAGCGGCGGGATTGTGAATAAAAAGAAAATGATTCTCAACGAATTAAAAGTTCCAGAATTAAAGAGGGAACTTGAGAAGCGGGGTTTGGCCGCTGATGGTAGCAGAGCAGCTCTACAAGCTCGACTACGTGGTGCCATGGAGAAAGAAGGGTTAGACGCAGATCAACATGATTTTGGCGTGGAAGTAACGGATGCGGCAACTGTACAGAAGACAGGAGATAGACAGCCGTCAGTCGAAACAACACAACTACCATCTGGAAGTTTCGATTTGTCGCAGTTAATAGCTGCTATGAACCAGATGACGGGACAGATGAGTCTAATGGAACAACAAAACGAACGACAGCTAGGAGAAAATCAAATGGCGCAACAAGCAGTGCAGTCAAACCAAGAAATTAAAAATGAAATTGAGCAGTCAAACCTAAAAAATGGAACAACAAATAGAGAAAATTGAACAACCAATCTAGGAAATTGCAGATGAGCAAAGGAGAACGGACGAGAAATTTATCGAGTTATCCACTTCGCTACGCGACGAAGTAGAAAAATTGCAGACGGAATTGCAAACTGAAATTCAACATGCTAAAACGGAATTAGAAACGAAGGTTCAACATGTTGCAAAAAAATTGCAAATGGAGGTTGAACAGATGAAACAAAAATTACAAGCTGAATTTCAAACAGAGTTTTAACGCCTCGAGAAAGAGCTAAATGATGTCAAGGCAAGTGGATTAACGACGCAAGTGGTTCAGACCGTCCAATCGCCACCAACATTCGACGGAACAACATCTTTCGTCATTTTCAAATTTCAATTCGAAACGGCAGCCAATCAAAATCATTGGAACGACGAACATCGTGTCGCGGCATTAATGGCCCTCAAAGGCGGAGCAGCAGAGGCTTTACAAACCATCCCAGAACAAGAGCGCAACAGTTATCTCGAAATTATGAAGGCGCTGGATCGGAAGTACGGCAGTGACCACAAGCGAGAAACCTATCGTATGGAATTGAAAAGCCGCTACCAAAAGGGAGGAGAATCACTTCAGGAATTTTCATCAGCAATCGAGCGATTAGTACATCTAGCGCATACCAGTACATCGGCCGATTATATGGAAAGGCTAAAAATTGACGCATTCATTGACGGCATTCGAGATCCAGAGACACGCAGGGCGGTGATGTTGTCACCTAAAGCAACCTTCGCGGAAACCATCGCTTGTGCGTTAACAAATGAAACTGCACAAGCCATCACCAAACCGTCAATGAAAATACGCCGAGTGGAAATCGACAACAGCATAAACACAGAACGGTGAACACCAAGATACCGAGACGGAAGTGGCAAAATCAAATGTTGGGCATGTGATAAAATCGGTCACATCTCACGGGACTGCTGGGAATTAAGAAGAAAAAGGAGAAGATCACCATCTCCTATGCAGCAACGACCAAGCGGGGAGCAGGCAGTGGCCAGGCAAGAAGGCCAAATGACGACAGAGTCGTTAAACTTGAAAGAGTCAGCTTAAAGGGACAGAAGCTGACTCCCACAACCGATTGCCCCATAACCTCCATCCGCGTTTCGAAAGTAGCAAAAGGCGGTGACAGCTTAACAATCAAAGGCGACATTGATGGCACGTATTGCATCATCACCCTGGATACGGGAGCAAATCGCACGATTGTCCGGAAAGATCTGATCGATGGAGGTGTACAACCAGCTAATGGATTGAAGTTACAAACAGCAACTGGAGATAGTTCAATAATAAAAGGAAAAAGATCGTGAAAATAAAGATCAGTAGAACTCTTTTCCAACACGAAGTGCTGATTGCTGATATTGTGGATGAAGTCATTTTGGAGATGGACTTCATGAGAGGAAATGGCTTCGTGGTGGATGTTGGACGAGGAGTTTTAATTTACGATAACATCGAGTGGCCATTTCAATCTAGCAGTGCAGGAGCAACTACCAGGCGAATTGTTATTGATCATCGGGAGAAGCTGACACCGAACTCTTAGACGATCATGTGGGGAAAATTGGAGGGAGGTTCTGGGTCACCCAGGTTGTGGGTTGTTGAAGCTAACGAAGAGAAGTTAAACCAGACAACGACCATAGAGTACCAATTAGGACTCTAAATCTCTCGGATAAGACGAAAACCATCAAGAAAGGGACAGTCATCGGCAAATGTAACGAGGTTTCAACTACAGTAAAGTGTGAACAGAAAAGTCCTATTGAAAAAGCCGACATGCAAGGGCAGAAAGAAATGGTAGAACAACTCATACAGAAATGAACCGAAGATCTTACTGAGGCACAGAAAGATTCTGCACATCAACTACTCAAACGGTACACGTCCATGTTCTGCAATACATCAGATAATAACAGAAGCACTTCAATGGTAAAGCATCGAATTGATACGGGAACGGAGATGCCGATTCGTCAACCACCTAGGAGGCTACCTTTGGCAAAACAAGAAGAAGTCAATCGAATGGTAACAGATATGCAGGCAGCAGGAGTAATCGAACCATTTAACAGCCCATGGAGCTCACCAGTAGTATTGGTCGAGAAGAAGGACGGTAGCATGAGATTCTGCGTTGATTACCGAAAACTCAATGCTGTAACTAAAAAAGATAGCTACCCATTGCCAAGGATCGACGATACATTAGACACATTATCGGGTGCTCGAATATTTTCTACATTAGATCTACAAAGCGGCTATTGGCAGGTGGAAGTCCATGAGGAAGATCGCGAGGAAACGGCTTTCAGTGTCGGTAACGGACTTTGGCAATTTAATGTTATGCCGTTCTGATTATGTAATGCCCCTGCGACTTTTGAACGATTAATGGAGCGCGTGTTAAAGGGATTACATTGGAAGACTTGCTTAATATATCTGGACGACATCATCGTTATGGGGAAGGATTTTGACGAGCATCTAAGGAACTTGGCGGAAGTTCTGGATCGGATACAGGCCGCCGGATTGAAGTTAAGTCCAAAGAAGTGTAAGCTGTTCAGAACTGAAGTCAAATATTTGGGTCATCTCGTAACGACTAATGGAATTGATACCGACGAAGAAAAGATCGCAGCGGTAAAGAACTGGCCAAGGCCTAAAAATGTACACGAATTACGAAGCTTTCTGGGATTGTGGACCTATTATAGACGCTTCGTGCCAGGATTCGCCAACATTTCCAGGAGTTTACACGAGTTGGCCAGGAAGAACAATGCATTCGAATAGAAGAATGATCAGGAGGAAGCATTCGTGGAACTAAGGAGACGGTTATGTGTCGCGCCAATCCTCGCGTACCCTATACCCAACGTGAAATTTATTTTGGACACCGATGCAAGTAATGACGGTATAGGAGGTGTGTTATCACAGGAAGCTAATGGCCAAGAACGAGTTATTGCGTACTACTCCAAAACATTATCAAAACCGGAGCATAATTACTGCGTGACATGGAAAGAATTGTTGGCTATAGTGGAGTGTGTGAAGCATTTCCATAAGTATCTTTATGGCCAAAAATTCCATTTACGGACAGATCACGGCGCTTTACGGTGACTGTTGCAATTCAAGAATCCAGAGGGACAGGTAGCACGCTGGATCGAACGTCTTCAAAGTTACGATTTCCAAATCGAACATCGGAAGGGAAATGCACCCGGAAATGCCGATGAATTATCAATACGGCCATGTCCAGTAGAATGTAAACATTGTGGTCACGTTGAAGCAAAGGAAGGCATCGTCGACGTTAGGCTTACGCAAGTGCTACCTGATGAGGAGTGGACCGACGAAATGATCGGGAAAGAGCAATTGGTTGATACAAATTTGGAGTGAGATCGCAGACAAAACTCCCATTGTAAAGGCTTATTGGGCTCAATGGGATAGCCTCCATCTTGAGAATGGGAGTTTAAAACGATTGTGGGAAAGCACGGATGGCAAAGTGAAGCAATTGTTGCTGGTGATACCAAAGTGCCGGATTGCGGAAATCTTTAACGAGTATCATGGAGGAGCAAGTGGGGGTCACCTAGGGATTAATAAAACACTGGCGAAGATACGTCAACGATTCTACTGGGCAGGATGTAGACAGTCAGTGATAGAATGGTGCCAAAAATATGACCAATGTGCGGCGGTGATGGGACCCGCATGCAAAAGTCGTAGAACCATGAAACAATATAACGTCGGAGCACCATTCGAAAGAATTGCAATGGATGTAGCGGGGCCATTTCCCACCACTGAGAGCGGCAGCAAATATGTGCTAGTAATCATGGATTATTTCAGTAAATGGCCGGAGGTGTACCCCATTCCCAAACAGGAGACGACAACAATAGCTAATGCCGTAGTAAACAACTGGATTAGCAGATTTGGAGTATCGATGAAGATTCATACCGATCAAGGACGGAATTTTGAATCGGTGGTATTTCAAGTAATAAGCCAGAAGCTCGGTATAAATAAAACGAGAACAACGCCTTTGCATCCACAGTCTGATGGTATGTATGGTGGAAAGATTCAATGGTACATTGGAGGAATATCTAGCAAAGGTGGTTGAGAAAAACCAACGCAACTGGGATCGGCTTATACCGATGTTTCTGATGGCCTATCGATCTGCAATACATGACACAACCGGAATGATACCAGCTGAAACGTTATTTGGGGATAACCTACGATTACCTGGAGATCTAAAGTTTGGGGCTGTACCATCAGCGGCTTTATGTGGACAGGATTACGTAGACAGGATGAAAGAGGAACTTAATGAGATTCATCAATTTGTACGGGGAAAAATACAGATGTCAAATAACCGGATGAAGGCTCGATATGACATACGAGCAAATAATCAGGGCTTCCAGGATGGGCAATTAGTATGGCTTCACAACCCCCAACGGTAAAAGGGATTATCACCGAAGCTTCAACCAGCATGGGAAGGACCTTACACTGTCATCACAAGGATGAACGACGTGTTTATCGGATACGGAAGGGACATCGAGGTAAACCAAAGGTGTTGCATTTGGAGAGGCTGGCCCTATACAGAGGAGGTGATTTGGGTCCTGTTCGGGACGAGCAGGCCTAGGTGGGGGTAGTGTGACGGTGACACCTAGCGTGTAATAGAAGAAGTTAAATGAATAACTCAATGTGTAACCGTTCTAAAATGAAATTTTCCATGATAAAAATTGTTACTTAATGTTTCTACGCTATTCTAACTGGAAAAGTCATGAGCTTTCTAGAAGTTTGGTTTGTGTATATAAAAAGGCGAACGAAGTCGAATTGGATTAGTAGAATTTGGAACGCGATAGACTAAAGATTAAAAAGGAATTAAAAAGTATTGTAGTGCGATAAATAAAGTAAAAGTGATCAGTAAAATTTAAGAATAATTTATATAAAGTGATTTTGTGAATTTTTATTGATAAACTGTGTTGTAATAAATTTTGTGAAATAAATAAATTCGTTGGTGATAAATTGAATTGAGTTTGTATTATTCACAATCCAGTGATACGAACCTTGATTGACAAGGCAAACACGTAACAATATATTTAAATTTCTTATGGGCCCGATTCTGAAAAGTTAAAATTCATAGTATATTATTTAATTTCCCCGCTTCCTATTTGAATTTGTATTAAAAAAACAAAAATAACATAACATAACATAAAATTTTGGAAGGCAGAATCGGGCCTAATATCAAATTTATGCCATTTTGAACACTTTTTTTGGCATTTTTAATATTAAATTTGAACCCAATTAATCAAATATAGGAAAACCGCACTTCCATTATGTATTGGTAGCACTTCTTAATTTATTAAAATTAAAATTATGCCCGATTCTGCCTTCCAAAATTTTATATTATGTTAATTTTGTTTTTTCAATGCAAATTCAAATAGGAAGCGGGGAAGTAAAATAAAATAACATGAATTTTAACTTTTCAAAATTAGGCCAATTATTGCCCAGAAAATAGCCAATTTGATTTAATTGACAAAAGCCAACCTTTCGAAATAAAATATAAATTTTCTATGTATTATGGCTCTGGTGGCAGGTATCATAACCAAGAATTATGTTTAAATAAACCCAATTTTTTTGGGTTAATGTTATTCTTGCGGGGATTTATTATATGCAATTGTTGTTGTAAATTTGTCAAGGAAATACTCTAATTGACGGTTTATAATTTATTTGGAAAAGAAAACCTAAGTAGGTACGTAGTCAAGATGAAACCCCAAGTATAAATAAAATTAAATATTGTTCTCAGATTTTTAATTAAGTACATTTAAACCTTAATTTATTTGACTTAGAATAAATTAAATTAGCAAACAAATATAAATTTGTGCTCCATATCACTTGCTATTCTAAACTACTAGAATTTAACCGCTAAATAATGTTCCTATTCCAATTTTTTTAAACGCATACGACGTCTATATTACCGACACTCCAATTGGATTTTACATTTTTATTCAAACATATGCAATCGCTGGTGTACAGATAACTGACTTTTTTGCCGGAAATATTGACGACATAAAGGACACTGGAACTCTTTTACATCTGAATGCACCCGTAAATGCTGCTTTAATTCGGGTCGCGTTGTAAATAATTTGCCGCAGGTACTACACGAGAACTTTTTGATTCCCAAGTGACGGAAGTGATGCGCCTTTAAATGTTTGTCGCTTTTAAATTTCTTGCCGCACACATTACACTCAAACGGTGTTTCATCGGTGTGTGCCAACATATGTTTCCCCAGACTATATGAATCAGGGAATGATTTTCCGCATGTCTCACACATATGTTTCCGAGGCCCATAGTGTTTAGAATTATGTGCAATCAGACCACTTTCATAGATAAATTTTTGACCACATTCCTTGCATATGTACTTCATTTCATCTTGGTGCATCATGGTCATGTGTTTACGTAGTCCAGACCATTCAGAATATTCACTGTTGCAGAATTCACAAACGGCCGCGGACTTCCCTTCGTGCTCCCTCAAGTGACCTTCGTAACGCTCTTTATAGTGGAATCCCCGGCCACATTGTCCGCATTGATACGCATAGGAATGCTGCAGCTGGTATTCGGCCTTCTGATCTAGTTTAAATTTCGATTTCTTTTTACGAACTTTGATTACCAATTGATTAGGTTTATCGATTATATTTTTTGCCACAAGCTCTTCCACCTTAACAAGTTTTACATCTTCTTTATGATCACTCGAACTATCATCATGAATCCGTTCGTCCTCTTCGACTAAATGCATTTCACTCAAATGGCTAACGTCCATCTCGTCATCATCCGCATTCCGAAACTCTTTTGTGTCAACAAAAACCGGAACCAGTTCGGGACGCTCAACCCGCATTTGTGTCTCACTAAATGATATCCGACATTGCTTACGGAATTTTTTAAACCGTTTTAAAAAATTCACACACTTATTGCATAGAAAGTTGGGCAATCCGTCCGATAGACAAGAATTGAATCCCGTAATATCATAGTATAGATCGAATAACTCGTCTGTGGTTACAAATAGTTTTAAATTCCGTTTATTCTCATCTAAACAAGCACGACAAAATATCATACTACTTCGAGAATTGTGTTATAAATTTTGTCTCGAAATGTTGTTTACAAATATTTTTGCTTTGTTATTTTTGACGTTTTTATATGATTGCCATAAACGAATTAGGGGCGGGCTAACAACATAACGAAATGTCGTACATATATGGATAGAAATATACTTCTTTACCGACTTTTATTTCATTTGCAAAGACTTTAAAATATGTACAACATACTAGAAATAAGCGAAAGTCCAGCATGGAAAATTCTGTGGAACAGGATTGGACGAAGTGGGTTGTTTAAAATAAACTAATTAATGTTTAAAAAATGTTTTTATTTTAAGCTATATTTTGTTGAGAAAAAATTAATTCGAATTATTTTGGAGTTATTTTTTTCTTAACAGAATAAGCCGCGAAATATTTTTTCGATTTAATTATTATATTCTATGTTGTTATTTCTCTAGTTTTTCATTCAAGCGGTTACGTATTTTATTTGTTCGAGATCGAATTAAATAACTCAAATTTTTTGTTCGAATTATTTAATTCCTGTCACGTGCAATTGTTGTTGTAAATTTCTCAACAAAATACAGCTTTAGTTGCAAATACTTGTATAATTCCGTCTGTATGTTCACTGATGGCCTTTTGACAGAAAATATCCGGATATTTTTGACAGATGTTACCCCCGCTAACTTCACTTTAATAAAATATCCGGATTTTTTTATGACATGAGCGAACAACTTTTGTACTTGATTGGTATTTTAAACGTCAACATCACATTTTCTTTTGATTATTTTATTATTTTTTATTAATGTCATTGTTTAAATCGTAGCTTTTCATATCATTTTAATTTAAATTTTTCAATTCGCAAAAATTTTGGAATATTTTACGCAGATAAAAGAAATAATTTTTTATTGTCAAAAAAACTCCAAAAAAATCCAAATAAAAGTAAAGTTAAAAATATACCGATCCTTTTTCTGCGTTCGTTTTTTTGCTCAAAAAATATCCGGATATTTTTTATCCCTTGTCATCAACGAACACTAAGTAGCCGTATGTTCATTGATGGCCTTTTGACAGAAAATATCCGGCAATTTTTGACAAATGTTTGACACTTTAATAAAATATCCGTTTTTTTTTTGATGACATGAGTGAACAACTTTTGTATTTGACGTATAATTTTGGTATTATAAACGTCAACATCACATTTTCTTTTTATTATTTTAATATTTTTTATTAATATCTTTGTTTAAATCGAAGCTTTTCATCTTATTTTAATTTAAATTTTTCAATTCGGAGCAATTTGGGATTTTTTTACGCCGATAAAAGAAATAATTTTCGAGTGTCAAAAAAACTCAAGAAAAAGGCAAATAAAAGTAGAGTTAAAAATATGCCGATCCTTTTGATGCGTTCGTTTTTTTGCTCAAAAAATATCCGGATATTTTTTATCCCTTGTCATCAGCGAAGACTGCTTTTTGACAGAAAATATCCCGATATTTTTAAAAGTTGTTACCTCCGCTAAACCAAATTTAATTTGACCGAACTCAGACTACTGTCAGAGAACTTTCAGTCAAGTCACCGCTTACACGTGGAATTTATCTCGAACGTTTTCTTTCACTTTCGGTTTAACATTTATCTTTAGTAATAGTCTTAGCTAAGACTCGAGTACTAAAACAAAGTAAAAGTCTTACATAAGACGATTTTTTAGTCTGTGACTGTGCGTCAGAATAGGCCTGTTAGTTTTATGAGTTGGTATAAAAATAACAATTCTCAATTTTTCGATAAATCAGAATTTTAAATTTTATTAATTATCATTTGGAATTATTATACTTTATTCAATAATTTGTTATTAATATTTTATATTTGTTAAAATTCTAAATAATAAACTAAATTTTTGGAGCTTGCTGCCAAAAGTAAAAAAAAATTATTCTTGGCTCTTACTTTAGACAAAATTTCATTCCTATCCGAATAGGAATAACTTTTACCAAAGTAAAGCGGCAACAAATGCGATAAAAACGTTACATTTTTGGTTCGCCTGCGCGCTACGCTTGCGAAGAGCTTCATATATAAATAAGCGTGTTCCATTGGCGTTAGCAAACTACTCACAAGTACTTGTATCTACTCGCAACTACGCATGCTCAAGTGATGGTGTAGTTGTTAGAAGTAGTTACGCATATAATCAACGAAAGAGGGATTTTAGTTTAAAAAATTCTAATAGATGGCTCTATACCAATTTTGGTTATGTCAAACGTCATTTTTTAACCCTAATCCAACGAAGGTGTGCCTTTTTGGCTCGTTTGATAAATGCTTCGATTTTCAAAATAATGTTAACTTAGGTATAAACTTGTATAAATTTTATTTTGAAACATTTCCATACAACGTACTTGACATCTACTCATTCTCTGCAAAAAATTTCATAAATTATTTGATTAGAACGTGAATTTACTGACATAACAGAAATATGTTGGTTCGATTAGGGTTAAAAATAAATTTTTTTTGTTTATTTTTGTGATACGACGTACAATTGTTAAATCGTAAAAATATTTTAATTATTTTGTTGTTTAATGTTTCATTACTTATTATTATTAATCGAACAACGGATTTTTTATTAAAATCTAGCAGTTTTATTTAAATTTAGGTTATGTTTTACTACTGTGATAAAAATTTGCGTTCCATTGAACATCTACTCACAAGTACTTGGCAGTAGGAAATAGCTTCCAATGGAACACAGTGAATGCCTTCGCTTCCATTACGTTAGCACCCTTCTGGCGAAAAAATGTATACAGAAAAAATGTACAGCGTACGAACAGTTTACGAACGCTTTTTTTATAATACACTACTACACGCACATTCCATACACAGCCATGTCGAATACAGATTATAGAATTCTATTCCACCATTTTACAAATGGCTGTATGATACTCACTTTTTTTCAAGTACAAAAAAGTGCTGCAAAACTAGTAAAGCGAAACAGAGAAGGGTAGTGTAGACAATACTATAGGCAAATATTTTGAAGTTTCGGATAAACAAAATTTGTAAATAGAATCAAAATTTTTTTTGTGTTGGACGGGACCATATTATTGAATTAATTTGCTAGCTGCCGCAATTAATTGAAACGAAATAATTTATATGTTAAGTTAATTTTTATATTTACAAAAAATGCACGTTTCAAATATTTTGGCAAACAATTAACAATGCAAACCCAAAATTGTATTTCAGTATCAAAAGAAAAATCTAAAAAAGGGGGAAAAAAATCATAACAATAATGGCGAACAAAAATGGAAAAATTGTTTACTAAATTTATTTTAAAAATAAACAAATAAATTCTCTTTGGTATACAAAATACAAATATTTTCTCTAATATTTCGGAAATGTTAGAAAAAAGTATGTAATGTCAAAAAAAAGAATCAAATCCAATTCTTTTTTTGCTATAGTTGCTCGATTAACTGCTAGAAAAGTTGAGCTACCACTTTTTTTTTGACGTTTCTATATTTTTTCCAAATCTATGGTGTATACACTCACTCTTACAAATATTTTGTATATATATTTTTTATCTCACTCCGTTTGTCTTATGGCTGTATGATACTCACTTTTTTTCCCACTTTTTCAGTGACTAGGAAAGACAAACGGAGTGAGATAAAAAATATATATACAAAATATTTGTGAGAGTGAGTGTATACACCATAGATTTGGAAAAAATATAGAAACGTCAAAAAAAAGTGGTAGCTAAATTTTTATAGCAGTTAATCGAGCAAATATAGCAAAAAAAGAATTGGATTTGATTCTTTTTTTTGACATTACATACTTTTTTCTGACATTTCCCAAATAATAGAGAAAATATTTGTATTTTGTGGACCAAAGAGAATTTATGTGTTTATTTTTAAAATAAATTTAGTATACAACTTTTCCATTTTTGTTCGCCATTATTGTTATGATTTTTTTTTTCTCTTGTTTTGATTTTTCTTTTGGTACTGAAATACAATTTTGGGTTTGCATTGTTAATTGTTTGCCAAAAATATTTAAAACGTGCATTTTTTGTAAATATAAAAATAAACTTTACGTATAAATTATATCGCTGCAATTAATTGCGGCAGCTAATGCAAATTTATTATGCGGAGACCTCATATTTCTTACGTAAAAAATCAATTAAAATCCAAAAAATAAATGTTCTTGAAAATGGCTACTTCATCGCATAAAAAAATGTTGATTCTATTTACATATTTTGTTTATCCGAAACTTCAAAATATTTGCCTATAGTATTGTCTACACTACCCTTCTCTGTTTCGCTTTACTAGTTTTGTAGCACTTTATTGCACTTGTAAAAAAGTGAGTATCATACGGCCATACCTAGTCACTGAAAAAGTGGGAAAAAAAGTGAGTATCATACAGCCATAAGTAAATTTGACAAATGAAAAGTTAAACTGGTGCGCATTTTATAAAAATTTATTATAAAATAATTAACAACAAGTCAGCAGTATCTTAATTTTTCGTAAATACGTGCAAATAAACATTTTGTTTCAATTCTATTTCTATTTAAAAGCTAAACTGGTGTGTATATTATTTATATTAATTTATTTAAATAGTAATTATTTTCTGTATCTAAATTGTGTTTAAATTCGTATATATAAACATTTTGTTTTTTAAATAAAATATAAAAATTTTGAAACAAAAACAATATAGATCAATAAGGATTGAAATTATAAAAAAATTGGCGATAGCGCAAAAGTGATTCGAAAGTGAGAAAGTGCTTCTGTGAACAGTACTTCTAACGTTTTTTCCCGCCGAGAAGAATATAAGAATTTGTATATACATATACATACTTATGTATATACTTATTTTAACAAGGTAGAATTTAAAGTCCTTAGACTTACGTGATATTTTGATAAGGCAGACTTAAGAAAGTCTCTTCTTACTTAGTTCATTAGTACAATTTTGAATAATTGTGATTTTAATAAGGCAGAATATAAAGTCCTTAATATTAATTAATTTTATATGTATGCATGTAAAAAACAAACAAAACTGTATTTTTAAATTTTTTGATTAACATAATAAAAAATCTTAATTATAAAAATTTGTTTTATTCTTTAAAATTAAATAAAGCGATTCGCACGATACCGTACGTAAATGTTTCACCCAGGAGGCTCATAAATGTCACGCGTAAGGCGTACACATAATGAACACTTTTATTTATACTAATACATATACAAGTCTTCGTAAATTTGTTTCACTTCTCATGTGACAAAATTATCGTTTATCTCTCCCGGCGCAAAAATGTGTACAGCAAAAATGTACAGCGTACGAACAGTTTACGAACGCTTTTTTTTATAATACACTACTACACGCACATTCCATACACAGCAATGTGAATTACAGATTATAAAATTCTAGTCCACTTTTTTACTAAGTAAAGTTGCCAAATGAAAAGTTAAACTGGTGCTCATTTTATAAGAATTTATTATAAAATAATTAACAACAGGTCAGAAGTATCTAAATTTTGTGTGAATACGTGCAAATAAACATTTTGTTTCAATTCTATTTCTATTTAAAAGCTAACTTATTTAAATAGTAATTATTTTCTGTATCTAAATTCTGTTTAAATTCGTATATATAAACATTTGGTTTTCTAAATAAAATATAAAAATATTGAAACAAAAACAATACAGATCAATAAGGAATGAAATTATTAATATTTGCGATAGCGCAAAAGTGATTCGAGAAAGTAATTTTTATATACATATACTTATGTACATACTTATTTTAATAAGGCAGAATTTAAAGTCCTTAGAGTCTTACGTGATATTTTGATAAGGCAGACTTAAAGAAAGTCTTTCATTACTTAGTTCATTAGTACAATTATGTATAATTGTGATTTTAATAAGGCAGAATATAAAGTCCTTAATATTAATTAATTTTATATGTATGCATGTAAAAAACAAACAAACCTTTGTTTTTAAATTTTTTGATTAACATAATAAAAAATCTTAATTATAAAAATTTGTTTTATTCTTTAAAACTAAATAGGGCGATTCGCAAGATACCGTACGTAAATGTTTCGCCCAGGATGCTCACAAATGTCACGCCTAAAGCGTACACATTTTGAACACTTTTATTTATACTAATACATATACAAGTCTTCGTAAATTTGTTTCACTTCTCATGTGACAAAATTACCGTTTATGTTACATTTCCGTTCAGTTTTAGCGTACCGTTTACGAATAACTTAGGACGTGTCCGATTTCTGTGCGAAATAATTTTTTTGTGATAAATTTGACATTAGTGAAATAATTTTCTCTTCCATATTTGAAATAAGTTCATTTGCTGTCCGAATACTGAAATAATTTTGACATAATAAAATTGACATTTGGAAATGCAACAAACCACAAATTGTACATAGAGAGTTATTTAAAAGTGTTTATAAAATGATAGAAGCAGAATTTGATCCAAATATTAAGTTCGGGTTACATGTGTGTACTAAATATTAAGTTCGGGTGACATGTGTTTAATGAGAAGAACATGGAACTTTACGCGACCTTTAATAATGGATCTCATAAACTCCCAGGTATGTATGTTAGGTATTGCCCTCTAGTATTTATAAATATTAACAAAATTCTTTCTTGCAGCGACCAATAATGTACACAATTCCCTCAACAAACACTATTGTTAATTCAATACCTAGTTATAATGATCCTGTGACGAGAATGTATTTAAGGATATCGTCTAACACTTTCATCGCTATTAGCAAATTCTTGCCCAATAAAAACCATGGTTGGGGACCGGAAATGGAACTAATGATATTTTTGCTGTGGCTGACAAGTGGGACTAGTTATAAAATTGTAGGTGCAGCAATGAACATATCAAGATCCACAGTTTGTGATATTGTTCACAAAATGCTGGACACTAGAAAATGCTGGAACTTATTATATTATATAAATAAAATAAAATTAAATTAAATACTCGTAAAACTTATTTTGTTTACTTCACCGGCACAGAAACAAGAATTATTACGGACATGTCAAAATTATAACACACCGGTGCTGTGATAATTTGGTTGCGTACAGTTTAACATTAATTTATCACAAAAAAATTATTTCGCACAGAAATCGGACACGTCCTTAGTATAACAAAGTCTTCGTAAACTGTACGTTTATGTTACGCCTGGTCAGGAGGGCATTTCGCTATGTTTAGAGGGAACCCACCAAACAAAACGATTCGTTTACGATACGAAAATGATATTTGTTGTTCATACAAAATATCGTTTACGAATCGTTCTTGCGATTCGAAATCGATATGTTTACGAATCCAACGTCCCATGATAATTAGAATTTTTTACGTAACGTAAAGAAAGATTTTTACGATACGTTTACGATGCTTACTTTTCATACCGTAAACAGATCTAATTATGCGATATACTATATTTACGTATCGTATTGTTCGTGTTGGTTACGATAGTATTTATTTTGGATTAGCAAAAATAAAAAGCCAGTTTTATAATACGATTAATTTTTTTATTTATTTATTTGAAGTATTATATTATAATAATTATTACATTATATATAATATATAAAATTTACATTTTTATATGACGGTTTAATTACATCGGGTTTCATAATACTTCGCTCCTCAATTCAATCGGCAGTAGTAAAATTTGCTCACATTTAAAAAAATAAACAATTAGTATAAAAGGATTAAATTAATAAACAAAAATTGTTTAAACAAATTTTAAATAAATATATAATTACTTTGTGAAACACCAAATATTTCCTAATGATTTTAGTTTCTTTTTACACAAATATCGCCGTCCGCTTTTGTTTTAGGTTAAACTTGAATTGAAATGGCGAGTAAGAGAATGCGCAATATACAATTTTTATATTCTTTGTTTTGATCCAGAAACCAACGTCAAACTGGAGCAAAAGTGCACTACAAATAGTAATGATATGAAAAAGGATGATCAGAAAAAACCTCGGTTTATAAAAGTGAGCAAAAAAAAGTCGACTAAATTTAAAGCGAATCACAAGGCTGAGTATCAGAAAAAACCTTCGCTAGCTTACCTATGTAATGAATGTGGTCGCGGATTTCACTACAAATAAAGATACGAGGGAGAGGGACATTTTCGCGAACATGAAGGTAAATCTGCAGCCGTTTGTGAATTCAGTACTGGCGCATTTTCGGAATGGTCAGGCCTTCAAAAACATATGATCCTAATGCATCAAGATCAAATGAAGCATGTGTGCAGGATATGTGGCAAGAAGTTTATTTATGAAAGTGGCCTGCGAGCTATGCGGTCGGTCATTCTCCAACACATATAAACTTGGCAAACATAAACTGTCGCATACTGCCGAAACGCCATTCGAATGTAACGTGTACGGGAAAAAATTCAAAAGTGATCCACATCTAAAGGTCCATCAATTTCGGCATATGGGAATTAAGCGATTTTCATGTGAAATCTGTGGTAAATCGTTTACAACGAGACCCGAGTTGAAACAACATATGTGAGTCCATTCGGATGTTAAAGAGTTTCAGTGTAAAACATGCAACCAATTTTTTAGGCAAAAAAGTCAATTGTCGGTTCATCAACGGTCTCATTATTTTGATTTAAGTTTCAATTGTATTTTAGAGGTACCTAATTATTATAATACAATATTACTGACCTGTTTATTATCAGTTTAAGTAAGATTCAAATAAAATTTATTATTTTTGAACTTAATAAGAAAGATGTTTTTATTTAGCTACATATATATTGAACGAGGTGAAAATTGTAAACTTTTTGCAGTTCGAATATTTTTTGATTTTGCATTCAATAAAATGTACAGTATATTAATAAAATTTCCGACGTACATTCAACATCGGTAATACAGTTCTCTAAATTATCGTCATAAATTATAGCATTCAATTATCTCTTTTCGACAGTAGCACTGGATATAATATATAATGCAAAAAATATATACATATCGTTTTCACTGTCGCTATAAGAACACAAAAAATATGCATCACATAAAAAGTATATATGTATGTCAATCAACCAACCCAACGAAATATGAAAAATATATTTTCTTTATTAGTAAGTAGTACGTATGTAGTTCTACAGATTAGTTTCTTATTGAATTGATTTAAGATCAAGTGAGCGGGAAAGAGACATAAATAAAACAATAGTACAGTGTGTAAAAAATATTCTTGTTTTATTTATCGTGTGTTGATCGATCTATCGTTTTCTCACTCTCTTTTTTACAACATAAATAAAACAAAACAAAAAAAAAACCAGTCTTAACTTTTTCAAGTTAACTTTTTTTTATTAGTCTTAATAAGTCGCGTTTCAGTTTAGTTGCAATTAAATATTATTAAAATAAAATAAAATATTTTATTTTTTTTTCCAGTTAAAGTATTAAAAAATAAAAGTTATTTTTAATTTCGGGTATAGCAAAAAAATCAATTTGAATAAATAAATTAATTGTTAAGTAGTACATATGTAATATTATTACAGTACATATATATAAGAGTATTTTGTATTACAAATAGAGATTTGTACGTTTGCCTTTTGTGTTGCAAATTTAAGTGAAGTTCAAAACTAAATTAAATAAATTACAGCAAAATAGTTTATCTAGTTAAAGTTGGTTTTAGTGAGTGGTTTGATTAGTTTTGGTTTATTATATATTTTTGTTTTAATAAAATACCATTACAGTTTAATATAAAGTTTTGAAATTTAGTTTTATGTATGGGGTAACATAAAAAAAGTGTGCCTATCTAAAATTGTGATAATACATATTATAAAGTGACATCTGGATTTTTTTATACTACTTACGGTAAGCTTATTGCGCTTGCGTAGTTTGCCAACATTAAACGGATTTATATACCGGTGAGTAAGTTATGTTTTAAAATGCACCAAGTTTGATAAGTAATTGGATGTACTAATTAGTTTTACATTATTGTTTGTTTATTGATTACTTATGCTTAAATATTTACTTTTCGTTTGAATAAGTAATCTAAAATCTATAAGCGTTACGTAAATTTTCCGTCCATATTTTGTTCTTAAATCATTTTGATTTGAAATGTTTCTTCAACAACTTTTGATGATTTTCTTATGAGGTTACGAGCGAATGTTTAAAATGTACAACCAAAAGACTATTTTAATCATCCGATAATTTTATTGTGTGTTTGATCATAAATTTATTAAACCTGCCCAGCAAAAATAAACCTCTACGAACCTTTACGTTTCCAAATGAGAACTAACCCTAACCCATGAGTTTGGATCGAAATAATAAATTAATATTATCATCAATCCTTTGTTTTTGGCAGTTACTCAAAAAAAAAAAAGATTAGTTCATATCTCGACAATCTCACCATACACACAATACAATTTTTTTCCAAGGATGTTTACCTTTGATCTCGTGGCGATTGACATGCGATCTTCTTTATTCCGTTTCCTGATACTGTCAGGTACCCGTACTCCTAACTTGTTTTCCCAAATTTCTCCAGGTGGCGGTAAACAGTTGATTGTGATGTACATTAAGACTTTCTGTTACATCTCTTGTTGAGTGACGTGGAATTTGCTGCTTGCATATTGCCTTTAAAAGGTCGTCGTCAAAGTCGGAAGGACGCTCCGCCCTCGGTTCGTCTTTTAAGGTCTAATCTCCAGAACGAAATTTGATAAACCTATTTCTAACTGCCCGATCGGTACACCGTACACACTGCATATTTTTAGCACTATTGCCTTGTTTAAATTTTCAAATACATGACGAATATTCACTTTTTGACTCATTATTTTAGGGGAAAAGAACCACACATTAATGTAACGTGCGCCACATAAAATAGTTGTTAGAAGACTAACAGAACCCCTATCTATTTATCGGAAACAATAACTCGTTTGTACCAGTGACTCTTAGTGGGTAGATACAAACAAGTTATTTATGATTCAACCTAATAGTAACATATTGTCCAAACGATTTAGATCTTCTGGCTGAATTAGCTAAGTGATTCCGAAAAAAAAAATACCAAAAAAGTAAATTAAAAGGTTATTATAATTCGTTTTATATTTTAGAGGATGGGGTGCCGCCCTTAAGTTACATAATACAAATTTAATGGGGCGTATCGTCCTGCACTTTACTTATGTTAAATTATTTTGGGGGAAAAATAATCTGAGAGTAAAATAAACTAAACTGATGGATCTCACATTATTTTTTTCCCTAAAGGATTTAACAATAGCCCTCTTCCAATGGGACAAATTTGCTACTGGCCAGTACCCGTGAGTAGATATACAAAGGAATGAAAATTTTAATAACTCGAGTAAGAAAGCTACGCCATCGGTTTAGTAGGAGTAGCTGCGGGAAGATACTTGTGAATAGTTTGTTCATGTCAATAGAAAGTACAATCTGGTGATCAAAAATAAAAAACTTTAACTTGTAACGTGACTTTAGTAATTTTTAGAGCACGCTAAACCTCTCTTTTATTTAAATCCGTGAAATAGTACACACGTGTTACGGGAACGCGAACAAATTTGGCTGATTTTTAAATAAAGAATTTGGTGTCCTAAATAAATAAGTAATTGCTGATTAAAGTTACTGAAAGATTTTAACAATTTTCTATCGATTTACAGATCGATTTACAAATTTAAAATGGTAAAATTTGGTTTTCCCTTGTTCTCTTTTCTTGAGAACCTTGGGAACCTTTTTATGTAGCCATAGAAAAGACTATCAACCTCGTCTCCAAAATTTTAATCAAATTTATTATTGAAATAGAAACTTATGAATTTATGGTTTCTTTTGTAAATAAAAATACGTACATACTTATATAAATAACTGAACAGATTAGGTTTTAGGTTAGAATTTATTATTTTTCAAAGCAACAGGTGAACATTTATTTATGGATTTCTGTTTCATATGAGTTTCGATTTCTAGTGGTATCGCTTCATATAAATGTAATGTTGGAAACAGGCCCGATATTCCAACTTATAGCGAAGGATGTAAACTTTTCTTGTACTAGATTGTTTTTTTTTTCAGCGGTCACCTTTTATAATCGTGAAATTATTCCACCAAATATGACGAATAGGCGTTTCAATAAACCGGTCGTTTCGGACCGCATAAGTTCGTATTCCGAATCAGATGATACATTGGACGAGCAAAAAATTACTAAGCCGTAAACATTTTCTAATTAGTAAAATTGCTGGGCATTGCTTAAGGAAACTCAATTAATCTACAAACGTAGTATATTCGTAACACATCGCAAGGCGATATTAGAAGAATAGGGCTTAAGCACTTAATATAATTTATTGAAAAACTAATTTCAATGAATTTTTTCTTTTACAAGTTCGGGGTGATTGGTTTTAATCTCTTAGTGGTTTCATGCTGGAAACATTTGTGCAAAATCTTTCCTTAGTACGCTGTGCACACCTCTGTGGCACTATTCTGGTTTTCCCTGAGAATTGCGAATTGCGAATTGATTTATTGTTAGTTTTTAGTGTTGGTTTTCTTTTTTCCAGGGCATACTGAGCGATTTGTATTTTGTTCATGTTTTAGGAAAGAATAATTCCCAGCCAAAATTTTATGGAAAAATAAACAAAATTGCTATGAAATGGGACTATTTTTCCCAAAAATTTAGTATGGTTTGGAAAAAAGAAATCCAAAATACACTAATAACTCACAATAAATTAATTTCCAATTCGCAATTCCCCAGGAAAACCAGAATAGTGGCACTGGCACCCAAAACGTGTTGTTTACAATAAGATATAAACTACAGATTTGGTTCTAAATAGGCCGAATTCATGAAAAGGGAGTTTATAACAAACACATGCGTAAAAGCATTAGCTGTATTTTCTTTGGTCCAATTACCGTCACTTAATATTTGAACTCCTGTTCCCGTAAAAACGCTGACAAAATATAGTGGCGGAAATAGGAGTTTTGCTATGGTGGTGACAGGTACCAAGTAAATGTATATTAAAATTAAAATATTTAAATAAAGAAAATAACCAAAAAAATGTACTTTTTGTCTTTTATTTACCAATAAATGCCATTTAATTTCAAAACAGTAGTATTTATTCAGAAGACGATAATAGGTGCAATAATCGCTAGTTGGGTCGTTCTTTTTTCGGTTACAATAAAATATGTCGGGGTAGGGTAAAAAATTTCTGTATAGCATTGATGCCATGACACAGGCTATCGAGGAAGTAAAAAAGGGACAAAGTGTTACGGCTGCAAGCGAGAAATATAATGTACCACGAACGGAATTGGTTTGCTGAAATTAAAATTTACTTAGATGAAAACAATTACCTAGACATAACAAATGATCCACCATGCATATTTAATTGTGACGAAACAGCATTTTTCCTTTACACCTCACGATAAATCGGTTTTGGTGAAAAGAGGAGCTAAATAGGTTTATTCGAGAATTGCGAATGATGAAAAAGAGTGCATTACAGTATTAATTACAGCAAGAGTATATGGTGTTACAGTGTTAATTATAGTAAAACCTCGGACTACCAATGGTTTTATTTGCATATAAAAGAATTCCCAATGGAATTATAAAAAAAATGACAAAGGATCGGGGTACTGGTGTATCCGATAACGGCTGGATGACCGCTCAAACATTTTATGAATACATAACAAATGTTTTCCATCCATGGATTACAGAAAAGAAAATTTAGAAAATTTTTATAAGTTGACGGCCACACATCGCATATTACGCTACCGCTCTCTCAATTTTGTGAGAAAAATAAAATTATTTTGATTGCTTTATTTCCAAACGCAATGCATATTTTGCAACCCTGTGACGTCGGACTGTTTCATCCAATCAAAGCTGAATGGAAGGCTACGGTGGATAACTAACTACAGTTGGAAAAATAATGGTGGAAAACTGATGAAAGAAAATTTTGCTCCTCTGTTGTCAACTTGCTTAGGAAATAGTGCAAAACCAGAAACCATAAGATCAGAACAACGGGGCTGTTTCCATTCAATGTTGATGGTATTGATTATGGCAAATTATTAAAGCAGGTTGCGCGTGAAATTACTAGTGAAACCCTTAAGTTCACAAACAACAACACAATCGAACCTGCAAACAAAATTGAATCTTCAGACCGAACATTCTTAAATATTTTAGACATTAAAATACCATCCAATTTGCTTTCAGAATTCCGCAACTCACCAAGTATTTGGGACGGTGATCTTCAGCACAAAAGCCTATTTGAACTGTGGTACAAAACAATAAGGAATGAAAATCCCACATTTAATTTGCTTAATGAAGATGTAAATTACCTATATTGATAAAAGTTGTTGGTTTAAAGAAAGTGACGTTGTTAATCTAAACTTTGTAACTGTGGACGAACCCAAATAAAAAGAGGCAGCCATGAACACTCTTATAGCAGCGCCTGTGAGTCTCTTACGAACTATCCAACACCATTCAAAAATGTTTTGTATTGGCCAGAGCCATCACAAACAAAACCTTCAAAATGAAAAAAAGATTTACCCAGGTTGTGGCAACGTCAAAAGAATTTATTTCACATCTACAAGCTCAAAAATGTGAAAAAGAGCTAAAAGAAAGGAAAATGGCTGCAAGACGATTGAAAAGAGAACTGAAATTCAACGAAAAAAAGAAGCACAAAAAGCAATGGTCAGTATTATATCAGAAAGAAAGAAAAAGAAAGACATTTAATGTGGAGACTATTATGTGGCAGTTCATTATGAAGGTGAATTGTTTCCTGGGATTGTCGTCGAAAAAGTAGAAGTCCTTGATGAGGTAAAGGTCAAAACGTGGCTGTGGCAGGATCGAACTGGAAATGGCTTGAAAATGAAGATGTATTAAATTATCCAATAATTGACGTTGTCAAAATTCTCCACCATCATTAATAACCAAGCGAGGACTTTATGCAGTTCCAGAGATAGCCTTAATATATATATATATATATATATATATATATATATATATATATATATATATATATATATATATATATATATATATATATATATATATATATATATATATATATATATGAGTCAATATTCCTAATTTAATTGTTATAAATGCTTTTGCATATGATATATGAAATTTTAAATACAAAAGTGTTATGCTTTAAGCTTATAAGCAATAACTATAATGCCAAAGATGGTGCTTTATGTGGCTAAATTATTATCATATTTAGATATGTGAAAGGTTATTGCTTTAAAAAGAAAATTTTTCAAATAAAAATTTAATTTTTTTATGTACAAATAAGGTTTAAGAGATTTTCAAAAGATGATGTAACATCAGTTATCATTTCTCTCTAAAAATCAGTATGTGTTATTTCGCTGAAGTGTAAACAACATATTTTTTTTGTTCCCTTTTCACTTTTTGTTTTAATTTGAAGAAAAGTGCAGCTGATCGACATCGATTGCTGTGTGAGGCATATGAGGAACATACTCCATCAATAAAAATATGTGAGTACTGGTTCCGGCGTTTTAAAAGTGGTGATTTTGGCACCAGTGACAAAGAACGCGAAGGGAGGCCAGTAAAGTTTGAAGACGCTGAGTTGGAGGCGTTATTGGACCAAGATTCATACCAAACTCAAGAGGAGCTCAAAACCGTCTAAAGACCATGAGTATGGTGCAAAAACAAGGAAATTGCGTTCCATATGAACTCAAGCCAAGAGACGTCGAACGCGGTTTTTTCGTGTGCGAACAACTGCGCCAAAGACAAAATCGGTAAGGTTTTTTGCATCAAATCGTGACGGGGGACGAAAGGTGGATCCAGTACGACAACCCAAAGCACAGAAAATGTGGGGTAACCCTGGTCATGCATCAACTTCAACGTCCAAACCGAATATTTATGGCAAGAAGCTAATGCTATGCATTTGGTGAGATCAGTTCGGAATGATCTACTATGAGCTCCTCCAGCCCAATGAAACTATCACTGGAGAATGTTATCAATAACAATTGTTGCAATTAAGCCGAGCATTGAAGTTCAAACGCCCACAATATGCCAAAACATATGACAAACTGATCATTCGGCACGACAACGTTCGGCCACATGTTGCAAAAGTCGTGAAGAAAACTTTGGGGGCGCTTCAATGGATGTCCTACCCCACCCGCCGTATTCACCAGACATTGCTCCTTTCGACTACCACTTGTTCCGGTCGGTGACTCATGGCCTGGTCGAGCAGCACTTCACTGCTTACGAAGAAACCACAAATTGGGTTGATTCTTGGATCGCCGCGAAAGACGAGGCATTTTTTCGACGAGGAATCTGTATACTGCCTGAAAGATGGGAAAAAGTCATAGGTAACGATGGACAATACTTTGAATAAAATACATTGTACCAATTTCTCTGAATTATAGAAAGTTATAAAAAGTTATAAAAAGAAACCTCAAAACTTATTTGTACCCCAATATTAATATTTGGTGAACATTCTTTTTGCATTTTTTAATAATTATATCCTATGGGGTATCCCACTTATTGCATTTTTGGCTGAGTGAGTAGATCGGCGTCATTTTCCCAGTCTCCCTTCATCGCTTGATCAATTCTGATTTGATGCGCGAGTACTTTTCTGCTAGTTTTTGTTTAAGAATAGCTTAGACATTTTCGATAGGATTCATATCTTAGCTTTTCGCGGGCCAATCAAGGATTTGGATACCTTTGGTCCTTAAATATTCGGTGAATTTTTTCGCAGTATGGCACGAAGCCTTATCGTACTTCAAAACTCCGTCCCCATTAAATATTTCATTCATAGTCGGTACCAGGTGTGATTGCAGAACAGTTAAATATTGAACCGTGTTCATTATTCCATTTACTATATAAAGTGGGAAGAGTTCTTTTGTTGATATTGCTAACCAAACCATGACTTTAACTGGTTGTTTTACCTGCTGTTGAACACGGGAAGGTAAATATTCTTCTCCTTTTGATTTATGAACCATTCTGGACATTTTTAGTGTCAAAGTCATCATAGTCTCGCCACTGAATTCAACCTAATCAAGAAATAGAAAAAGATAAACCTTAAAGAGACATTTATTAAAAAGTGTAACTTTAAAATATTGGACTTTTTTTTGTATGTACCTTTTCCCAGTTCACTCTAGACCATGTAAAATATCCATTTGCCCATGTTTTTATTTGTTGTATCATCCTAGCGTTTAACCTTTTCTTCTTGCGAGGTCGTCTTGTACGTAGCCCAGGTTGAAAAGTCTACGTCTCACTGTTCTCTCCGATATTTTCGCACCAACGTTACGCATTGTACCGCTCAGAGACTTACTGGATAACGTTCAGTCTTCTTTAGCTTTCCGCAGTAAAAATCTGTCCGTTAATTTTTCGAAAATTTGCTGACGAATGATCGGCTCACTCCTACTTTCTGGGCTATTTGCGCCTGCGTAAACTGGTCTTCTTACAAATATGTTGAAATTTTGGCTCTGGTTACAGTACTGATGTTCTTTGCTCTACCCCTAGTAAATTTCAATAATTTTACAAAAACTACTTTCACGTTTCACAGTCACAAACAAGATTAAAATTCTTCAGTAAGATAGTAATACTTAAATACTACGCAGTTGTCATAAAATCAAAACAATTCACAGGTGTAACTAATTAACAGGACAATAAATATGTTCTCGGAATTCATATTTTGTCAAAATGGGCTCTTAGGTATTAATTACTCATAAAAGGGGTATTTCCAGGGTATACATATTAAATTTTTATTGCATTAATTCCTTGTGTTGGTCGATATCTACCATAGTGACGTGTCAACTATAAAAAAAGGTTGCAGTTCTATATACTCGTAATGATCAATTGTGACTGAAATGGAATTTGCAGTGGGTTTTAATAATAGGAAAAATTGGAACGCCTTTTCAACAGTTTAGCGTTCCGCTGTGGTTAGATTATTTCGTTTTGCATATTAGTTTTGCAATAATAAGTTTGGTGGCCTTATCTAAATTTTTTGTTTTTCTACTATTAGTATAAATTGATATAACTCATAACTTTATCTATTATTGATTCGATTCATTAGAGATTTTAAAAATTAATGTCTAAATGACCTATTTGGTAAATTAAAAATTTTGTGACGTTTTAATCTTTCCTTCGTTGTAGTGAGAAGCTTGCTCGCCAGATCGTTTGGATGAGTTGTCAATCTTGAGTGATACCTGGCACTGGAATCCCTAATTTATTCTCATATTGTTGGGACCTGTAGATCTCTGTGAATTATATCGTTTGATACAAAACCATGGTACATCTACTATGATTCTTAGAAATTTAGACTGGAACCGCTGAGGAATGTCCCAGTTCGAGTTGCTGTCCGTTCCCCACAGCTGTTTACCATATGTCCAGATAGATTTTATTACCATTTTATAGAGCAGTAGTTTGTTTTCAATCGATATACTTGATTTTCTCCCTATCAGCCAATACATTTTTCTCAATGGGTATTCATGTGACGAGATTACTGCCGTGTCGTCTGGAAATGTTATGACAGTTACTTGATTGCCTGTAGGTTTATCTGTAGAAATCATGTAGAAACCATCGCTTAATTTTATATTGTAATCCCACATGCCATACCTTTGTCAAAATCTTGTGCTATGTCCATGAATAAAGCAGAACAATATCTTTTTTCCATCAAGGCTTCTTCAATTACTTGAACTATTCTGTGTATTTGTTCTATTGTTGAGTGTTCTGGCCTAAATCCAAACTGATGATCCGGAATCAGCTTCTTCTGCAACAATATAGGCTTTAGAACAGGGTTCGCAAGTACTCGAATGTTAGTGTGCCAAAAAAAAAACTTTTTTCAATATCACTTCCTTCGCGTGCCAAACAAATTTCGTAATATACCTAAACACATATTTAAAAAAAAAAACAAAAAACATTTTTTGTACATAAGCAAACAATATAGTATTACTAATTTTATTTCATGACAAAAAAGCGTAAAACAATGTTTAAAATATTTAAAACTTTTAGAATTAAGCACCAAAATAATCTTAAAATAAAACTAAATTAATAGGAACATCACGATCATTAAATTCAAAATTAAATAAGGAACATTCATCGTTCAACGTACTGATTATTATGTATGTGGTCCAGCAGTGGATATCTTTTGTATGTATTTGGACGCTAAGTGGTCGACATTTGGAGTATATTTAGTAACTTTTAATGCAACACATGCCTCAGAATTGTCCCTGGTCATCCTATTCCTTGTTTTTGTTAAAACAACATTCATTTGGGAAAAAAGAAATTCACAGTAATATGTGGATGGAAATACTGTTAATACAGCTATTGCCAACTTTCTTAAAGATGTGAATTGATTAGGAAGGCTTTGCCACACTTTCAATACTTCATCATCAATGTTCAATGAGTTATTATCGTTCCTTAGACCATTTTCAATAGTTGTTCTTAAACTTTCAAATTTTTCACGCCAAATAAAGCTACACTGAAATTCAAGTAAGTCATTATCGAAATCATCAAAATTCAACCAGGCAAAATCGTGAAAATTGCCATCAGAAATAAATTTATCAGGGTAGCGTACAAATTTAATAAGGTTTTTAATTTTTTTGACATCGTGGAACCGATTTGCGAAAGATTCCTGGGTTCGTAATAAAACCTCGCTAAACTGCGCAAATACTTCGTGTGTTTCTCCTTTTTTGAATATGTCAATATCTATTGTAAATTTCTTTAAATTGGGGAAATATTTCAGAATTGGGTAATTTCCATCCGTGCTTTCCATGTCGTTCTTAAACAACTGCAGCTTCATTTCAAAGGCCATAATATGACCGAATAAAATGTCTATAGATTTTCCGTTTCCCTGCATTTTTACATTTAATTCATTTAAATGAATACTGAAGTCAGTCAGGAACATTAACTGCAATAACCAATTAGTATCAGTTAACTCCGGAAATACCTTTTTCTTGTCTACGAGAAATAAACGTATTTCATCCAAACATTGAACAAACCTTTCTAATGATAAAGCCCGACTAAGCCAACGAACGTGGTTATACATCAGAAGGGTTTCATATGGTGCATTGATATCTTTCATTAATTTTTTAAATTGCCTTTTCGACAAATCACTAGCAACAACATTATTAATTACTTTAGTAACCGTTTCCATTATATGATTGAATTCAAATAATCCATATTTTGCACATAAAACATCCAGATGGATCATACAATGGAACCCCATTACTGGGTGACCGATTTCATTTTGCAATAGAGCTTTAAACCCCGAGTCTTTTCCAATCATGCTTGGGCAACCATCAATGGAAATTGAACAAATTTTTTTAATACAAACGTTCGTATCGGCTAAAACTTTTTTGACAACTTGCAGAATATCAACGCCCCTTGTTCTTTCCGGTAATGTTGCCAGTTTCAACAATTCCTCTCGCATTATCCCACCTACTGCATAACGCACCGTAATTGCCAGTCTGGCATCAGAGTTTATGTCAGTACTCTCATCAACTGCCAAAGCAAAAACCTGAGCTGCACGGAGATCAGATATTAATTGATCACTAATATTTTCACGCATTTTTAAAATTCGGTCCTTTACTGTATTTGCACTTAACTGAATGCTGTTAATGCGTGTGAGTATTTTATCTTTATTGTCAAAATCCTCGAAAAGCGATTCTGCACAGTTTACAAGAGCAGTTTTAAAAAATTCCCCATCACTAAATGCCTTTCCACTTTTAGCAATTTCTCTGGCTACCTGGAAACTAGCGGCGGTAATGTTGTTGGTTGATTTTGTGTATTTGGTGATTATACTAGATTGCGATTCTTTTTCTTTAATTTTTTTAGAAATATATTCTTTTCGGTCCTCCAATGACATTTTTAAAATTGACGAATGATTTGATTCGAAATGTCGTTTTGTAGATGACGTGCGACAAACTATAATTCCACCGCATAAGGTGCAAAGAGCTTTGCCTTTATTTTCAATCATCCCATAAAGATTTGTCCAGGAATGTTGGAAAGAGCGTTCATCTTTTGCTTTATTCATTGTATTATCCTTACAACAAAAACATATTAATTTAAAAATGTAATATATTTTTAAAACTTTCTTTAAATAATAAAAATTTAATGATCCGTTAAGATTAAAAATAGTACATTGTGTCAGAAGGATTAAAGATGATACTCTGTTGGACGAGCAATTATATTTGCATGCAAGTGAAGCGCAGGTAGCCGAGCAAGAGCGAGTCAAACAAAGTTTCTATTAATCCGAATAACACATTCTATTTTTCTCCAACGGAGAAAAGTTGATTGAAACTAATTATACAAGTACAATAAGAACAAATTACGCAAATAAAATTTTAAGATTGAACATTTTGTTGAAATAATTTGAATAGCTAAGGAGTCATTGACTTTTAATTTGTTTTAATTTGTTTACGTATTTTACTTGTAATACCAAAAAAACTGCAAAACAGAATTAATAGTTATTTGCGTACCAAGTGGCGGTAAGTGTTTTTTCCTTTTCAAGGTGGAAGTTTGTAGTCCGAGGCGAAGCCGAGACTTACAATTCCATCGAGAAAAGAAAAAAGTTTACCTGCGCGTTGCGCATAAAGTTTTTTTCACTGCCAACTGAAAAAGCTTAGATACAAGACATTCAAAGCATTTATATTAGTAAACAAAATTACGAAATGCCTTTCAAGTATTTTACTTTCCAGTAATGCCTACTTTATACGAATGTAATATCGATTTTCCGCTTGGGTAGTGAAAAAAAGTAAATTTACGCCTAAGATTAATTTAAAAGTGTGGCCTAGCAATATTTTTATAGTTTAGTAACGAAAGCAACAAACTTTTATACCAAATAATAGTAATAAAACAAGTAACTTTTAAGGCATTTGGAAAAAAAATTAATATTGGAAACGCCACGAAAATTTGACGTTAAGCTCGAAAGCACGAAAAAATTAAAAACTAATTTTTGATTCCTCCCCCGTTTTCCTTACGCACAAACAAAAAAAAATCTGATCGTAGCCTGATTGACCGTACAAGATGACATGCGCAAATACACTTTTGTATCATAAAAAATGTTTTGTATGAAAAATCATGAAACAAATGTTTTTCTTTTGTTTTTTTTTATGTGTATGTATGTATAAAAAGCAAAAACAATTCAATCAAGAAATTAATTTTTGAAAGTGGTTTTTTGTTATTTGAAAATTATTTTCCATTTGTTGGAATTTTTGCCGTGCCGGCAGAATTTTTACGCGTGCCAATCTTGGCACGCGTGCCACGTATTTGCGATCACTGCTTTAGAAGCTTATTTTTCTTAAAATAATTTAGACATAATTGGTAGCAAGCTTATAGGTCGGTACGACGTAACTTCTTCTGGTAGCTTGCCTGGTTTTGGGATAATATTACTTATGCAACCTTCCATTATATTCGGAAATATGCTGTTCTAAATATACCGTTGAATAAGTAGATTATAAATCGAATTCCCTTATCTGGCAACTGTCGCAAAATGTTTCCTGTGATAAGACCATATCTTAGCGCCTTTTTAGGATTTAACTCTCTCTTTATCACAGATCTTACTTCTAAGATAGAGAACTTCGTAATAGTATGATTTATTTGGAAAACACCATTCCAAATAAATCATACTATTACGAAGTTCTTTCTTCCAAGTAGTTTTGAATGTTGTTGTTCTCTTTATCTGTACTTTCTGAGGGATATGCTTGAAATACCCTTTCAAAATGGTCTGCAAATACTTCAGCCTTTACTTCGTTATTTTTCGCCCAGTGACTGTCACTTTTACGTATCGGCGGAATTTGCTGTTGTGGTTGTTTTAGCTTCTTAGTCGCCTCCCACAGTGAATAATCTGTGTTTTCTATTGGTGAGAGTCGTGATAGATATTCTTGAATTGACTTTTTTTTAAATTGAGAAGCAGTTCTTTTAACTGCTTGACGGCTTTGTTTAGTTTACGTTTATCTCCCGCTAGTCGATATCGTTGCCATTACTGGAAACTTAACTTTCTTTTATCCTTAATAATTTTCTTGGCAACATTCGAACATTCCCCTTTCGTTCCTTTCTCATTTTGTAGTGGTGTGGAATTCCAAGCTGCCGACGGAATACATTTATTGAAATGTTCCACTGCTTGATTTAAATCACTTTCCGTCTTTAATTTGATGTTTGTGTTTAAATTCTCTGTTACTTTTTATCTGCAGCGGTTCCAGTCAGTTCTATTGTTGCTTAACATTGGTTGTTTCTGTGTATTCACTTTCTTTGTTCCCAAAGTGATTAAGACCGGCGAGTGAACCGATGAGAGGTTAAAGGACGGCGTCGCTTTAATGTAATTATATGCTATTCCTTTGCAGGTGCAGAAATCTATGACATCTGCCAAATAGGCAGGTTCACTGGTTGATACATGTTGAAGATTACTTTTTTGAATTGATTTTAGTAATTCTCGTGTTCTCGTTGTCCGAGACAACGATTACCAACCTTGATCTCCACTGTTGATGTTTCGCATTATAATCACCTTCTGCTATGAAGCGATGACCCAAAGAATTATAAAAATGATCAAATTGTTCCATTTTTATTGCATGTTTTTGGCGGGCAGTAAATGGCTGAAATGGCTATAGACCTAGCTTATCTTCTATTTGTACATAGTAGTAGCTTGTAGATGCTCTTTTTTATACTTTTCTGCGTCGTAGTGTTTAATTATGTTTTGTTCATGATGTTTGATTATGTTTATTTCTACCAAAATTCTAGTTTATTTGTAATCAAAGGCTCAATAACACTTTCGGGAACCATCCTTTGGTTTGAATTTTTCACCATAATTTCGCTTAAAAATGTTCAGCGTCAAAGGCATGAAGTAGTTTTATTTATCGAGGTATCTATATATCGAGTTTGAGCTACATAGATCCCTTTAGATGATTGTCTTCAAATTTGTCTGACACAATTAAAATTTTTATGGAAAAACTTTCAAGAATAATTGACATTGACCAGACTTTTAATGATTGGAACTTATTTTTACTGGATAAATAATAAAAAAAAACAGTTACCAAAGTAACAAATTAGCACAATTAGTTCGGTTAAATCGACAAATTAATTTGTTTTACCTTCATATTGTTAATTAATATTTCTTTGTTAAAGTATTTGAGGAATATTCCTGCTAAAATATATTTGTGCAATAAATCATATAACGTTATTTTGAATGAACATCATGTGAGCGTTGGTCATCTGGTTTTTATCGAAAATCAACTGTCTGTTCTTGTCTATGCGCGGTTTATATAATATTGTGGTATCTAAATACGTTCTAACGTAATTTCGAGTTAAAAATAAATATTTAATTTACTTATTCTAATTTAATTTAATTTTTAGTTTTGTTTGATGTTAACGAATAACAACAAAAATAGTTAACAATGAAAGTGTACTTTTTATATTTTTGTTGGAGTTAAATGAGTCATTTAATTCATTTAGTTCTTCACACTTATTTAATGAATATTTAATATAATGTCATGATAGTTTATTCTGACTTGGACTACAGATAGTTGTTGTAAAAACGACTTAATTAATTAACAAAGAATGATAAAGAGTTGTTAAACGGCAAGGCAAGGCGATATGAATTAAATTTGTGCACAGTGATTAATTCAATCAGAGTTCGTTTACCTATTTCCGTTGGAAAATTTCTCCAGACCTAGATAAATGTATTTGTGCTAATGATTTTTAGATATGTTTATGGATTAACCGGAACCAATAAGCTTAATTGCATTACTATGGCCTATCATCAAAACGTAATTAAAAATTAACGTATTTTTTTTTCGCATAACTCTGCGGACATTCTAGTTTCTGCAAAGGTAAAGAAACAAGTCGATCTTATAAATAAAAATAATTATTTGTGTTTCAAGGTTTCTTGCGTTTTATTAATTCTTTACTTTGTTGGAATTAATTCACCTTAGATAAATTGGTCAGCGTAACAATATAAGAGTAACTTTATTTACAAATAAGTTATAAAATTCTGTTATACTAAAATTATTCTAACGTTAGATTGTTTTATGTAATTAAGTTTATGCGGAAGTACACACGATTTTTTTTTAGAAATTACTGAACTTTACCGAAATATACCTGTATAAATGTAACGTTGTAACGTTAGCCGTCACACTTATAAAATGTAGTACAATATGATATGTTGTTCAATAAGTGTTTTATTGTATGTAGCTCCGGTTCAGTGACTTTGAGATATGTGCTAATGGGCTCTATATTCAAAAATGCCTTTCTAAATTAACGCAATTAGGCTTTTCAATAAGTTTTTTTTTGATGGAATATAAACACTTAGATGGAAAACTACGATAAACGAGTTATTTGATTGTTTGTCCGGTGCGGTTATCTTGAAGATGCCGGCTGTTTGAAAATTTACTTACATTTTTATTAAAATTTGGCTAGAGTCTAGTTTTAATGTAGTATAGCAAGCGAAATAAATTTTTATATAGGATTTAACTTTAAATTCAATCTCTTCAAATTATTAACTTTCATCAAATTCAATTGTTTTTGAAAAAGAGGTTTATAAAATATAATTGGAGGTGGAATTTGTGGTTAAGATTTCCAAAACCGAAGTTGTGATCTAGAAATTAAATTTCGAAGATTTTAAAGCATAAAGAAATTTGGCGGTATTTGAACGAATATTGCATAGTTTGGATTCTTAAAATAATAATTTGATGGATAATAGTGCACAATTTATAATTCAAAGATAAAAGTTTAGAATTTGGAGTTAAAATGTGTTTGGTTTGATTTATATATTTTAATTTTATTTAGAAAAAAGGGGAATTTGATTGCGAACTAGTCGAAGTTAAAGTTAAAAATTCATTTGAAAATATAATAGACGTCTAAATCAAATAAAAAGAAAAAAATAGGAATTATATGTTTCAGGTTAATAATAGTATATTATCCAACGAGCATATAATGATAGCTGTTATTCACGAAAATGAAGTTTACCGACACGAGCCGATAGGGGAGTGTCGTAAATTATCTGAGTGAATAACAGCCATTATATGCGAGTAGAATACAATACTTTGTCCACGACCGTCCACGAACCGTTAAAAAATTGTATTTTATTATCAAATCCTTTAAATAAACCTAAAATAATTTACGTCGACATTTTGACGTCTCAGTTTAATAATAATGAAAATGGCTGACTACTAGATAAAATGCCAAAAGTTAAATTTTTACTTGGTAGTAGTGAATAATGGAAGAAGGGACTACTAGATAAACTAGCAGTGAATAATGGATATCATTATAATTGAAGAAACAAATGTATAATGAGTATATTATACGTTAGTCGTGGACAAACATTTTTATTCACGACTAACGTATAATTTACTCATTATACGTGTGTTTCTTCAATTATAATGATACCCATTATTCACTGCTAGTTTATCTAGTAGTCCCTTCTTCTATTATTCATTACTACCAAATAAAAATTTCATTTTTGGAAATGTTATCTAGTAGTCTCTTGCCATTTTCATTATTATTAAACTGAGACGTCAAAATGCCGACGGAAGTTATTTTAGGTTTATTTAAAGGATTTGTAAATAAAACACAATTTTTTATCGGTCGTGGACAAAGTATCGTATTCTACTCGCATATAATGGCTGTTATTCACTCAGATGATTTACGACACTCGCCTATCGGCTCGTGTCGGTAAACTTTATCTTCGTGAATAACAGCTATCATTATATGCTCGTTGAATAATATACTATTTTCCACTACTAGTCGTAAAAGGCATCATTATTATGTATGTGTTTCAGTAGCCTTTGAAATAAAATTTCTCGGCTAGTGGTTAATAATATTTTATCCACTTTTGATAAAAATAAAAAAATAAAAATAAAACTTACAAGATACCACGTATAAAAATACATAAACGTATAATTAGTGTAATAATATAAAGACAAATATATTTTTAACCAAAAACGAACACACTTTATTAAATATTTATTATTACATAATAATAGATGGCACTAAAAACTCATTTTGCCAATTTATTTATGAAAATAATTGCTTATAGTATAATTATAACAAGTTAAATTTACGCCTTGTCTATCGGTATTTATTGATATTGGTACATGCATCTTATTGCTATTACCGGTCATTTGTTGCTCTTCAATTTGAATATTTGTATTAGCTTCATCCGTATTTATTGATATTGGTACATGTATCTGATTGCTATTAACGACCATTTGTTGATCTTCAATTTGAATATTTGAATTAGCTTCTTGAGATTTTGATGCACTTTGACTTTGCACCATGTGAGCTATATTTTTTTTCCTAATATATAGAATCTTCTATATATCCTTCGGCAACATTGGAAGATTTCCATCCACCATGTTACTTACGTTGAAGTAGATTACCCCCACTCGCAGCTAATAAAGTAGCAGAAGTTCTTCGAAAACTGTACCCTGTATAAGAAAGGGGATTTTCTAAATTTAGGTACCTTGCAATTTTTTGTGGCATTTGCGATTTAGTATTATGGCCTATATTTTGTCTAATAGGTTTGCCACTTTTTATACAAATGAAAACTTTTGGAATGTCCGGAATCAGTCTCAATTTTAAATATCTACGAACAATTTCCATCCAAAGTGCTTCAATAATAACAAACTTTCTTGATATACCATTTTTAGTATTAGGAATCTTAATAAGAGTCATTTCCTCCTTGATTGTTATGTCGACCACAAGCATATTGCAAAGTTCGTCAGTTCTGCAGGCACCTGCAACACCAATTACAAGAGCGGCCTGCAATGATAATGATTTGATTATTAAATACGCTTTTCTTTTACAGCAGTCTCTAATTAAGTAGTATAAAGAAGATACATACCTTTATTGCAATGTAACCTTCATCACGCGCTTCAGTTAAAAATTTAAAAATATCCTCATAAATGAAAACCAATGATTTTGAAAAATGCGACTAGTTTGTAAAATTTCGAAATATCAATATTTTCGTTTAGATATATTGTTAATTTTAACATTGAATAATGGGCCCATAAAGAGGAGGCCTTTTTATTAACTGAATACTCTTGAAAATATACCAAAAGTATATTTTCCGAAATTTTGTTAACACTTTTATTATTACAACAAATTTTAAATTTTTCCTATGTTTTATATAAATATCCCTCGATTTTTGGGGCAGCACCTGGTCTGTTATATTTGTGACTATCTCACATATTTCAGGTGGCGTGCCGATTAAATCATCATTCTTCATTTTTTTTTAGTTGAATGCCAATTTGACTCAACAAAATTAAAACTTCAAATAACAAAACAAAATGCAGTGTCATTTTAAATTTACGCTTACTACAATTCAGTAAAAAATTCGGGCTACTTCGACATAGTTAATATTATTAAAGAGCAAGTGTTTCCCTTATAAAATTAATTTTCTTATCAACAGAAAATCTTAATGGTTGGTGTGCCTTCTACGACTAGTAGTGGAAAAATAGTATATACACCACGCTTGAGAAGTGCTATTATAGCCCTCGCTTACTATAGCCCTCGATGCTCTGCGTCTCGGGTTATAAACTCACTCGGGCTATAATAGCATACTTCTCAACCTTGCTGTATAATTTACTATTGTTCAAACACTGTATAATGAAATTTATTTTGAAACATCAATAAAATTTAAAATTTGTGAATTTGTGATTGGCAATTTTCATTTTTTTAGCAAAACAATGTTAACAAAACAACAAAAAGCGTAGGTTAAAAGTCAATGCTAATAAAACATTAAATAAGCAATTTAGAGAAAGCTAAAACAAAACATTGCTCATCGGGCACCAAATAACTCTCTAACGAATTTCGTAATAACTATTTATAAGCAAATATAGTTGACATTTTCTACCAATGTACAAATTTATTTCCCTAAAATCTGAAAGTTTATTGAAGGAGGTCAATTAATTTTATTTGAATCCAAATGTCTATTTAAGCTATATTTAAAAAGTATGATTCGTTGAATTTTTTGTACCCCGAATTGGTACACTTTGAAAATTTGTGGCAATCCTAGCTTCGCTTCCAGGAATACAAAATACGGAAGAATAAAAAATATTCCTGATGTCGGCGATATTGAGATAGAAGGTAGCAGTGATGAAATGAAGCCATTGTTGCTTCAGATTTGTTTGATTCAGAATTTATATTAGGCATAGATCAAAATCCCACTCGCTTTCCGCGGGTCCTAGCTTTTGCTAGACGCTTTTTAGCACGATAAATAATCGGTACAACTACGCCATAGTATCAAGGCTAAATTACTCAGAAGGTTACTCAGAAGACTATTTTATAATATATTATAACCGACCAGGCCGTTCCGAAGGGTCTATCACCCCCCCCCCCTAGATGCTTGCAATTTAATTTGCTCTGAGAAATTGCTGAAATAATTCAGCTTTGCTTGGTGGTAGATTACTTGCGCCGAAATTTCTTACGTTTTTACTGTTGAATGCTTCATTTTTTGTTTTGTTTTTAAAGGGTGGGTGTTCGTCGCCCAGAGCACTGCGGCCATTGATGCCTATTGTGCATCCCTAGAGATTTCCTTACGTGAGATATAGGTATCTATATCCCTGATAAACGCCGCTACCTGATGCATATCCAGTGGGTCGGCGTTTAGGCCACTGGATTATGTGGAGGCAGCGTTTAAAATTACTCTTCAGTTTGTTTTTATTCCCTTTCTTCTAGTTTTAAGTGAATTTTCCAATTCTCTTTTCTCTTCTTCCCTGATAAACGCCGCTACCTGATGCATATCCAGTGGGTCGGCGTTTTGGGCCACTGGATTATGTGGAGGCAGCGTTTAAAATTACTCTTCAGTTTGTTTTTATTCCCTTTCTTCTAGTTTTAAGTGAATTTTCCAATTCTCTTTTCTCTTCTTCGATCAAAATAGTAAACCAAAAATTCACGAATACTATTCAGTAACAAATAAATAATGAGCGAAGAAAAGAAACAAAATGAGAGAATCGATCTACTGAATAGAATAGAAATATACTTTTCTTCTGTTTTGTTCACTGCTGAATGAATAATTAGTGAATCATTTTTGAATAGGAATTTAATGTACAAGTTTTATTAAAGGTGCAAAATTGTTTTGATTTATTTTTGGAGCTATATCGAGAATTGAGTTCGAACAGTGATAATTTTGGCCAAAAATTCGAATATTTTATGATAATTTGGTGTAAAATGACAAATTTTATTTTCCTTATGCGCAACTTAAACAAAATTATCTTCCATTCTTAAATTTCACTCTCTCCTTTGTTTGAATAACGAATAGAATATTTCGTAGTATTGAATTGACTGAGTAGAGAATATTTTTTCTTTTCTTCTTTGTTTGACGCAAAATAAATAATCATCAGAATATGTTTTGGTTTTCTACTCACTATTCAAATCGATCAGTTGTAAAAATTAGCATTCAATGTGTAGAAAGGAAATAACAAATTTTACAGAGCGAGTTTTAAAACGCTGTGTGGAGGACAGCATCGCATGTGAAGTAGTAGTATTATTATGAATGATAGCATCGCATGTGAAAGTAGGTGGGGGTTAAAGATGTGTTCATCTTCATCACCGATCGTAATCAGATGATGAAAAATCCCTTTTGCATCCCCGCCCCTGGGTCGAGATTCGAACCCGGTACCTCCCGATCCAAGCGCCGCAGCTTTAACCACTGCGCAGCTTGGCCGGTAATGCTTCATTTACATTTGAAATTGTTTATTTATTGATGAATAGCAGAAGTCGGGCAGAATCTACATTAACTGTTCCCATCATATAATATACATCACACATCAAATTTTGTATTGTATCAAATACATTTTTGTTCTCGTTCTTATGATCAAACAAATCAACATCACAAAATCTGAGAAAAGCTTGTTGATATTCAATTTTTTTTTTAATATTTTGAACGGTCTCAGTTTTTCTCTTTTGAAAAAAGCAGAATTATAATCACATTCTGTGATCCCATGAAGTACAGGCAGGCTTTTACGCAGAGACGAGCTCAACTAGCCATAGATGTTAGTCAGATCGTCATTGCTTATTTCCAGAACCCGTGATTTTCCAAACATGCGAGTTATTATTTTTCAAATGATGCATGTGATCCAGCAATATCGCCACAACATCAGTATCAGAACATGTGATGTGGCATCGATGTTACACGGCTGTTGGGCTTCAGTAATAGTGTAGTCCAGTTGTGAAGATTCTTGTTGTAAAGATTGTTCATATAACGTCAATTCTCGTAATATATCGTAATATAACGTCAGTTCTCAAGGCATGTGTTTGAGTGATCATTTGTAACATTTTTTTTTTATATGCTTCCAAATTGTTTAGGAACGTCTTTCATTGTATGTAACATGAAAAATCCATCGATTATCATTATGTCTATGTGAGATGGTGCTTGGTATTCAACTTCGTTTTCTAAACATTTCATAAAGGCCAATAGTATTGCACCATCAAAATGACACATTGACATAGGTAGTGAAGTAATTGGGTAAAATAAAATTTTTGCATTATCAATTTTATGATTTATCGATATTCCAGGGATACGGTCAATAAATCTCGTTGAATTTTACCAACCACATTTACTTTTTTTGTTTTTTGATAATCATGTGAAAAGTTGTCAAGTATCGTTTTTCTAATACTCTTTTCAAATCTATTAATATCAGCCTCACATTCAACAATAAAAGTTTTACGTTTACTATCACCATTTCAATTTAGAAGAAAAGTTTTCAACTGGATCTGATGCTGCTTTACCAGATGAATTATTTATTAATTGATCTTTAGGCACTCCCAAATTGAATGAATTAATAAAGCGATCGAAAGTGTTGAGGAATTTGTTCAATTGTTTGGTTTCAATATTATGCAATTGGTCAAGTCCTGACACATCTTGCTGTTTTTGTAAGTCTAACTCATCATAAACATAGCTTATTATTGTTGACCTCACATCATGGCTGCGGGCCCATCGTTGACGTACTGAAATTGAATTGGTAAATTGAATAATACCTGTAAGTGTTCTTAAACTAAGTCGATGGGTTGTCTTGAAAAAGATTTTTCAGTACTTTTAATCACAATGCAATCTTTTTTGAATTCCCCATGTAAATCAGGATGAGTTTCTACCACTTTTATCAAATTATCAAGATACTTTACTGCCCATTGAGTATAATTTTGCTGATTGCATATAAAAAATAAATTTGTAATTTTTGGTAGTACACATTTAAAAAGTTCGAAATGCCCTTTGCGAATGCTTAGTGAAAATAATAATGTATAAGATTGACATAAATTAAATACAATTGCGGAGTTTTACCAAACTCGCCGTTGAGAGTTAGCTGTTTATATATACTGGAGTCATACATTAGTTTCTTAGTCGTAATATTTCTAATCCCAATGCCATTAAAGGATGCAGTCTCTTGCATCTGTTAAAATGTTTTCCCTCAAAAAATCCATTTAAGGAACCACTTGCAAGCAAATTACTTTCAACCATAATATTTGATAAGCCACAGTCAATTATAACCTTTTATACAGCTTTGAAATAAGCCATCATAATATGAAAAGACCGTAAATAAATTATCAAAACTAGGTTTTTCGGTAGCTTCAATTTGTAAGGGTAGTTTTGCCATCGCGAGATCATACATAACTTGCTTATAACCTTATCTTGAGCAATCCGTTGACTTTGATTCATGATCTCCAGAGCGATAGGTGTACTTGTTGGTGATGAATTGATAGGTGTTAAGTAAGAAATAATTTGTTTTGTACTATTATTTGTAGTAATCTAATCACACCATTATGTATATTATTCTGTAGAATATTGAAGTGTCTTCAAGTTGAGTTGGGTGCCTTAAATTTTATGATACATTAGCATTATATCTCTAGTTTGCTTAGTGCATATCAACATTATTGATGATCTTTTTATTATACCTGGTTTATATAGTTTGTTCTAGTACACATTAGCTTAACATTAAGGAGTGATTTAATTACTAATTCATTTTGTGAATGTTGTTAAGAAGAATAATCTTTATACTGTTTAAAGAGGTTGCTGTTCTTTAGGATTGTTATGGGGCGCGCACATTATTTTGATAAAATTTGTGTCAAAACATCTGCGTTTGTTTTGTTCTTAACAAGCTAAAGATTTTTTTTTTTTAGGCTGAGGTCCAATTCGCGACTTATTTTAAAAAAGTCATTTATTTCGCTTATTCGATATGAATCGATCAGTTTAAAGTCAAAACCATAATTTTGTTGAAAATGGTATTAAAAATAGCATTAAAGTTTCCTAAGCAGCTTGAGAATATGAGAACTGGATTGATTGATTGATTGATCAGGATGTACGATCAAGCCTAGGCAAGACTTCCGGATGACGCCGGGCCCTCCGTACCCCCTTTACACATAACAAAACCAAAGGAAAGGTATGTTAGCAACAAAGAATAAACCCGGTTCCAGACACCTAAGTAGTTGATAGTTAATAAATTAGTAATATATTTTTAGTAAATTATTTAAAAAACAACACAATTTAATGTTCATCTACTGCTTAAATTCCTGAAAAGTTGTTTCGGGTTCTTCAAGAATTTTCTAAATTTAAAATATGCATGAATCCTTTATAATAACTATTCTAAAATTAAATAAGTATAAATTTGATTCTCTGAAATAAAATACAGCTACCGCCCGAACATCGTGCTGTCACCTCAGCTAGTGTCATCTCGGTCGAGTTTCTCAGGTGTTTTCTAAACTAAAACCATTTTAACTAACCAATATCAATACTAATACCAAAAACTATCATTAACAATAATAACAGTATGAACATTAACACCACTACCAACAGCAATACCAACATCCACATCAATACCAATACCAAACATCACCACTAACATTATGACATTAATGATTCGATTACACCGAAAAATTAATTGCACTAAATTTAATTCAATTTAATTTTAATAAAAATTAATTAAATTCCATTAAATTCAGTTAAACCCAAAACCTAATTTACTTCACTATTAATTCTTTATTTAAAATCAGCCCTTAACATCCTTAAATAAAATAAATTCAATTCAGCATCTAAATTGAATGAAACATATTGTATTCTTTTTCAAAATAATTACTCGAAAATCGTGTAGTTTGAAAACGTGTAATTCGGGGGAAGGTATCCGTGTTCTTCGAAACTCGTGTTCTTCAAGTACCGTGTTCTTAGGAGGTTACCTGTATATAAAAATACAGTTGTCGGCTCTGACCATAGACAACCCTTACCATAGTAAATCATATAATAACATAAAAAGAAACAAAAAAATGTTTACACAAATTCATACAACATATACATATATATAAAGGACCAGTATATGTGGTATGAAAATACCTCTAACAATTACCAGATATTTACTTAAAACAAAAATCACTCACTTTTAATTTATATTATTTAAATTAAAATAATTTAAATTAAATTAAATTAAAATATATATTTTCCACTTCAATTCACACAAAATTAAACATTAAAACAAATAAATAAATAAAATAAATAAACACGTCTATCTTCTTCGAGCGTCAACGACCGACCTAGCTTACCTATTGAACTGGTGCGTATAGGATTATTCATTTTGAAAGAAACTTTGCAATTATTGCTATACGAACTTATTCGGTTATTCGAAGTATAAGATTCATATTTGATTTAAATAAGATTCGAATACTTTCGAATCGAATTCACAAATAGCCTCCCAGCAATATATGCGAGAAAACTGCCAAATAGTATGTTTCTTAAGTTTGCTTACTTTTTATTTTCTTCCATCAACTAAACTTTCTATTTTCTAAGGATACTGTTTGAATTTTATTCATCTCTACTCAAGCAAAGCGCTAGAGCGAGAGAGAGATGCCTTATAACCTCGATGTCGATATTTGTTAACAAATGGTAATTCGAAAAGTACTCATCCGATTTTCATGAAACAAAGACAGACTAATAGACCTTGATCAAATAAGAAAAGCAAGTTATAGATGCGTAAAGGGTACCTTGATAGCTATCAAATCAAAATACTTTATTTTATATTTGCTATTATACTATCAAAACATCGGTTTTACACCGGTTAGTAAAATAGTATTGTACAATTTTGCTATTGTGCTACCTACGGTATAAACTCGGTATTATTTTAGTTGTTGTTGATTGTTGCGTAACCACCATCTAAGGTTTGGTTTCAATTTCAACGACTGTTTGTGTTTAGAAAAATTGCAAATTTCTTCAAAATTTCATAATTCACCTTAAACTTATCAAATTTTTTCTATCTGTGGTATCGATATTTAAAAATTAATGTTTTACCTTATTTCATTTGTCTGGTAATCCATCGATATTTTTATTTTTTTTCTGTTGAAACATGTTAAGAAATCTTAATGAATTCTCCACTGCCATAAACGTTGTTTTTTAATGTTTAGAGAATCTAACGTTACAATTTGTTTTATTATTCAGTTTATTGCATATCGTATACGTTTAATTCACATATGCGCAAATGTGTAATACATTCTGTATAACAGAACCATCTAATTATTTTCTAATGTGTTAAGAGTTCATTTAGTTTATTATTCTTCATTATTATGAAATGTTGTAGACAAACATTCAGAATTCAGCGATTAACGGAATAAATATTTGTAATTTATTTTTCTTCATAAAATCATTTCTTATATCATAATTGTCTTGTACATATAACAACACTAACAATAAAATATTGCTTATCATCTTGTATGTCTAAAATGCTAAAGAGTACATGTTTATCTTGTCTGTATAGATTAATTTTAAAATTTAATTAATTGAATGCCTTAATAGGATGTTGACCTTGCACAACAACAATTTTATAAAATATTAACAACAAAAAATATTTTTTTGCATTAATTCTTCTTGAATGGAAATACCCGGATGACCGGCTAATTTGAATGTATGTTTGTAAGTCGATTTGTTGTTTAACTGAAAAGTGTCAAATTTGCTTTTTTTAACAAGTAAAAGTCAAAAATTTCATGAAAATATAATATTTGAATATAAATGAACGTAAACATTTGAATACGTTTTTATTGTTTACTTATGTTATGAAAACAAATAATATTTATAAATGTAATTGAAAAAAAAAAAAAAAAAAAAAAAAAAAAAAATTGGCAAGTGTCTTGTTGGCGAGATAAATATGGATTATCTTGCAGAATCGATTAAACTAAAATAAATAAGTTTGTTAAGGTAGAGTATTTGGAATAATTTACATTTCACATGAATTTGACTGCCATTTAAATTAGATAAAACTAGTTCTTAAATTTAATTTCAAACCTCTATAATCGAAATACAACCAATTTTTAGGGAGTTTCTATATTAAGTCAATCTTCAGCTCAACCTCCAACTCAAATTAGAACTAAGCCTCCACTCAATCGCAATCACCAAATTAACCGCCAACCCAACCCTCAACTCAATCTTCAAATCAATCCCAAATCAACTTTAAAATCAACCCTTAACCTAACCCCAAATCAACCCTTAAATAATTCCTTAACCGAGCAACTCACACAACCCCAACGCAAGCTAACTAAATCCTAACTCAACTTTAGCTCAATTTAGCTCGAACCAAATCTCAACCGTTCGCTCAACTCGACACTTAATGTTCAACCCATTTCCAAGATCAACTTGATTCGCAAGCTGCATGCGTGTATCAACTCAATTCAATCTAACCTCCCATTAAACCCTAAACTCGACCCCAAATTAATCTCAAACAGAACTTCTGACTCAAATTCAACTCAAATTTAATTCAAACCCTAGTCACCATCATACCATAATAACAACATATAATCATAACCTTAAACAATCATTCCATCATATTATTATTCTATTATAACATCATACCATTATGACTACGTACTTTACGTACAATCATAATAACGAACCATAGTAACGTCGAACCATCACACCATCCTAACATCGTACCATGGTTAGATAGTATATGTTACTATCAATTCACCAAGCCTTCATACCATCATACCATCGTAACATCGCACCATCATATTATCATACCACCATATAATCATACCGTCATACTGTCAGGCCATGATATCATCATACCATTCAACCGTCATGCCATTATACCATCATACCATTATACCGTCATACCACCGTACTATCTTACCAAGATACCACCATCTTACCACTATACCTTCATACCATCGTACCATCTTATCATCCATACCATTATACCATTGTACCACCATACAGGTTTTACACTTCAAATTGGACCTTTTACATTGCAAATTGAACCTTTCGCATTTCAAATAGAACCTTTTATGTTCCAAATTGAACCTTTTACATTCCAAATTGAACCTTTAGCAAATTATATGATTGGCCAATTAGGATGGATCTTGGCTACTCCTTAACTGATTTTTATGAAATTTGACCTGTGCGTTGAAAATAGACTTCTAAAATGATTTTTAGATGGAGTTCTGGAATATGGCCAATTAGGACGGAACTTGGCTATTCCTTAACCGATTATAATGAAACTTTATATGTTGGAAATTGGATTCTAGAAATATATTTAGATAAAGTTCTGGAATATGGTCAATATGAATATAACTTAGCTATTTCTAACCGATTACGATGAATTTTGACCTTTCCAACAAACAATACGAAATGTGACCCAACAATTATTTTTAGACTAGGTTTTGAGAAATGTGCCAATATGGCTTCTACAAAGTTGTCTGTTTAGGTTTCTGTGAATCATGCTGCTGTTGAGGTTCCTTTGAGACAGCGTAAACGTACTGTTTGCTAAACAATCAATATTATCTCCGTAATAAAGTTTTGGTTAGAAACTTTTCCTGCTAATCCTTCGTTTTAAACTTTGGGTTATGTTTTCTGAGTATTTGCTGTTGGAGCGGTAAATTTAGAAAAATATAGTGTATGGCGGACACGCGCCGAAGTATTGAAACTACTAACGGTATTGTAGAGTTTTGGAATTAGAAACATTATTTTAAATCATCATTTCCAATCTCGAATTTCATTATAATCGGTTGAAGAATAGCAAAGTTCCAACCTACTGGAATCATTTTAGAATCCCATTTCTATCGCACGTGTAAAATACTTCTAAAATCCGTTAATAAATAGATAAGTTCCATCCTAATTGGACAAATTCCAGAACTTCATCTAAAAATAATTTTAGAATCTCATTTTCAACGCATTTGTTAAATTCCATCATAATCAGTTGAGAATTAGGCAAGTTCCATCCTAATTAGCCATATTCCAGAACTTCATACAAAAATCATTTTAGAATTCCATTTCCAAAACATATGTCGAATTTCATCATAATCGGTTGAGAAATAGGGAACTTCCTTCATACTTGGTCACATTCCAGAACTTCATCCAAAAATCATTTTAGAATCACATTTCCAATGTGCAAGCCAAATTTCATCATAATTGATGAAAAAATAGGCAAGATCCATAGAATGGAAGTGTAGAATACCATTTCCAACATATATGTCATATTTCACCATAATCAGTTGAGAAATAGGCAAGTTCCATCATACTTGGCCATCAACTTCATCCAAAAATCATTTTAGAATCCTATTTCCAATGCACTTGTCAAATTTCATAATAATTGGTTGAGAAATAGGCAAGTTCCATCATACTTGGCCATATTCCAGAATTTCATCCAAAACTCGTTTTAGAATCCCATTTCCATCGCTGAAGTCAAATTTCACTAAAATCAGTTAAGAAATAGATAAGTTCCATCCTAATTGGCCATTCATTTAATTTGCTAAAGGTTTAATTTGAAATGTAAAAGGTTCAATTTTAGGTTTGAGATATTAACCGTGACCTTTCTTAAGTCTTAAACAATATTTGTGTAAGGTTTGGTTCAAATCGGTTAAGTCAACTCAACACTCGATCCAACCGCAAACTCTCTTTCAACTCAATCCTCAAACCAGCATATATAAAAAATTGGTCAACTGCTCACTATATCTTAACCCAACCCCAACTTAACTCCAACTCAACTTGAACTCAACCCGCAAATTGTCCCCTAACTTAACCTTCAACTCGACCCCAAACTCAATACCCAACTCAATATTCAAACCAGCATATATAAAAATTGGTAAATATTTCTATAATCAGTTATTTTGGGTCAATTCGTATGGCAGGTACCCGACCCTCTTGACGCACAGGTTTCAAAAGCTTTTCAAATCTCGGCCTTGACCATAGAAACAGATTGGCAAAAAAAATTCTAAATCGAACAGGCTGTTCTCGAGATACCATGGGTACAGACATACAGACAGATGGACGGACATTTTTTTGTTTTGTTTTTTAGACTCAGGGACTTTCAAAACTTCGAGTAAATTGGTTTTGGACCAACCAAATTTTTGATCATTTTTGACAGTATTTCAATATTTTGGTCTTTTTACACCGAAGTAATTTAAAAATTAAAAATTTTATTTCCAAAAATTGATATATGTACCTACGTAATTCTAAAAGTTTCAGTAGCTTAAAACCATTTCAAATTCAAAACTTACTTAAGTTCATAAAATAAAAATAAATTTGCGGAACTTTTGCAATACTATGATTCGCTAGCAGTGATTTGGTTTTACTGCAAAAATTGTAAAATTCAATTTTCGTAAGTATTTGCCCGAATTTTTAAATACTTATCTTTTAATTTCAAAAAAATTCTGTTTTATTTTATAAATATTTAATTAAATTTTAGAAATTTAAATTTGAAACCACCCTTCCTTCTACTGGCGCTTCAGCCCATGAATGGATTTGGCCGCATCAATGATACTCCTCCAAATCCATGATAAAAGAGCAACACGTCAAAAGTGCGTTTAGGTTCCTTTAAACGTCTTCTATATCCATCGGGTACGCGGTCTTCCGCGAGGACCTACTTTCGTTGGTGTGATCGATGATCCTAGATGTTTGATCTGTGTTTTCTTTTATTTTAGAGTCAATTTGATTAGAATTTGAATCGTTTAAATAAATATAATATAATAACTATCGTAAGTTTGAAAAATAGCGCTTGTGGAATTTCCAGTCTCAAATCGAATTATTGATAAAGGTCTACCTCAATGGGAAAACATGAAAATTTACACCATAAAATAGTTGAAGCATGGTTAAAAAAAATCTTCCTTGTATTCTTACACTCAATCCTCACTTAATTTTATTTTTACTTTTTTACAAATTCGTTCATTTTTAAACGTGAATGCTAGTAAAGAAAGGGTTAGAGTAAAAGTATAATTTAGTTTTACTCTTTGAATTGGGAATATTTTTTAACTTGTTATGCAAAGGCTTACTCTGAAAATAAAGTAGAAAAATTACCTCTGGGAATAGAGTACCAAAAATTACACATAGAATGACACAAAACATTCTCCTATTCAAAATGACACCATGATTTAAGCAAAACGAATTTTAAATTTGAATTGTTTTCGAAATGGTGAAATAAGAACAAAAAAGAGGCAGGTTGTGAGACACGACCTTTAAACACAGAACTAAATAAGTATATGCTTTAAAGTAATAGGTTACATCTTGCTTCAGTTTCATTCAAATCAAGTCGCTACAGTTCAATCGTACCAAGTATTAATTGTACCACGTTACTCGTACATTCAAATTAAAACGTTGGCATGAATAGGATAGTTTGACTCAGTATACGAATTAAGATGGTTTGATAGTACGTGAATTAGGATCAGTTTGATTGTTTCATTTAAATCAAATCGTGTTATTCCAATTACTGACATTTATCCTTTATTGAAACATAAATAATACCACAAAACACGGCACGAAATGAGAATTTTTTTTATATTTTTCCATTTCTCTTCAGTTCAACGCCGGCAATTTTAACAAATAAATAGTCGTGTAGACTGTAATAAATATTTCGAGGGGCTATTTTTGAATAAAATTCAAAGGCATGCGATTTTTCGAATAATAAGATTCTTATTTGACTTGAATCAGATTCGTTCGTTTCTTATATAAATCAAATATAATCTTTCATATATCGAATACGTTCGAATCGTATTCACAAGTAGCATGCCTCCCCCCTCCCCCCTTTCCTGTCCGTATTTAGGAATATGAGAATCTTAAACTTTGCACTCCGCTGGCCCCGCTACAGCAACTTGCCTTATAATAACCAGAACTCCACTATCATTGTAGCGGCGACATAAACCAAAGTTGATTTTTATGATGGCAAGTTGCAACCTGATTATCATTGTATGAAGAAATGGTTAAGCTAAATAAAAATAATTTTTGAATTTTCGACTTTTTTGTCTGTAGTTTTTCCCTTTTCCTTCAATTCAGTGGCAGCGATTTCCACAAACAAAATATTTTTGTAAAAGAGCCTCGTCTAAGGATGTTTGTTCCATGCGTTTGATTTCATACTTTACTAAGTATAAACGTCAAAAAAATTTCCGTTTTTTTCTAGTTTATCTGCACAGTTATCTTACCATCAACCCGCTGGTAACGATTTTCGCTAAGCTAAGATTTTCTCAAAATTTCACTCAATTATGTAGAATCTTTCAAGCCCCAATCAATTTTAATTCAAATGTCAGTTGTTTAACGTTCTGTAATAGTCTACTTAATTTGATTTAGAAAAGCCTTACTGAATCTTATTTTCAATTTCGTAGAAACTCATATACATAAACTAATTTTATTCAAATTCACCTCACGGAAAGTTTGTTAAAAAATCGAATTAACAAAACATTGAACTCGAAAGGTAATGAATTTGTTAAAGTTAACAGTTGAAATACGGCAAAATGAATTTCATTGGAGAAAGATTAGTGACATTAAAATAACTTCCGTAGGCCATAGTAGTGTAGTTTACGTTTATTCGAAATTAAATTTTTTTAAGTCTAAATCCACAAATTATTTATTGACTGTAGCAAACACTACTCAAAATTAGGAATAAAATTGACAACACGATAATAGGGAACAGTAGAATTAGAGACACTTCAGAGAAACTTCAATTTTTCTAAAATTAAAACCATCAACTACCTTTATGATCCCCTGTTGGAGTAATTAAAACCAATAGTATAACGTAGCCGAAATCAGCTTCGGTATGATGATATTTTCGAATTTGAAAAGAACCTTAAAAATCATTAAAAAGAAATACTATACGTATTTCTTTTTACCGATTTTATATATTTGTAAAATTTTAAATGTTTTAATGAGTTTTCGGTTAAGGGAATAACTTTATCTCAGGTTTTGGTTATTTTATCGTATAAATTGTGTAAATTACTTATACTACATACAACAAAGTGAAAATGAGATTAAAATTGACTAGGTATTATGTAAGGTTTGTTTTCAAAGCTTGCAACCACGTACCATAAGGTAGAATGTAACCGATCTCTTCATTTTTTTTATTTATTTTTTAATAGAAAATTATTAGGAACCAAGTTCCAATGATCGTCTCATCTCACATTTACGCATATTAAAATCATAAAACTTACTTAATTCATTATTGACTTAGATATCATATTCAAAGGCCCATTATCTCCATAACTAGTCCTATGAAATTCAGTTTTCAAAAGGGATCGAGATCTAAAACTCCTTTCCGGGGCATATTCACCAAGGTTCATTAATAAGAATGAACTCTGGATATTGCCATTTAGAAGATCGGAAATGAAAATGGCACCAGCATGCTGACGGCGAATTGGTAGGTAGGCAGAGAAATTTTGTTTGTACCGTTTCGGTTCTACTAATATGATTAACATTGTGGGGTCATACACATGACGCATATTGAAATTGCGAACGGACAAGAGGTTCGTTTAAGAAATCCTAACATAGAACATGCTATTATCAAATCAATATGCCGATTCGATAAAAAGGTTTGTGTAAACGTGACTCCAAGCTCTCTTACTTCAGTTATTCGTGACAAGATAATATTATTAATGTAATAGTCGTGTATTACATGCGACGATGAGCGGGTAAATGACATACCTTGACATTTTTTGGTATTCAAAAATAACAGATTATTTTCACACCAATAACTAATTGCATCAATGTCCTTCTGTAGATTAATTGCATCATGTGCATTTTGTATAGGGGAAAATATTTTTAGGTCATCAGCATAAATTAGACAACGAGCGGATTTGACACAATTGTTATTGGGTTCGATTCAATGTAAATCTTCTATTTGTCTTTTCTTCTATTCTGCTACTATTTCTACGAGAACTAGATGCAATTTTCACACAACCCGCATAAATTAGTGTAGATTTTTTTCAAATTGTATCGAGTTTTCCTTGAAATAATAGAAAAATAGAAGCAAAGAAGAATAGAAGATTTGCATTGAATTGGCCCCATTATCGTTTAAGAATAGAATGAAGATGAGAAGTATACAAGATGGGAGCCCTTTGGAACACCCTAACGCACTTAGAAAAACATTAGGAGACCACAAGGAGCTTGAGCGAACACCGTCTTTACCACAGCTATCTTTAAATTGAGGGAGTGATTTCATAATATCCTTTGGAGTGATACAAGGTATACGTAAAGTGTTAATTATTCATTCATATGTTGTATCCGAAAATGTTCTCTTATCAACATTGTCAAGTCTATAAGTATTTTGGAAGAAAGAACCAAATAAGTTGGCTATATCCACGGAATTATTGCCAGTTACATTATTGTAAGACATTGTAGACAGAAGACCGCATGTTTTTCTCCTAGTCTGAACAAAGTTCCAAATCGATTTGTGATTTAATTTCAAATCGTCTTGAACCTTATTTATTTAGTTCTTATAAGCTATTTTTATAAATCAAATTCATTAGATCAAGATGAAAAGGCTAATTTAACAGAAACATTGTTGGACCTTTTCCATTTCCGATATAATTTCTTTTTGCGATTACCCAAATTAATCAAACGTTTATTAAACCTGTCAATACCATCAAACAAAATGTTATAGAGGTGTTGTTTGATATTTTTTGCATACCAAATACGAGTACATTCACTATTTTTCATTTTATCTGAAATTTATGTTTGCGATTTACTTTTAAATTACAGTACGTTGATCTTTATATTGCCATGCGCTAACCAAACCATCCAGTGGGAAGTGCGCTAACAAATTATTAATCATATTTTTGTAAAATAATATTCTGCACGTTTTTGTTTTGTTTCTTTTACAAAATCATCTTTCGTGATCTTTGTGCCAAATAGGCTTTTTAATGTATAAATATCTAATAGAAAAAAATTAGAAACAAAACTTTTTTTGACATTTAAAATTAATCAAAATTATTTACAAAATAAATAATAATAATTTATGCGAAATAATATTTGTTAATAAATATTCAGTAAATTATGCAGAATGGTTTCCGGTTATATACTCCAATGTGGTTCTTATACACTTGTAAGCACAATACAATGTAACTTCCTCTTGTCGAAGACACGTTGTTTTGAAATAATTTTTTTTGTTTAAATTAAAAACTAAATTATAAACAAATTTATGTTTATAATATTATTTATCATAATAAATAATTTATGTACATACTTATAAGTAATTTGTAAGCAAAGAAGGTCAGTTTGTTTAATAGATAAAAGAATCATGATTGATATTATACATGTTGAATGATGCGATTTATCATAATAAATGTATATTTAGTTTTTGGTGATAGGTACATAATTAGGTTGATTTTCAGTTCAAAAAGAAGTATTTGGCGCTTATGGCAGTATAAAGGCTAATCCTACTTAGCTTTGGAGTCTCGGATCGCCACCATAAAACAACTTCCTTGCCGGCTAGCCAAACTTGGTTATTTTGTGCTGCATACAGGTTTATTTTAAAGTTTATCTTAGGTACTTAATTGTCTTTGTAAATATCAAATTGAAAATCACTCAACTTTATCGGTTATCTTCAATTTAGTACAAAAAAGATACGGTTTGGGTTACTGAGAAGTGAGAATTGGGTTTCTTTGAACTTGGGTCGGAGGGGGCGATATAAAATCACATCTGCTGATTAGCACTACGAACGCTGTTTAAAAATAAAAAAACTTGTATTATTAGACTATCAACCAAGAAAAAGATCAGAAAGACCATTAAATCGCTTAATGAGAAAAACCTAAAGAATGTTAATACGATTTATGCTATCTATATCTTATGTGCAGCAAAATCATGAATTACTTTGGACAAACAGTTATTGAAGGGAACATATTCTTAAGAGAAAAATAATTTTGTTTACATTGTTAAAGCCGCCCAAAGTGTTGAGGTACATAATTAAATAATTACGTTTAAAATGCTGAAATGTGGATAAGGTTTACAAAATAATTATAAGGTTTATTTTACGTAGTTGACTTTTCACTTTATGTTTACGATAAAAATTTTTAACTTCTTAGTATTAATTTAAACTTAAATAGTTGTTACGTACTTTTTTTCATTTATATTATTTTTAGTAAGCCTTATTATTTACCGATTATTGTATTACCCTTCCAACCTGTCGAGGTATGTAATTTTTACCCGCTAAAACCAAGCTCTCTCCAAATACGTTTTCCGCCCGAAACTACAGTAAATTAATATATCTTAGCTGTTTCGGTTTTTTCTTGTCTATGCAGATTTTTGTACCTTTGTCATGCTAGCGCCAGTTACGTTGGCTTTCACGGCAGTAGATAAATTTGTTCTTTTCTCCTAAGAGTGCAGACATTCGAAAAAAGAGTACAGTCATGCCCCGTTAGGAACTTTGTAAGATGGTAGTTGACATCTCCTTATTGGCCCATCACATGGTTCAATGTTCGGGATCAGCCTGTGCGTCTGACCATCGTTCATCCATTCGTTCGTACCATCTTCGCGTGGGGTGGACTCTTTCTTCTTTTTTCATTTGAATTTTCTGTATCGGAGAGTTCCATCTCTTGGCCTTGAATGATCTTTTCGTCTATAATGACTTCTGCTTAACCTCCAGAATTTGTTTGGTAGTCTTTGCTTTTTTTCACCTCCAGAGCTTCTGCCCAGATTGGTGCACTATACAGATCCATTGAGCTGACCACTCTAGCTAGGAATAGTCGTCTAATGCTTTTTCGATCTCCGATATTTGGCAGCCTATTGGGGAGCACTGAGTAGACCTTAGAAGTTTTTTCGCGCATATAGTGAATATGTTTTCGGAAGCTTAGTCTGAAGTCAAATTCTGAAGGCTGAAGGAACTGGTGGTCAATATATCGTAATACCAGAATGTTTGATATCTCCTTTAGGCCTAATAACGTGCTTCCTAATTCCTATCGCAATATGATCATCAAATCAAATCAAATCATCGATTAAAACTTTTCGTAATTTGGAACTTAAAATTTCAATAAAAATTTAACAACTACTGGGAAAAATTTTCACTGGCATATTATCTATCTTCAAATTTTTCTTAATGCTTAATAAAGGATCGTCATCAGTAATTTCACCAGCTTACATAGTATTAATTATAAAAAAAAAAATAGAAGATACCTGCCTAGATATCGCTGGTTCTTTCGATAGTACTCCTACTATTGACTTTAAACAAATATTAGATCAAGAGCTAGATCATTTCTTTCATGGTTACCAAAGCCGATAAAATCAAAGTTTGCTTTCTGAGAGCACGTTAATAAAGAAAAAATGTTAAATTGATTGGTTTCACAAAAAAAGAAAAAATTTCCAGTTAAATACTACTTGTTCTCTTTCTTCTTTTATGAAATGGCGATTCATTTGATAATACAAATTCAATGTAAACTAATTTTATTTTATTTTTACACTAACGAACGGGAACAGTGTAACTTGGGAGTTAAATACTTGACTGCACAATTTCGTTCAGCTAAATCAGTGTAAAGCCTCTATCCGCTTTTTAAGAGCAGTAAATTGGTAGTAAATTTATAAGGCTCATGAAATAAAAGTCAATAAATTAGGATTAATAAATTTAAAACTTTTATACTAAGATTGATGGTGCTGACTAATTCCCAGATAAATCAATTACTACGGTGAAAGTCGATTTTAAGCATTTGTAGTTTTTCCAAATACATTTATTTTTATTTTTCGCATTCATTTCATTTCGTATAACGTTAGAAAATTAATAGCCTATTGCCTATATAATCATAAAACACTTACTGTTTCTTATTCCGTTTACCCTTCCGATAATTTAGAATTTTTAAAACGAAAATTGATGGCAATGCAAAACAATTTGTCGGTAATTTATATGTTTAATTATTTTGGCATTAAAATCTAACTTTGGAAACAATTTATACTTTCGTCGTTGTTTCTCCTGAGGTGCGATGCGTGTTTCTATACTTTATGCGAGAGGTGACGGGGAGTCTTAATAATAGAGTAAAGGTATTTATTTATGTACAAACAAGTGTTTTCATTTTATATTGTTTTATTTGAACAATACCGAATAGAATATAATATTACGACATATACTCGATTTTAGCAATTCGGCAAATCGCAAGTTGGTAAATTGTTGGAATGGAAATGTCATGTGCTGAATAAAAAATATAACCTCAAAAAACGTAATTAAATGAAAGTTTTGTGATTTGTTTTGAATCAAATTGATAAAAATAACTTAAATAAATTAAATTAGTTTAAATTTAAAATATTTAATTCTATATATTGAAAACAAGTAAGCAACCCAAGCCGAATTATTAGATGGTTTTGAAAAGTGTCCGCCGTTCGACAACTTGTTGCCTTTTTCCTGGTAAAACCATTTACCCGCCATCATAACATTTCTCTTATTTTTGGATGAAAATCGTCTCGTTTGAAGCAAATTTTACACCACGAAACAAATGATACGTTTGACGGTGCAAGGTCAGGACTATATGGTGGGTGCATTAAAACTTCCCAACCAAGCTCTTTCAATTTTTGCTCAGTTATCAATGATGTTTGTGGTCCAACCAAACACAAATCATCACCTTCCTTGGCGTCAAATGTGGCTTTGCCACGGTTTTTGTGGTCTCACTATGATTTGACCAAGATCTCTTTTACATTGTTACTGTCGTGCGTGATTCATTTCCATTAAAATGTTCATTCGGTCCATTAAAATGTCACTTTTAAAATGGAATTTCAAAAATAATCTTCAAACAAATGAAATATACACAAAATATACTTTACTGAAATCTATTGTCAAAACGGCGGAAACTTTTGAACCAACCAATATAGACACCTCTTTATCAAATTATTATTGAATTTTTAAAAACTGAAAAGTTATTTGGAAAAGTGTGACCGAAAAATTTCAAAAACCTTGATTGTAAATTGTAATTATAAAATAACTATTCATTTGTTATTACTAGTTTTGTTCCAAATTAATTGATTTTTTGCAAAATTGAAATAAAATTGACTCGAACATAATAATTAAAAACATTAAATAAGAATTGCTTATACTTTTATTCGTGTACAATATTTGGACAATTTGCTTGCTGCTGGTCAAGACAAAAATTTCGAGTATAAAATCTATTTTTGCATTTCATCAATAAATCTACTAAAACTAAAAATATCGAGTGTAGCTAAAACTGCTTGCTTGTCTGCTTGCTAAAGCAACGAGAATGTGGCCCATATCTCGCTAGAGGGCTTGATTCGACTGTTTTTTTTAGAATAATTTTTGTTGTCGTATTCCTGTATAAAATGTTGTAGTAAAGGTATTTTCTTTCATGATTTTCAAATCAAACACATCAAATATTGAAGGATTATATTTCATAAAAATTCAACTCAAATTTACCTCAGTGCAAGCATTTAGCGGATATGATTATTAGTTCCATGTATTGAAATATATATTTATAAAGGAAAGCGTTTCACTATTTCGCCTGACACGAGAAAATTTACTCTACTGTGGCTAGAGAAGTGTCACTTCAAAAATGTAATCAGCTGGAAGAGAACTTAACACATATTTGATTTGAGTGAAACCGGCTTTAAAGAAATATTAAATAATAGCTTCAGATCCAAATTATTAAAACTCTTATTTTAAGTTAATACACATGAGCTAAACAAACAATTTTTGAACGAATTCAAATCAAGATTCAGATATTCTCAATGTTATGCATTATCAATTATGGTTTGTTACTTAAAATTTTTTGTTTAATATTTTTGGATTAGGAATCATTTAAAATGTCCATAATGTTATATAGGCAACAAAACCCTAACTAAACTTTCAAATTCTGTAATATATAGAATTCAAAATATTATAAACTCTTATGGTTTTTTATGATTATTTTAAATTCTAAATTTTTAAAATATGTATACACCTTTTGTTTTTGTAGTGATATCCATTTTTTTAAAATATAAATTAGAAGAAATTTTGAATCATAACGGTATCTGATAGTTCCTGTAAATATTCTAATAAATATACATATCTAAATATTTTTGAGTGAGATACACAAATTTACAAATTAAGATTATTAGAATTTCAAATACCAAAATAACATTTTATTAACCTAAAGTTACATTTGATCCGATTAAAGAGCTAGTGCAGAGTTAGCTTGGCTCGAAATTAAAGAATTGCGTTCAAAAAGGAAGAAGTTGAAGGAATTTGAGAGGTGTGTTGTTTCAAAACCGAAGCTTTTTATTAGTACTTGTCTTATTATTTAGGAATTTTAATTTTCTATTGTATTTTAGAATTTTCAGAAAAATTATACCCAATCCTACGACAGTAAATTTTCGATTAGTATTAGTTAAATTTTTACGTATATTTACGTAATCGAAACTCAAGCCCATATCTTTGTTTGTTACTACTTCGATTGTCATTCGGCAAAAAATGGTATCGATCGGTGAAGGTGCTTTGATTTGCTGTCGGTTGAAAAATGAAAATCAAGATTCACAATTAGTTATAGGCTGTGTAAGATAGCGAACCGTTAAAAGAATGAAAGTGTCAAAATTGATTTGCTGGCTGGTGATTTTTTGCTGGCCGTTCAGTTGAAATCCAAACCAATGCAATAATCGGTGCGGATCGTCAAAGCACAACACGTGAGACTACAGAAAAGCTCGACTTCATGTTTCTTACATGCGTTGAAAAGCGTTTATAAAACAACTTGACTACGTAAAAAACGTCGATTTATGAGTTTCTGATGAAGTTAAAGAAATCCAATAGCGATTCATAACGGGATTGTGTACAACAAAGTCAATCAAAAAAGGTCATACAGCAAGTAAGAGGAACCAGCACAACACTGGAAAGGATTGGAATTAGGTAATATCAAAATATCGATAGTTCGATATTTTCGTTACTAAAAGCTTTTCAACTCGTTAGTGATACTATCGATATTGCAAACTCTAACCGAAAATGACTTTTCAAATTTTTTAAACTATATTTAAACTTTCAAATGTATAGTTTCACAATAGATTTCATTGACTAAATATTCCTCGAATAACAGAGCCCCCATTATTATGGAATAAGAAAGCACTCCATTATTATGGAATAATAATTATTAGCATAGTGTTCCCGTTATTATTGAACAACAATTAATAGCATATTTAGAGGTCTTAAAAATTACGAGATCTTGGCAATTGCCTAACTCGTATATACGTCCGTCCCTAACTGCAGCATTGTCATCCTATATAGTGAAAACAATTATGGTCACTTGAATAGTTTACACACCAATTCTTCGTATAAATATTATAAAAATGGTTTAGAAGGGTATAGAATGCCAATTAACATCTCCAGAGAATCAAAGTTAAAATAACAAACTAATATATTTACATTTCACATTATATTATATCATTGGAAAATATGGTTTTCGTTGTCCAAATGTATATGCACCTCACACTAAACAAACACCATTGTAGATTATGTAACAACTTAATCAAAATCTGTACTGAGTCACACACACATACAATTCTTAACTTACCATAAACTTCTCAAGGAATACAAAACACTATGTATACAACAATTATTTGTTCATTGTCTCTATAGAGTAGACATTAAAGAAACAAGATATTATTAAAATCTACCCAATTTTCACACCTTCACTAGGAAATTAAAATAATATTATTATTTCCAGATAATTGTCATATTTCTTTACCTTTGGGTGTCTTGTTTATTTATTTCGGTTACAAAAAACCATTCTGGCGGCAACACTAATAATAACATTTTTTTAATTAAAGTTTTGTGACACCAATTTAGTCACACTAAATTGTTATCTACGAATTAAAAATCTCAAAATCTTAGGATTTCAATATATTAGAAAAGGCAAGTTGGGCATTATTTTTCTGATTTTTAGTAGAGGGTGGATGTATTTATAAAAGATACAATAAACGCAATTATACCCTATGTTTGTGCATAACCTTTTTGAAATTTGAACAGCAATAATATAAAAATTAATCGACCTACGTGTGTAATTTCATATCATGTATAATTTCATGTATATGTACATACATACATAATACAGTATAAAATACAATATAAACTCGTATACTCAATTGAATATTAAATTACATAAAATTCAATTAAATTCGTTGTGTATTGTTTTTTATCATTTATAAAAATGGATACATAGAGTGGTAGCGCGCACTATAGTTAAAGATCATGTACGTACAGTATTGACCTATACTCTTATATTTAATTATAATTATTAATCTTTCAATATATCAATTTAAAATTAAGTATTTGTAGAGTGCCGGAACTAATTTAATTGAATTTAAATATTTATTGTAATTTGATACCCATACTTAAATTTGTTTTCTGTGGCAAAATACCTCAAAAACAGATAAAACTATAAGGCATTAAAGTTCATAATACTAAGAAAATAATATTTGAGTCTGTCATATTTCGCGGAAAAGGTGACTCGGGCCTAAGAAAAAAAGTTGGGTTTGGTTGTAAACAACATCTAAACTTAATGTACTATGCGGCACCACATTCGAAGTTCAATTTGCACAACTCTTTTATTCCATAATTTTCTTTAAAATAATTAAAAAAGAATTGAATAAGTCTTCTTCTCAAACGAGTTTGAGTCCTTCTTATGATTTCAACATTCTAGATTAATTACAAATAAGCCACTTACAAATAGCCAATCACAAATTTGCTCAAAATACCTTTCAAACAATTCGTCAAAGATCGTTACAATAAAAGCTTTGTCGACGTTTTCATCAAAAATATCAAACAATAAAATTCCCTGTTAATTGATGAAAGCAGAAAGAGTTATCCCTGTTAACCCACCAGTGTAGGTTAACCCCCAATATCCTATTCTCCATAACAAGAAAGTTTATACAAACTGCTTTACCGTCATTATCAAACTTTCACAATGACGTTAAAGCGGTATTTGGAGGTACCGGATTTGAACCCCGATAAGGAGCGGATTCATACGAACTTTCTTGATGGCGATACCCCTATTGGAGTACGGAAAATACGTTTAAGGAAAATACATTTTTGTATCTTTTAAGGTTTTTCATTAATTTATTTTGATTATTTTTCCATACAAAAATCTTAATTGTTAATTTATAAATTGCGGTATTTGTTCAGAATTGTCAAGTTATTATCTAATAAATGAAATATAAATTTTTCGATGTTTTTTTCCTTACATACAATGCATTGCCCAAAAATATAAACTTATTAACCTCTTAATTCCTGGATTACCAAACTAGATACAAGAAATCAAGTCGACAATTTTCAGACCTAAATATTGCTGAAGATTATGCCGATTTAACGAAATTGGTACGGTTTCAGCAAACATACTAACACAAAAATTGTAGGGGTTCTTCTACAGAAATAAAACAATTCATTTGATTAAAATTAAACAACACAATTTTATTTTAAAATTAAACTAAACCAAACTAACTAAATTAATGAATCAAAAACATTTCTTTTCTTATGATTTTCTAATGTTCAACATGTTGATTTTTTGTTATACCAACCACAACAAAATTCAAATAAAAATAATTTTTTTCTTGTCATACTTGTGTTGAGCAACAATTTGGAAATTCCTGTATTATTTTTATTATCGGGTAACTTCACGATGCTTATATAGTACCCGCCTTCTAATGCGAAAAATTTGCTACCTGGAAGTACTTCTCAGTAGATACCCAATTGAACGAGAAATCGAGTGCTTTCTTCCCGATTAAGAAAGCTACGCTAAAAATTCTTTGTCCTAGCTTTCTTAATCGGGATCCATTCATCTGAGTATAAAGTTGATGATGACTAACTCGAAGATGAAGAATCGTAAAGGCAACTACTACCATTGGTATTTTCTAGTAATAATAGAACAGCAACCTTAAAAAAGCAATTAAATAATATAAATATACATAATTATAAATATTTTAATTGTAAAAACTCGCCAGTTACCGGATTGAAATTTAAATCCATTTTTCTTAGAAATGTAACATCTACAAGAAAATAATTTTGCATTTAATTTCACATTTAACATTACCAGAAAACAAAAACAAAATCTCGAACAAAATAAAAAACTCTCCAAAATATCCGAAAATTCTAAAAGCCATCTGTTAGAAATTTCGCAACTAAAATCCACCTGGCGTAAATTTTATGCGTAATTACTTCTGCTATCTACACCATCGTATGAGAACGAAAAGTTGTGAGTAGCCTCGAGTACTATACTTCAAATCGGCATATTTCAAAACGATATAAGGTACACTACGGCATATTTCAAAAAGGCATTTGGTACATTATGGCGTATTTTAAGATGGCATATTTTAAAACGGCATATTGTATATTACTGCGTATGGTACATTACGGCATAAGGTACACTGCGGCATTTCTAATTGGCCATTTCTTAACCGATTAAGATGAAATTTTGTGGTTTTTTTACGTTTACTCAATTGTTATGGCTCCAAATTTCTCTATTTAATAATTGAGTAATTTTACAACCTTCATTCAAAATTGAATAAAGTTCAGAATCAAAATTCATTATTTTTTTATAAATTTATAAGATTTACGACAATTTTCGTTTATATTTGCTTAATTAATTCATTACAACGAATATGGAAAAGCCTAAAAATAGAAATTCACGATTGTTTTTATTTCTAAAGTAATACTTTGTTAATAAATAAATTTTACTTTCGTAGGTGTTTCTGTTATACTTCGACAGGGTTTTTTGTTTTTTAAATAACCACAATACTGGAAAGCGGTTACTAACTGAAAATATAAGCCCAATAAAACATCTGCTATACTACATTAGTTCTGTAAAAAACAACAGAAATTAAAATTAAAATCTGGATTTCCCCACATATCTTCAAATAAATTATAATACTATAAGGGGCATCGCTATACTTTTCCATAGTAAACTAGCAGTCAAAGATTTAGGCAGATTTGCAGTATTATTTGTTACATGAAAACTGAGTACGGTATTATTTCTAAAGATGTCAGCTTTAAGAATTTTTAATTTTTGTCAGTTTTATTCGGATTGGTTGCTTTTGCTTACATTTTTAAAAAAATGTTTAAAAAAAACTAGTAGTGTCATCTTTAGAAGTAGTAGTACCATCTTTAGAAGTTTTTTGATAGCGATGCCCCCTATAGTATTATAATTTATTTTCATAACTTCGTAACAAAAAAATTTACCCATAAAAAGGCCATAAAAACCATCATTACAAAAATAAAATAAAAAATAATTACCTTGCGAATTATTGATGTTCGTAGAAAATTTGTTTCATCTATTTGCAAATAATTCTATTTAATAAAAATAATCTCTAAACGTTATGCTCCTTGAATAAATATGCGATTAGCCAATTATATTGCTAAATTTGGATATTGGTAGAAAATTAATTCCTTCTTTAAAAATAATTTCAATGAATAAAAATAAACCTGAAGGCCTAACAGACATATTTTTACTTTTAAAATTAGATTAAAACTTAAACATTATGAATATTAAGCACTTCCCGGTTATATCTTCATTAAATTATATTTTTATTACCGTTGGAAGAATAAATTTAATTTCATTGCGTGAAGGAAAATTGTATTAAGCGAAATAAAATTTTAATAGGTAAAGGCAATTTTAGTAACTATAGGCTAACTTTATTAGTTGATGATTAAAACAAGTTTAGAATTACATTTCGATCGCACTTATCAAATTTTATCATCATCATAATTATCCATCATTATTGGTCGCATCCCAGAATTTCATCTAAAACTCATTTTAGAATATCATTTCCATCATACTTGCCGAATTTATTCAAAATCAGTTAATAGATAACCTAATTCCATTAAAGTTCGTCATATTTCAGAACTTTATCTAAAATCCGTTTTAAAATCCCATTTCGATCGTATATGTCGAATTTCATCATAAGCAGTTGAAAACAGCCAAGTTCCATCAAAATTGGTCATATCCCAGTACTTCGTCTAAAAACCATTTTACAATCCCATTTCCATCACTCCTGCCGAATTTCATCATAATCCGCTAATAAATAGCCGAAATCTATCAAAATTGGCCATATTCCAGAACTTCAACTATAACTCATTTTCGAATCCCATTTCCATCACACTTGTCGAATTTCACCATAATCTGTTAAGAAATAGCCAAGTTCCATCATTGGCCATATTCCAGAACTTCATCTAAAAACAGTTTTAGAAATCTGTTTCCATCGTATTTATTGAATTTTATCATATTCGGTTAATAAATAGCCAAGTCCTAGCCTAATTGGCCTTATTTCAGAACTTCCTCTAAAATCCATTTTAGTATTCCATTTTCATTCCACTTATCAAATTTCATTATAATCGGCTAAGAAATAGCCAAGTTTTAGAATATGCCATATTGTATCATATGGCATATTGAAATGTGCCGGCGTGTAACTTATGTCATAGTGTACCATATGACATAGTGTACCATATGCCGTATTGAAATATGCCATAGCGTACCTGACGCCGTAATGTTTTGAAATATGCGGTAGTATACTTTATGTCGTAGTGTACCTAATGCCGTTTTGAAATATTCTGTTTTAAAATATTTCACAATGGAATGCCCAAAGGGCTTTTAGAATTTTTTCGATATTTCGAGAGCTTTTTATTATTATTTTTTTGGTAATGTTAAATGTCAAATTTAATACAAAATTATTTTCTTGTTGATTTAAATGTCCATGGGGCGAGTGGTGAGTCTTTACAATTTAAATATTTAGAATTATGTTTACTTATTTTATTTTATGGTTTTTTTAAGGTTGCTGCTCTATTAGTAGATGAAACTAGCACTGGATTCTTCATCTTCGATTTCGCTATCATCAACTTCAGACTCATATGAAGGGGTCCCGAATAAGAAAACTACGATAAAGGATTTTAGCGGTTGTACCCTTCATTATATGTCCAATTTTTTGTCCTATTTTCAATTTAATTCCATTTATCGCCTGTACTATAATATAAAACCACAAAAGGCAAAAGATATAACAAAAACAGAGACATTATGTTTTACTTGTGTCACTCAATTTCTTGCTCCATTGGGTATCTACTCACAAGTACCTCCAAATAGCAAACTTTTCCCATTAGAAGACGGCTATTGCAACTGGAGTCCTGAAATCAATTCTATGCGTAGGTAAATTTGTTTATCTCTAATATTTATTTACGTTTGTATAAACAGAGAAAGTGCCTCTCGAGGAAACAATTTAAAATGAGACTACTGGTAAAATAACACTCGTTGCGATGTGGCGAAAGAAAATTTAGCATTCCGGTAATTAAAATTTGTTTTTAAAATTAAAAATTGGTATTATTTACAACAATCCTGTACGTCAAATTATCAGGAAGCTCAGTTTTAAATTTTTGGTTAGGTGGGACAATGATGCTCCAACCGTCAATAGAAGTACATCTAATTAATGGAAAAATTGAATACAGGCCCTTATCACTTATTAGACACCATACAAACCGGAGGTTAAACACTCAAGCGTTTCGGATTAAAATTGAATTATACGCGAATAATTTTTTACGATTTAATTAATCATTAACCGTGTTCTTTAAATTGACACCCAATGCCAAAAAGGCCCAAGATGCAAACCTGCAAGATGTAGAATTTTATGCCAATTCGCGGATGAACACTGCTACCTTGCCAAACTGGATTAGCTTAGGCCAAGGGAGGGAAGACAACCTTCCTATGTCGAAAGTCCTACATTTAAATATTTGTGAGCGAACTACATATATTGAAAACCGGACACTGCATATGAAGTGAATACAGTTGCTCTTCAGGGCGATTCTCGCTGGTACCATCTGCTGTCCAAAGCAACGTAGATGGTCCATAAAACGGCCATGGCCAGTGAGAATTCCGACTAAGCTGGTCCCTTTCTCATGATGAAGCGAACTTAGTAAACCTTCGATTTAAAAAGGAGAAGTTAGTGACTTTTTGAAATATTGACCGCATAAGCGATTTGTTTGGATTGAAAACAGTGTCGCTTTTCTTTCAGTATTTGTCCTAATCATATATTATTTTTTACGTCCTTTTATTGTACTTTTTCAGCCCGTAACATAATATTCCATTGGGCCATCATTGTAGAGCTTGCCCGGTTAACTTGATTTGCGAAAACTTTGATTTTTGGCTGAATAAACCGTAATTGGAAACCGGTATTAAAAATGGCGACGTTTTTCTGTAGAATTAGAACTATTTATTTTTAAAAGTTGTTTCGAGATAATGAATACGAGTTTGAAGGAGTTATAATGACGGTATAATAATGAAATTTATTTAACAAAGTTCACGAGTGATGAGATAACGATTTAATAGGAAGTACAATGAGTAGGAGGGGCAATGAAATTAGGTCGCAGGAATTATTATCGTAAAAAGATGGAATCAAACTCGAAAATTCGGTATCTGAGGTTCCGCGTCTTATTCTGCGTTTTTTTTGTTGTTTATTCAATATTAAATTTCCCCTTTTCCAAAATATTTGACTATTCTCCTGTATGGTCCTTAAAAAAATTCTTCCCAAAACACACCTTAGTTAAGATTTTACTAGTAGTAAGGACTGTACGCATCAAGCACGCTTATATACATATGTTAATTTAAGATTAACGTAACTTTAGTTTAATGGGGATATATTCAAATGTTCCATAATTTCTACTACAACAAGACGCGTCGCGTTTAGTATGTACAGCCCTTTAAGGCGGCTGCACGAGTCCGACTCGTGCGCGTCGCATTTTGCGACGTGCTTTAAAATTAAACATTTTTCAACTCAGGAGGGGAAATTTTTTTTAGATTAGGGTGCTTTGATTGGTTTAAAAAGCGCGTCGCAAAATGCGACGCGCACGAGACGGACTCGTGCAGCCGCCTTTAACGTCAGAATCGGCGGGATAGTCGATCAAACAGAGAGTTGAGGTGAGACTGCGGGTTTGGAACCTGGGCCCATGTGCAAAAAATAGCAAAATACGGTACAGTCAAATTCAGACCTACCCAAGCAAACTATAAATGAACGTATATTTCGGTGCCATAAAACTCAGGTACTAAGCAGGGTTACTGTAGCAGTCTATTCTGTACAATATTACAAGCTATATGTCGGAGCAGACTACTAGGGTTGTTTTTAGGACAACAACGATTATTTTCAAAAACAAAATATCACAACAAGAACATCACAGTAAAAATATAGCAGACAAAATAATCGCTTAATAGAAATCTCGGAAGCGTTTTCTTCGAAGCAAAATTAAATCGCAAGAATTAATATAGCAAAAAAAAAATGTTCCGTAGGCAAAAAAATATCAAACCAAATATCGAAAGCCAAAAATATTGCATGCCATCAAAAATGCATGTTTTATATGTTTGGCGTATTTTTGATAACATATGCAATATTTTTAGCTTTGCAACCGTTTTAGAAGGAGAAAGAACTATATTTAAAAAATATTTAAGAGAAAATTTAGTAAATCTGTCATAGTCAGTCAATTTAAGATTTTATAAATTAAAACAGATTTTACCAGAATCTAATAAGAAAAAAGAAATATTTTAGCTGTACATAATGCAAATATTAAACCGCCAATATTTGCAAATGCCTTAAACATTCAACAAAACCTTCTTACTCTGTATCGTCATTGCAAATAAGAAAATCCCAATTATAGCTTAAATTATTGCTCACAACGAAGCGATTAAATTCGTGACGAAACATTTGTGATGCGATATTTTTTTCAGTGAGAATTTTTGTTTGCGGTGATAATTGCATGCGAGAAACATGTGACTTTATATTTCACCGTAAATTTTTTGGTCTGCGAAATATTTATGCTGCGATATTTTTGATAGATTTATTATTAGATTGCGACAAAACTTCGACATTTTTGTTGTGATATTTTTTTCGAAAATGAGGTAGATTCCCCAATAATCTGACGATACTATGTAATTTCGTAAGAAATCAGTTCCTCAATTGCTTAAATTGCGCAACGAGTAACAATAAGTTCATATTAATCGTAAATAAATATATACTCTCGAAAACTGCCGAATTTCTACAAGTACAGAGAAGGTAGAGCGGTGGGAAAAATTTCAATAGTGTGACTCGGAGGATCGCTGGAATATATGTCTGGTTTTATTAATCGGGCAAATTTAATATATGCTTGGGCAATTTTTAGAACGTAAAGTAAAAGCAAAATAATTTCCATAAAATATTGCAAATTTATGATCTACAAGATACGAGAAAATATTCTATGGTTCAGTACCATCATAAAATTTCCCTCGCGCGCGTCCACTGCATATACACCGTTTGTAATGTTAATTTAAATATTTATTAAATTTTAATTAGTAAATAGTGCAAAAACTACATATAAATTAAACTACAATAATTTTTGATTAATTTTCTTTTCATTTTTTTGATTTTTTTTGGTGCATTTTTAGAAAGTAATTGCAAAATCAATAACGTGCAAAACGTTTTTAAGTTGCAAATAATTTTTTTGTTTTGTTTTTATGAAAATGTTATAAAATAGTTTCATTAGTTAGTTTAGTTGTTTGTATTTACTTAAGAAAAAAAAAAAAATGTAAAGCAGAGAAATGTTATTACATTAGTAATAAAATAATAGTATGTAGTATAGTTAAATGTATTATTTCTTAATATTATTTTATTTGTCTATTTTAAGAATTATAGAGAAACTTTATTTATTTTCTATATAATTTATAAATATTTTTTATTTTGTTTTTTTCTAAAACAATTTCAAATTGTGTAATTAATTTTTATAGTTTTATAACCAGCATATAGCAACAACATGCTGAAATTACTATATATAAAAAGTTTCGTTTTGTAGGACTTCAATTTAATTTTCAATTCATCATGTTTATAATTGGCAATGACTTTTATGTCGAGGGGAAAATGACCTAGATTTCTGCCTGTATAGGTCTTTTATATGTATCTTTACATGAACGTTGATATAAATCGTTTAGTTTATTTCACAATTAACAACGTTTGGTTAGTTAACGAATTTAATTGTGCTTGTGGTGGGTTTAGTTTGATTAGGTTCTGAATTATGTTGAGTAGAAAGTTTATGTAATACTACAATCAACTTAAACCGAACAGTATTATTATGTCCATTCTTATGTCACTTAAAGATAACAAAAGAAACACATTTTTTAGTCCACGATCAGAAATCGAACCAGAGATGCCTAAGACGTTAAATATTCAATTTCTCTATCTATAACTGAGGGCCACAAATGGTTTTAAAAATTCTAATTTATAACATCTTCCGAATTAATAATCTCTAAACATTTAAAATTTTACAAAATTAATTCGAACATCTGAGTTGAAAATTCTACATAAAAATTAGAAATTCCCGAAAGAATACTATATATATATATATGTACTTCAAAATTCGGATGAGTGGAAAATTAAATTTCAAAAATTTGGATTAGAAACGCGGAAACTTTATCGAAAGCGTTAAGAAGTTTTTTAATTAAAAATTTTATATTCGAAATTCTTAATTGCAAGCTTTCACTATTTTCAATAATTTTGTATGTATATTAAAAATTAAATTACCTAATTAAAAATAAATTGATTTTGATGATTTTTGTTTGATCTTTAGAAAAAAAAATGGATGTATGTATGTAGGTGTCTTAATAAGTTTTGATCATGAATAAAACTAATAAACTTATGTATAAGGGAAACCTTTGAAAAGTAAGATGTTTTTTGAGCTTTCCATCCCCTTCTGGAGTACAATACCCTGTATCATACAAATTTTAGTACCACAATATACAAATATCAAATGAGGTAAAAAACAATTGTGGCACCCAGACCTTGTAGTCGCCTAGTATTAAACTTTAAAATTTCGAGGGTCAAGCCAGAAGGACTCAAATGTCGTTAAACTTACTTCGGAAATTAGTACCTTTATGTGTTCTAATCTATTGCCAAAAGCTATGTAGGATATTTTAATTGCTTCTCACTTCATTTATATTTTAATTTAGTAGTCAAACGTCAAGAAGTTTAAGTTTACATTTTATTTGCAAAAATAAATTTTATAAAAATGTTGTTTCGCATAGTGGGTGATGAATATAACTATTTGTAATTGACCCATCAAAAAAATTGCTCTAATATGTAGACCTGTTGTGAGGAGATCAATTCACGAAAAAAACTAAAAATTACGATACTACATAATGATGTAATTTCGTAATTTTTAGTTTTTTCGTGAATTGTAAACTCCCACAATATTACAATTTTGCCATCAAAAATCTCAAATAATTTAAAGATTTCTTAATTTTTCCATGTGTAAACCTCCTTCGTAATTTCAAGAATAAATTTTCAATTTTAATACAATAATTCAACTTATACCTATCCTTGATAAAAAATTGTTGTCGAACGGTATTTCCTACTTTCTTTTAATGAAGTTATAAGCGATTTGATTTTTTAAATTCGGATTCATTGAATTCGAAACGAATCCAAAGTAGAATAACGTGGTACTAAATTTAGAAATACAAATCAATTTTCAGTAAAATCGGATTACTCGGTAGCACCCCAGTACCTGCCCTGTCGGTGAAGAGATTGTGGATGTGGTTTGGAGATCTCTCCAAGGTGATATAACGGATGAAGTGGATAAAAAAAGTAAATACGTTTACTTGAATTTTTAAAGATTTGTATACAATAACTGATCAATAACTGTCAGATTTTACTTGTTGGATAAAAAATATTCGAGGGGACCATAATGCTTCTCTTACAAATAAAAAAATCGATTTAAGTAAAGCTTGAATTCCACTGTGAATAATTGACTGAACTGACTTCAAGTCGAAAGAAGACAAAAAAAAAAGAAATGCATTGGAGTAACAAAGAAAAAGCATGTTTTTTTAATTTTTTTATAGCACAAATGTCTTGATAAATTTTGAGAGGGACAGCAAAAAAAAAAAATAAAAAAAATAAATTTTTGGTTATCACTTGGAGTTTTAATTTGGCTTTTTCACCACCAATAAATTATTTAAAAAAAAAAAACGATTACTTTATTAAATTGCCAATAATAGTATTTAGCGATATTATCACAATTGATCCCAATTTATCACAATTTAACTGTATACAAACTTTATATTTTTGTATTATCACAGCTATTTTAGAAGCAACCACCAAAAAAAATTATGACAACTACCGTAAAAATAACAAACTTTTAATTAACTTAGTGTGCAGAAAAAAATTTGCGTTCGTACACAAAATTTGTGTGCATATATTAGTTGGATAACCATAAAATGACTTCGATTTTGATAATTTTTGACCATAATTATGGCGATCCACTAATGCAAACACACATTTGATGTAAGTAAAATCTTGACTGACTTCGTTTTGTGTTTCTTTCACACAACCACCGATTTTATATTTGTATCTCCCTTTATTTTGACTGACAAACTTTTATTCGCAATGGAATTCAAGCTTAATTCGTCAAAACAAGAAATTTTTAAAAAAAAATTAAGGAAAAGCATTTATTTTTGTTATTCACTTCACGCAATATCAGAGAGTCTTTTATTATTTTACTATAGTCGAATTATATTTTCTGTCCATTTTAAGAATAATTAGCCATTCAATTTCTAGTGCTTGCCTTACGGAAGAAAAGGTTGCATCTTTGTGTTTATTTTCCGCCAATTTTATCTAAAATGCGATGAATTGCACTTTTGGGTTGGTAAATATCTGATTTTCGATTTCTGTTTTAAGGGGTTAAACCAGGGTAATATAGTTGAAAAATAATACAGTTTTTCGAATTTTTCTATAAAAAATCGCTTGACCAATTTATTTAAAATATTCTTCAAAAAAAAAAAATTGTAATCAGTTAAACGGCCATGTCTGAAGCCAATGCCGGTTGACAGTAAACCAACAGTATGCATCATCTGTAATCAAAAAAAATAATAAAATTCCTAAAATTAATGTGTCTAGTTATCGTTTGACGTAGGAAATTGAAACAATTTGAAAAATAAAAAAAATGGCGGTGATTTGAGAAAAGGTTCAGAATTTCCACGAAAGACTTTTTTTTCAAATAACCGCCATTTTATTTCTTTTTTAAATTTTTTCAATTCCCTACGTTAAACGATAACTAGAGAAATGAAATTTAAGAATCTTTTTTCAAGAAAAATTCGAAAAAACTATATTATTCTTCCAACATTACCCTGGCATAACCGTTTATTTTTTCTTTAAACTCGTTCATTTTTGGACAATATTGACGTTTGTACTGTCACAATTTTGCATGGAGAGAGTAGAGTTTAATTTAATTCCGATAGTTTCACTCCTCATATGTTTTATATGGAGAGTGTCATGGCTACGAGGGTTTGTTTTATTTTTGATTGGTATCGCATTTTGCAGTTTTCCAATCGTCAATTGTTTCCGAAAACAACAAATATATTTACTAACGCATCTTTGAAGAAAACGTGATTTGTAATGTGCTATTTATTTTTATGTTATGAAGAGTTTAATAAATATTTTGTTTTTATTTTTACCAAAACGATAATTGCGTAATTTAAGCAACTTACATAAACATTTTACGTACAACATTTACAGAAAATCATCAATGATCCTATTCACAAAATATAAATTTGCTTTTTAGCCGTAAAATTTCCGATTAGGAAATAGTACATTTTTTCTAGTTACATTTTGTGAATACCAAATGGCATTCACAAAATGTAACTTTATAAACGTAAATTATGCTCTGTAAGTTTACAGTGACAAATTTGTTGACGTAAAGCTACATATCTTGACTTTATTGGCCCATTACTTGGCAGAGTATACATTTTTCGACATAATTTTTTCCGGAAGTACTAACGAGTGCGGCATCTTTTGTTTTGTTTTTGAACTAGCGGTTATTTCGCCGCTCATAATTCTAATCTCATCCGTCAAGTAACAAATTCAGTATTATATTCCCGTTGCGAAATAGTATAAACTTATTTCGAAAGTAGTGAGTGCAAAATTATCTTTTCCAACGAAGCGCATTTTCACCTCGGCTGCTATGTGAAGAAGCAAAACTGCCGTATTTGGAGCACAGAAAATCCACACTTGACAATTGAGAAGCCAATGTACCCAAAACGAATGACTTTTTGGTGTGGAATGTGGTCCAAAGGCATCATAGGACAATTTCGAAATTGAGCAAGGAGCCGCACTAACAGTCAATGGCGACTGCTATCGTGCCATGTTAACTGAGTTTTTATTCTCTACGATTGAAGAGGCAGACTTGGCCGATATTTGGTTACAACTATCTTCGAAAATTACATTATTAGCTAAAATGGCGATGTCAACTGGCCGCCTAGGAGGTTCGATTTGACTCCGTTGGACTATTATTTGTGGGGAGCCGTCAAGGACAAATGATACGCTAATCATTCAGAGACGATTGAGGCTTTGAAATACGCAATTAAAGTGACTATTGGTGAAATAGAGGCTCAAACGATCGAAAATGTGCCTCTACAGAACGGGCTACTGCAATTCCAGCCGAGCTAGTCATTTAAATGAAATAGTATTACATTCTCAATCGGAAGGTGTACTCTCGGAAATAAAGTACTGGTTTATTTGAAAATATTCGTTGCAATTTAATTTAATATAAATTTTTAAAACAAACTCAAAGTTGCTGCATCCTATACTCTTGATAGAACCTATTTAGCTGCAAGAAATCAACATTATTTAATTTGAAGTTTTTGAGATTTTCACTAAAAAATTTTTCTATAAGGATTCCTCTTGTCAAAATAACTTTTTTTTCAGAATTTTGGTGAATGTTTGTGGAACTCTCAATGAGTCCAGGAAACAACATCTGCGATTTTGTTGTATACATGGGAGTATGGGAGTATATAACCATAATGTTAATGGGCATAATGTTTTTCTGTTTGTTTTTTATTTCAGATTGGCGGGAGATTTTAATATTAAAATATTCGAGATTTAGATTATACATATTAAATTTTTAAAATTTAAATAGAAAAAAATCAAGCTGCTAAATCTAAAATTCAGAAGAATTATTTATAAACACTTCACTATATTTTACACATATATACGAGTATTATACAAACGTATTACATAAATTTACTAAATACTTACCATATTGATTTAATTCAATTTAAATTTGTCTCAATCTAGCAATACAAAATATTATAATAAGATAAAAAAATTATAAACATAAATATGTACATTTAAAAATGTCAATATTCCCATATTCCAGAGATCAAATTTAAATACTATACAGAATGTATTAACAATCCTTACATACAAAAATGAACGAATATTCGTATAACGAAATTGAAAAAACACAAAATACAAAAAATTTTGTATTATAAATATACATATTCGCAACGTGACGAATTTGGAATTTCATTATACTGAATGTTCTTATTTGAGCTTCGTCTTTTTATTTTTTTTTAAATACAGTATTTCGTTTTTTCTATTCTTGTATTTCATTTTGCATTATACATGTATTATGAACAAAGACCAAAATTTAAATACTTTACAGAATGAATTAACAATTTACATATTCAAAAATTTTTGTATTATGATTTTAGTTATTCGCCACGTGATGAATTTGGGATTTTTCGATTCATGAATTTCAAAATCGTAAATACAGTATTTCAAAGAACGAATATTCAGTATAATAAACGTATGAAGAATGCAATGAAGCTAAAATAAAAGTACGAACTCCATCGTTATCTTAGTTATTTATATTTTATATTTTTATAATATTTAGGTGCGTAAGTACACCTTTTGGGGTAAGGTTGGTTAAATGGCCAAAAATATAATTAAATGACTCAGTTCATTTATCTTCGCTCCCAAAACCATCTAATGTACAATATTAATTTGTTTTTACTGCCAAAACTTTAAATATGGCCGAGTATGATGAAACTGGTCTATTTCTCAACCGACTATGATGAATTTTGACACGTGCGTTGGAAATGGTATTCTTTAATGATTTTTACATGAAGTGATGATGGCCAATTAGGACGGAACTTATCTATTTCTCAACGAATTTCAGTGGAATTTGGCATATGCGATAGAAATGGGATTCTAAAATGATTTTTAGATGAAGTTCTAGAATATGGCAAAATATGATGTAACTTGCCTATTCTGTAACCGATTATGATGAAATGCGACATGTGCGTTGGAAATGGGATTCTAAAATGATTTTAGATGAAGTTTTGGAATATGACCAAATATGATGGAACTTCCCTATTCCTGAACCGATTATGATGAAATGCTACATTTGCTTTGAAAATGGGATTCTAAAATGATTTTAGATGAAGTTCTGGAATATGGCGAACTATGATGGAACTTGCCTATTCCTTAACCGATTATGATGAAATGCGACGTGTGCGTTGGAAATGGGATTCTAAAATGATTTTTATGTGAAGTTCTGGAATATGACCAAATATGATGTAACTTGCCTATTCCTTAACCGATTACGATGAAATTTGACATGTGCATTGAAAATGGTATTCTTAAATTATTTCTAGATGAAGTTCTGAAATATCGCCAAATATGATGGAACTTCCCTATTCCTGAACCGATTATGATGAAATTTGACATGTGCTTTGAAAATGGGATTCTAAAATGATTTTAGATGAAGTTCTGGAATATGACCAAATATGATAGAACTTCCCTATTCCTGAACCGATTATGATGAAGTGCTACATGTGCTTTGAAAACGGGATTCTAAAATGATTTTAGATGAAGTTCTGAAATAAGGTCAGGTATGAACTTACATTTTTATCAAACGATTATGATGAAATTCGATTTTTACGCTGGAAGTGGGATTCTATGATTATCTTTAGATGAAATTCTGGAATATGGCCAATTATGATGGAACTTATCTATTTTTCAACGGATTTCAGTGGAATTTGGCAATGGGATTCTAAAATGATTTTTAGATGAAGTTCTGGAATATGGCAAAATATGATGGAACTTGCCTATTCCGTAACCGATTATGATCAAACGCGACCTGTGCTTTGAAAATAGGATTCTAAAATGATTTTTAGTTATGGAATATGGACAAATATGATTTAACTTGCCTATTCTTAAACCGATTATGATGAAATTCGACATGTTGGTTGGAAATGGGGTTAAAAAATCAGATGAAGTTCTGGAATATTGCCAAATAGGATTTAACATGGATATTTCTTATCCGGTTTTAGTGAAATTTGACATCCGCCATGGAAATGGAATTCTAAAATGATTTTTGTATGAAGCTCTGGAATATTATGGAAATGGTATTCTTAAATGATTTTAAGATGAAATTTTGGAATATGGTCAATTAAGATATTACTTAGCTACATTTAACCTATATTGATGAATTTGAACGATTCCGAACACAAGGAAATGTCCCCCAAAAATTTATTTTGGATGAGGTTCTGAGAAATAAGTCAAAATGACTTTTATAATGTTGTCCATTGAGGTTTCGGTGAATGATGCAGCCGTTAAGGTTTCTTTGAGGCAGCCTAAGCGTACTATTTCAATTGCTAAACGATCGATATTATCAGCATTATAACATTGAAGTAAAGTTAGGAACTTTTTCGCCAATCTTTCGTGTAAACTTACGGTTACGTTTTCTGAGTATTGGCTGTCCGAGTGTATATTTTGCAATGTTTAAAACATATTGTGTTGGAGCACACGCGCAACAGAATTGGAACTACTAACGATAGTGTAGAGCGTCGGATTAAAACTATCTCTTTAGAATCTCATTTCGCAAATCTCGAATTTCATCAATATTCAAGTTCCACCCTAATTAGCCATATTCCAGAACTTTACATAAAAATCTTTTTAGAATTCCATTTCCATTGCAAATGTGAAATTCTACTAAATTCCGTTAAGATCTATAAGAAATAGATAAGTTCCATCATAATTGGCCATATTTCAGAATTTCATCTAAAGATAATCATAGAATCCCACTTCCAGCGTAAAAATCGAATTTCATCATAACCGCTTGATAAAAATGTAAGTTCATACCTGACCATATTTCAGAACTTCATCTAGAAATAATTTAAGAATACCATTTTCAATGCACATGTCAAATTTCATCGTAATCGGTTAAGGAATAGGCAAGTTCCATCATATTTGGTCATATTCCAGAACTACATCTAAAAATCATTTTAGAATCCCATTTCCAACGCACACGTCGCATTTCATCATAATCGGTTCAGGAATAGGCAAGTTCCATCATAGTTCGCCATATTCCAGAACTTCATCTAAAATCATTTTAGAATCCCATTTTCAAAGCAAATGTAACATTTCATCATAATCGGTTCAGGAATAGGGAAGTTCCATCATATTTGGTCATATTCCAAAACTTCATCTAAAATCATTTTAAAATCCCATTTCCAACGCACATGTCGCATTTCATCATAATCGGTTACGGAATAGGCAAGTTCCATCATATTTTGCCATATTCTAGAACTTCATCTAAAAATCATTTTAGAATCCCATTTCTATCGCATATGCCAAATTCCACTGAAATCCGTTGAGAAATAGATAAGTTCCGCCCTAATTGGCCACCATCACTTCATGTAAAAATCATTAAATAATACCATTTCCAACGCACGTGTCAAAATTCATCATAGTCGGTTGAGAAATAGACCAGTTTCATCATACTCGGCCATATTTAATGTTTTGGCAGTAAAAACAAATTAATATTGTACATTAGATGGTTTTGGGAGCGAAGATAAATGAACTGAGTCATTTAATTATATTTTTGGCCATTTAACCAACCTTACCCCAAAAGGTGTACTTACGCACCTAAATATTATAAAAATATAAAATATAAATAACTAAGATAACGATGGAGTTCGTACTTTTATTTTAGCTTCATTGCATTCTTCATACGTTTATTATACTGAATATTCGTTCTTTGAAATACTGTATTTACGATTTTGAAATACATGAATCGAAAAATCCCAAATTCATCACGTGGCGAATAAGTAAAATCATAATACAAAAATTTTTGAATATGTAAATTGTTAATTCATTCTGTAAAGTATTTAAATTTTGGTCTTTGTTCATAATACATGTATAATGAAAAATGAAATACAAGCATAGAAAAAACGAAATACTGTATTTAAAAAAAAAATAAAAACACGAAGCTCAAATAAGAACAATCAGTATAATGAAATTCAAATATTATTCCTGAGTATTTGTGATGTTTTTATAAAAAGTAGAATACAATACGCAAAGTTTTAAAGAGAAAAAAAACGAAAACACATTCACGAAGTTGCAACGGAATGTATATTTTTTATCTCTGCCATATTCCCGTTCTAAAAAGAAAAAATATTCCCATAGGAAGATAAGCACCAAAAATTTGAACCAATTCCACCCGATTCAATCATTTTTTGCTTACTGGTACAAATACCACACGAACAGAAATAAAATAAATGACAACACCAGTAACAATATTTTATACTATGCATGGTGTACGTATACAAAACTCCCTGTGAGTAAGCTCCCAAGTACACAACAAAATCGCAGTCCTAATCTCATATCACAACTACACATTTGAAAAAGTGTTCAGATTCTTGGGAGATTTCTTAGCCCCCACGGCAATGGTCTATGGGACGCCTTGCCATCGGCAATCCATTACGTTCTGTACTAAAGTTAAAATAAATAGCTTAATACATGCCAACAAACTGAAGGTATAAAGTGATCACCCCATTTATGGCGGACAAAATAAAAAAACAAATACATATACGCATTTATGTATTTCATATTTGTTCTCATGAAACCCGGATTTTATTTACGAAAAAGACCCTGTCGGATCCTATTGAGAACTGTTAAAGTACGTATTATTGACATCTAGCATTAAAAATAATAAAGTGATTCAGTATTTTGAGATTTATATTCGCGATTTGTGTAGAGACCGTAATGCAAATCCCACAAATAAGACTGGTAAATAAATATCAGTTCAACACAACAGAAGTTTACAAAAAAATTATCAATTTTAATAAATAAACAAAAAAATATTTTTTCGTTTTTTTATCCCTATCAAGCTTTAATTTTTTGTCGTTCTCTATTGATGATTGGAAAACTGCAAAATGCGATACCTATCGAAAATAAAACAAACCCTAGTAGCCATGGCACTCTCCATCTATGTATATAAAACATATGGAGGGTGAAACTAACGGAATTAAATTGAACCCTAAGCTTTAATTTTTTGTCGTTCTCTATTGATGATTGGAAAACTGCAAAATGCGATACCTATCGAAAATAAAACAAACCCTAGTAGCCATGGCACTCTCCATCTATGTATATAAAACATATGGAGAGTGAAACTAACGGAATTAAATTAAACCCTAAGCTCTGCATGGAAAATCATGACAGTACAATCGTCAATTCTGTGAAAAATAGTTTACTTACCTATCAGAATGATTTGTTTTGATTTGGTTTTTGACATTTCGATGTACCAAACGCTACTATTTTTTGTTACAGCAGCGAATTCAAATGTATAATAGCCCGATAACTATGCTGATTTCAAATAAGGAAAATGTAAAATAACCCATTGTTATTGTATAACCCACGCTGCTAGGGGCAACGTGAGTTATATTTGTTATAACAAAATGTTGAGTAGTCATTGGAAAATTATTCGTAGTCAAATTGAATGAAAAACTATATTTCAAAAATTAGTTAAATTAAAGTACACCATGACAATTTAAAGAACGGTCACTATGATAAAATGTATTTCAAAATTCAATGCTCCACTGTGAAAACACAAAATGGAACTATTTCTTATTAATTTACGAAATTTATTTCAACAAAAGTGGATAAAACGTTGTATGCCACTCGTGAGCAAAGAGATATTATCCACTCGGGATAATGTCCCACTCGGCTATCGCCTCGTGGGACAAACTTATCCCTCATGGATAATATCTCGTTTTGCTCACTAGTACAATAAATAACTATTATTTACAGTGGCCAAGTTCTTACAGTTTCTGAATACCAATTTTTTCTGTAAGTTTTGCTCCATAAAAATTAATAGGGGCACAAAACTGATTAAATTTTATAATTTGGTTGTTGTGCCTTTTTTCTAATTTACCTTAGAATGTTTGTTTTGTCTATCCATTTTATCACTTGTTCTTGTGTTCTTTTATCACAGTTAAATTTGAAAAAATGAAAAACTTTAAATTTTTAATTAGTAATTTGATTTTTATTATTATTTCTTATTGTGATAATTTTTTATTTTTTATTTATTATAAATATCGATTTCGGAGATAACTCCTTCTTGAAGAAGGAGTTATCTCTTTTTCAAACGAGCACCTAAATTATCAAACAAAATATTTTTATTCTGATAATTTAAAGAGTATCCTTTTTTGATTTTTATGTGAGTGTTCCGAACAATGTGACAAAAATAATACCTTTATTTTATAATTAAAGTGGACGAAATAGCAAGCGAAGCTTATATGAAGCAGCGGCAGAGGTGGTACAATGGTAACGTCTAACAATATGAGGAAGATATTGCAGAGATGATGATGTTTATTGTAAAAATTGTCGTTAAAAGACATAAAAGCTGAATGCACTTCCGGAAGCACCGATTAGAAGAAAACGAAATACTTGATTAAATTTAGGTTGGATAATTTTGATGGATGAATGTAACCTTAAAGTTATTTTAGAAACTGCGATCTAAACGGGAATTTTTTTTTTTATCTAAAGCATCGTTGCAATCCATTTTCGGAAAATCCATCCTGTACTCGAGGTTACAGGTATATTCTAAGTACAAGCACTCCAATTGCTGTACAAAGGATTATATTTTATAGGGTTTTTTCTTTTATATAATTAATTAATGTGTTTTTCCGAACTTGTCGTTTATTTTTCCTACTTTAGAACAAAGTTTACCTTTCTCCTAACCTGGGCGAAATAAACTGTGATTAAAATACATTAAAATAATCAAGAAATATTTAATAAATAGCAAAAATTGAATAAATACCAAACGGTAGCGTTTTGCAAATGTTGAATAAATAGCAAAAATTGTAAAAACCGTATAAAATAAAATGGTAAAGTGGGGTGGGAAATGTGTGAAAGATTTTTGTGGTTTCTTTTTTTTTGTCTCGTATTGCACTATCTATCTAAAAAACTTCATCTAATAGTTAGCTGTGGAGGTGTCAATAAGTCGAGGGTTATTCAGGTCACCGAGGATCAAATAAATGATTTATATAAATTAGATATATTCTTCAGAAAAAAATATTTCTAGCAGAGCTACCTCAAAATATTTAATCGATTTTTTTGTTTCGCATTATTGGTTCTACATTTCTTTCATTTGACGTTTTGTACCAACTGGATTAGAAATAGGTCCCAGCGCGTGCCACTATAAATTTAAATTAATATGAATAAAATTAGTACATTATAGAACAAGTAATTTTAAGTCTTATAATTTTTAGTAAACATATAAAATTACATTTTAGGTACAGTCAATAATTTTGATACTTGAAAAAATAACTTTTGTTTATGTACTAAATATTATAAGTACTAAATAGTACAAATACCAATATGTACTTTCTTCAAATATATGAATCTAAATTTATAACGCCCTGAGGGCTATTTCTAGCCCTGCTAGCATAAAACGCCAAATAAAAGAAATCTAGAAGCAACAGCTCTGAAAGAAATAGTTTTTTCTGAAGAAACTTCTAATTTAGATAAATACTATATTACTACTTTTAGTATATATATATACAGATATATTATTTAGTACAAAGTTACAATTTGTTTTTTGTATGCACCTGTATTTAGAACAACATTTTGACATATCATAGTTTCTTGTGGCTGCGCTTTAAAATAGGATATTAGTTAAATATGTATATATGCAAGTTCAGGCGGATTCAACATGTTCCGATAAGATTTGACATGCCCCTAATAATTTTTACGTTTAGAACAAAATACTCCACAAAATAATTCCACACAACCGGAATCTGGCTACTGGAGTTCAAACGAAAAAATTTAAAACAAATGTTTTGTCGATTTCACCCAAAAACCTTTCTCAACGCATTAGATCTATAGCTAAGTTTGTTGTTGTAACCATAAAAATATATTTAGATATTGCGTGATGTCCAGGAGTCTGTTTCCATACGTTTTCCGATCGTTAATTTAAAGATTGTGATATTCGTTTAAATTAATTTTATTTTATATAAATTTTTTTATACAATTATTGATGTTTAGATGTACATGTTTATTTTATTTAATCAACCGTTTGTCATCTTGTTCATGCTGATAATTGGGGTAATATGTACACGGCTGAGTCCTTCCTACTATTTTGGTTTTATCTTGCGGTAGCTTTATTTTATCGGCTTCCGTCCTTCACAAGTTATAAGTTGTAACTAACGATATTTTTTCTGCCCAGACAAATGTTTTATTTTATATAATGCAATTTTGTCTTTTCGTGTGCACTGTGTTTAAGGAAAAAAATAATTCGCGTCTCCACAATTTTTATTGGGCTTACTGATAATTCGCCAATAATAAGTTAGACCAAATTTACTACTTTTGTGTTCATTTGCTCAACCTACTGATTGACGTTTATCACAAATTCACACCTACACAACTTACATGCTTGATGGTAAATTCGCCACAGATCTACATTTCTGTACATCACTTTACTAATATGAGCCATCCAACTTCTTTATTCCCATTTTTTCCCAATTAAACTAAATACTTTAAGCTCCTAAGCTCAGTGAGTTTGGAGAGCACTGTCAAAGAGCAATAACCTCAGGGTAGTAAAAATTTAGAGATTTTCCAGATTTTAAAATTTAATTGTGTAGTTACAAATTTATTTGGCTTGGTGAATAAAAATTATTTGTTATTGGCCAATAAATAATTATTCGGATTTAACAACAGTTATTTAAACCTAAATAAGTAATAATTGTAAATCTTTTTATTTTTTCAGATTATGGTTATGCCGCAGTAACACTTTGGATACATTCTAATTTTATGCAATATCATTTTTGTGGTAAGTGAAACCCCGTTTTGTTTTTGTTTACTATACTATAAAATCGTATATAGTATTTTAATGTGTTTGACATAAGCCCGCCCATTCATGCACAAAAGCATAAAAAACTTTGATAAACAAATTTACTATCTCAACTGACCTAAAACATAAAATACGTCACGCTAAATTTAATTTAATCAACAAATCACAGTAAAAAAAACGCATTTAGATTTTAGACAGAATGCCATCCGGGAAATTTATAAATGAATACGAGATAAAATTTCAATTAACTTTTTCATGGTTTGGTGCACTGCGGAAACAAACTGCGCACATACTTTATGAAAATGATGAGTGTAAAGTCAAAATACACCTTTAAGATGTTAAATTTTTGACTTGATTTATTAAATTCCAGAAAATTTTCTCAATTATTTGAAAGATTTAATGTTTATGTAAATTTTCTTTTGTTCTTATGAAAAATCATTTTTAGACATTTTATATTGTTGATCCACGTGTTTGAGATATGAGCGCGTCGAATTTAAACGAACACAATGGTATGAATTAATTTTTTTCACTTCAATGAAAATTTACAATTATACACGATAGTCGATTTGATTTTGAATTCCATGCGGATATCCAGTTTTTGTTTGTTCACCGCGTATAAACGCGAAATATAAAAGTGTTTTAATGTATTCACAATGTACATCCATTTCCTCGGATATTTCTGAACTGGAATTGAATTAACTGTCTTTTGTAGATAATATCAATACAATTTGGTCACCAGCACCACATAAAAGTGAATACTCAAAATTGTGTACCAAATTAATTAAATTTTATCGCAACAAAAATTACGAAATATTTTTATTGCCTTATACGACAAACGCCATATTAGAAAAACACATTAAATTAAAAATAGTTTTCTAGTAAATCATTAATTCGCGTAAAGATACCTAGTTGCATAATTTATTTAATTAAAAAAAAATTAATTAAGTGAAATGTTTAATTTAAAAATTGTGTACAATTGTGCCGTCGATGCCTTTTGTGATGTGTTGATTGGACATTTTTTTTATTGCGACTACAAGGTTATAGTTCTAGAAACCAATATGTGATAACAAGCCTGAACATTTTTATGCGGAGTTAATTACCGTGTTATTTAAGTTTTATTGCCATTATATCTTATTTTGCCCATTAGCAACGTCTATTTTATTATTATTTTTTGAACCGGTGATTATTTATTATCTATGAATCACAGCATCAGGAGCAAAGAATTACGAATCTAATAGAAATGTTCCTTTTGTTTGTTGTTAGGACTTTTTGGGTAATCGCGTTGGTTTGATATTTTTGAAACTTAACAAATATTAACAAATAGAGTTTCTGAATTAAGCATTTTTCAATATTTGAGAAGAATTGGAAATTCCACAATTTTTCAAAAACTATAAAGTAGATAATGACAAGAATGAGCTAAACTCCTACTACATATATGCGTGCATGAATGGCGCTATTATTGTCTGGACTTTGACATAATCGCGCTCGATTAACAGCGTTGCAATACTAGTATCTATTGTCATTCATTCTCCACAAAAATGGAGCAGCACATTGCGTCCATACTCTCTTAAACTCAAAAGAAGCGCATACTTCTTCTGTAAATAAAGATAAAAAAAGAACATATTAGCAAGGTTTTAGATTTTGAGATAGAAAGAACTTAAGCCAGTTGAAAGTTTCCAACAATTTCTAAATTCAACCGGAAGGTTAAAAACACCCTTACGTGTTCCATTCTAATGACACGAGTGACGTCATTCCGCTTTCTGTTCTCGATATTTGTTATTTCAATATTCTTAGACGTTTATTCACGAACATATAATTTAACATTGCTATAATTTGTTTCCATTCAATTAGTGCTTTTGTTGCTGTAGATATTGATAGTATATGCCCAGCCGCCTTGTTCGCATGTGTCGTCTCTACCAGAGAATATCATATTCTATATGTAGTTTTCACTATTCTTCCATCTTATTTCACTGAGACTGTGATGTTATCGATTCATTTCTTTTCAACTTGTGCTAGCGTTGATGATGCTAATTCATGTCCAGATACGATATCCAATGGTCGATATTTTTGGTTAATTCGGTTGGTATTGTTTTTTCTAGTGTTCGTTTATGGAAACATTTTGAATTTGGACTGATGAATGATTGCCCATCGTGTCCTAGCCAGTTTCCAGGGCTGCTGAAAACTTTTCTTTCTCTTCCTTTATAATACGGTCCCCATTTTTAGTAAACCCTCGCAATTGTTGTTTGACATTCTCGATGTTCACTCATTGCTAAGGGCTAGATAAGTTAATAAGGTTCTTACAGATTTTGATGCCATCAAATCAACTGGTCCTGACGGTTTCTCCCAATTGTTCTTAACAACTGTTGCACATTTTTGAATAAACCCCTATATCTTTTCTATTTCACCGATCCATGGACGCTGGCATTTTCCCTTCGATCTTGAAAACAGCTAATGTTCATTTTGTCCCAAAAAAGGCGCCAAATCTGACTCTTCTAATTATCATTTGATAGCTATTGTTTCTGTCCTTTCGAAGTTACTAGAGGCAATAATAGATGTATTCACCAATCTCTGCAAGTTAGGAGCATTATCCTTCCCAGTTCGCTGGTTTCTTTGACTAAGAACTTCTTCTTTTGCCGCAGAATTCAAGTGGTTGTGGATTGTGTCATTTCCGTTCATCATACATTATATGCAGATGTCCCTCAGGGTTCCATTTTATCCCTACATTTTTTTATCTTCATTAATGATTCCGTAACTCTCAAACCTATTCATCGCGAAACAACGTTTTTGCAAAAAGGTTTGCTAAGAAAGCTGCGCTTGAGCATGGTTTCATTGCAATTCTGAAATGGGATGAGGCAAACAGGGTTGAAATCAATCGAAACAAGTTTAAGTTTTGTATTTTCACTGGCAGAAACGACAAATAGACACCGTCAGCAGTTCCAAAACTCTTTTATCCTTTGGAATTAGCGCTTGTGGAAAGGATTTAACGATGAAACTTTCCTAAAGGCTTACAACTTGCTCAATAGATCAAGAATATAATTCTTGAATACTGAACTCCCAATCTCGTATATTCCTCTCTTAGAATTCCTTACTTGTTTCTTTCATATGGTTATTTTCAAAGGTACATTAAGGAAGTAGTTCCTAAAGGAACCCGTAAAAAAATGACGAATATCGTTTTGATTTGATTCGTGTGTAAAATTTGGATAACCAATGGAGAAATTCGTAAGGTAAAATGGTTAAGGCATGCAAAAACACTATTACATATTAGTCTCAGGTCCAATGCTTACCTTAGGTTCACCCTAAACTTGATCAGCGACTCATCGATCAGGGCGAAATCCTTCTTGGGTAAGAACTTTGTTTGGGCTGTATGAATTCCGCTTAGGATGGATTTTCAATCCTATCTCTGTGGCCTGTATTTGAAACACATCTTGATGTAAATAGAGTCGGCATGTGAAAAATGAACTTAAAATAAGGGACATAGAAACACTAAAAAATAATTTAGTTTCATAGAGTTTGTATGAAAAACGCGATTTCAATTGACGATGAAACATGAATAATAAGTTAAACCAAAAACAACTCAATGTCTTACTCATTTAAAACACAGGTTCTCAAATTTTCCAGCAATAATCAAAAGAAAATAAGGGAAATTAAATTAAAAAACATTCTACTACAATAGCAATATGTATTAAAAAGTGAAAATTCAAATTAATGATGATTTGTCCACATCTAAAACCAATGGTTAGGAAAAAGACAACACGTCTCCGCTCAACAATCGAAATTAAAATAAACCAAAAAGAGCCAAACAGAAAAAATTAAATCAATACAATGAACGTGAAGGAAACAAAAAATCAAAACAATCTAGCATTCTTCGCAAATTCAAAATAACAATAGAAAGAGATGACTATTGTATTGTATATAAAAGTACATTTCGAGTAATGAGTTTATGACGTATATTACAAAAACAACAACATTTTAAAGTTCAAAAATACCTTATTTTGAAGAGTATTTTCACTAAGAAATAAACATTTTCATGACTCGATTTTTCAATGAAATAAAATTACATACTTCATGAACATTTTCATATAAAAACAAAACAAAAGCTCATAATTCTAATAAACTAAAGTTGTAAATGAAAATAATCGTTTTCCCATATAGTAAAGGAAACATTTTATGTACCATATTTTAAGCTTAGTAAGACATACAGTCGGAACTGGAGGCTCTTATTTATACAGTAGGCTCTGATTACATTTACATCGATGTTAACTTATATAACTTGTACTCAATGCGTTTTTTTCAATCCGGTGATTCCTTTGAAGAAATTACGCGAATTATACCAAAGCAACCTTGATTATACCAGAGCCTACTCTATAAATAAGAGCCTCCACATTGACTGTATTTTTTACTAAGCTTAAAATAAAGTACATACAATTTTTTCTATAATATGAAACTATATGGGAAAACGATTGTTTACATTTACATTTTAAGTCTATAAGAATTATGAGCTTTTACAATATTTTTATACGAAAATGTTCATAAAACATGTAATTTTATTTGATTGAAAAATCGAATCATGAAAATGTTTATTTTTTAGTGAAAATCCTCTTGGAATATAAACTATTGCTAAACTTTTATGGAATGTTGTTGTTGTAAAATACGTCATAACATACAATTTATAAACAACTATAACCATCTCTTTTTAGTCTCCTTCTAAAAGCACTGCCACATGACAAAAATCTACCCGAATACAGATTCATATCATGTGGCAATGCTTTATTAACGACATTTGTTTGAACCATAGATGTCGCCTACAATTAAAAACATATAAAAAAAATCAAATAGGTGATCGAACCGGTCGGATTCTAAAATCGGTCTGATTTTTGATTCGGTTAAACATATTTTTGGTGGCTTCCCTCTATAGTAATAACTAAATTATAATAATAATTAATTTAATATAAGTTTTTTTTTATAAATTTACTAAAATTAAAAAATTGCTATGAAAGAAATTATGTTAATTTTACGTAAAAAGTTTTCTTTCAAATCGTTTATTCAGCCCGAATCCCTGCTGTTTTTATTTGTTTGTTAAGTGACATCTAGGAATGGGAATAATAAGTAAGAGCTATTTTATTTTATACACCGCTCTCAAATGTTATGACAATTCAAATATTCTAAACAAAAACTTATTTTGAATGGGTCATTAATTTTTGGGAATAAAAATCGATGCCAATTATTAATCATGTTGTATTTATTTTCAGCTGTGACTTAATTTAAATAATATTGTTAATACTTGAGAAATAAATAAGGCATTTATATTACAGTTAATGTTTGTTGGTTATGTCGTTTATTTGTGATGCATAACAATCTGGGTTGATTTGACTTTTTTGATTTCTTCTCGCTCAATGCATATTATTATAATTTTTTCTCTTTGACTCTCTTTAATTTATTAAAATTTTGGCTGCTCAACGTATTGTCTTTTTTTTACCATTGATTTTAGTTGTGAATAAGTGATGACGTCATTAAATAGAATATTCTTGTTTTAATACATGTTGTTGTTGTTGTTGTAGAACGTTTTTTAATTTAATTCCCTTATTTTCTTTTGATTATATCTGGAAAATGGGGAAGCTTGAGAATCTGTGCTTTAAATGAGTTAGTCATTGAGTTGTTTATTAGTGATTTCAGAAAAAATTATTTATCTAGGTTTAATTTTTAATTCATATTTTTTCGTTAATCGAAATCGCGTTTTTTCATACAAACTCTATGAAAATAAATTATTTTTTAGTGTTTCTAATTTCTATGTCCTTTATTTTAAGTTCATTTTTTACATGCCGGCTCTATTCATATCAAGATGGTTCTGATTATACAAAGCCATAGTCTAAAAAACGAAGCTTTTAGAAACGAGGAAAAAACGAAACTTTTCATAGTAAAGTAGACAAAACATGGGAAATCACTTTTTTTCCTAAGACAAATTTTTAAATGAAAACGGTACAAATTCTTAATTATGATTTCTGAAATACTTTCATAAATGTTTGAATTTCAACACATATGAATGTCGTTTAAGTAAATCGTTTTCATTTTCTTGTAATAATTGATTTATTCAAACCAAAATTTAATGACTGGATGTAAACTGGATTGAATTCTCTTACAATCTCCAGAACATATTAAAAAAAAAAAAAATTAATAAAAATTTCATAACAACAGCATTCTGGTCATATTGAAATAAAAGCTTACTTCAATTCGTTTGGTCATTAAGTCAAAATATGTACATTACATAGATGGCAGTGAGAACCGTAAAAATTTGGTAAAATCGTACCAAAAGTTGCCACCTGGGGAAATTTCAAGTTCAAAAATTGTAGGAAAAGCCAAACAAAGTTACAAAATGTTAAGAACGTGTGATAATTTTGTGTAACATCTTAGACATCTGACGTACACTAGTTAAACTAAAGATAAATTTAGCAAGTATTATTTTAATTCGGCAGAGCCAACTTTGATATATTTTTCAAAATGAAAGCTCGAAAAGTATATTTTAGAAATAATTCAATTTTAATATTTCTGCAACTAACATTTACTTAATACCAATATAGCCTTCTTGTTAATTTTTGTTAAAGATATGTAGAAAACTTTTATATTAATATTTTATAATATTTTTGCTTCTTTCATTGAAAAACTTGCAGCTAAAAAACACCATTTTTACTATGAATTCCTATGGGAATCAGTGAACAGTTATTTCACTAAAAAAGCTTCTAAAAATACGTCATCATGATTATGGCTCTATACTCTAGAAGGCTCCGATTATACTCATTGCTGAGTTTTTCAACTTTTAAAGCTTCGGCTTCGTACCACGTTCCCATCACAGTAATTTGAACTGGATAATCCCTGAACGTAAACATTGCACACCTAATTCAAAACCGTGGTATCTGTGGCTTTGGTACTGAGCGGGTCGATTTCAGCGATGTTTCTGTAAATGGGAGCAAACGTAATTATTCCGAAGAGCATATTGTTAACGCATAAGACATCGATAATTGAATTTTTACACGTTTTAAAATACACGAAATTTATTTGTTTTAATTTTAACAACTAAAAAAAAATCAAACTTCTTGGCAAGTAACGTTGAATTTGAAACGTAAATTAAATTGATCACGAATCTAATATGAAAATGTCATAATTATTGAGTTTCACTAAATTTAATGATAGACAAAATATAATCTCGAAAACATGCATGTTCATTTGACCTATTCAGAATAAAAAAGATCTCCAATCGAGAAATTGGTACATGTTTCTATATGACAATAGAATTGCACTAGAAACAAATTAGATTGTAGAAAAGTATGCTGTTTATCCGTAGGTTATGTTTAAAATACATCATAGTATACATTATGATCGTGGTATTTGTAATTATAATTGCTAATTGATTTTTTTTAAGTACATGTTGTTTTTTTCAATTTCTAATTTTATCCAATTTGGATTTTTGGATTTACTAATATGGCACTCTAATCTGCGCGCTTGCCTCGGTTTTTGAAAATATTATTGGAAGCTGAAACTCAGTCCCTCAAACTCCACATTGCAAGCTTTCTGGTAGGGGTTCTTTAAGGGAGACTGGACTAATTTTATATTTTGGAATATGGATTAACTGACCAGGTTCATTTGATCTATTTATCTTAAAAAATATTGAAAGGTAATCTTGGAAAGACTCTGTGGGCAGTGAGTGCAATTGAATCCATTAGCCAGAAGATAAGAAACACTGTAGAAGCCAATGGGCATAAAGACAGAGTTTTAGATGTAAGATTTGTTTGTAGTTCAGCATCATCATAATTCAGGAGGAACAGGCTCAAAGTTTTTATACTTGGCTGTTCTAGTTTACGAATTCGCTCTTTCATATGTTTTTTCCACATGTTTTTTCACATGGAATCCGCATTAATTGGCTTCTAAAGTAATTAATCTGCTTTCGTCAAATTTCGATAAGGTAACATCATACCAGGTTTGTTTGACATGACGATCGACTTTTTATTTACGGAAGGTTTACGGTAAATAGGCGTGCAGATGAAATCAACACGTTAGGCACAGTAAGTAAAAAAAATTTGAAATTTTGTAATAAGTATTTTAGGATTTTAAACGATTAACTATTTAACGAAAATAAAATATTTACATAGTTCAGAAAAGTAAATTTAGAACTTATAGAAGTACTAGAAACTCAGGAATTTATGAAATTCGGTGTTAAAAGTTTATAAAGTTCTATAACTTAAAAGAATCATAGAAAAGAGAAATTTTGGGATTTAGGTTGTTAGTTTTAAGGATTTTAAAAATTTAGAAAATTTAGCAATTAGAAATAAGATAAATTTTCAAAAAGTTTCAAATTTTGCTGTTTATGAAATTTAAACTCATAAAAACAAAAACATCTAATTTTAAAAAGTTCCCTAAGGACGTGTCCGATTTCTGTGCGAATTAATTTTTTTTGTGATAAATTAATGTTAAACTGTACGCAACCAAATTATCACAGCACCGGAGTGTTATAATTTTGACATGTCCGTAATAATTCTTGTTGCTGTGCCGCTGAAGTAAACAAAATAAGTTTTATATAATTTAATTTAATTTTATTTATGTAATATAATAAGTTCCAGCATTTTCTAGTGTCCAGCATTTTGTGAACAATATCACAAACTTTGGATCTTGACATGTTCATTGCTGCACCTACAATTCTATAACTAGTCCCACTTGCCAGCCACAGCAAAAATATCATTAGTTCCATTTCCGGTCCCCAACCATGGTTTTTATTGGACAAGAATTTCCTAATAGCGATGAAAGTGTTAGACGATATCCTTAAATGCATTCTCGTCACAGGATCATTATAACTAAGTATTGAATTAACAATACTGTTTGTTGAGGGAATTGTGTACATTATTGGTCGCTGCAAAGAATGAATTTTGTTAATATTTATAAATACTAGAGAGCAATACCTAACATACATACCTGTAAGTTTAATGTATCATACCTGGGAGTTTAGGAGATCCATTATTAAAGGTCGCGCAAAGTTCCGTGTTCTTCTCATTAAACACATGTAACCCGAAATTAATAGAAATAATACCATATTTGGATAAAATTCTGCCTCTTTTATGTCAAAATTATTTCTGTATTTCAAATATGGGAGAGACAATATTTCATTAATGTCAAATTTATCACAAAAAAATTATTTCGAACAGAAATCGGACACGTCCTAAATGTCATAAAATTTATTTTACAAATCTTGAAACAGTTAACTTGTGCGGAATTTCCTTATCAGACGTCTACCATAAAATTCGTTTTATGAAATTCAAGGGTAAGTATGCGTAAGTAAATTTTTGACATTTCGTTCACTAATTTCTGTCAATTTAAGTTAGGTCAAATTTGATTCAATCATTTCATTAATTTTACAATCATTTAAATTCTACTTAAAAATTTAAAATTTAACTCTAAATTTGACTCAAAATTTGCTTTGAAATTAGATTATAATTATTTCTCAAACGCACCCTCTAGAAGTCGAATCTAGATGATCTAAGAGCGATTTTCGTAAGGTTCCTAAAAAGTTTAAAAGAAAAAGTCCAGCAAAAATCGAAAAAATCAATATTGAAAACGGCTGGTTTTTGGAGTAAATCTGGGGCATCTTATTTCGAAGATTTTGTTGTGGCAGTGTTCTCTCATTTGCGTTAAGCGTCGTAGCGACATGTTAATCAATTTTAGTGAGGTGAACTTAAACTAGTACTAAACTAGTTACTTAACTAGTAACTTACAAATTTAAATTTGTACTTTTGTGTTTCACCATATTTCATTGATGGCCGCTACTTGTAACGATATTCACGTTCATCCAAAAATGGTTAGGCTCGTTTGTAATAGAAGCTTTTGGTGGTTTGAAGCAGGACAACTGTGGTTAATTAAAGATGGTTAGAATTTTTCACTTCTTATTTCTTTTTCTTACTATACTATCCATGTCTTTGAACTGACTGAGTTTTTGAGTATGGTAAGGTCAAATGCAAAATATTTTAAAAATCTAGCTAGAGTACAATATGCATTGCGACTTTACTGAGCTTAGTTTAGTATTATGAAATAAAGAATAAATTACTTTTAGAGTGGTGTGGCTGATGGCTTTGTACTTACCTAATAAATTCATTATACCTGTTGCTCATACAATAATTTTGTCTTTTGGATTAATAATTTACATAATTGTACATTTCCTAAATCTAGTAGGTACTAAATTACATTAATTTTCGGATTATGAAAATTATGTGTTTATATAAAATATGACAAAAGCGCGAAAAATTAATTCACCATTAATTTAAAATCTCATGGGAAACGACAATTCACACGCGCATTTACTATAGAGGTTGGTTAAAACAAGACAAACGGAAATTATAAAGTATTTGTCAGGTATGCGCATCTCGTCTGCGCTTTTCTATATCACGTTTTTTTTTTGCGTCGTTTGTGACCTTCAAACATATGTGTGAATCTGTTCTTCTTTCGATAAATGATAATTTCTCCAGGTTAGATCGCAATATTACTTTAAACGGTTTACCTGAAAATTGTGGTTTGTTTAATATGATACAATAGTTCTCAGGTCATTTTAAACTAAAGCGTCAATCATTTGTATAATACTGTTTATCCTAAATAAATATATTTATTTGTATTAGTGCAACGGCGTGGATCATTCCTGGTTGAAATACTTTTTACATTAATATTCAGAATGTGTTTTTTACGCCCAAGCGGTTCAGTTGATATACATACATGCCTCTATATATGGAATTTGGGTAATTCAATCATCTGTTGCATACAACGACGAATATTTGGAGGTTTTTATTTTATTAAAATTACCGGTGATAACATAATTATAGTTGTGCAGACTAGTGAATTTTATGTTATGTGGTTATTTATGCAGCATTGACCTTAAGAGGCAAAAACTATCCAAGTGAATGTTGTTATTGTAACTATTGATGTACTCGTTTTAAAAATATTGTTATTGTTAGTTTCTCGTTTTCGTTACAGTCTGTCCGCTACATACGAGTATGTTCGATTTTTATAATTTTATGTACAAGTCCATTGCTCTTTCTCGTTTTTTATAGTATCTATGTATACTTATATATATATATAAAGTGTATGTATTAAGCTACATAGAGATTTACTATTATTGTACATGGATAGGAACTAAAAATATATGTTATCTAAAATGTTTTTTGTTTTTTCGTTGTATGTAATTATGTATGAAGCTATGTAGTTATGCATTACAAACAATTGTGACTTAAGACAGAAATATGTGTTTGTTATTTTAGAAAGTGTTTTTACGTTAAATTTTGTTGATATAATTTAGATTATAGTTTCATTTTTATGAGGGTCGCATGTTTATATTGTCGTAATTTTTGTTTGATGTACCTACAGTTTAGGAACCAAAATCCATTGCCCGACATCAGTGACAGGAAGATGAATTTAAGTATGTATTGTAATTATACCTTTCGTTAAAAAAACATTAAAAAAAACATCATTTTTCGTTCCTTTCGATTAAGAGATTTTTGTACGTGATGTTAAGTAAATTAAATGGGAGTTTACTGCTGATCAACGTGTCCAAACAGAGACACTTACATTCAGGTGTTAGATAATTGTTTCTGTGGTTAGGACAAAATGAATCAATATTTTGTTTAATTTTGGACCGTAACCAAACTGGAACAAATCAAATTGTACTCAAATTTATTTCAAGCTTACAGTTGTGTGCAATATAATAGGTAAAAAAAAAATTTTAAATTGGCAATTATTTTACGCTTTATTTTTTATCACCACATCACATCGCCACCCCATAGAATCGACTAATTGTTGGCATTTTTCAACATTTTTCAAAAATTCTGGGAGCATCCCAGTTGAAAAATATGCCAAAAATTAGTCGATATGGAGTGGCGATGTAATGTGGTGATAAAAAATAAAGCGTAAAAAAAATTGCCAATTTAAAATTTTTTTTTTTTTACCTATTAATATCCACATGAGCAATGAGGTTATCATACGATTTCCTTTACGGAACGGGCTAGAATCTCTAGTAAAAATAATTCGTTATAATACCTAGAAAATTTTTTAATTGTCGATTTAGGGATATGATTTCGATACTTTTACCGCAAACGGTCTTACTTACTGATAAGTACGATTCTAATTCTTAATTCGTTAGTTAGTTGTGACCAAAAGTTTGTTTCGATCGCGTTCATTAAAATGATAGCCGATTATATCCTCTTAACTCAAGAAAGAAATTTCATTTGCAGCAAAGCTTTACTATTTTGCCTTGCGAGACTCCGAGAATCTTTGTCTAGAAATTAACTAATTTTCACAGTGATATCTTCGACATTAATCGACGACCAAGCAGTCATTTATATCTATTATGTACAGAATAAGATGACTTTTATTGCTTTCTTTTATTCTAGTAAAATAAAGTATAGTAATCATGAAAATTTTGGACCTTGAGATTTTTAGAGATTTATTTGTTTTGAGGTTCCCTGAGTCCGAAAAAGTGGGTCTCGAAATGGTGTCTGTCTGTCAGTCTGTCTATGTCCTCCCTACAGCCCAGATGGTTTAACCAATCGAACTGAAACTTCAGATTTAAGCTTTTTTGATAAATTCGGAGGTCCCAGTGAATTTCACTCCAAATCGGCTAACCGGAAGTGGCCACCCTTGGTCCAAAAAATGTATTTTGCAAATATGTATCTTAAAAAGTATAAGGCTTAGAAAAAACTACTTAATACAAAATGTTTCCAAAAATTAAAAACAAATAAAAATAAAAAATTAAAAAAAAAAATTTTAAAATTTAAAAATTAAAACAAAAAATTAAGAAAAAAATAAAATTTCTCAAAATTCTCTGTTCGTAAAAGAAAGTCGTGTGTTGGCCACATCTCAATTTTTTATTTAAAAATGTTTCGATTTTTGCAGAAAACACTGAGTTTTTTAATAATTTCGCGTGGTTTAACTATTTAATGTAGAAAGGCAAAAGCAGATATAACAATGTTTGTTATCGATAAATTAAAGTTGCTTCACGAGCGATTTCCTAAAGCAGTTCGACTGGGGTTAACTTCTTGGGCAACCCTGTCGTGAACTATCGAGACAGCTAAAAACTGACAACAAGCACAACATCCGATTCTTTAATTAATGACGTTTATTATTATAAAAATATAAAGTACCGCATTAATTAAGTTCGTCTGTATGTGTAGGCTTGTATTGCTGCACAACCATTTATCAGCTCTTTCATTTCTGTTTAAAATCGAAATTACAAAAATTTGTGATCAATCATTATGCATTAATTCTCTGCGGCCATAAAAATAACATGTACTAAAAATCATATGCAAAATTTATACAAAACTAAATGAACATCGTTTTGATTAGTAGTATTTGGACCGGTTCGCCTTTTCCGTGTAACATGTCCTTTTTGATAATTACCACCAAATCACTAATTCTAGGATTAGTGGATTTTGCCTTCAATTTGTAACGCTTCTGAAGTGTAAGCATTGCGTGTGCTACCTTTTCCAGAACTGTGGACCATTTGATGGATGTATTTTGGGATATGTTTTGACAATTTAGAAAAGGTCATGAATTTAGGATGCGTTCTCTGTGCATCAACAATGTCAACATCTAATCGTAGGGTAGTAGGCACGCTTAAAGTTGAATTTAGCGCATTTGACGGCTGACTCGCATAACCCTCAAGAGTTTGGTGCATTCGGTGGAATAAAATGGGAAACAATTTTGTCAGCTATGACGTAATGATCTGATCTTTGTGAATGGAAATGGTAGTTATCGACGTTTTTCGTGTACGTTAGAATAGGACACATGCTAAGACTATATCAGTTCCAGCGCCGTCCTGCTTCTTCTGGCTGCCTTGCCCTGCCACATGGCGGCGCATATTCATTTACTATCAGAATGTTCGTTGATTTGTACATCCGTAGACAGAGAGTACCTCAGTAATAAAAATATTAAAATGTTATTGGACATTAGTTCTCTTTATAAATAAAAGTTTAAAAACGCTTAAAAGTCTCTTCTGTCATAAAGAAATTGTGTCAGTTATGTAAAATGCTTAAAATGTTTCACCGAAGCAGTCTGTTTTAGTCTAACTATCTCTTAGTACTGTTTCACAGAACTCATTAACCGCCCTTAAGATTGGAGACACCATAAGGGTCAGCTTATTAGCCGGCCAATCAGCCCTGATCTCTTTAGTGAGCTTCTGTCTAGCCTCTTGAATTATGTAACTCCAATCATAAATCATATGGTCTATGTTCTTATGTTCATGGCCATGTTGTATTTTTTGCAGGTATGTGGCTATTTTCCCATGTCCTGTTTAGCGCTAGTCTTTTATTTATTTGTTTATTTATTTCCAACCAACATATGGCTATGCAAAAATGGCTTTTATCATATTATTTACAAAAAAAATTATTTTAAATATAAAGTTAAAAATGAAATATAATGAAAAATTAAAAGTTCCTACCAACATCAACAAATCTAACAATTAACACAAAACATTTTAAAACAACCTTTAAAATAAAAGCCTAGCGACTCGTTTTTAAATTCCTCTCTGGAAATATTAAAATCAAATCAATCCGCAACGATGTTGAGATCTCGTTGAATGCGTTGAAGATGTAGTTGCTATACTTGCAGTCGGAATATGAAGAAGTTCTCGGGGCGTAAGTTGCGTTGAGGAGCATAAATATTAAAACGTGATAGAATATCAGTACAGCCTATTTTAGCTAACGTGATAGCCTGAAATTATTTTCACGCTCAAAAGACGGTAATTTTCTGAGAACAAATAATATAAACTATTTTTGAACACTTTCAATTTTGTTTGAATGAGACTCGTAGCACGGGGACCATATGACAGTCGCGTACTCAAGCTGTGAACAAACAAATGAAGTGTACAGTGACTTGAAAGTTAATCTGTCGTGAAAATCCTTCGAATTTCATTTCATAAACCCCAACATCGAAAAGGCTTTGTTAACAACCGCATCGACGTGAGAATTAAACGTTAAATCCGAGCTAAAGATAACGCCCAAATCAGTAACCACATTAACTCTCTCTAATCTAATGTCATTTAGAAAGTAGTCAAAAACTACTGGAGACTTAGGCCTGGAATAGGTGCACGTGGCACTTATCAACATTCAGACAACATAAGGTTAGCAACACACCAATCGCAAAGTGTGTTCATGTCCCGCTGAAATTGATCACAATCCAATTCACATGAGATGTTTGCATATACATATTTTCATGTCATCAGCAAATAAAATACAGTCCGCGAATTTGAAACAATCCACAACATAGTGGACCCAAGTTGAGGTACTCCAGATGTCGCAATAAAACATTCTGAGATCGTATTGTCAATCTTGACGTACATTTTGCGATCCGATAAATAAGACATAAGCCAATTTAAGGGAATAATGTCGCAATCAAGTTCACTGAGCTTATTCAATAAAATCCTGTGATTAAGTTTATCAAACGCTTTAGCGATGTCGGTATAAACCACATCGACTTGAACTTTCAATGCAACGGAGTTAAATTATTTTGAAAGACTGCTAAATTAGTGACCGACCGTTGACCAGTCCGGAAAAAACCCATGCTGACGTGTGCTAATACGTTGCTTGGAGTAGAAGTAGATCATATTGTTAACCATTGACTCGAATAGTTTAGAAATGCAAGATAGTACTGCAATTCCATGATAATTAGTTACATCACTGCGGGGGCCGTTTTTGTGGATCGGTATGATACTTGATATTTTCCAAAGATCCGGAAATTTGCCTTGACTGAGGCTCAAATTAAATAAATGGCACAAAGGAGCGGCAAAACCAACTGTACACAGCTTCAATAGAAACACTGGTAAACCATCTGGTCCAGGGCCCTTAGAAACGTCCATGTTCATCAAACACCTCATCATGTCAAGTTCTGAAAAAACAATTTTTAAATTATTGGAGTCAGATAATATATGAGCTATCCTTAACAAAAACACTGCTAAAGTATTCAGCGATTATCTGATTTTTGACCACGGAATTCTAAAAATGATGGCAAGTCATTTTTACGGTTCTTAAATTTGACAAATCTCCAGAAATTCTTCGGATTACATCACAAATCGTCTTCAATGTCAATTAAGTAATTGTTATACAGGAAACGGTTGAGATAGGAAAATTTTTTGCGCAGAGACTTAAACTGGGTGTACTCATGGGAAAACCCTGTACGTGTACATTTCCTGTGACATTTATTATGCAGGTCTTCAAGTTTAAGTTCTTTAGTAAACCATGGGTCGTTCCGGGTATGAGACTTTTTAATTATTTTTTTAGAAATAAATTTTTCAATAGCAACCTTCAACAATTCATTGAAGGTGTCTAATGAACCGTTGATATCAATGTTGGGTATGATAAACACTCGAAGATCCGGCAAAGTATTGCCTCAACATTTAGCAAGACATCCAAAGGGTTACTCCACCTACCTTCCCTTAAGAGATCTCAAGAGGTTCGGTCTTATGTTGATACTGGAAAGTTCAATGTCTCCATATAAATATATGGTCTTGCCTTTTTCTAATAGTAATTGGAATGGCGCCACTAGGGCAACAACAGCGTCGGTTAACACTATTCTGTAGGCTTTTTTTTTATTCCGGGTAGGATTCCCATTTGAGCACTTGCTAGTGTTCTACGGTGGTGGCAATTCATTCTTCCAGTCCACTCAGCACAAGCTTAAGTCATGGACGCTACAACTAAACCTTCTTATAACATGAAGAGAGTGCTTTGTTTAAAGCCACACATTTCTCTTGCCACTATCTTTAGTGCAAAGAAGACTTTTTTACCACTTGTGACACCGAGCCGTCCATCAAAATTAACTACTAGGCATTTGACTGTTTTTACCATCACGATTCTCAGGCCATTAACTAACCAACGGTGGTCTTCTAATGTTGAGTGTACCTTTAAGTTAGTTCATGACAGTATTGACGCAGTGGACCTTTGCGCTCGAACAAGTCCTTGTGCAACTATGTCATTTTTATCTATATCGCTATATATCAGGGTATTTAGTAAGCATTAATGGTGTCATTTGCCATACATTTTTAGGTGTTTACGTTACGGTTAATAAATATTTTCTAAATGTTTTATATGTATTTTTTTTAATAATGAAACAACTTAGCAATAAAAAAAAATAGTAGATTCTGTTGCCGAGCCGTCAAGTTGAATGATAAAATTAGAAAATATCAAAAACTAGAGAAAATGTGGACAAAAATGAGTTAACTGTTATTTTAATATTATTCAAAGGCCAGTCATTTATATATCCAACGCACTCTCGCTCTCCTCCTCTCTCTGTCTCTCCCCTTACCCCAAATTAGCCGACATCTGAATCGTACTCATCGGATGAAATCTCACGGACTTATGCTTCTAAAATGACCGTATAAGTTTTTTGTACGAATAAAACCCATTTGAGAAATTTGGTCACCGAACCGGAAATTCGGGTGCTGGGATTCCTTCCATGTTAGTAACAGAGTGAAAAACGTACGATTACACTTAATTGCCGAATCGGAAACGATTGAATGTTCTTGGAAATTAGTAATCAAAATTAAAACTTGGAAGCATTATACAATTTACAGACGTTTTTGGTAACATTGGCCCTCATTTTAACAATGCATTTTATTTCAGTAATATCACATAAATCGAGGTGTATCATATTAAATTGGAGATTCGCTGAATTCGGATGGTATTCCTGTTTATTTTGTACGTAAGATACTTCCAGTGACAGTTAAATTTCTGACTCACATAATTAACACTGCAAATCGATTTTAATAAAGTTTGGAAGTTGGCTTATGTGTTACCGATAAGTAAGGTTTCTAAGCCAGTGGAATTGCATGATTATGTACACACCGAAAAGCATACTTCCTTGTTTATCAAAAGTTTTATAGATCATGAAGAATCAAGCGCTTACGTATGTTAATAAATATATCTTATGAGACAGATTTCAGACGATTTGAACTTATCGGTTGCAAACGGGATGACGAAACGGGGCTTTGTTGCTACGCATTTTAAATTAAAACCATTAAATTAAATGAAAAATTCTCTGTTCCACAAAGATCTATTTCAGACCATATATTTTTCTCTAGGTTTATTAACGAAATTGCGAATACATTCGCAAACAAAGCTCGGGACCTAGGTTTAATCGTAAATTGCCAGCTTAATTGAAATGAACGTATTAATTATATTTCCACGTAGATTTACGCTGCGCTTTGAAACTTGTGAACTTATGTAAACTACAATCCCCGTGCTGCTAAACTAAAATTAATACGATTAATAATAGTTGTCCCAATTAGTATATTGTGCATCTACTTATTCAGCTTGCTCTTAAACTTTATTTGATCAATTAATGGTCGCCTTTAATTAGCTTGTACTGGTACCTAAGGACTTCGAGAGGGCAGTCCCACTCCCATATATTCCTACCCCTGCTCCGCCTTCTGTTTTGATTATACTCTTACGAGTTGTCGGGTATAAAAAGTCGCCTTTAGGTCACCCAGCTTTACTACAGGAAGGCTAAATAAAACTGGAGAGTGCCTGGTATCCTGAGTTCGCATACTTTGGACTGATTAGGCTGTCAGCCATTTATCCTTTGGCAAATGCTGCTCCACCTTAGATTACAGATTTTGTCAAGGATTTCTCCTTAAGCGCCGCCTTTACCAAATGGCCAAAATGTGCCAAATAGGCTCAGTTACCAGTGGTTGCCACGAGGAGGCAGCACTTACACTTGCGAATTGTGACTAGATTACCCCTTACACAATTGTATCCATCACGCAGCCGCCTAATACATGACCAGAACAGCTGACGTCGTGCCCACGAACCCCCCCCTTCCAATAGATAGCAAACCACCAGCTTTCGTGGCTTATTCTGCGGTTTATTGTTTCTTATTCAATATTATTTCCTCTTTTCCGAATTTCAGAACACCAGCATGAAAATTTAGGTCAGTAGAACATTATATATTCCCCAATTTATTATGTAAAAAATAAAACTAGGCTTGGCCGTGTTAGAAGGCCGGGTCCCATCTTACACTCTTGTTACACATAACAAAACCAAAGGATAGGAATTGTTTATTAGTATTAAAGAATCGACCCGAGTTCAAACACCTAAGTAGTCGATAGTTAGTTTATTTTTGGTAGCAATATACACATACGATAAAATAGTTAGTATACGACGACACAATTTCTAAACTACATGACCGCTGTATGTTTGAAGTTTCTTGAAAGCTGGGTGAGGTTTCTCCGGTATTTCTGAAAATCCAAATCGATATCAAATAATTATCGCTAAAACCCAAACTAAAAAGTTATTAAAAACTCTGAAACCCTCATATTCCTGTATTTATTTCTGAAAATCTAGAATTGATTCAGATGGAACTAAACTCGAGAAATAATGGAATTAAACTCAGAAACTACTTTTTTTTCGAAGTTAACTTCACTTATTTATGATTATTTTCGTACTTTAATTCCAAATTCCACATTGTTCTACGAATTAAAATTAAACTCGACCTTATTTCGCGGAGCCGTTTCACCCAGATTTGGTGAAATATTTTCTCTATATCTATAAAGATTATTTTATGTTTCCGAAATCGGTGAATTATTTCCAGTAGGACCTACTGCTAATTAATCATTTAGTAAAATACCGTTTCATACAACCCTCAGCCTTTGGTAGTCATGTTATTCTCCAATACCACCTTCGTTTTCTTACAACTTAAAGTTGAGTGTTTTTTCTTCCAAGTCCACCATCACCATTTCTAATTACGCCTTGGTAACTTTCTTGTATTGCACCTATTGCTTTCTCTTTATTGATAAATGTTATTAGTAGAATAGAAAACTAGGCGTGTCCGTAAGTTAATTCTAGTTTGGCTCTAAAATTGTTTCAAATTTAATTTAGAACATTATTATTTTATTTAATAACTTTTCTCGTGTAAAGTATTTTTTGAAGATTACAAGAAGTAAATATTACGAAAGATGATATCTAGTAGTAAAGAATTGCAAGGTCTAAAATATATCAAGGACTACTAGCGCTGCTATTATTAAAATAGGGAATATCAAAATCAATAACTTCCTACGTTCCCAACTTAAACGTGACTTAAGGTTAATCAAAATCGAAAAACACCTTTACATAGAATTAATTCACGTAACCGAATAAATAGAAATCTAAACGCATTCAAACAGAAAACCAACAAATAAATTTTCAGGCATCGGCGCCTGTCAATTAAAATACGTGTTTAGCGAGTTGAAGACATGGAATTTAAAATATTTTCTGGATACGAATATCATCTGGGAATGCATCGTGATTGTTTTAGTGTTTTGTTTACAAAACCAGCAAATTATTTGTTCCTCTTCCTATATTCCTATAATATGCAAGTATTTACATCAAATTTCAAATTATATCCAAAACAAAAATAACTTCGGTTTGTTTATATTTGTAATACATTTATGCAAATTTATTAATTTTTTTTTTTTACACAATAGTAGTGATAGCAGTAAAGTACTTACAACAAAAAATGTAAATTATATTTCCTAAAAGCAATTGTAAATATTTTAATGAACTTTAAAAAAAACTAAATGAAAAAAAAAAAAACAAATAAAAATTGGGTGAAGGTATTTACGTATTAATTATAATTTTCAATGGATTATATGCATACCTTTATGTACATATTTAGTGACTGTACGTAATTAGATATTGTATAATATGCTGTGCAATTTTTTTTTATGGTTTCTAATAATTTTTATATAGTGGTAGGTTATGTAAAGAATGTGATACGGATTAATATTTGAAATTTTGAACCAGGATAAACTTTACGAATTTTAAATCAAGGCCGACTAAACATTACATTATATAGCTTCGAATTCTCGTTTTGCCAATTTAATGATTCAAAAGTTACAGTAACACTTAATGATACCCATATATTTTATCATGTACACTACTTATCATGGTTTCCGAATGCCTCAGTAGCTTTTCCTTAGGCTTTTTCACTAAATCAATAATTGATTTTGTGTTAACTTCTAATATTTCTAGTATTGTTGGGTCGGTGGTATAATAAGTGACGTAACGGAAGCCAACTGGACATTATTTTTCAAAATCTGATCAAATTTGTAAAATCCCAAAAGCGGACATTTTTAATTTCGTGTAAACCACATCCATTTTATTTTATCTTGTTGCGAAATCTGTCCCCTCTCCCCTCAAATACTATAACCGAATCCGAGTTCTACAAGATCCGAAATATTGGAAGGTAATTACTCTATATTCGGAAACATTGAAAATCAATTATTAAATTTAACTAGAAACGCTAAAGGAGGCAGTGCTGTTCAATTAAAAATAATATTCATCACTACGAATAGTTAAAAGAATTTGTTTGTTGACATAGTCGCCAGTTTCAAAATGAGCTTCATCGGTTAAGATAATTTCATTGAAAAAATTCTCATTTTCTTCTTGTTTCCTATGTCTCATTTAACGAATTGCCGATGTAATGCGTGGTCAGTTGCCTTTAATTTTTGTGTTAACTGTATTTTGTAAGCCGAGTAGCCCTTGTAGATGAAGATCTTTGTGTAAAATATTGAACAAAATTGTTAGTTTGATGTTTAATTGCTGTGAACGACGATGAATTGATGTCCTTTGCTCTTCAGCAACACTTGTTTTAACAGCTGCAATATTTTCACTTGAAAGACCACTACTATAATAAATTTTCTTCTCTGATCTTCAACTGAATCAGTTTCTTCAAATTTATCAATGATAAGTTTAATAGTACGGTTTATTGGAACATTTTCTCTACCGTATTTTGAACGAAATAAATTTTAATAATGAAAACACGTTGTTCACTCCTGTAGTGATAATTAATGTATTTTGTCAAATAACATATGGTACTCTAGTACAAAAAATATAAATGGCAGAATATTTAAAAGATATGTACCTCAAATTTGAACACCTTTTATAATAAAGAACATCTGTAAATTATGTACAAGTTGACGAAAGCCAGGACTTGAACTCTGAACTGGAAATGCTCTAGAGCAGAGGTGTCTGAGCCAAATAAGTATTTTGGCAAATTTTCAAAATAAATAGAGCAATAAAACTTCTATTGAAAAAAGTCAACTGGGGGGCGCCGAGTGATAAATTCTGCTGCCCTAGATAAAAAAATAATTACCGCGTGGTCTAGTTGAATTTTGTTTTGGTTTGTCAAAAATACTCATTTGGCGTGGACATGTCTGCCTTAGTCAGTCCTTAAGAAAAATTAATTTAATGACTCCGTTATGGGACGAAGAGCAATTAGAAAAAGAATTTCAAAATGCTTGCGAAAATGTCCTAGAAATTCAAAAGAATACAAAGCGAAATAACTATCCTATGGAAATTAGAGAGAGGCACCATACCCGGGTCTCACCCCAATTATACTCGTAGATGCCTGGTTGGTTTTTAATATTAAGAATTACAAGCTAATAAATTTTGTTTGTGGAAGTGAGTTAGTCGCTCAGTAAAATAAATTCGCTAAATCGCTTAAATATATCATCGATTTAGGATCAGTAAATACTTTGGCGAATATTGTACATAATTGTACTTGGGATTTTATTTTATTTTATTTTATTTCTCTATTGTTCTCCTCTTTTTAACTTCGTCCATATTTGATATATTAAAACCAGGGCTGCGAAGTCGGAAGTCGAAGTCGAGGAGCCAGACTATTGTGGCGGAGTCGGAGTTGGAAAAATAATGACCAACTCCAAATCCACATTTTATATTTGGGATCACTACATTTGTCTGGGAAAAAAATACAGACATTTTTAAATCCAGAATAATTGACAAGATAAAATCCAGAAAAACAAATCCCGAAAAAAATCTAAAAATTACCCGAACATCATCCAGAAAAATAATTAGAAAAAATATTTTATTTAAATTATAAAGGAAAAATTAAATTTTTTTAGGCATTTTTAGACCTTTGTCATCACTTGAAACATTTGTGGTTCATCTATCAGTAGAAGTGGTACGAGCGATACAATTCCTTTGATCTGTGTCTGAAAGGTTGACGAGGCAATTTCCATTATCATAAATATTAAGACAGAATAGTTAGGGTATTAATAACTGATGATCAACAAAATAGAGGCAAACCGGCGCTACGTATTATGTTTAAAATAAATTTTTGATTATATCGAAAAACTCACAGTCATAGTGACCAGCCGTCATCTTTATCTATTAACCACGAAGAAAACCCAGTTGAAGATGTAAAGTAAAAAGATGAATTCGAAAAATTTTTAGATGACCATGAGAAATAGTCAAGTAGTAATAGATAGATAGTCAATTTTTAATACATCGGAGTCGAAGTCGAAAAATTATTTTACCGACTCCGCAGACCTGGTTAAAACGAATTAATTACCGTACGTTCAGTAATGTCCAACATCGGAAAACTAGTAAGCACTTTAAGTTAATTGGATTATGCAGTATTTGATTGCGCGGTATTTGATACTGGTGACTTTCGCAACTTAGAGCTACACTTTTACTCAAATTACTATAATAATTGTACAATAGAATTTTCGCAAAGCTGTCACTGTGGTTATACAAATTTTGATCTGCGACGGGCGCTGTCCTATAATAAATTATAATTAGTATAATGTACCAGTAATCAAAATTAAAGTATGAAGTCCGAGCTGAAGTGCTACTAAATTGTTAATTTAATTATTATTGGTTTGATGATTACAATACTCCCCGCTTCCTTTCCTCTTTCTGTTAATTAGTTCCCTTTAAGCTGTAAAATGAAAGAATTTAGTATTCCAATTCTGTATTTAAGTAAAACATTTTTGTCAATAATCAACACATTTTCATTCACAATTTCGTCAACAACACAATTTCACAATTTCTAAACTTTGCTTCTTTGATACTTGAAATTAATGGAAATCTGAGTCAAGTTTATCAGGTGTTTCTGGAGTCAAGACAAATTAATCAATTATTTTACAATATTCCTGCGGTATTATTGTCCAAAACTGTTCCCCGATGGATGTTATACATCGAATTAAATTATGTACTGAACTTCTCACATATAGTATATCTTTATCACATATATACCGGAAGTAAAAGAACTGTTAAGGTGCATCCGATCAGGAATAACGTTTCTTTTTTTTTGATCTCTTTGATCTTACAGTAGGTTCAAAAAAGTAACAATTTTATCAGTTTAGGTGTGTACCAGACGGGGTATAATTTATTGTGATAAGAAGAAGGCGGAACTTACTTCTAAATCACACTGTCAATAGAAAAATAAAAAAAGGCAACAGCTTGATCAGTATTCATATTCTCCATCGTGCCAGTCCAATCAATTCTCCAGATAGCTCTGTTTATGACGTCATACTCACAGTTATGAAAATTATACGTTCTATGAGTATAGATTCCTTCATGATATGCGGTTTTTTCCATTTCACAGTTATCTCCAGTGGTAGATGGTATCTGTCAACTTTACTGAGAATATCAGTAGAAGGACGAACTGATATGTTGAAAAATTCAAACTTACTAAGTATTAAATCCAAAAGGCGATCAATACAATTCCGAATATTGTTAAATTGATAGAACCCCGAGAGATGCATTGAATCAGACAAACATTCGCTACTTCCGTCAAGGATGATGTACATAAGAGTTGCTGTAATTATCGGCACTCCAGCTTATAGTCGGTAGATTGAAGTCTCCAACGATCAAAAAAGAGACGAGAACTGGACGAGATAACAATTAACATAGGTTTCCTGGGTAGCTTAAGGATAGCTGAAAAGCTTTTGATGATTGTCTTCCATAAAGACCCAAATTTCCTCGGCGGATACCTCTCAACTCGACATCCGCTACAACCTCAGACCATGCCTAAATTCGATCAGACACCCACCTTCATTAATTTTATCCGGAAACAAATCCAGATTCCTGTCGCATCTATGCGCAATATAACTAGATGTAAATAATTCATCACTATTAGATACTGCTATTATTTAGTAGCATCATAACTACACAGCATCAAGCTCGTTTTCAAATTATGTAGCTTGGTTCTAAGGCCGTTCACATTCTGATAATATATTAACATTATCCAAAAAATTTTCTAAGAAAAAAAAGAACAATAAAAATAATTAGAAATAACAACAATGTAAACAACAACAAATTGTCAAAAAGAAAAAAAAAAAATTTATGGTAGTGATGTTCGAAACTGGTCTAGATTGTTCATGGATGTCAATCGAATTATTCTAGAATCAGCCGGTTTTTTGACAAGCACGTTATTCCTTTGAATCCAAACAAAATCAATAAGTTTTGGTTCCTTTAACTGCTTGGCTTTTGAAAATAGTTTCGATTTTAGTGTTGTCAAATGGTCCGTTATAAAAAACTCCAATTTCCCACTATGTTTTGAGAAGCCTAGGTCTATTACGATCATCTATAATTTTTTGCTTAACATCACCAGTGCTTTTATGAAATATTCTATAAGCGCTTGGAGTATAGAATTTGGTGAACTATATCACAGACTACATCATCCTTTGCCTCAGGTACACCGTGAAATATTAAGTTTGTACTATGTTGTTTGCCTTTCAGCGATTCCAATCTATTGTTGAAAGTTGTAAAACTGGCTTTTAATTCAATGTTTTCAGCTTGTAGCTTCTTTATTTGAAGACCCTGAAATTATTCATTAATATCCAGATTTTTCGGTATTATTGAAATTGTTCGAGGTCAATCAGATTCACATAATATAGAGATTATTCGAATTTTTCTGAAAGAGAGATTTCCTTAGTTTTTCGACCTTTCTAGGATTATTCGAAAATTTTAAAGATTTTCAAATTTGTTTGAATTTTGTGTGGCAATGTTCAGCGCTTAGCTTTGAGTTATAGAAACTTGCAGAGTTACACATATTAATCTGGATCGTGATATTATGTAAATTTTTCGAGATTATGCCACAATTTCAATATTTCTCAGATTTCTCGATTATTCGAAATTAATCAAGAATGATCAAGTTATTTACGTTTTATATGGTGGTGATTAACGCGAATAACATTTCCTTTGGTTTTACATACTTACGGATAATGCGATATTTGAGAACTTTTTAGAATATTCAAGATACTTTGAAAATTCGATATTTTTGTTAGTTTTCAAATTATATTCGAAATTTGTGATGCTTTATTGATATATTTAAAAATCGTCGTCGTAGCATTGGGATTGCAAGAAATTTTGTTTTATTTGAAGCCCTCTGGAACTGTACCGTCTTCACTTTCGAAATCAAATACTTTTAATTAATACGAGACTGGACAAGAGGAAGAGATAAATTTTTAACTAAAAGCTTTACTTGTTTATAGGTATAAGAAGCATTTTAGGGGTTCAAGAAAAATTTTGCGGAGGGGGGCCCGACATTTATAGTTAAACCGCTGGGAATTGTATGCAGTGGAATTGTGTCTAGTGGAATTGTGCTAGTGGAATAGACCTAGAATCCCAAAATAATGCATTTCTTCGTGTTTGGTCTCCTACATTCAAACACTATAAAAATCGAATAGAGCGTGCAAAGAAGGATAAGATTGTAAAATAATTTTTCACTTCTCTAAGGGGCTGTGTTTTTCATCGTTAAAAAAATCAATTTTGGGTTTCCTTTCATTGCATTAATTGTTCTCCACAAAATGCCATCGTTGCTTTGCTGTGACGAATATATTTAAATAATTCTAAAGATATAGTTTCATGACAATAACAAAACCACAAAAAACAGTTATATTAATTAGGAGTAAAATAATACTCCCACTTTTACGCATCTAATTAAAGTTTTCTCGAACTTTATTTTATGAGTATGTTCATTTACAGTATATAACTATAATTATTTAACCGCAACATCAACAGCAACTATAACAATCAACCTATTATTGTGTATTAAAAAAAAAGAAAATTAATAATTCCCACAGTTTTAGTTTTACGTCTATTTTTCTGGTTTCTTAAGGTTTTATTCAAAGAACGTTATTTAAAGGTGTGTTACTTACTAAATGTACTATTATTCACAATTCTATCAATGCGTTTACTAAATTGTACAACGGAAATCTTATGAATTCAAATTTAAATCTCTTTCAAACGTCTTCAATCGTTGTTGTCTTTTTTCGATTTCATAGTACATTTCTACACACTTAACTAAGTTAAGCGCACTAACAATATGCTATTCTTGATTCAGTTACGGATATTCTAATACTCGTATAATACATTCAATATAAAAATAATAAAAATATTGACCTTTGAATTGAATTTCATGGTGAGTTATAAAGAAGGTCAATCGCGCTTTATTTTGTATGTATACGAGTAATATGAATATCCATTCCAAATGCACACACCCGGTTTTACAAACTTTTTTCTTTATTGATATGTAATCATGACTTCAAGGCAAATGTAAAACATGTAATCACGCACAAATTTTATTACAAGAAGATAGATAATAAGAGATATTCAATTTTATTTTGTTTTGAATTTTTTTTTTTTTTTTCAAGATCAAACCGTTTTACAATATGCGGTAATAGATTAAATTCTCACACATCCAATGTACATACTATGTAATGGGTGTGAGACTCAGGTTAAGATGAATATTACATGCAAAAGATAAGGTTTTTCTAATTACATCAATACAGAAATTACCTAGTTTGAGTGGAAATTAAATGAATCCCAAAATTCGTTCAAAAGTCTTAATTACCGTACATTACTGGTAATATATTTGCCAATGTATATTTATTTGTGATCATCAATGTCGGTAATCGAATTGCTGTAAATAACGTTTCCCTTCAGCAGTTTGAAAATTTGAAAATAATTGCATTGTACTCAATATTATTTCGTATTTTACAAAAAACGCATTTTGTTGGGAATTAAATTCCATCAGGTTCAAGCCCTCTGGAACTTTTTTATACGAGTAGCTTAGTGGCATATCACCATCATACAGTAAAATGTTCTACCCAAACAAAGCGAAACCCAAGCAATAAATTTGTAGACGTACCAATATTTTGTTTGATCCAATGCAGTCATGGTGACCAGGTCAAAAGCGACTAAACCTCTGGACGAAGGCTGAAAAATTTTGAAAAACCAGAATATTTCGACTTATTATAAAAACCAGGGCAGTCTTTAAATCTCGAAATATGGTATGTATTTCATAAAAAAATTGCCACATAAAATTGGGTTGCTTGTGAAGATCATCCATTGGTCTTCTACAAAACAGATTTTTAGTGAAATCTCTTCTAGAAATGTTTCAAACCCACAAAACTTAATTCTTCAATTGGATGTGCTATTGGAAGTCACGTAAAAAATTTCAATGTAGTTGATGCATAATTGCAGAAGTTCCGTTTGGGACATAGATATGGAGTTTTTTAAACGGAAAAAGGCCAGAATCGAACAAATATTGAGAGACACTGTTTATAACACTTTGGCCGATAAATACAAACCATAAACCAAAAAGTTAGATTTGCTAAAGAGAAAGTTTTTTTACATACGTACATAACCAATCCAGGCCTTTGCTACATTTCTAGCATCAAATGGAATACAAACGTTTGGCAATGAATTTTAGTGAAATTTTATAATTGAGGAATTCCTTGGTCATATCATTTGGGGAGCCAACTTCAAGAAATATTGCGGAACACCACTAATGATGTTATGATTGTACTATTAATCAAAAATTGTTTCATAAATTGTTTGTTTTTTTCAATTGAACAGCCAATCTAGGCAGTTTTATATGTACGTCTTCAACTACAAATGGAACAAGTAAGCACGTTTGTGGCTGGATTTTAATAAAATTGTGCTGTGTGAAGTCGATTCTTTCAGTATAGTTATAAAAATGTAATGAATTCCGGTTCTGAGGAATTCCTTCAACCATATCACTGGGGAACAATTATATTCGCCAAATGTATTTTTACAAATTAAGCCAATTCAGACTTCTTCTTAGACTTTTAACTTTAATTTTGTAGATCTTATAAATAGTTCCTAAAATAAAACCTCTTATTTCATGGCCTGAAGAATTATTCCGCCATAAGGCTGGGCTGGGGTCAGAATTTTTAAAATACAAATGACCCACGTTCAAGAAATATTAGATAATTTTCGATTATTGATTGATGGTTAATAGCTTAAGTACCTAGTCATCAATTTACTTCAGTCGACAATTTAGTCAAAAAATTTGTTTCAGGTACACAGAACAAATTTGCTTTGGCTTATGTTCACCTATGAGGCTCACCCAATGAGGCTTTGGTTTTAAATTGTTTAGAGATCAGCAAATCTGCGACCCAACACCATTTTAGAAGGAAGTCGCAAGCACTTTTAAAAATGTCCGAATTTTATTCTGAGTAATTCCTTAATAAGGCTCGCGTTGTGAATTGTCTTAGCGATAAGAAATCTGTTAGCACTAACACCATTTTAGAGACACATTTTTGTGACCGCTATCGAATTTGACCGAACTTCATTTTAATTACGTATTCTACGTAAGACACCAAGACGCTTCCAACTGTGTCAGTCGCACAGGTTTCCGTCACGATGCTCGAAGTGAATTTGAATTTATATTTAGCTTAGGAAAATAACCCACACATGTGCAATTGAACAATTGCAAAATGCATTTTTGGTTACCAAAAATTAATAATGCTGTGTGCCTCAGGTCGATATTTTTTATCTTTTCTAAATAGTCGTTTAGTTCATACCAGTAATTTATAGTTGGCAATAGGTTCAGTGCCTACCAACCAAATGTCACCCACTGTTATTACTGTTTGAATAAAAATACTAGGGATACTGCATGAGCTTTCGCTTATTATATTTTCTTTATGTATTGCGACCAATCCTGCAACCGACTAAACAGCACAGCGTTTATATCTTTGGCTCTTCCATCTGAGTGGAATGCAGAAGTTTACCTAGTTAACAAAATGTTGGTACTTTACCTTAATTCAAAAGCTATTAGCGACCAGAATGAAGAATATCTGATATGTGGTTTAAATACCATGGTGCAATGGTCTTTAGTATAGTAGTATAAACGGACAGGGGAAGGAGTGATTGGATTCCTTGCAAACACCATCAAGCTAACGTTGTACAAAATATTGATTAGGCTCGTTGCCATATTTGGATGTTACAATTGGACGCTGATGGTCGGTTACGAAAAGTACCTGTCATTTCTGAAAAATCACAAATTAAAGGATAGCTCTATAAGCTTTATTTAAGAAAATATCGCTTCCTCCGATATGAAAAATTGAACCTCTCGGGCAGGGCGTGGTTACTGGTAACTGGTTGGTTATAGAAAACGTGTTTTATGAAAACCGTGTTATTATTGTTATTGGTGCTTATGATGGGAGGCTATTCATCTCAATGAGTAATACATAAATCGTACTATCTTTCGGAAATTCATTTGTTTCTACTTCTAGTACTGTTGTGTAAATCTGGTACGGCCCTTCATCTCATTTAATGTTTGATTTGTTTCCAGGTTATAATAACATTTCGCTAAAACCACACATGATTAATGAATTAATGTTTTTAATTTTAATGCATTTGACTAAATAAAGATAGTAGAATACGGTAGAATATTCTAAAAAATTTAAAAGGAGCCTTGTTCTGAATTTCTAGCACGCATAAGATTGTCAAAGTAGAGTATTTTGCAAAACATTCAAGCCGCAAATTAAAATTTAACATAACCCAGAATCCAAGCACACTTTCTATGTACCTCAAGTAAATTGAAAAGTACCCTCGCGACGAGACTTTTCGTGAACTGCCCGCCTGGTAGTGAATAGCAAAATGTTGCCTAGAAATTAGAAGCCAATAAAAAGTCGGCTTGAGGCACACAGCACGAGTATGACTTTATGATTAAAAATAAGACTAAAAACAAATATTTTATTTTTAATTAAGGAAAAATTATCAATTAAAAATGTAAAATGATACATTCCCATTGGGTTCATTGTAGACAAATTATTCTTGGAAAAAAATCAAAAATAAACAAACCATCAAAATCAATAACAATGAGAGATTTTAATGGAAAAATATTTCATATAATTTTTGAGAGTGAGACCCTTCATTTCAAGCCGTAAAGAGTTCAGTTCGTTCTCATCGTAAGGCGTTCACGGTGTTGGGCTATAGTTGAATTAAATTACTTGGACGAGTGACTCCGGAGAGAACAGGCAGAGAGACTTCTCCAAGGTATATGGTGACTCGGTGTACCCAAGCATCACCTTTCCAATCATAGAGATAGCCCCATGAAGCATGTATTCCTCTTGTAAGCTTTCAATACGACTATCACACGGGAGCAGCGTATTTGAGCCGAACTCTCACAAAAGCAAAATAGAGAGTAATTAAACATTTGATGTCAGTTAACTTGCGCGACCATCGTCTTCGAATATCATTGGTTCCAAGAAGTGGTATGTTATATTCAAATTGTATAGGTTTTTTATTATGAAGGATCTTGTTTGTTTAACTTTTGTTCCAACAGGAATGTTCAAACAATAAAACTCATCAACACAAACAAACCCGTATATCAATTTAACCACAAGTTTTATATTATGACATTGAATTAGGATAATACAGATACGTATCATAATTAAAATATCAGTTTACAGAATCCAAAATTATATAAGTTTTGGGTTAATTTGACGGGTTAGCTTGAGTCAAAAGCCTTGTTAATATCAGTAGAAATTGTGTCTACTTGTAGGATGTTGTTCAACAGTTTCCGATAGTTTTGGGTGTAAACTCCGTCAAAATCGTAGATGTGTGAGTAGATCTCACTGGATGAGAGAGTTACAAATAACCGAGATTCATATAGCTTGGGAATTGATAATAATGATGATATGCCTCTGTTGCACGAAATGTCAGCTCTTTTACCAGCTTTATAAAGTGGAATTATTTTGGCAACTTTCCAATGTTTCGGAATTTCATACATTATCGCATATGAAAATCGTAAATATTGACCCAATTTCCATTACAGGAAATTTCCATTACCTTGGTTTTTACATTAGAAAATTCAAATACCCAGGTGTGTCGTGTTGACAGAAAGGTTAAAATAATCCTCAAAGGCAATATTGACACCTTGGAAGAATGTTCTGTTCGTTTCCATATTATTATCCTTAATTCGCTTCTACCTTATATAATAATATGATAAGTGTAGAATCATACCAATGTGGAATACTCTTTGTCGAAATTTTAGAGAAATATATGATCTTCGAACGAACGATTCAAGTTAATCCTGGCTGGCTTTCTTAAAATTGAACCTGATTCCCTTTTGTTTGCTGAGCGCATGTAGAAGTTCTAGATAAATTTAATGAAATTTCCCCAGCGTTGTGGTGTTATCCCTCGAAACATATGGTACCAACGATTCCATAACATCGAAGATGCTGGGATCAGTGGAGAAGATAAGGTCAAGGTATCTTCCATATATGTTAGTGGTCTTGTTAATTAGATAGAGGTTTGGATGTAACATTTAATGAGACATTATAATTGAGCTCGGTGTCGAAACCCCAGAAAGTTTTAGTAAGATTAAAGACTCCAGGTATCAGGAACAAGTCTGAGATATCGATTGCTTAACGCACCAAGGTTTCACAGAAATGTATGTACTTATCGAATGTTGAGTTAGGTTGGAGGTAAACATTGACGGTTTCACCCAGGATAGTAGTTTTAGTTGCAATAAGCACACCAGCTCTAAATGCTGGGAAAATTCCGAGCTCAAAATATTGTCGTTGAAGGGAATCTCATCAACAATGTATGCGTAAAAGTTATAGTTTTTAGAACAAAGTTGAAAAATTTTGAAGCCCAAACGATTAGGAGCTATTTTGCGTGGTAGTATTCAGTAGCGATGGGTTGCCTGAAGGAAGGTTTTAGGAAAAGACATTTTGGTGAGGTAATCTCCACTCGACTTCTTTCACCAAGAGATCGTGTGTCTTTGTTGCTGATTCGTTCAGCACATAAATTCACGGCAGCGAAGTGATACTATTGCAAAACGAGTATAAAAATTGGAGCACGAGCGACAACGAGGTAATTTATTCTTACGCAAGGGTATTTCATGAAGAAAATTCTTCTAAATGTGTATGTATATGAAAAATTACAAAAATGTGGAAATCGCATCGTCAAAATAGATATTACCCAAATCACTTAACTAAAATTTATTTTAGTTTTTTTTTTTAATTTAATTTATTTAATTTTAATTTTATTATTTACAACCATTTTGTATTAAAGGCCAACCTCACGCTTATATTCTTGATTTTGAGCAAGCGCTCATTCTACAACAGAATGTGGAGCGTGAGTTGGCTTAACATTATTTATAATAAGTAATCATAAAAATTGCAATGTTATAGCCCCCCGCAAACCCGATTATACATCCTCCGGTTTTTTGTGTGTTTTTAGGAGTAATGCAGGTTTTTCCGTTCATTACCTTATACACCTTTTGGCATCTTATGTTTTTAACGTTTAGCGACGTCACTACTGGTCCCACGGTTGCGGCATTCGGCCATTGCGCCCAATTCACAAGTTTTACAATTTTATAATTAAACCTTAGAATTAATTTAGAATGAAACATTTAAAAAGAAAACAACCAACCTACTGTAAAGTGAATTCTTCAAATTCTTGTCGGATTAGTTTTTTGAGAATCAGTTAAATTCATCTTTGTCGATTTTGAGTTATGAATGAAAATAACTCTCTAAAGTTAGTAGACAATTACTCTAAAGTTTCAAAAATACGTTTCAGTTTTCTAAAGGTTTCCTCCATTTCTCGGGAAAATCTAATTTTATCACTACTGCGACTTTTTATTTCAAATTTGTTTTCTGAACGTCTTACCTTTTGCTAAATGCGTAGTTTCTGAAATAAAAAAAGAAATACAGAATTGATTCCAACACAGCGAAAATAGTGTTAGGAATTATCCTGGACAATTTTTAAAATCAAAATGCAATTTAAAAATATTGCATCGCATGTCATTTTTTTAACAAAAAACCTGTGTCGCAAGCAGTGCTCCGAATGAGGGGTTATAAAGGAAATATATTGGTGAAAATAATTTTTTTTAATCGATGTCCGAGAGCCCCGAGTTTAGACGAACGGAGAAAGGGACGAAGAGGTGTTTCACCCCTCTTAGGAATGGCGACACGTTTTCTTAAGTAACTCGGTTATTTTGGAAATTTCCTATCGATTTACATACAGAGTTGGTTATTTAATTCTTTTTTTTTTTAAATTATTGTTCGTATTTTTATTAAAGAATCTAAAAGTATCATAATTCCTACAGTTTCCTTTTATAAATTTATAATTTTCAAAATAAATGACATAATTGGTGATAATTAAGACAACTTAAAAAATAAAATTGGATTAGCAGTAATAACATTTGCTGCCATTGCTTAATGAAAAAAGTAGGATGTAAACGATCTTTTACATCCTACGTTTTAGAACTGTCCTCCCTACTTTTTTTTAGAATGTATTCGCTCACTGGATTTGAGTAAATTTGATTTGTTTATGGAATTCATTATGCACATTTCAATTTCTTTACAATCGAATACAAAATAGGGATACTCACCTGATAATATTTCTCACACTGATGGTCGTATTTGCTGCACTCGTCCGACAGTTCCCCGTACTCGTCCGAGAAACTACATTTTTCGGCCTAGTATCATAAATAACTTTTATTCAATAGTAGAGGTGGCTATTATTATTATTATTATTGTTGAAGGGACATGTGGGCGTTCAGCCACCCCGCCTTGCGACGTAAAAGACTTAATGAACGTGATAATACTGCCGGCCGGTACGCGATATATACTATCTGGGCTCATGGATCTCCCTTCTAGATGTGTACTGTACCATTTACTTCTGCTAGAAAGACGGGATCATTGGTTCCCAAGGTCTTCGAGAGGGCAGCCCCATTCCCTTATATTCCTACCCCTGTCCCGTCTTCCGTTTTGATTTCACTCTTACAAGTTGCTGGGAATGGAAAGTCGCCTCGAGGTCACCCAATAGTAGAGGTGGCTATTATTATTATTATTATTATTGCTGAAAGGACTGTGGGCGTTCAGCCACCCCGCCCTGCGACGTAAAAGACTTAATGAACGTGATAATACTGCCGGCCGGTACGCGATATATACTATCTGGGCTCATGGCTCTCCCTTCTAGATGTGTACTGAACCATATACTTCTGCTAGAAAGACGGGATCATTGGCTCCCAAGGTCTTCGAGAGGGCAGTCCCATTCCCTTATATTCCTACCCCTGTCCCGTATTCCGTTTTGATTTTACTCTTACAAGTTGCTGGGAATGGAAAGTCGCCTCGAGGTCACCCAGCTTTTTACAAGGAAGGCAAAATAAAACTAGAGGGTACCTGGTACCCAGAGTTCGCATCCTTTGGACTGATCAACCTATCAGCCATTCATCCATCGGCATATGCTGTTCTTCGTTAGATTAAGGTTTTTTGTCAAGAATTTCTCCTTTAGCACCACACTTAGCCTAAACCAAATGACCAAAACAAGCCAAATGGCCTCAGTTACCAGTGGTTGCCACGAGGAGGCAGTACGTACACTTGCGATTTGTGACCAGGGGACAATTCCCGTTCGATGAGAAATTTCTCATACGGGTTTTAATTGTATAAAAAATCCTATTGGTCTAAAAACTCAAGAAACGCGATTCCCGTTCGATCACCGAGAAATTAAAACTCACAAAGAATGTCAAAAAAGCCCATGAAATATTTTTCTGTGAGAAATGTCTTATTTAAATCGAAAGATAGATTTTATGAACAACATATAAAAAATAGCTTCCATTTTTTTAATTTTTAAAACTCAATGAAAATTTTGAGACCTAAATTTATTGTTGACTCAAACTAAACCAAAACGAAGTTAACTGACCCAAATGAGACTCACATTTACATAAGACAGAAAGAAGTTTGTTCTTCCAAAATACAACAATATATTTCAAAATGTACCTTTTATAATAAACTCTCAGCTGTTGAAATAGTCTAAATACAACACCGCAAAGATAGATCACTAAAATTCTATTACAATTGTCTTGACTATTTCCAAGTAATGTACTGATCATAATTATTTATTAACCAAATTTTGTCATTCTGCCAATTAGTTTCAGTTTATACTACTTAGTACGTAAATGATATAGAACATTTCTTCTACTTGGTTATAATTAATATTGTTGTTGTAATAAGCAATGCTAAATTATTTGTTTACTAACAAATGTCCAATAAAATGATTTAAGTTAATCTGGAATATGTTAATTGAATTTTGTTGTAACTTGTAAATCGACTTTAGTAATTTTTATATGTGTGAAATTGTCTATTTGCAAAAATTTCGTTTAACGTGAACGATCTAAAAAATGTGTTCTTCTCTCATTCATCAAAGTGTTAATTATAGTTTAGTAAGATTTTTTTTTATTATTATCGTTCCATTATTAATTAGACGGATTTGTTAAGTTTGAATTATCTCAAGCAAAACGAGTTAAATTATACCATTTCGATGTCTTGTACGTAATTATTTAACACTTAACCTTGAGTATGTTACGATTTTGGTTTTCTTTTCGTAATTATTTGCTATAAAGACTTCGTGTTTATGATATACCTTGACCAAAATCGTGCTTCAAATTTAACTGAGAAAAAACTATGAAAGCATCCAAATATAAAATTATTCGAATTGCTAATCTTCAACTGTCTTGAAATAATAATTATTAAGGTGAAATGGTTAATCTAAAATTCGTGTAATTTTTATATGTAATCACTAATCACTTTCTTTGAAATTATCGACCGGATCAGTTGGAATTTTTAATTTAAATTAAGTTCGGAAAAGTATCACGCTTCAGAAAACTGTTGATTACGGTGAAGCATTTCAATGACTGTATAGTCAGTTTAGCGAACTTACGATCTTGTAGAAAACAGAAATAGTTAGGATAAAATTTGCGCTAGGTGGATTTTAGTTGCGAAAATTCCAATAGATGGCTTTTAGAACTTTTTCGAGAGTTTTTCACTAGGTTTGAGTTTTTTTTTGATTTTTGGTAATAGTAAATGTCAAATTTAATAGAAAATTATTTTGTTGTTGAAGTTACATTTTTAAGAAAAATGGATTTAAACACCAATGCCACCATATTTTCAATCTTATTTATCGCCTTTACTATAATATGCAACTACAAAAGACAAAAAAAAAACAACTAAACAGATGGCTATGTTTTACTTGTATCACTCAATTTCTCGTTCCATTGCCTATCTACTCACAAGAACTTCCAATTAGCAAATTTTTCCCTTTGGAAGACGGCTAATAGTGTACGTATTATTTATCTGAACTCACTCATACAGCGTGAAAAACGAAGAAGGTGTGGATTGGTGTAATATGTTTGGTATAATTTTCGAATATGATGTTTTATTATTAGTTAAATATAAAAATGATTGAAAACAAAAAATTCAACGAAATTCAAAAGTTTTTTGGTCGTCGAAGCTACCTAGCCCTCCTACCATCTCTTCTTTATTCCATAAAAAGCAACTTTGAAATTAAACTGTATTGAATAACCGGTATTTTTGCGGTCCAAAATCCATTCCTCTGAAACATTTTCAATTAGCAATTTTTTTTTCTTAGTTTTATGTGACAACATGAAATTAGTAATGCGACAAACGGCAATTTAAAATCGATTACAAAAAACAAAATAAAAAGCTATCGTATATTAAAAGTAAAGAATAAAGACAAATATTGTTATTAAATTCAGACACGAATGTAGATTGTAACCGGAAATAGTATTTGAATGTTGACGAACAACCAAATTAAAATTTTGCAAATGATAAATTTAGTAATTATGCGATTAAAAATCAAGAAAAGGTGACTTCAAGAAAGTTAAAAATATTTATAAGCCTACATGGACAGATTTGATGTTAATTTTCCATATTTCTGAAATGTGTTTACGCCCGTTCATAACTGACTTATTAGTGAATAGCAACTAATTTATTTAATTAATGCAATCAACCATTTACACTTTAGGTATTTTAACACATTTATGTCTTTAAAACTATTATAAATTAAATAACATAATATCTATTTGTTCTATTGTTCAATTAGATAGGGCAAATTATATGAATGTTTATGTGACGATACTAATTGCCTTCGAATACATTTTTCTGGTTGTAAGAATTTAACGGTTTGAGGTTTGCAAATACGTAAAATTATTTATACCTAAAAAAGTTAAAAATTTAAAAAACTAAAAACTTATTCTAAAGTTATTTAACAAGTTACCTACCTCATTTAGAAAACATTCATTCGTGTGGTGTATCTATAAACGATCGATTAGATTGATTAGCAGAGTGGTGCAAATTACTCTATTGATCAACAGAATTGTTATCACAAGTTGACATTTTATTTATTAATGTTTTTTCTTTCTAAATTGCCATGATCTCCTAAAACCAATTGGTCATGTGCAATCAAAATCAAACGAAATCACAATCGTTTGCTTAATAACATTTGATTAAATAAATTAAGGTGATCACGATCTCAATAACATCAATCTAAGAAGAGACGAGAATACAGATTTTATAAAATTTGAAAGAGTTTTAATTAAAGAAAATTTGAAATATCGACCACCAAATTTCGTAATTAAACGTGTGACATGGCGTGTCAAACGCAGCAATGCTGTATGAAGTTAGTCAAATTTATTAGTTTTAAGAAAAAATTAAAAGTATTGGTACAATATTTAGATATTTTCTACAGTTTGTGCGATAATTTTTCCACTGTTAAGTGATGATTCAACGAAACTGCGAAATAAAATTTCTGAAAATTTTCCTGTTTAGTAACTTGTAGTGTTTCCATATTACTCGACTTTCAACCACCTGGGTATCGAGTTGTAATATTTTAAACTACACGGATAACCCGAGTAACCCCGCTACTCACTCGATTCCGTAATTTGGTGGTAAAAATGTCAGCGATGGGAAACACTTGTTGCGATGCAGTCGATGTAGGTTTAACTCCATAATGTGAAAGCATTAATAGATAGGTTAAATCTTTATTCACAAAGGGCGTAATTAGACTGTTCCAAGGAGTTTTAAAATCCAAAAATAATTTAAGTGGCTTACCCCTAACGCAACACAATGACTTGGCCGACATCGCGCTGCTTGTCACTATCACAACACTCGATTTCCATAGAATTATTCGGCCCACGTTTGTAAAATATGGCAACGACTGACAAATGTAACGCATGGTTGAAACTGCAGTGGCTTTCTGCTGTAATTATTCAACCGTATTTGACCATGACGCGTGTGCCATCATGAATTGAGGCGAATATATCGTGTCATGATTGAAATCAACACTATATTCCGCAAGTCGTTGTATTACTACAGAGTACCTCTTTTATTTTTTTTCCAACGTGCAACTTTCAATAATTGGTACTAAACCAAGAACAATTTGCATTTCAACCGAGTGGAACGTTACATTGGGCTACCGTCGCATTAACAATATCCGTTCATTCATCGATAATAATTGAAAATTTCTCCCCAATTATAATTTTATTTTCGATCAGTTATAAGTTCTTTAACAAGTGTTCTAAAAAGTGTAACGAAATTTTTCATCGAAATATTTCATTACACATTTTAGAACACTTTAATTTCATTACACATTCTAGAACACATTAAGCAGAGTCCAAGCACAAAAAACCTTTTAAGTCGCAGTGCGAGGTGGCTGAAAGCCCAAATGCCCCTTCAACAATAATAATAATAATTCGTGCACATCCCCCTACTTGGCACCGAGTTGATATTTTCTTAAAATGGTCCCAGGCTCGCAATTGCTTTGATGGCATGGGCTACAAATAATAAAAATTAATAATTAGTGAAAATCTTTAAAACTTATTGTTGTAATATATTATTTTAAATACCTTTTATACCACATAAATTTAAACGAATATACAAAGTTAACGTTAACGGCTGAATGTGTCAATATTTAGTATTTTAGTATTGCAGATCACAGTTTAAATGAAAAGAACTTCAAATTTGTTTCACCCGTTTATTTTAGTTTAGTTTTCCACATTCAGCCGAAATTTCATTAAATTATGATTATAGGTTATGTAAATGGGTGAATCGTGAGCTACACTGTTATACAATAGAAAATAAAATTAAAAATAAAGAAGAGTCATCCATATTCTAACATTTATATTTTTATAGTAAGTCAGTAGTGTGGCTGTCATATTTTGTTGTAGGTACGATTATTAATTTAAAACAAGAAAATTCACTATCTGGGTACTCGATCAAATTACCCGGATACTACATACAATACTCAAAAATATGCCAAATTCCCGGGTACTCGGATACTCGGTTACCAGGGTGGCAAACACTAGTAACTTGTACTGTACATGTATTGAAAATAAATTGAATTTTGTAGAAATTGGAAACAGAAAGTAAGATAAGTTTCGGGTCAAACGACAAAGACACAGGATCCAACCGGATTCAAACTTCATGTAAGAGTGACACAGATTTTTGTGGGATATACATAATCAATTAGTTAAAGAGCTGCATTATTGTATCATCAATAAAATCTCGTTCCGTTATACACAGACGGGTGCAAATGCAATTTATAAATGAACTACAAGATTGAATATCTTAATTTATGTGTACATAAACAAAATTACGACTAATAAACCTTAAAAGACACCAACACCTATTTTTCTTGATAATTTCATTTTATTCGGTCATTCCATTTTTTTTATTCATTTTGACCCGACATACCATATTGAGCACAGCGCCAAATTATAAATTAGAAAAATTGGCAGGAAGAGCAAAAAGTTGACCAAGATTTTTTTTTTTGTCATTTGTTATTTTGTCATTAGCCCTTTTGAAAATTAGTCCATTTTGTTTTATAAATTTGGTACCTCTTCTGAAAATTTTTCTGCAATTTAAAAATATTGTAATCGGGAGGGGAAATTTGCTAACGAAGTGGACTACATCGATTGATCATATTTTTTTCTGCTGAAAATTTTTGAGAGAACATGAAAAAATAAACAAAATAAAAGAATAAATTGCAAGTCACTCCCTAAAACAGCACAGTCTTTCAATCTTACTCGGTAATACAGTTTTTTTGCTTGGGTTTTTGTAATAACAGATCTCCACGTAGTGGTTAATGCACTGCTTCTGCTTCTCGCGACCGGGATTGTTATATTTTGCTTGTCACATATATTTAAATTTTAAATATTTCTTTTAAATAGTTTTTAAATAAAAATAAAAAGATCCTAATTGACTCCAAAGTCAAAAAGAACTTAAACATGAGAAGAAATTCTTATGTAAAACCGATAAATCTTATTTAGAACTACGGCCGCCAATACCGGTGTATGTAAATCTTAATTGTACCGATATTCGATAATTTATTTTTTTAAACCGGTATTATAGATAAACTATTTAAACTTTAATATCTTTATATAACATCGAATTTACATCTTTTAATCATGAATTTTATTCCCATCACAAAGTTAAAATTATAAAATTATCAATATCAAATCAACGTCCTTACAAGATTAAACATAACTTTTTAACAAGTGGTTGACATTAAACTATTGGGACACAGATTATTGGTGGTAAGCGATGTTAGTATGTTTGAAATCCATCTTTAAACAGACAAACAAAAATTTATTAAACATGGAAGCTTACTTTTATCATTTAAATTAACCTTAAACATTTAGGTGTGTCAGGTTTTCTGAAAACAAAGTCAGAACATTTCTTTGGAAAGCAAAAAACATGTGCAAAAAGTCATAAAATCTCGAAAAACTGAAATTTCGAAAAATTCTATTAAACCCAAACAAAAATTGTATAATTTGGAAAATATTGAATTATCTGTGAATCTGTCAAATCACAATAGCTAAACCGACTTTAAAAAATTTTAAGAGATTTGTATTTTTTTCATTTCCGAATATCAGCCATAACTCGATGAGTTTAAACCTTCATAGAAGAGAAGATTTTCCAAATTTTTCGGGATTATTGAACACTGGACGGAAGGTCTTAACATCAAATTTTCAGGATGACGCAACATAACAACTCGAATAATCTCTATAATCACAAACTGTCTGAAAATTAAAGAAACCGATAGCTCCAGATTCGCGATAGAAGAGTGATAACTTTTTTTAGCGTTTCCTGAACTTCTCAGTTTTTATGGTAAAGGCTTTACATATGTATGTTTATGACAACTTTCTCATTTTTGAATATCAAATCTCCAAGATGGAAAGCTATTGCAGAATATTGTTATAAGTGGGGTTAAGAACAATATCATCCTTTAGCATTCCCTGAATTTTTCAATTCGTATGATATCGGTTTCAAATGAAAATAAATGAAACAAAGGTCCAGGTAACATTTCATAAAATTTGAGACGATTTTAAAATTTGATCTACACTCTCCTAAGGTAAAAATTTTGTTAAACTTCAAAAATAATTTTCAGATTTTGAATACATTACGTGTTCCGGTCAAAATTTACGGTAAAAATTTAGATTTTTTTACAATTTTTTACAATTTCAAATCTACGCCTGAAAAAATATAGAACTAATAGAAGAATAATATGTCGCGCTAATACGTATTTGCGTATTTATTTTGTATTGTATAAGTAATCAACATGAAGGTACGCACGCAAAACTTTTAACTGATTTCCATGAAATATTTTACGAGTTTCTTTTAAATAATTTAAAATTTAATAAAATTCACACATCTATATCAATCTATAATTTCCTTAAATTATTATTTTTCATTTGAACAATTTTTAGAAAGCTAAAAAAATGACATAGAAATTTCAAAAGAATAAAAATTTATTTTAGTTAGTTGTACCTCGGCAGGTACCACCAAAACTAATTTTATTATTATGATTTTTTTATTTTTGTTTACATGCCAAAATTATTTTGTAGCAGTTTTGGTTGCCTACAGTTTTTTTTATAAGAAAAATTATTTTTTTTTAGTGATTTTTTTATCACTAAAATTTGCGCTTTGTTCCTATCCAGATTTTCCTATATCCCATTCAAACATATTGAACTACCGAATTCCATTCAAAATTATGATTTTTTTTAAAACTTAAATCTGCCAAATTTTAAAATTTTAATCTGAAATATGCAAGTTGCTTTTAGGCCAGTGTTTGACGGTTTTTTGACCAGAATTCTTTCGGACAAATTTTCGGAGCATGTAAATTGTTTTATTCTCGACAATTTTGGAACATTATATCTACCACATATGCCTTTATCTACATATGTATATATAAGTATATCCTCATACACCACTTACGTCGTTTTCCGTTATTTAATGTTGAAAGATTCGAATTCAGTTTTCGCTGATCAAAGTCACCTTCAACGAGCTACAACTCGGTTCGAAAAGCACCTACAGAAATAAAAAAAACAATCGATTTGTTATTTCATAAGCTTTACTTTTGCTCCTCATGATTTTTTTTTTGATAAAACAATGTTTTCAAGTTATTTGTGAAAAATCGCTCTAAAACATGCATTTTTAGATAAAAATCAAAATTTTCAATCGCGAATAACTCGAAAAATATTGATTTATCGAAAAAACTTCATAGAACATTTTTGGCTTAGAATTCATCCTTCTATCGATTTCTGAGGTTATTTTGAGTGTACTAATTTCCACCACCGAGAAGGGGTCGAATTCACCCCCAGGCTAACAGCATACATCGGCTTTATATAACTTTCGTTCCTTGAGCGATTCCCCACTTACTATTCAAATCTCACGGCAATCGGTTTTGTCCGAAAGAATTCTGAGGTAACCTATTTTTACCGTCAAACACTAAACTATTTGTACTATTTCCAATTTTGTACAATTTTAAGTACACCAAAACCTGTTAACCTTAATTTAAATTTTTAAAGGGGCTCCAAAGTTCGTCTCAATTATTTTATTTTGAAAATATAACAGGATTTGGATTTTTATATGCTTAAAAAAAATTAATACATATTCTGAGTTTATCTGAAAAACATGGTTATTTTGCATGACTGCGACTCGAAGTGTGTTAAAACTTAGGTTGAAATGGCGAATTGTCAGAAGATTTCTAGGTTAATCTTAAATTCTGAAAATTTCGATTTTATCATTATTTTAAAATTGTGAACATTTATTTCTATTTCCTGATGACCTTTAATTAGGGCAAATTGATCCAAAAATTTCAAAATTGCGGAGAATTTCTAGAAATTTGTGATGTTCAATCAGATGAGTAAAGTATCTAAACATTATAATTTTTATTGTTTATTTGTTTTCATCTTGCTTGGGCTTTGCACGATTTAGTCCAATTGTAAAATAATAAAATAAAACAAGTAAATTTTCTATTTCGTCATTTTAACTGTTATTGGTAACTATGCGTCACAAAAAAAAAAAAAAAATTACCAAAATTTTACATTAAATATGTGCAAAAATTTATGACAAATTGCAAAAAATAACCTTTTGCCGGGACAAATTTGTCAGTTTATGGTGTTTCCGTTTTTTTGGCAATTTGTCACAAAATATTCGCGTAGCGGCACAAATATGTCCCAAATTGTCAATTTTTTGTGACACAAAGTAACATAAATTTTATGAAAAATTGGTTTAAAATTTTGTGATCACCATTTTTGGTTATTCGGAATGAAATTTACATTATATTGGATCCATTTGAGTTTGTAAACCCTTTCAAACAATAAAAGCAATTTGCGAATTTAATAAACAGCGCAAAGTGTTACCGTTTACATTTTTAATGGAGAATCATTTATTTGCACTTTGCTAAGAGAGACGTGTGGCAAAATAATTTGTTTATCAACAATCCAGAAAACAGACATTTTGCACATTGAAGACAGGAAACTTACTTGTGAAGCTGATAATTCTTATTACAACTTGATAAACTGTATAACACATACTGTATAAAATGTACATATTTTACCTTCTAATTTATTACTTTGGAAGCAAGTAACAGAAAATAAAATAAACTTTGTTAACCTATATATACTCGTAAACCATCTTCAATTTAAAATTACAGTTGGAAATAATAATGAACAGGTTTTTGTTTCCAAGTTCTTATCGTTTCATAGTTTTTTTCTTAGTTAAATAATTTTATTGCAAACAAATTTAGGTTATGTATTAAAACATAATAATTTAACTGAACTAGAATAGTTGGGTGTAATTTGTTGTAAGTTTAATATTTTGTTCGAAATAGTGTACCGATAATTAGTTACGAGTATGGGAAGTAAATGAATAAATTACCTTGAATAATTTCTTGTATATGTATACGTTTGTAATCTTGAAATGTAATCAAATTTTTACAACTAACTTTAATTCATTATGTTTTAGTATTACAATTACAAAGTAGATTAGGTCATTTCTTTATTATGCTTAGCGGCAGGTTGTTATAAATGCATGCATATTGCATTGTATATTATGACTCCAGCGGTGTTGATAAACAAATTAGATTTGAGTTGAAATTAATATTTAACGGTTTAGTTGATCTTAAGACAGATTTTTTGCTTACTTAACGATTTAATTTTGTATATAGCCGCTAAGAGAAATATTTGTCTTTATTTCATGGATCGTAATATAACAATTATTTTTAACAATCAGCGCAAAGAAATGACATTGATGCTTTAAAATAGCTGCTAATAGATTTAGTGAAATTATAACATTGAGATATTTCGTTGTATTTAAAATTCGAAGGACTGATTATGGGGTGTTTGACAAGGTTTTTGTTTAAAAAGTGTAAAGAGGAAATATTTTTGTAAAATTTGCTCTTATTGTTTGCGGTAGAATTGAAGGTGTTTGAGATAATTGTTACATAATCTATTATTGCAGTTTCTAATAAAATGCTGAAGAATAGAATCATTTGAACAAATAACATTGCGTTATATGTATGTATAATCTAATGTATAAATATTGGATTGTAAATATTATTTTTCAAATTATAAATTTTTATAAAAATTTCGAACTAATTGTAAACGATGTAACTGTAAAAGGGTGGGAAGAGCAAACCTCGATTCTGGGTACACAGATTATTTACATTAATTCAACTCAACCCAATCAATTAGATATTAATGCTAACACAGAAATTCTATATAAAATGAAGAAAGGTGATGATATGGACCGTATGGAGGAACTCACTATTTATAAACAAAGACAAAACAGATACTTATTAAATAATAAGATTAAGGCCCGAATTTATAGTCGTTACCACAACTATAACTAAAATTATTATCATTTCAAAATCCTTGCTATAATAATAGCAATAGTTACGATTATAAATTCGGGCCTAAGACTAACACAAACAAAATATACGACCTAATAGTAAATAATAATTGATTTAGGAAGCTGTGACGTAGAGATGTTTTCAAGGTATATAAAGGTGGAAATGAAATTAGTTTCTTAATAAAATTCGATAAAGGAAGATGATTACTTGTTAATCGAAATCGATCTTAAGAAAGCTAAACTTAAAATCATTAATTTCACTATAAGGAAGCAAATAAAGTTAAAAATAAAATAAAACAAGCAATTGTTTTAGAAGGACCTAAAGTCTCCAGGGGGTTAATTTTCGTTCCATGAAAAAACCTAATGAAAAAAATGTTTTCATTTTGTTTCCATCAAGTCTTTTTCATTTATAACATTTCACACAAATAACGACAATAAGCGATCCTCGATGTCCAAATGAAAAACAATCGTGGAAAAAACGCTTAATAAAGACTGATTTACATTCAATGACAATCGACGTCTGCAAAAAATTGAAACACAACATAGGAAAAAGTACAAAGACAAAAAGAGAAAAGAAAATCATCTGCTTAAAAAAGTTAATTGAAACCCGAGAAACAAACCCAAAAAATCTCGTCTGCTTTGTTTTGCAGATGTCGAGTTTCATCTTTTTTCTGTAAAATCGTCGATGCGTGAATAAATAACTATAATAAGGTTACATAAACAAGAAAACCAATCATTTGCATTGGTTTATGACATTTTTTGTTTAAATTTACTTTTTATGTGGAAAGAAAACGAATTTTTGATTTGACATCTGCATCTGCGAAATTTTTTGAATGTAAATCAGTCTTAAGTTGCTTTCATAATAAGCTACACTGTAAACAGACATTTTATCGAGTTTCATATAGATTTCCGCTAGATGATACACCAATTGGTTTAAATATTAGCTAAATAAATGATTAAGTAGATTTACCATAGTTAATCAGTTTTCGTCATTTCATGTCAAAATATAAAATAAATTATAAAAATGACTAAATTATTTTTAAAACTTTACTAAATTAATTATTTGGAGGCTTTTCTTAAATAAAGAGAATAGTTTCTAATATATCGTCGCATCCAAGTAAAAGTATTACATTTGCAAATCGTCAGTTTTCACGAGAAAATATTAAAGTGTTCAATGATAAATTATTTATTTTTTTTTTTAAATTAAATTATTTGAACAATTAAAATTTATTGTAGTATTGGTATATTATATATATGTACATCTCATATATTGGTATGAATCGCAATAGCACGGTTCATATTTTGTTCTGTCTGAAAATTTTATTTTTCATTTAATAAAAAGTTATTTTTCATTTAATATAAATTTATTAATTACAAGATTGAATAGTTAATAAGGCTTTGTTAATTGTGGTTTGTGTTCTACGTTAATTGAAATAGTGAGCTGGTACAGAAATCATCGTCATGAAAATGTCGTCATGTAATATGTGCTCTACAAACATCACAAAGGCGAAATTCCCTGGCATAAATTGTGCCGGTCCATGCAAGAAATTATTTCACATCAAGTGTGCCCAGATTTCCGATGATCTCATGCTACGCATTAAAAATCGCTCCGAAAGCTGGTTGTGTTTAAAGTGCCGTGATACCTCAAACCAGTCAATTATTGAGGGTGAGGATGATGTTTCCGATGCTAATATTGTTCTTCCAAGTTTATCTGATATCATGGTCCAGCTAAAATGCATGGATAGGAAACTTTCAGCTCTTGAAGCGTTGAAAGCCATGGTAACGTCACTGGTATCTGAAAACAAAGAACTGAAAACCAGAATTGACAAACTAGAATCACAACTACTAAGCAACACCACAAAACTAAATCTTCTTGAAGCTGAAAACGATAAACCCAACCAACAGCAGAATGCTAGCAGCATAACAATAACAGGCCTTCCCATCAATCATGGCGATATTCGTGGTGTAATCATTAATACAATTAAGAAACTTGAAGTGGAAATCAACACTGATGACATAGTATCAATTCAGGGAAAACAAAAATCAAATACAAATCTGGAACCAGGAAGTAAGAACAACATGTCAAAGCCAGTTTTAAAAAGTTTTTTTATTGTTAAACTTAAAACTGTGGAACTAAAAAACAATATATTGGCACAAACAAAAAAACACAAAACACTATCCTGTAAAGATCTTGATGTTAGTTTGCCAGTGAACCACCCGATGCAACGTATATTTGTCATGCACTACTTGACACCGTTCCAAAGCAAGCTATATCATGAAGCTAAAAACATAAAATTGAAGTACAATTACAAATTTTTATGGTGCAAAAATGGTCAAATTTACTTACGGAATTCCGAGGGATCAAATGCTCATCGAATACAATCATTTAGTGATATTTTTCGGGTTGCAAGTAGTCATCATCCAATTGAAAATGCTGATTAGAATATCGTTATCGATTCTAAAATTAGGGAAAATGACAGTCAAGAAATCATCCTGGATTCTTATGCTTTTTAAATTGTTAAGTATAATAATTTATTTGCCTGTACAAGCTCAGCTTTTATCTTTTATTGTGATTTTGTTCCATTTTATTTCGATTCCACCACTTTTATTGTTTATTTACATTACTTTTACAGTTTCAATTTTGATTATTATTTTGTGTTTAGTTTCCGTAACGTTGGCAACATTGAATATTAATGCATTGCATGTAAAGCACAATAGAAATTATTTTTTAGCGCTTTACTCGTTTTTTATTTTTTCTAAAACTATTTCTAATCTTTATGTCTACATTAAGTATCCTATTATTAAACGTACTAATATACTATATTTAACAGGTTATTTTACGATTATTACTGAAATTTTAATTATTTTCGCTCTTTTTATCATTTTCATTGTATGTAAAATATTATTGATTCGCATTCGTTATGAGTAGTGAATATAGTATATTACACCAAAATATTCGAAGTTTAAGAGCAAATTTTGATATATTTAGTACGTTTATAGCCAGTCTAAAAACTCAACATGATTTGATTTTTGTTTCTGAAATCTGGATTTATTCGCACGAAATTACAGAATTCAATTTGCCGAATTACAATTTTAAAGCTTGCTGTAATGATAATTACCGCGCCGGTGGAGTTGGTGTATTTATAAATAAAAAGTATACATTTGTAACATGTTATATTAGTAATTGGAGTTCAGCTGATGTCCTTAGTTTAAACATTCAGTTAGATAAAATTTTTTGGACTTTTCTATGTTTTTACCGCTTTTGTAATAGCGATCTTAACGTTTTTTGTAATGATTTGGATAATTTGCTGGATACAATTAACAATAATAATATAGTTATCTTAGGTGATCTTAATATCAATATATTAGACAACGTAAGTAGTTTCAACTACCAAACAATGCTTGCATCATATGGATTCCTCAGTGTCTCAAACAATCCAACTAGGAAACTATCATGTCTAGATCATGTATTTGTGAAATCCAATAATACTTACAATTTTAGTATTGATAACTTACCTATTCATTTTTCGGATCATAATTTAATTACACTTAATATTTTTGCATCATCAAAAAGACCTGTTGCATGTTATGCGGCAAGTATTTCTAAAGTAAATTATGACAAACTTAGAGATCGTCTCCTAGTGGAAAACTGGAACCTTGTTTATTGTGAAAAGGATTGCAATACAGCATTCAACATTTTCTTAAAAATTCTCAATTATCATATTGATTTTTCCAAAGACACAATTACAAATCGCAATAATAAGAAGTTAAAGCCCTGGATGAATTCTTACCTTTTATGTCAAATTAATAAACTAAAACATTTTTCTAAAAAACTAAGAAAATATCCTAATAGCGCTCGGTTAAAAAATTATGTTCAAAAACTTTCTAAACGCGTAAATATTAATGTTAAACGGGTTAAAAGATTTATAATATAAAAATAAATTTGAATTAATTGGAAATAATCCTAAGCTTATGTGGAAGGAAATTGACGATATTTTGGGTAGAGGTACATATAAAAACCAGATAACGCATATTTATAAAAATCAATCTAATACTCTACTTACTGATAATCAAAATATATGTAATGAGTTTAATAATTTTTTTATAAATGTATCTTCAGAGCCAACTTCTGAAATTATTCTTAATAGTACTAATAACAGTGAAGAGCAAAAACGGTTTATTCTTGGAAACCGAGAAAATTATGGTACTTCTTGCTATTTTGAGGAAATCAATTCTTTAGAGATTCTATCTGAAATTCAGAAGTTAAAAAACAAACACTCTAAAGGATACGATGGAGTAGATAATGTAGTTGTTAAAAACTGTGCTTGGTATTTGGTTGACATATTAAGGTTTTTATTTAATCTCAGCTTAAAGAGTGGAATTTTTCCAGTCGCTTTGAAAATAGCTGTTGTTATTCCGATTTTAAAAAAGGGTGATGCTCTGCATATGAATAATTACAGACCAATCTCCTTATTGAGTACTTTTTCCAAATTATTTGAGAAATTAATTAAACGACGATTGATCTCATACCTTGGTAAAATTAAATTTTTTAATGATCACCAATTTGGATTTACAGCTGGAAAATCTACGGAGGAAGCTCTCTTAGATTTTTTGAGTAATATTTATCTAGCCATTAACAACTCTCAAAAATGCTCCGCCGTATTTATGGATATTTCAAAAGCTTTTGATACTGTTAACCATGGCATACTCATTACAAAATTGTCAAGTATTGGAGTTAGAGGAATGGTGTTGGATTGGTTTATCAGTTACCTTCGTAATCGTAGCCAAATTGTTAAAGTTAATAACGCAAACAGTCTTCCAGGTAATTTGAGATGTGGTGTTCCTCAAGGCTCAGTTTTGGGACCTTTATTATTTTTAATTTATTTTAATTCCGTTTTTGAAATAAATCTCACTGGCTGTGCTACAGCGTTCGCAGATGATTTGGCTTTAACATATGCGTCTAATAATTACCTAAAAATTAAACAATTTATTGAAATTGACTTACACATTTTAAGTAAATGGTTTTTCTATCACCGACTAGTTGCGAGTGACAAATCTAGAGTTTTGCATTTTAGACGACCTGACACAACAGTTGATCAAAACTTTTTCAAGTATCATGTATACTCATGCGATAAGAATTCATGTTTTGGTCAGTGTTTTGATTTACCCTGCGTAAACGAGTTTAAATACTTAGGTGTAAAAATTGACTCACGGCTAAATTGGTCCTCCCACCTAACTAATATCAGGAAAATTGTTATTACTGCGGTGCATAAATTTTATAATCTTCGACCTTTATGTCCATCTTATATTTTAAGAAGGTTATATCATGCTCTTGTAGAATCCATTATAATGTATGGGATAACTAGTTGGGGTGGAATTTACTTTGCCAATATTGTTGATCTTTTTATAGCGCAAAAAAGAATTGTGAAATTAATTTACGCTCGTCCGAAAACTACACCCACAATTCCGCTTTTCCGTGAGCTGAATTTGTTGCCACTGAGGTATCTATATGTATTTAAAGTATTGAAAATGTTTTTTGTTCGCAGCAATAGTTATCATAATCGAATAAATCATGCGCATAATATGAGAAATCCAAACAATTTTATCGGTCTTCGTTGTAATAATGAAAAGTTTAGGAGATTTTATCTATATATGGCACCGTTTTGGTTCCATCTTTTACCTAACCACGTGAAAATACTTCCATCTATGCAGAAACACAAATTTAACAGAGAAATTCGGACTTGGCTGCTTGGCATGGATAATATTGAGCGATATTTTTAGCATTAGAATTGAAGTATGCTATATTCCAATGTGTCTTCGTGTAAAAAATGTATATAATGTAATGATAACTGAGCTTGTATATTGTAGAAAATTATTATTATTTTATACTGATATCCAAAGAATATTATATTAATTTTATTAATAGTTTGTTTTTAATTGCTCCACTACAGACGTAATGTCTAAAGGAGCTTTACTCTATTTCAAATTTTTAAATTGTTTTGCTTGTAATTAGCTTTCATTATGTATATATTTTATTTGAAATAAAGATAATAATAATAATAATAATAACATCATGGCTAATGGATTTTAATTTGTGTTTTTATTTAAGAAAATTATAGTTTTCGAAAATGTAATATTATTCTATGGAAAATTTAAATGAATCACTATGACAAACTATATTTGTAATATACTCGCTCGTAAAAAAGTACCCATGTATGTATAATATAATATTAAGAAATAAAGTAAATAGGAGATAAATAAAACTCATCTTTGATAAAGTGGTTAATAATTATTTATATTGGTGTTCAAATCTATTCTATCTATTCTTAAAAAATAAAAATAAAATAAAATTCAATTTTTCTAATATAAAATTAAATATAAAAATAAATATTAATTTAATTTTTGTTGTTATAGAAATTCTTCTTCTTCTGAAGGACTTTCTAAATTATTTGAGCCCGTGGCTGCGTAGGGAATATTTTTATAGAAGTCGTTATATGTTAAATTAATACAATTCTTACTGTACAAATGCATTAAGTCTTTATATTTCATTTCGCTAATTTTCAGGGGTTCTTTGTAAACTGGAATCAATTCAAAATTTAAACTAATGTTGTTTTTGATTGGTTTCCGACCTCTTGACTTTCGTTCTGTTTCCCTTATTAGAGTAATCGTTTTAAAATTTTCCTGGAAATTCTATTTATACTTCAAAATGTTCGAATTCCCATGATCGATATTTGTTTTATTTGTATAAAATATTTCATTTGAATAGTTTTTCTGAAAATTAAAATCCATTGTTGGAGTTTTATAGTCAAAAAAATCGTTTTGATTCATTTCGGTAACAACGTAATGCGGCGGTTTTGCCTTTGCGCATTCAATCAACTGATACTATTGATCTGATGTAAATATCTCTTGGCGTCTAGCCATTCTTTCGATACAAGAGTGAATACTGTCACTCTCATTTTCGGTATGACCCTTTTCAAAATATCTGTATGAAATATTTATATTTTGGAGGCCCATGCGTAAAATGAATAGAGAAGTTTATTTTTATTTTGACCACCGCAATTATCGGACCAAAACCGAAATTCTTTGCAATTAGGATAAAATTCCAAGAATTTGCGTACACAAAACAATAACCAATATTGTCATTCAAACAGCATACCGTAAAATTATAGACAAAATATTTTCTTTTGTAATAAAAAATTGATGCAGTAGACTGCGGTAAAATCAATAGTTTTGAAAATTGAAGATCACAACGGTAATTTCAGAATTTTGCTGTGCCTCAAGTTTGTCAAGCTCTTTTAGCCGTCGAGCTTCAGTTTTATTATAAAGGTGCTGTTGTTGTGCCGTTTATTTTGATCTTCCTTTGTTAAATTGTCGAATGTCGACAATGGTCCTTTTTTGGAACATGGAATCACGGTATTAGCGTTCAGTTACATCGTGCGAAATGGATGCTTCATTCATGTTTCTTTGAACAATCGATACATTCTGGCAATCATTAAATCACTGGGCAAATATTTTTTAGAGCTATTGCTTCGACAATAATGCGAATCAATGGTAGGAAACGATTTAATATGTTCATATACTGCATCAAATATAGCCAATTTAACAGTATTAGTCTGCCTTTGATGGGTTCCTCGCTGGTCATATTCTAAAATTCCATTGCCAGACAATTTCTTTTTATAAGCAGTTGTAATACATTAGCTGTTAATGGCCAAAGTAGTTAGAAATATTAACTTACAAACCTATAAACAAAATAAAAATTATTAAAAAATAAAAAAAATGTAACATAGCTTACTCTATGCTTATCTACTATTGTGCCTTAATTCCAGATTGATAAAAAAAAAAATCGGGTTGGCTGACAATTTATCTTTGGAGATAATATGGCTGTAGTTTTTTTTCGTTTCTTCCGTATCGTGAACAATAAAATTCCACTGTCGAAATCTATCAGCAATATCCCAAAATTGTTTGAAATTGTTTTCCCTATCATTTTGCGTTATTTTATCTGAGCATTTTATAGTGCAAATTAAACAAGATGGTCCCGTTTCTCGCCCCTTAATTTATTTACCCTTTGAATTAATATAAGAAATCCGCTTATTGTACGAGTTTTTGGACATAACTGTCTACCAAAGTTCCTGGTGTTCTTTGCGCTTTCTTACTTTTGAAGGCATTGGGGTGGCATTATCTTGAGAATTAACTACAATGTTAAATTTTGGTATAATGGGGCTGCATGCTAGGTTTTCAGGGTTTGATGTTTCTGACGGCTGTGGTGTTCGTGACGTTTCTGGAGTTTGTGATGATGGTCGAATCGGTGTTAAATCAAGGTGTGAGGCTTGTGTTGTGACAAATTGTAGAAAAGCATTTTACAAAAAATTCTGTTAAATAAATATTTTTTTGTAACATAAGTACTTACCAGAGCAAGGGTGAACTTCACTGTCATTGTCTGCCGGCAGATATTCAGTGCCGTTGTCATTGAAATCTAACCAATACAAAATAAATTGTGATACCGCATTAAAAGTTTTGAACTGTCTTTATTTTATACCTGATCCCGTTATATCAGATTTATTAATCTGTCCAAATGTCTCGCTATGTCCATCTTCCACTTTATTGTCATATTGGACTAAAGGCTCAGTTGCTTAAAAAAAAATCGAAAACACTTTTGATTATTCTATTACTAAAAACCGTTTGTAATAGTCTTGCCGGAATATTCCATAATTTTTTCCAGAGCTAATTTTAAAATTTTACACGCTCTTGAAGGCATTTTGCGCATAGCCACTTATTAAGATGTTACACGCACGAACGACCAATGAAAACTAATTAATCAACCAACAAAAATTATCTGTCAAATTTTAGCTCCAACATGTTATCTATTATTTTTCCAATTATTAATATTACATAATACATTTGATTTAATCCATCATAGAGTATTACAAGTTACGTTTAAGGTACAAAAAAATGAAAAAAAAAAAAAAAAAAAAAAAAAAACCCGAACATATCACTTTGCTATCACCGAAAAATTAGCCATAACAATTGACAATATGCTTTATAATTACATACTCGTAATATAAAATGAAAATTTTCCAAGCAAAACTAGTTCAAACTATTTTATTTTAGATTTGATTAGAAATTCGTTTACTTGATTTCAAAATAACAGTATAACGTCTCATTTTTGAGGTAGGTGTTTGATATACCTAAAAAAATTATCATATACTAAGTCGATGTTGTAGAATTCAAATTTACCATAATTTAAAAATAGTACAATACATTTTACTTTGTAATATTTGTATTTGGATGCGACGATATTTACTTATTATTTAAGTTTAAAGTGAATCATATTATAGTTTTAATGCACATTTAATGCTAAAAATACAAATAGTTTTTCTAGAATTTTATTTCCATATTTATGATATTCTCACCGCCAAAATGGTCGGTTGGTGAGAAAGTTTTATTTATATGAAAACATTTTGACTGGTCTGTGACCTTTCACAACTCGAAAACACCAAGAGCTGGAAAGATGAATTTTGATATTCTTTCAATTTTAAGGTTTCCAATTTTTTCAGCTTTATATATTAGTCTTCACTCGAATATTTATGCTCATGACCATACATTGCAGGCGGTACTTAAAACTTGTTATTTTTTATTTACTTGTTTCTGTAAAATCATCGATATGTGCATAAAATAACTATGATAACCAAACATTGAAACCAAATATTTATAAAATTTTGTGGCAGTTTTTGTTTAGATTTTAGAATTATAATTTTTATTCAATAAATTTATAGTGAAATATGTCATTAATAATTAGGTGGATTCGACACTGTCAATTTTCGGCGTAGAATCTTCCATTTTTTTTGGTTTTTGTTTTGATAGGTGTATTGATTGTTAATAATAATTACGCATCTAGTAGAAAAAACTGCTGAAAAAAATTACGCCATTATGATTATTCTTCGAGACAGATAGTTACAATCATATTTCAAATGAATTAAAATAGTAAACAAAGAGTCAACGCTATATTGAGCATGTTCCCGTTTAGTTCATTGATCACCACCAGATAGTGTGTACTCATATTATTTCATAAAAGCCAATAAATTACCTTTATAAAACAACAAAAATTGTGTGACACCTTTTGCTTGGATATTAAGAGTTAAGTTAGGTTTGGGTGGCGGTCCACTAGGACCAGGCATAGACACAAAAATGGTCCTTAGCCATAAGAGTTAAGTTTATTTTAACTGAAATAGAAAAATATTTCCCAATTCAACTTAAAATGTATTTATTAACGCTTTATAAACGACAATCGATTACATAAATCTAATAAATTAATTAAAATTATTGATTATTTTAAATTTATTATGGCCTTTTCACATGAATCGCGATTTTACTCATAAGAATAAAAGTGATTCATGGATTTCTCTTAAGTTACATGGTAAAACACAGAAAAAAAACGGAGTCCTCCTGACTCCGAATCGATGTCAAATAATATTCCACCGATCGAATACAATCTTCTTTATCCTAAAGGAGTAATTATTTTGAAGAAACTACAAATTACTTTTTAAGCAAGCACATTAACAGAGAAAACTTTTTACTTTTGACTTGCAGGTTTGTATGAATTTCCAACATAACGAGCAAACATTTTTGTTCGTTAAGATGGAAATTCATACAAACCTGTAAGTAAAAAGTCAAAAGATTTTGCATTGTGAATGCTCTGTTACACACTCAACAGATAGAAAAAATCACGAAGGAAAGGGGCATTTAAAACACATTTTTGAATAATTGTGTTTAAGGATATGGAATAATATAATGTTACGAACTGGGCTTCTGAGTTCGTCCGGATTTTGCAATTAAAAACAATGTGTACTTTTATCTCACTTGAATTGACTTTATTTCATTCTACTCTTTTATACACTTCAATATTTGCTTTTACTTTACTTCTTTAAATCTGTCCGCTTCCCACTGGTGGGGGCTATGACAACAGATTTATTTCACTTGTTACACGATTTAAAATAAACCAAAAACTGTTCTCTATTTCCCATCAGTCGTGTTTATATACCAGTTCAATACTGCTCCCGAAATTTCCTTTATTGTGTGTCATAAATCATCTTCATTCTTGTGTATTTTGTTTATGACCCATAATCATCTGGAAATATCGTTTATGGCTGGTCATAATCATCATTATCATTCATTATTGTCGTAATTGATTCGAAAATTTACTTATAATAAAATGGTACATTTGGTACGGCAACTGATATTTGAAGTCGCACATCGTAGATTTGGCCGCAACACTTCGGACTGTTACACTTTAAATGCTCAAGAAACTCGTTTGCTTCTTATTTGAATATGTAACAAATTTTTCCAAAATTGAACTTATAAGCACAATATTTCCTCTAAATAATCCTTACGAAATATTCTTCCGAATTCTTCGGTAAAGTCTTGATCGATCTGTAAATAAAAACATAACAAAATACAATTATGTGTTTTAAAAACAAAATAATAATGCTGTAATACCCCTTAAATGCTTCAACGATTTAAGTACGCGTTGCGGTAAACATCGTAAATTTTTCTTCGCCATTTAATAAATTTATTAATTTTCATTTTATTCATCTAATAGTATTTTGTAGTATTTTTGTTGGCTGTTATTGTGCTTTAATTTTCTTTTTTATCTTGTTTTAACAAGAATATTTGCTAACAATTTGTGTGTGTTATACAATTTGTGTTTGCCATCAAGTTGTGGTTTATACAAACTTTTGACCGTCAAAGTGCTAATATTATAATTATTTATTAATTTGTGATAATGTCCGTGTGTTGCAAGTGTAGTGTAAATATAACTGATAACTTTTTTTCTTGTTCTGGTGAATGCAAGAAAGTAGTACATTATGGTTGTACGGGAATAAAAAAAACAGTGTTTGATGTAATATCTGCAATTCCTAATTTTTTATGGCGTTGTAATGAGTGTAGTGATCTTTTTAAAGTGTTGAAGGAAAATAATGATCATCTTACTAATGCTATGAACTCTATTTCAACAACTTTGCTTGCATTAAAACATAAAACGACATCTTTAAATGTTGACCTGGTAACCGCAATAAAACCAAAATGTAATCCAGCTACATTGAAATCCAAAAAATTGCAAAATAACAATGTTGAGCCGTCGTCACGAACTACGAGATCAAGGGGTTCGCGAACAACAACAAAGGCTGAGCCTATTGCTGCTACTCAATCATCAAGTGATAATAATAATAATAATTCCCCCAAAATTATTATTGGGAGTGGTGGTCTTGATTCTTCTCTGCGCACTGTTGAACCTGTAAAATGGGTTTTTGTTTCACGTCTGTGCAAGGATGTTATTGACGATGATATGGTACTGTATCTAAAAAATAAATTTGCCATTGATAAACCTATTCTGGTTCGGATGAAACGTAATGATGGCCGTGACTATATATCATTCAAAATTGGGGTTCCGGATAACAAATTCAACCTGCTGTTGGACTCATCATCTTGGCCTCCTGGTGTATTAATCAAAGAATTTGTAAATTATCGTCGGCAATCATCGAATAATTTTTTAGTACCTCGGTCGGCTTTAACGGTTTAAAGCCTACATTTAATTCAAAGTCAAGTTCAAAGTTAAGTTCAATCTCAATCTATTATCAGAATGTTGGTGGTATGCGCACAAAATCAACGCATTTTTCATTATTTCTATCGTCGTCTTGTTATCCGATATATGTTTTATCTGAGACATGGTTGAGACCAGGTGTTTTAAGTTCGGAATTCTTTGATGGTAATTATGTTACATACAGATGTGACAGTTCCAGCCTAACAAGTGATAAATCTGATGGTGGTGGAGTTCTTGTAGCTGTGCATAATTCAATTATAAATTATGATGTAGTATGTCCGAATAATACTGTGGAATATGTTGCTGTGAAATTATCTTGGACAGTAAAATCAATGTATGTATATGCTGCATACGTCCCACCTCTGAGCCCTGTTGAGGTTTATAGATTACACTGTGCAAATATTTATTATTTTGTATCTGAGTGTAGCATACATGACATCATATGTGTATTGGGTGACTTCAATCTTCCGGGTTTATGTTGGTGTACTGATGATGATAATACTACTTCTGTTTTTCCATCCAATGTTACGAGTGATGTGGAACAAATTTTTATTGATACCATGTTGTCTTTAAATTTACATCAAATTTGCAAAGTTGCTAACTTGAATGGTAGAATTTTGGATCTAGTTTTACTGAATGATCCTAATTGTGGATTGGTTACTAAGTCGTTGGAGTCTTTTGTTCCTGATAGATCTCATCACAATGGATTGGATATCAATTTTGACTGCCAGGAGCTGTTTTGTAAATTCATCAAAAATGCACAGCCAAAGTTAAATTACAATTTTAATAAGGCCAATATTGCCGGTCTGCAGGAGTTTTTTGAAATGGTGGACTGGGATGAAACTTTTAATTCTAAATTGAGTGATGTTAACGCTTTGGTTGACTCATTTTATTTGATTGTACTTGAGGCTTTCGACAAACATGTACCTAAATGCTATAAACGTAAGAATAACCATCCTCCATGGTTTGACAACAATTTGGTCAATTTAAGAAACAAAAAAAATAAGGCACATACATTAGCCAAAGGTTTGAGTGATAACTTGGAGTGTCTTAATTCTTTCCGACAACTACGCCGGGAATTTGATAAGGAACAACACCGAGCGTATCGGAACTATATTTCACGGCTTGAAGATAATTTAAATTCAAACCCAAAACTATTTTGGCCTTTTGTTGATGTCAAAAGAAAATGTTCCGGTTATCCCCAAATGATGTCGTTAAATGATGTAACTGCCTGTAATGCTGAGGACATATGTGAATTATTTGCAGAATTTTTCCAATCAGTCTATAAAAAATACAATGATAATGCTATTGATGTTTCCTTAGGACCTCGTATTCCGCAGCATCAAAATTTAATTGGAATACCTTATATTTCAGAAAAAGATGTCAGCCTTGGTATATCCAAGATGAAATCGGGATGTGGTTTTGATAATATACCTGCAACAATACTTAAAGACCTTAATAGCTCGCTATCATTACCATTATCTCTGATATTTAATGCGTCTCTGAAGAGTGGTGTATTTCCGTTGATATGGAAGAAGTCATTTATAATTCCCATTTTTAAATCCGGAAAACGGAGTAACATTACAAATTATCGAGGCATATCAATATTATCATCGATTCCAAAATTATTTGAGCTTATTGTTTCTGATTATTTGTATTTTAATGTTAAATCTTCATTAGCACTTCAACAACATGGATTCGTAAGACATCGGTCTACCACTACAAATCTCTTAAGTCTAACATCTAAAGTGTTTAGCGCTTTTGACTCCAAATGTCAGCTGGATGTGGTTTTCACAGATTTTGCGAAAGCATTTGACTCGCCTCAGTTTGAGCTACTTCTTGACAAACTGGATGGATTTGGAGTGAGTAAATTGTTTTTGGACTGGCTTGGATCGTATCTGCGTGATCGGAAGCAGGTAGTGCAAATTAACGGGTTTACGTCTAAGATGATTGAAGTTCATTCTGGAGTACCTCAGGGCTCACACCTAGGACCAGTGTTGTTTAACGTTTTCATCAATGAAGTTGCTTCTTTGTTCCAGTACTGTGACTGTGAGTTATATGCTGATGATTTGAAAATATCAAAAACTGTATGTAGCCCGCAGCAATGTAATGAAATGCAGAGTGATCTTGATTTGCTGTATAATTGGTCAATTGTGAATAAATTGAACTTGAATTTGGAAAAGTGCAAGATTATGAGCTTCTCCAGGAAAAAAGCAGTTATTCATCATCAATATCTTATTGGTAATCACCAGCTTGAACGAGTTATGACATTTAAAGATTTGGGTGTTATCTTGGACCATCAATTGAATTTCCGAGACCATATCAATTTAATAGTGGCTAAGTCTAACTCTCTACTTGGCTTTATTCGTCGTATCACAAAAGATTTTCGTAATCCACAATCAATTAAAACTTTGTATTATTCCATTGTTCGATCTAATTTGGAATATGCGTCGAGTATTTGGGATTCTGCTTACCATATTTATATCGATAGAATTGAACGGGTACAGAAGAAATTTAGTATTGACTATCTTCATAAATTGAATTGGCCGTTTGATCCGGACCTTCCAATGTGGCTGAATAAAAAGAATTTGCCATCCTATAACGACCGTTGTAAAATTGCTAATTTGGACTCATTGCTTGTAAGACGTAGATGTGCTGCTTCAACAGTCATCGCTGATTTGCTGAACAATTCTATTGACTGTCCGGAACTACTTGCAAAGATTGATATTCATGTGCCCTGTAAACCTACTCGGGTCAGGGATTTTATATATTTGCCGACTTTTAAATCGAACTATGCATATAATGCTCCGATCCCATCTATTTGTCGACAATTTAATCATAATTTTGATGTGTTTGATTTTAATATTTCTAAATGTACTTTTAAAAAGCAAATCAAAGCTAAATTATAAAACTATTTATAATTATAATTATTGTAATCAAAAAAGGATTTTTATCCCGTTGATTTTTAGAATAAATAAATAAATAAAATATACGAGTAGAACCAAAACCAACAAAAATGTTTATACTTGTGATGGATTGTTACAAAAAAAATTACCGGCTTAGCTTAAAATGAGACTAAATGAAAACATTTCAAATAAATTTAAATTATAAATTATTTGATAAATGTCTGTAATAATAAAAATAAAAATTATATCTGTACCACTTCGTACAAAAGATATAACAATATTTTGACGTTGAATTTGTTATCCTTAACACAAAACTTTACAATGAAGTTGTCTAGTCTTCAATCTTTTTCCACTTCATGCTAAATAAATCCTAGTATGGCACGACAATAATTCAAATAAACCAGAGACAACTATATGTACATAAGTATATACAAAACATAAAAGTCAAACAAATGACAAATAGTTTTTTTTCCTGTAGGAATTTGACGTCACCAAGAACGGCGCACGAAAGTACAAAATTCGTCTGTCGATTGCCTCAATTTTATATTCTGTGATGTTGTAATTATGATTCAATACAATAAATAAAGAAATAGAGAAGAGTACTGAGCCATTTTACTTCACCAGAGCCTACTTTAATATGTTTGTCAAAACGAGAGTTCGGAAAATACAGTGCTGAGCAAAAAAAATTGGTGAAACATATTTTTTACAAATTGGAGTCTTGGTTGTTAAAATTACACAACATTTAAAAGCAATTGGGTTTGTTATTTGATTTTAAATCCATTTATCACCCATTTTTAAAAAAAAAAAATGTACCTGAAATTTAGGAATAGCTGCAAAACCGAAAAAATGCCAAAATATTCAAAGTATCCTATTTGCAACTTATACGTAGGCGTGGGAGTAGTGGAATAAAGTAAATCCTTATTGCAACTTCTTTCTTTAATATTAATATTTTGTTTGTCCGCTTTTTGCTTTTATCACGGCGGTACGCCGGTACACCGCTGATTCATTGAGTTTGATAAATTTTTCAAAATCGCAAAAGGTATGGATTTCTATATGTTCATCAACAAACTTTTTAAAACTTAAATTGATTCTGAGTGCTTTTTTGCTACGTCTAGCTTCATTATAGACCAAACATTTTCTATTTTGTTTAAATCTTGGCTATGGAGGGCGCCAGTCCAACACATCGATACTTTTTTCCGCGAAGTATTACTTTTTTACGTTTAAATGAAGGAATAAGAAGAAAAAATAGGATTTTAATAAATTATTGTTGTTTATCTAAAATTCAATTGTATTATCTATAATTTAAAATTAAAATTAAAATCATTATATTCGTAGTATTGCATCGAGTTGAAAAATAAATCTGAAAATTTCATTGAAAAGCTCTAAAATGCAGAGGGCGCAAATTCGTTATGTAGGACTTGCAGATAAACAGCTGCTGTGTTTTTGGACCAGTTTCTGTTCCAAAAAAACTCCCCTGACAACAACTCTTACAGTTTTCGGTGGAAGTCCATCTCCAACATGCAGCTTTAATGTGGATTCATCGGAGAAAATCACGTTATTCCGCACCTCTTGAGTCCAAGAAACGTGCTCCTGGGCCAACAGCAAATTGTTTTTGGCTGTTTTTGTTTGACTCGTAATGCGAGCACTGGTTTCTGGACTGTTTCAAGTGCTCGCAAGCCAGATTTAACCAGTCTTCTTCTCACTAAGCTTGATGAAATTCTTTTGTCCGTTGTTCATTCAAGATCCTCTCTAATGCCCTATATAATCCATCATTCTCGCTAAACGAATTCGTCTTTCACCTTAAGACTTTATACACAAACATATTTAATTAAATTATCAAAAACAATTTTTGTATTATTATTTGGTTGTATAAAATTACCAGACATTATTAAATCTGTATCTGGTTAGTGTATTCGATTTTTATAACTCCATTCAATAATTGCACAATACGCAATGAATTTCAAAGTCATCGAACCTTAAAAATCTACAGGAAAGAAAAATATTTTTAATTATAAATATATTTTAATTAAAATGTTTATATTTGGTTTGATTTTTGTTTTTTTTTAACCTTAGCAATAAAACCATGTTTTAAGTGATCCCCTGTCCCGTCAGCGCACTGATTGCTTAAGTTATGATAAATTATTTACATATAATACGTTGTACACCCTCCACAAAGTCTGAATGTTCATTATCGCATTGCAATTAAATTTAAAAATCGAAACAAAACAACTATACACATTTATGGTGTTTATTTATAGTACTTTCTATTTTAAAGTACACCGATTAGAAATTATATGTTTATAAAATGATTTATTTGATATGTGCGGCAAGTACCTAGCTAAATAAATTAGAAATTTTAATAGGCACCTTTTGATTGATTTTAATATTTTTTTAATTGCGCTGATTTTTAATTAGATTGTATTTAAAATAGAAATTATTATTTATGAAACTACTTTGTTTTCTTTGGAGGTATTCGTTTGGGCAATGAATTTAATTTTAAAATTTTTCAAATAAATATAATAATTAAAGTAGTTAATTGTAAAATTAAAAGCGTTTTATTTATATTTATTTCAAAATTTGATTCTATGTTCTAAATCGTATCAATACAGGGTAAGCGAAAAGCTGTTGGTCATTTGGACGTTCATCGTGTTTCTAAAACAAAAAAAAACCTTCGTATCTTGCTGATTTCAGATTTAAACCTGCATCCTTAATTGCACTTCCACCCTACCGAAATCTATTTGTTTAGGTCCTTCGCCTTGTCATTTCCGCCAGGATTTTCAGTTTGCCAAAAGTTTTTTTATTTAAATTGTTATTCCGAATTTCTAGGTTTTATCGATTTTTCTATCCTACCGTCGTATTATAATAAAATTGTTGGTTTAATTTGTGGTATACATTTTTAGACAAAATCAATGTTATACACAGTTCCTTTAATGCCCAAGGGCTTTGTCTAATATTCGCTGTGGATTTCGTATACTTATAATATTCTCAATATAGTGCTTGGAATTTAAACTACCTTTATTGTATCTTTGACCAGTCTATTTGGGTGGTCGTTCAAATAATAACTTTTTGTAGCCTTGGAAAGCCTGGTCGTAATGAGCCTGTAACATTTTTTTTTTTTTGTTCAACTGAAGTTTCGATAACTAAGATAGTGGTAAGGAAAAATGTAGGTACTAAGACTCTACAAGCATTACATGTACACCAATTTTTATGCCGTTTAAAGTAAATTTAAATGTTTTCGCTAAGGGTCTCAATACTACTTACAAAACTAAATAGAATCGGCGGTCAACATGGAATTGTATTACAATTTTATTGAAAACTCTATAAACTATATTTCTATAAATAGAAATAAAAATGAATGACAAGAGAAGATTCAACAGGACTTCCAAGGGTTCAGTTTTCAAGAATCCTACTTTTGATATTTAGTCAGTATTTTAGAAATTCTGTAAACTGTAAGCCGAAGAGAAGGCTTCGTCGTTCAGCCTGTCCCCCAAACTTGGGCCGGATATTGCTCTTCCTCGTGTGCTAAAATCGACCCCAAAACGCATACTACGATTTTTAAGTTGCGATCTAGAAATAATATTGAAAACAATTATCAATTGGGGCGTCACGGATTCCATATAGTGGGCCAATGCAGTTTTTTGACGTTCTTGATAATGCTGTAGTAGATAGTAATGAAAGAGATATTGAGAAATAAGTGGAGATTTGATATTAAATTGTGATATTTGTATTCGTATGTGATTAATTTTGACCTTTCAATTACACTAACAAATTATCATAAATTCAAACATCACATTTCTGCATTGGCCCAATTATATTTTTTCCGCTAGAGGCGCATTTCGTACTTTTACAATTGTCAATGGAGGTATACCTGTTCTTTCAGTTTTACCAAGAAATGTATTTCTTCAAATCAACAGGACTTTTTTCCTCGTCGTTTGACTGTTCCGAAACAGTTTTTAAGAAATGGCTAGTGATTTCTGTAGAATGCAGGAATTTACCCTTTTGCTTCCAGGGAAATATATGTCAATTCTGGAGTGTCGCAAGGTAGTCACTTGGGTTCCATTTTGTTCATCCTCTTTTTAAATGATCTTGCCAAATATCTAAAAAAATGCTGAGTTTCTTTTGTATGCGGATGATATAAATATTGTTTCGATTACCAAAGACTGGCTGTGTATTCCTCACAAGATGACTTTGAATGTGTGGTAGTGTAAGACAAAATATTTCTCTCGCTCCCTCAATGCATTACTCTAGGTATATGAATATTTTCTAAATGGCAAAGTAATTGACAGAGTCAATAAGTATAAAGGTTTGTGTATCATTTTTACTTCTAGCTTATCCTTTCATAAGGATTTTGAATGTTCCATTTCTAAGGCTAATCCGATGTTGTGATATGTTTTAACAATGTCGAAAAAATTCCATGATAAGTATGTTATTAAAATGTTGTTTATCTCAATAGTACGTTCTCACGTGGAATATGGGGCTACTATATGGGATATACTGTAAACTAACAAGTTTGATCGTATTGAAATCATTTAAAAGATTTTTGTAATGTTCGCATTTCGAAAGATAACAATCTTCCGTTTTTCATTCACCCTTTCATTTGTAGACTTGAATTTCACCTACTTTTGTGAGAGCTCTTTTTGTCTCTAAAATGTATGCTGGGATATGACATATTGAGCTGTGCAATAGTTCGTTTCAACTCAGTTACCATTTCGCAACTGACGCTTTGTATATGGGCAAGGTGAAACAGGCTTCCGTTTATCATGCTTCGGTCATTATTAACAAAATAGGTGAATGGCTTTGCACAAACATTTTTTCCATCCTCGCATCTCCAAATAATTTTTTTTTCGGAATCTAAATGGTAGCCGAATCTTATTGCCGAAAATTATTTGTTCTCATCTAAACATAAATCTTATGTTTTCTTATGAAGTCTATTATAATTTATTTAGTAACGCTCATCAAGTAAAATACTAATGGACCTCTGTTCTCTGCAAACCTGTTATATTAAAATCCTAAATTTTGGAAAATTTTTAGGGAAACAAGGAAACGAAGTGCGAGTAGATAACAATAATTACTTGTTTGTTTCTTTGTATCTATAATTATGTATCTGTTTTCTAGGGTCAAGGCACCCCCAACTCTTTCGCAGTTTGCTTTACTCATTAAAGGACTACATGAAAGGTCTGTCAGCCCATGAACTCTGCGCTACAATAGGGCGTCATACTATATATGAGATCAAACAATAGTTACTTAATTATTTCCTATACTAATTATTTGAATTCCAGAATTTCTAAATTAATAATTGCAAGTTCTGTGGCACCTAAATTCAATATTTTCTTAATCAAATTCCACTATTTCTGGAAACAATAATAAACTTTAAAAATTTCTAAAAACATTTTTTCTTAATTTCCAGTTTATTAAAATTTCAAATTTTATTGATAACCCAAATTCCTAAAATATAAATTCTCAAATTTATTAGTGTTAGTTGCTTTCCAAAATGACGTGCTTTGTTTTCTATGAAATTTAATCAGACATAATTTTTATATTTTTTAGATGAAAGTTCACGTTACAGGTTACAACTTTAAATTAATGGGTTTCAATAATTACGTAATCGAAACTAATTTTAGTTCAAAGTGCTAGTAAACGAACGTCAGATGATCTTGACAAAAAGTTCCATTTCTCTTACTTTCGAATGAGAAACCAAGGATGGTTTTCAAATATCAGTAAAAGAATTTTTAGTGTAACAGTTACTCTCTAGCTTCAAAGCCATAGATATACTCGTACGTAGTACCCTCGAATTATATTTTATGTCCTTCACAATGTTTAGCCTAATTTTCTAAACAACAATGACCTTTTAGTAGGTTAATGATAATACCATTTCCGGCTAAATGGAAATTTCATCAGACATCACATCATGCAGCAGACAAGACACTATACTACATACATAAGTGTGGTTATAAAATAGTATCAATATTTTTACATTTTTTTGACAAAAACTTAAGAGTCATCGTAAAGAAATTAAAAAAGATGAAGGCGACGTTTTTTTTATATTTAAGTGAATGACATAACAGTTTTTTATTTTAGCTTTACGTGAGAAACCATATAGTTCTCTACTACATGTTTATATACAATATTATTCAACTTTTACCGGAATTTTGTATAACTATGATACTCAAATGCAAATGTGTGTTTATAACAAGCGAATTGCAAAACTATAAGATATACCATATTACTATGCATTTATGAAGCAGTATAGTTAAGACAACTCATCTTGAACAGTGAAAATCAAAGATGTGATACTTAAGTTTAATTAATAGAGACATTACTCATCAACTGCAGCATGACCTTAATATTTGACTCAAACGGTATCGTTTAAGGTAAATTACTTTTACTCGTTCTTGTACGTATATAGAAATGGTACTATCGTACTTTCAATTTTTTACATACAGACAAAATATTTCAAATTTCAATGACTCATTTTTTAAACTAATGTACTCATATACACAATTTCCTTTAGCATATGACCACATGCAATGTAACAAAGCTATAAATAAATGTAACACATTTACAGCCAAGGTATATGGATTAGAAAGATATTTGTTGCGGATTAGCCATATCGATTGTTAATAATTTAGCTACAATAATTGAATAAGATTATGTAACAAAAGAAGCAATACAATTAAATAAGAAATGAAAAACAACGATTGTATGATAAATCAGGTCACGATCATGATACACGAAGTTTCAACGTAATTAAGTTGGTTTGGTTCTTTGTCAATATTTTATAGTTTTTGTTGTTGATTGTAAATAATATTAGAAGTAACTTTTCATATTCTCAGGTTTACGGCTTTGAATAGGATGTGTCGAGATAATTTTTACTTAATTTGCTATTTAATGAAGTGTTCTAGTTATGTTAAATTTATGGTGGTAATCTCGTTTTTGATAAATAATTTCGTTTAGTGTAGATATGGATCTTGTTCTTTGCAAAATTCTGTTTTTTCCATCGATTAACCGGTACATCAATGTATCATTTAAACAGCGATGTAGATACCTATGCATTGCATTTCCTAAGATTTTTGTTTATTTACAATCCGATATTTTATTTACAATCTTGCCATTTCGATGTGGGAATTATAGTGTTTCTCCCAAAAATGACTTATTAATAGATTCTTATATAATCGGCCATGCTCTTTCAGATTTTTTAAATCAAATTTAATTACCAGAAACTGTCCTATATCCATTTTTGACTTTTTCAATCAAAAATTGGTTTTCCGGTTTTTATAGAAAGAAAATTATATTTGTCTTTCTTGTAAAATATTCAGAAATGTTAAAATTTTAAACTAAAGTTAACAAAACATCAAAATTTGATTTGAATGGTGAACATTTTAGTACTTTGTCTGTTTTCGAAACCGATACTTATTGACTTATTTCACGCCATCTTAAATAAGTAAGTAAAATCATTTCAAGCAACAACAAAAATTCATTTGTTGCCCAATTTTTTGAGTCAGGGACATTGCTATTCGCAACATAACGCCCTTATAATACTAAAGCCTGATTTCCATTATGAAATATTTACTGACAGTATAAACAAAATGGGTATTATGTATACTCACAAAATTTACTGAAAATAGTTATTTGTGTATCAAGAGCGCAAAGTGCCAGTTTGTCACGCGAGAAAGGAAATTGCTGGCCGACGGGACGGAGGCCAGCAACCTTTCGAGCGTGACAAACAACTTTGCGGACGTGTTTCACACTTTATTTTTCCTACAATCATTTTAAAAAATATAATAAAAAGATAATTTTGTAGTAAAATTTACTATACTGACAATACGATTTTATTTTAGGACCGACATTTTGTTCAATCGAGTAGTCAAAGATTTTTTTTATTTTTCATAAAGAAAAACAAAAATTTGGTTTGATGTTTTATACAAACATTAGTCTTGCGTGCAGGTTTCAAGTTTTGTCACACGTTTCTAAGAGAAACGTGTGACAGTAATTTGTTTATTAACTGTCAAAAAAACAGACACTTTGGGCTTTGAAAACAGAGAAAAAAAGCCTGCTTTTCACGGCGATTGTAGGAAAAATATATTATATGAAGCGAAGTATATTTTTCCGTACTGGAAAAATATTTCCATTTTTCAATGCAATTTTTCCAAAAAAATTAAAAACGGATCATGAAATTTTCGATTTTTATGTTTTTTTTTTTTTTTTTTTTTAATTTAAAATAAATTTTATTTAATTATTTTATGTAATTACAATCTAGTCTCCTGGACTAATGAGCAATTTGTTTCTGACTTAATTTACTAACTTAAATTAATCTATGGATTCTTCCCATTGGCTTTCCATAGTGTTTGGTAAATTAAAGTAAACCACATCTTTGTAGTGGATTTTAGATCAGCATAATGCTGCTTAAACTGACAATCACACCAGCTCAAAAGGTTTGGTTCTTTTAAGTCTGCGAACTAAATTCGTGATGCTTAGGAGCTGAGTTGCCTCAATGTTCACATGTTGGCGGAGCCTTTCTTCGTGTCTCCGTGCTTTTTCCTGGATTTCATTTAAGATGAGGTTAATTTTAAGGTCCCTATGATGGTCATTGTTCCTGACATACCAAGGTGCATCAACGATGTTCCTTAATACCATATTCTGAAATCTTTGGATGATATTTACGTTGCTCTGTTTGGTACAACCCCAAAGCTGAATACCATAAGTCCAAATCGGTTTCAATATTTGCTTATAAAGTAGAAGCTTGTTGTATGTTGATAAAGAAGAGTTCCTTCCCATCAGCCAATACATTTTTCTGTATTTAAGTCTTAATTCTTCACTTTTCTTCTTGACGTGTGCTTTCCATCGTAGTTTAGCATCCAGGGTCATGCCGAGATACTTAGCTGTGTTCGCATGCGGTATTATTTCCCGATTTATGGTAATCGGAATATGTTCGATTCGTCTGTTTGTAAAGTTGATGTGAACTGATTTAGCTTCATTTAGTTTTATTCTCCATCTTTTTGTCCATTTATATATTTGAGTTATAGCTGATTGTAACTTCTGTGTTGATTCTTCGTTGCTTTTTCCAACAGCTAAGATCGCCGTATCATCTGCAAAAGTTGCCACTGTGTTGTTTTCTAATGTAGGAAGATCATAAGTATATAGTAGGTATAAAACCGGCCCTAATACACTGCCCTGTGGAACTCCTGCATTGATTTCTTTCAATTCAGAAAATGTATCATCTAACTTAATCCTGAAGAACCTATCTTTCAAGTATGATTCTAGTATCTTAGCAAATTGCATTGGTAGAAGATTCCTTAACTTGTGGTTAAGTCCTTCATGCCACACTCTATCAAACGCTTGTGCAACGTCTAGAAATACTGTTGAACAGACTTTTTTCTCCTCTAATGCTTTCTCAATTATACTGGTAATTCTGTGTACTTGATCAATTGTTGAGTGTTGGTTGCGAAAACCGAACTGATGATTTGGGATCAAGTTTTTACTTTCGATTATCGGATTTAATCTTTTTACCAGAAGCTTCTCAAAGAGTTTGGACATGACTGGCAATAGCGAAATTGGCCTATAAGACGATGTTATGTGTGGTGGTTTCCCAGGTTTTGGGATCATAATTACTTCTGCAATTTTCCATAAGCTTGGTACACATTTGATTCTAAATGCTGCATTTATAAGATTGGTGAGTTTCACCAGAGCTTTCCTTGGCAGTTCTTTTAAGATTTCTGCAGTAATAAGATCGTACCCAGGAGCTTTTTTCGTATTCATATTAGCTGTTATCTCACGCATGACTTCTTTTGGTGTTGTGGGTAGGATTTCTGTACTTTCTTGCACAGCTTGTTCAGTTATTATCTCGGCTTCCAACGTTTGGTCTTCATGTGGCTGGAATATTTTTTCGAGGTGTTCGGCAAATTCTCGAGCTTTGTCTTCATTATTTCTAGCCCATTTCTCACCTGCTATTTTTATTGGGGGAATCTGCATTATTGGTCTTTTGATTCTTTTGGTTGCTTTCCAAAGAGAATAATCAGTACTGTTATCATTAGTTAATTTTCTTAAATAGTTGCTGATTGATTCATCTTTCAATTCTTTGATCTCTCTTCTTAATTGTTGAGTGAGGTTGTTCAAATGAGTTTTATCTTGGGGGGCCCTTGTTTGTTGCCATACTCTTCTCGCTCTTCTTTTTTCTGCGAGGAGTTCCCTAATTTCCATAGGGTAGTTGTTTCCCTTGATTTTCGTTTTAATTTCAGGAGTATTTTCCCAAGCTGATTGCTGTATATCGTTTACAAATTTGTGAACTTCTTTGTCTAATTGTTCTTCAGTCTTTAATGGAACCATTAAGTTAATTTTTTCTTCTAGCGATAGTCTAAAGCATGCCCAATTAGTGTGATTATTTACTAGGAAAGGGTTTCTTTCTTTCTGAATGATTTTTTCACTTAACGTTAGAAGTATTGGTGAATGATCAGAGTTTAAGTCGTGGCTTTCATCTACTTGTACATAATTTACAGATATGTTCTTTATTATAAAGAAATCAATCAGATCTGGCACTTTATTTGGATCAGTTGGCCAGTAGGTTGGTTTTCCAGTTGAGAGGGCTAAAACAACTGCATTTTCTGATAGCTTTTAGGAGTTCTTTACCCTTAGTTGTTGTTAATCTGGATCCCCAGTGGACATTTTTTGCATTAAAGTCTCCTCCAAGTACAAATCGTTTTCCTAATTTACTGAGGAACTCGAGATAATCTTTTTCTTTCATTGAGTGCTTCGGTGGGCAGTAAATACTAGCAATACAAATAGAACTACTTTTGGATTTGACAATAACAGCAGTTGCTTGTATTTCTTCCGTTTCATATTTTAACTCCTCATAGTGATGAATACTATTTCTAATTATAACAGCACTACCTCCTTTAGCAGTGTTTCCAGGGTGAATAGTGTGATATATTTGATAATTTTTAAATTTAATGTTTGATTGTCTAGTGAAGTGTGTTTCCGTGATGAGACATACATCGATTTTTTCTGTGTCCAGGACCACTTGCAGTTCTTGTTGATGTTGCATCAGTCCATTGGCATTCCAACATAAGATTCTAAGATCTTTGGCCATTTTTCTGTTTAGGGATGGCTCCCTTAGTGCTGTACTCTAGTTTCTGTAATCGCTCATCAAATGTATTTAGTCTGCTTAAAATTAATTTAAGTGTTTGACTTATATCGTCATTTTGAGCAGTTTTTCCTGGATTTCCGTTGCTCATCATTACTTGAGCATAAGTCATTTTACCAAATTGTGCTTGGGTAGTTCCCGACACTCTACGATTTACTTCGGGTCGGTTCATCTTAACCGCTTGTTTCCTGAATGAACTTGGATTTTTAGCAATCACGTTCTTATTTTTGATATTTTGCAGTTCAATAGCAACGCTGCATCCTCTGTAGTTAGCCGGATGGTTTTCTCCACAGTGAACGCATTTAGGTTGAACATTTTGGGCTTTTACACAATCTTTGGTATGATGTTTACCTAAACATTTGACACACCTAGGTTCCCTGTTGCAATATTTTTGTGTATGTCCATAGGCTTGACATTGTTTACATTGTGGTATAAGCTTAGACCTTCTTAGAGGCTGAATAACCACTTTGCACCCCAAGATGTACTTAATTTGATAAATTTTTTCGATATCTTCATCAGTATCGAAGGTCAACATAAACATGTTGAGAGGTACTTTGCCTCTCCGTTTTAGCTTAATCGATGCTTCAGTTGCCTTAAATCCTTTTGCTTTCAGGTCATCAATTATTTTATCTGGTTTACACGTAGAGTGTAAGTTTTTAGCCATGACCCTAATTGGTCTGGTTTGTTTATCTTCAAACGTGTGCCAAGCACGTTTTTCTTCATTTAACATTTTTGTCATTTTTCTGTATGTTTCAGCATCTTCTAAGTTTATTTTGATGGTGTTTCCATTCATCACCTTTGCATTAAACTTATCTGTAGCAGTTATTGTTTTTATTTTTTCATAGAGTACATCGTAGTCTTTGACTTCATCTATTACTATTGGTGGTGGTGGAGGTATTTTTTTTGGTTGTTTCTGGATAATATTTGGAACATTATCCTTTAATTGAGGTGGGGAGGGCGTATTATTCCGTCTCCTTTTTTTTCTCCCACCTTTAACTCTAATCCACTCAGTTTCTCGAGCTAGTTCTTCTTCATCCGTATGATACTCTTGTGGAGTTGTATTCTGGTTAGGAGTAGAACCGATGTCCTCCTTTGGCTTAAGAGCTTTAACTGCGTTTTCAAGCGTCTTCATACGCTCCTGCATCCATGCAATTGTAACATTCAGTTGCTTATTTAAATTGTTGGCTTCAACTAATGCATTATTAGCTTTACACAATTCATTGTGAAGCTTTTCTTCGTTTGTAGAACGAGTGTTGTGGCTGCTGGCCTCAATGGAGGGACTACCGTCTCTTTTCGGAGAATACGCGACTTTGTTACTCCTCTGGAAGGGATGTGAATTATCCTTTTCTATTTCACTCAAATGAGCTTGTTTATTCACCAACATGTCTTGGGATTGGTTAAAATAATTGTAATATAGCAATGGCTGGTCTCCCCCAGAATCCATGAGACCGACCTCCGAAGAGGGTGGATTTACCTGAGCAACAGGTGTACCACCTGGGGTATTAGTTTCCTTATTTGTTCTGCTCATTGCTCATTTATAGTGTATTGCACTCGCCTCTAGTATTTCGCCGATGCTTCACATCGTTGCCCGGGTGTTACCACGTGGAGGTATACTAGACACATTTGGTGGTTTCTACATAGTTGCAGCGTTGGAATATAGACCACGAGATACATGGCTATAGACGGTCAACCCCTACCCTATTGAGACGCACCCAACACCCATTTTTATGTTTTTAATCAGTAAAAAATACTGTCAGTAAATGTTTTTATAATGGAAACCAGGCTTTAGGCCCGCTGCACATTTCAGCTAAGCTAAGCTACGCGATGTGTGCTATGTTGGTTGTAAATAAAGAGATTTAATGGAACGTTGCACACTTGAGCTAAACTATGCGAGCTATGTTTTTTGTTTAGAGCGACGCAAACTATCTTAGCTCGAATTGTCTTCGCCTTGCTATGCCAGCGAACATCGCTCACATATACACTGGATGTTTTTGTATACATATTTTATTATTAACTCGTAGGCTACTTAGTTATATTAGATATCGTGTCATAAATCGTAATAAATGAATTATGCAGAAAAATCAATGTATGTGTGAGCGATGTAACTAGCTGAAATGTGCAACGAAGTGAGCTAAGCGGTCTAAACTATGCTAATTGCTAATATAAACTACGTTTCTCGCTTAGCTTAGCTGAAATGTACAACGGGGCTAATGCTTAATAAAACAATGTTAGTAATAAATTTTGATGATGTCTAAATAATCAATTATCTGAAATAATTCATTTTTTACTTCAGTGTTTGTCACAAGCAAATTTTAAATTTTTCGGTATCATGCTACCTTAGAAAAATGTTCATATACAAAATGGCAAACAATTTAGATTTTTTTGTAAGAAAGGGATAGAAAATAAGTCACTACGATCGGGTAAATCTATCAAATGAACAGCAAAACAGGTTTTATTTTATTTTATTTATTACCAACAGGATAAACTCTTTTTTGATTACAAGATTAAATAACAATTATTTGCGTATTCTTGCTTTGCCTTTTAAATAGGCATTTAAATAAATGAAAATCAAATATGTACATTAAAATAACATTAAATTTTCGACAAATTTGGTTCGAGTCTCCTACTTGGAACATAAATTGAAATGTTTTCACTGATGTACGGTCAAGAACATTTCCTCTAAAGGCAGCATTTATAAAAACTCTTCTATTTTCAAGGGTGCAGATTTTGTAGCCTTGGCATCTTGTCTTATATGAAGGTAGGCGTGCCTCATTTTTATGATAAGGTATACAGTCATGGGAAAAAGTATTTGGGAATTAAGTTTTTTTTACGAAGGGTTGGTTATCTAACAAATTTTTAAGTTTTAATTGTAAAATATTAATTTGAAATTAATATTAAAAATTACAACAAAAACAAAATGCTAGGAAAAACATCATTGTTTCTTTTTTTTATTTCTACATTATTTCAAGTGAACATAAGTATTTGTAATTTTTAATTTTTTAATTATTACGCATAATATCTTTGAATTATTTTAAACTTTTAATATCGAGTGGCGTGTACCTTTGCGTGTATTACAGCCTGAAGATGATTTGGCATTGAATCTATAATTTTTTTAAGATTTCGATTCATTTTCGGCCATTTCTTTCGATTTTCCGGTTACGTATGCCACCTTTCGCTTGACTTCTGCCTAAACATTTTCAATTACATTTAAATCTGGACTCTGTGGAGGCGATTCTAATACAATGAAGCCAAAACTTTTCAAAAATTCTTGGCTTATTTTTGCGGTATGAATTGGTGCGTTGTCTTGTTGCTCCCAATGAGATTGTCACCACAAACAGCTTCTTGGTCATTTAAAATGTCAAGGTATACATTTTTATCAACCTTATTAGGCAAAAGGATCAAATCTCCAACACGATTGTAAAAAATACAACAGCAAAACATAAGCTTACCACCGTTATGCTTATTCGCAGGATGAACAATCGATGATTTTTTATGTTCTTTTTTGTGGGAATACATGAACGACTTATGATAATCTCCATGGATCGCAAGCGAACTTTCATCAATCCATAAAATATGTATTCAATAATCCAGGAGTTTGTTCACATGCTACAAAGCAAAGTTCATTCGCCTTTTCTTGTTGATGTTAGTGATACTACCTCGTTCTGGTTATGTACCAGATAGACGTTTACTGTCTGAAAGAGATACTACCTTGATCAACAAGTTCCCGGAATAACCACCGTGTGGTGCTCCCATCGTTTCCATTTGAGTTATGTTTTTTTGTTAAGTTGGTACATCTGTTGTTGATATTCCTTCTAAATCTTAGCGTCATAGCTTGATATTTGCAAAAGTTACGTAGTCAAGAGTACATCTATCTCTGTGTGTGTTGGCGATTATTTACAATTTTAGAAATTATTTGCAATTTTAGACATGATTTGCGAGGCTGAATCCGATCCCACATTCATCAAAAGGATCATTACTGGAGACGAGACGTGGGTTTATGAGTACGACACGCAATCCAGACATCAGGCAAGTTAATGGCGTTCACCTAAAAAAATCCACGTCGTGTAGTGCATCATGAATTTTTGCCAGAAGGCCAGACTGTAAACAAAGAGTATTATTTGGGCGTTATGAGACGTTTGCGTGAAACAATTCGCCGAAAAAGACCAGAATTGTGGGCAGAAAACTCGTTTATTTTGCACCATGATAACGCACCGTCGCACAGTGCCATCATTATTCGTAATTTTTTGACGAAAAATGCAACAAATACCATCCAACAGCCACCGAATTCACCTGATTTGGCTCCCTGTGACTTCTTTCTGTTCAATCGAGTTAAAAAAACATTACGGGGAACGCGTTTCAGCAGCCGAGAGGAAATAATGGAAAAATCGCAGGAAGCACTGATGGACATACCGAAAACCGAATATAAAAAATGTCTCGAGGATTGGATCAAGCGCTGGCATAAGTGTGTTGTAGTCGATGGGGATTACTATGAAGGAGACAATATAGATTTAGATTAATAAACTTGTATTTTTAATTTTCTGAATAAATTCCGGGAACTTTTTGATCAAGGTGGTATTACGTTTACTGGTTTACCTTCCTATAGTATTTTTTGATATTTTTGAAACTGACATTTAATAAACTCTCTAACTACATAGCGATCAACTGCCTGATTTATGACTCTTTTCCGCCCACTCCTCGTTCTTTCTGTTGTAATAAATAGTAATTTTCTGCAATTTTAACTGTTTACTTAGTTCTAGTACTGCTTTTCCGCATTTAAATTTAGAGATTATTTGTAAGCGTAGCTCTAACGCAAGTTCACTGTTTTTAGGCATTTGGATAAGTTATTTATTGGCTGGTTCACGTCAGTACAATAAATTAAACACATCTAAAACAATATTCTATGTAAAACAAAGGACTATAGCGCGTGTATGTGTGGGGACAGCTAATTCGCTGTTGAATTTAATTTAGAAATGCCCCCCAACCCTATATATAACTATGTTGAGTAAATAAAACACTTCACTAATTTAATTCGACTCACAACCAATGGGCCTGTTTAGACGAGTACTTTTTGGGCGCCGATTTTCCTCGTTTCTTACTTCTCTGCCTACAAACTAATTTTGGAGTAGGAATATTCCGATGAAGGTTTTCAACAAAAATTTGTAGCGCTGATCGTGTTGTTACACACCAACACATATAAAAATATTTACGGTTATTTTTTCTTATTTTTTTATTTTGACAGGAGCTCATTCTAATTTTCTTGTTACAAGCGAGAAGGTGAAAAAAAACATTGTTTTGGTGCTTAAAATAAATAAAATTAAATACAATAATTTAATAATATTTAATTATAATTAATTTAATATTATTTAAGAATTAAATTGATAATTATCGGTAATAATATGACTGAAATGGATTGGAACAAAGAGCAAACACTCTTTTTAATCAATGAATTTAAAAAATACCCATGTTTATACAATCCGTTGGATATTAATTTCTGGTATTCGCAATGTTTTTAAACCTCAAACAAGAAAATCTACACATGGAATAAATCAGTAAATTTTTATTTTTAAATTTTCTAGAATGTAATATACACATACATAGATAAGTAACAACAAACAGTCTAAACGCGAGGTGTTGTTGTTACAACACAAAAAATCGATGAAGAAGTACTCGTCTAAACAGGCTGAATGGTTGGCTTATTATTATTATTAAAAAAACGAAAATTTATTTTATTATTATAAAAAAAAAGGAAAATTTTGGAATTTACGATTAATATTATTTTATCCACTTTCGATATATAATAGCCCGATAACTATGCTGATTTCAAATAAAGAAAATGTAAAATAACCCATTGTTATTGTATAACCCACGCTGCTAGGGGCAACGTGAGTTATATTTTGTATTACAAAATGTTGAGTAGTCATTGAAAAATTATTCGTAGCCAAATTGAATGAAAAACTATATTTCAAAAGTAGTTTTAAAGTACACCATGACAATTTAAAGAACGGTCACTATGATAAAATGTATTTCAAAATTCAATACTCCAGTGTGAAAACACAAAATGGAACTATTTCTTATTAATTTACGAAATTTATTTCAACAAAAGTGGATAAAACGTTGTATGCCACTCGTGAGCAAAGAGATATTATCCACTCGGGATAATGTCCCACTCGGCTATCGCCTCGTGGGACAAACTTATCCCTCATGGATAATATCTCGTTTTGCTCACTAGTACCATAAATAACTATTATTTGATTTTTAATTATTATTATTGTTAATTTTTTAACTATTGTTCACCATTTTTATTCTGTGAGAAAAATAATTTACCACCAAAAATTCTGATGCTTGTGTAAGTCACAATGTACGAGTGTATATTGACAGACAAGAATTGTTTCGTTTTTTTGTTATTTGAGAAAACCGGAGCAATGTATGAACAATTCCAATTGCCCGTTGGTCGAGCGGTTGCAGTTTCAGTTGCGTGTCATATGTGCCGCTACAGGACATACTCTACATACGAGTAGAAGAAATTCATGTTGCGTCGTGAACAAATGAAATTAAAAATTACTTATGTCCTGAAGAAATAATGCACTACTACTGAGATTTGAGTTTTTTTCGTATCGTTGTTTCATTTTTGGTTTAGGAATTTATAAAAACTACGCACAAGGAAGATGTGAACAAAATGTAGAAGCAAAATTTTGATTTTAATAAGTACACTACAATTTGCAAAACATTTTACTTAAAATATAAAAATTCTAAATACTTTTACCAGTTGATTTTCTTTAATAGAAACAAGAGGAGTTTTTTGTTTTTAATACTTTTAATTCTTTTTATAAGAATTGAATAGTGAGGACTCCAAACAGTTGCCGAATACTCTACTTGGGATCTTATATAGGAAATACGGCGTCAATAATGTAGATTTGCTTTGGACTTCACTTGTCCGTCGTTTGATAAACTCAAACGTTGAGTTCGCTTAGGCTATGATATTGTCTATATGCATATTAACCTTCTCTCTGTGTATTGGGGTCAAATTGACTCCAGTCGATTTTAAAATTTAAAAAAATACGTTTCTTATTATTTAAATGACCCATGCCCTATAAGAAAGCCTCAACTAATATCTCATACATGCAATATAATGAAAATCAGGCCCAAATTACTTGTAAATTTTGTAATTACCATAGTCTGAAATAAACCAAGCACATTTCTGTGTACTGGGGTCAAAATGACCCCAAATTACTTCCATGCACTATTTTCTATATAAATCAAAAAATCATTTACTTTTTATATCTATGAATGTATTGTATGTGTGTGTGTGTGTGATGTGTTGTGCAATTTTTCTGCTAATCAGTAAGTGAGACTGAGAGTGAAACTGCTTTGTTATTCACTTTTTGTATGTGTATTATACATGAAAACGCTAAATAATCTGCGTTTTCGAAAATTTTGTCAAAAATGTCTTGAAGAACCTTAATTTATGACCAAAAACTGTCGAAAATTTCAACGACTGTCAAAAACTGTCGGAAAGTGTCAAAAACTGAGTTTGTGATATTGGAAAAAAAAGAGGAAATAAAATATTCGTATTGTTTCGTGAGTACATTATTGAAATATACCGTTTAATTTAGAAACTTTTCTAACTGGTTGAAACAGTTCTGAACGTTAATGAAGCTAAAATTGTATATTTTTAAGTTTTTGTCGCTGTCAAAAAATCCTATCAAAAAAAGTTCGAAAACAAAGGTTTTAAAAGACTGTCAAGAACTTGTGCCAAAACGTAACATAAACTATGCCACAAATACTAGTTTTCGACACTACTCGTCTGTGGCATATATGTATGTATGTACATTCCTCTATTCCTGATATTTTTCCTCATTTTACTTTTGTATTATTTTACCGTTACCGATATTTCGAATGATCGTTGAACGATTTTTCTGGTTTAGTTTTTGTTTGTAATTCAAGGTGCTTAGTAGTAAAAACAGGTTATCCTTGTTGTAGAAATTGTTATTATGGTGCGGAAAAGACAGAGTAGCCAAGAGCCCTTGGACTTCTCGATAGAGTTTCTACTCCTAAGGTATCAGATTATCAGATGAAGCGGAAATAGCAAACGACACTATTGATGTGGAGTTTCCGAGAGCGATAAGCGTGAACAAGCTGCGTCGATAAACATTTGTAACTACGATGAGGATGCCGATAAGCATTTGTAACTACGATGAGCATGTTGAACCGATAAATTTTAATAATGATTAACATTTTCAACTTGTCTCTGACGATCGAGGAAATGTTAAAAATGTGACTGTTAAGGATAAAGAAACAAACGCTGGTATGTGGTACTATGTCCAAAATAAAAAAAACTATCGAAAAGTGAAGCTTAAAACCTCCGATTGTAACCAAAACCCGCAACTTTCTCCAACTGCGAGAAAGAGAAGGCTTGACGGTTTAAACAGAAATAAATCAAACCCCTCAGTTACTATAGCTGCCTTAGACAGGAGCGGCTAAAAATCGATAGATTGGCAGCATTCCAATATATAAGGAATATGTCCTTGGCAAACATTCGAGGACGTCATAAACCATCATGAAATTTAATCATTTATCAACAATTGGCTCTAGATCGAGGGAAATATTCTTTCAGACAGTATATTGGTACCTTCGAAGCCAAAGAAGTTTAGAATTAAAATATTACAATTAAAATATTCTGGCTATGCGACGCAAAGAATTCTTACCCATTGAACGCAGAAGTATATGTTGGTAGGCAATCAAGGGAGCATAAGAAATAATAATTACTATGGACAACTTTTCCACTAGTTGTTCTTTAGCCGATTAACTTTTGCAGAAAAAAAATACACTAATTGGTACAATTAGATGAAATAAAACCGATCTTCCCAAAGAGTTTAGTAGTAAGGTGGAATTAAAAACACGAGAACTAAAACCTTCAAGATTCTGTTTTGATATCAACCAAACACTTGTGCGTTTTATTCCTAAATCAAATAAAAACGTTTTGCTATTATCAACTTTATACAACAATAACGGAGTAGACCGTGAGTCTAATATAAAGCCTGTATTCCTTGAAAAAAATTGACTGACAGTCAAAAAAAACGAAAAGAGAAACACAATCTGATTCCCTTATAAGAGACAAGGACATCGTTTTTTATTTTATTTTTTATTTTACAGCAAAATTGTTTTTCTACAAAATAAAAAACGTTGCCTTTGTCTCTTATAGGGGCATCAGATTATTTTTCTCTTTTCGTTTTTTTTGACTGTCAGTCAATTTTTCTCATGGAATACAGGCTTAACTAATTAAATTTTGGATTATAACGCAACAAAAGGAGGGCCAGACACCTTCTATAAATTAGTGAGAACCTGTACATGCAAAAGAAAAACTCAACGATGGCCGATGGTGTTATTTTTTAACCTTTCTGATCTTGCTGATGTTGAAGCCTTTACGTTTTGTATAAAACTGCCAACCGCCCTTTTGTGTGAAACTCGGAAAGCATCCGAAAGCGGCTCTATAACACTCGAAAGTTAAATAAAAATAAGGACAGGAATCGACTTAATAGGTTATAAAGCATTACCAATAAGGTGGGAATCAACAGGCGAAGAAGTGACGGTTAAGACAGTTAGCAAACGACGAAGATGTTACTTGAGCCATAAATCATCTGATAGGAAAACTAGAACAAGATGTCATTTTTGTAACGAACCATTTTGTCCCAACCACACCAAAATCATATGAATAGAATGCATAAAAAACGAGAAACGGTTTCGGATTATATTTGTAGAAAATAAAGAAATTTATTTACTTTCCCTATGAAATACATGAAGATATCTATGGGGTCAGATTGACCCCAAAACACAGACAACGTTATAGTAAGCTATACACAGAGTGAAGGTTAAACGTTATATTTCCATTGAATATGACCCCCAGACCGATAATTTCACAAACACGCTACAATTTCAGCACTATTGATTTTTTACGTATTGATTATAGGGTTTTTTCCTATGCAACGACATAATCTTGCATTTTTTATATTTCAACCTGCGTTCACACGACTCACTAAGGCCATTAACATCTTCTCGTAATAGGCCAGTATCGCACCTTACTCTGATGGTAACTCGGTTGATGAAAACAAGAAATATTCAGGGTACAATGTGTAATCGTTAAGGAAAACCCGATGTAACTCGGAAAACTTTGGATTTTTTGGTCTATATACAGAATGACAAAATGAAGCAAACTTATCAGCTATTTTCTTGGCGTCAGTACTGTTGGTATTATTGTAAAACATATTTGCCGTTTATTAAATCTTAGTTCCAAAATTGTTTAGAGGTACTTTTAGTTTGGTCTTGGACACCAAAGATTGGAAGTGTATTTTAACTTAGAGTAAGCGCCAAATTGATCATTGTATTTGAGAAAAATTAGTTTATTCGAATCTAGGCCAATTTTTATCAGTTTATCATAAGCTTTCGATTTGCGGTTTCTTAAATTTATGAGTTGATCGTTAAACGACGGAGGATGACTAGTGGTTCCTTTGATGCACAATGGAACATAATTATCAAAACCTCGTTGCAGAATCTTGTAAAATTGGTTCACGATAGCATTAAAATCGTTAGAATTTAAAATCCCATTTAACTGTCTCCAAGTGTTGATACAAACCCATCAGCTTTATTAAAATTGTATGTAGTTTAACTAACTTTTGGTATAACATCCACAGAATCAAATATAATTTCCGTTGACTTGGAATAAATGTCATTAAAATTTAAATATATATATTTACTTCATTGGTGAAGAAAAGATCTAAAAAATGTTCACATTCATTGTGTATGTTATTGATTTGATTTAAGTTGGCACAAAGCATAGTATCGACGAATAACTATTCCGCCTCTGATGTAATGTTGTAAGGAAGTATGTAGCTCTTTTCGTGGTCGAATTTCCAGATGATATGTGGCAAAATGAATGTCAATCTTCGCTCAGATTAGTTCCACTACAGATGGTACTAAATTAACTGGCGAACTGCAGAGTGAAGAATGTACGGAAATAAGAACACCTACAACCGATTTTAAGCTAGTTGCAGAAGAACGGTCACATCTATAAACGATATAAAGTTGTCCAAAAAATTTCGTCCTGCAGATACCAGAGTTAAATGAATTTTCGCAAAGTTGTAAAATGAAGAAGCTTTAGATGTCATTTTGTTTACATTTTGAGAGTATATTGAACAAGTAGCGCTTAATGCTTTGTTGCCTGGTTTCACGCATACTCTGGGTTTGGTAGCTGTGAGTGTAGCCTATCATTCTCAACTGATGAAAAATATTTAGAAAAATGTGTGTCCCGATTTAGCAACTACAGCATGAGGTACATTATCAAATAGTTCATGAGGTTGCAAATGAGCAAATGTAACATCTACAGGGCATCTATATGTAACATTTAACGGTTCAATGTTTGCTAAGAATGATTTTACATCGGAAAACTGTATTTGGACCAGGTGCAATTTGTCAGTGTACCGTATTTGACGTTTATCCTCAAGAAGAAAAACTTTTGAATATTTGCTTAAAATAACCAAAAGTTCAATATAACCAGTAAGCACTATCATGTACTCATCAGTAAAAACCGTTTCATGATTGGGGCAACGTTAGTCTTGTTAAAATCAGTGTTTTTTTTAACACAACGAGAAGACACTTTTAATTTAAGGTCAACCAGTCCCTTTTTAGTTGCGCAAAGAACAAGATCACCCGGTCTAGGGTTGTTTATAATCCAGGTGAAGGCACACCTTGGCTTTTTGTAGGAGTTAGAATCGTGATGTTTTCGTTTTTGTAAATATTATTTAAATGGTTGTGAGTCAGGAGATCCAACATGATTTCGGTGTCCGACATGTGTAAAGTTAAAAATTTACTGGAGTCCTAACAAAATTTAACCAGATTTTCGCCATCAAAGCCAAATTGATGTTTATTGATCGGTTTTTCAAGATAATGTTTGGTATGATTGTCGAATATAAATATATTTACCGACCGCAAGAAAGAAGCTGCACAAGGCAATAGATGAATATGCTCGAGAATGTTTCAAATGTTTCAAATAAAACATTATTTCGATTATTTAGTTTTTTTAGTAATTTTCGGCAGATCCTTATAGAATGTGGAGGATGCTGCTGGAACCTCATCCGTTCCGATTCGATTTTAAAAATTTGGAAGGTTCGCCCTTTATCCAACGTGGGGATAGCAACCTTTCATATTGCGGTGCCGTATTGAATGGTATATTTAAGATCCATTCGATGTTACGGTATGAACAGTTTATGATAAAATCTAAATCTATTTGGAATTTATTTACTGTACAGTTACCATCCAGAGTGATACTAAAAGATTCATCTTCCAATTGTTGTAAATAAGACGTTAATGTGTTAGCGCATAAATTAGCTCAGATCAATCAGTTTTGGCGTGATTTATAATCACTTAGTTTAACACCCTTACAGGATGCAGATTCCTTTATAATGAAATTGTCAAAATTAATCAGCAAAGCCACACAAATTATGATCGATGAAGTTGGTAGATATTTGCCCGAATGTATACTTTTTAAAACATGTCATACGCAATTTTGTTGTTGTTGTTTATTTTAGTTTTATTTTAGGATAAAGTTCAGTCGCATCTTCAACCATGTTAGATCGCAAATTTGAACCAAGTACTTTGCAATCTAAAAATAATTTATTCGCTCTGTTCAATTTGGCAAGGATGAGCTCATACTGCGGAGAGTCAAACACCAATGGGGGCGAGACAAAAATCCACTTTTGTGGTTCAATAGCATTTTAGACAAATCGTTATTATTGCTTGCAGAGATTGAGTAGATGCTATGTTTTCAGTCGTTGTTGTTTCATTTTATCATTTAACTTAAATCATGTTATCATTGGTGCTGGCACTTCATCATTATTTTGTGATTTTTTTGGCTTTATTATTTTTTTAAAATTGTTATTTAAAACGGATGATTTTTCATCGAAAGTGCTCAAAGTAATCGCAATACAGTGACAAATTTGGAATTACCGAACATCCCCGAGCAACCGAAATGTGTTATTTTATTATTTCACCGGTACAAGTAAGAAAGTGTATGTTAACGTTACATTTACACACAAAGTCATTATCACGAAAATGACATATTAAATATAAATCGAGTTCAAAAGATAACACAATCTTTTATAAGCACGTTTTAATAATTACACGCACAATTATGCACACAAGTTTATATTTAGTATTTAGATAAATTATACACACAGTTAAGTATAGGCACGCACAATGTGGGTTACTTTTAATTTTTATATTTATGTTTACTTTCACTTGGACAACATTTCATAACAACAATAAGTGTATAACATTTCTTTTTGCTTGCCTTTGCGCGCAATTTGGGTCCTGAACATATAAATTTTAAAAATAAGAAATACAAATTTGGAGATTATCTTTTTGATCCGTTTAATTTATTTCTTTATCCGATTTTTTACCTCGGTCGCTATACTTCTATAGCAATATCCTAAAGGAAAAAGACAGCCATTTATTGCTCTGTCAAATGCAGATTACTCCGCACTTCTGCGTTGTTAAGAAAATCACCCAAAATATGTGCACATGGACCGCTATTGCAAATCTGAACATTTTTAAAGAAAATTTCGTAAAATTCGGGATAGCTATTCTCTTTGTTGAAATTGCTGTCTCTTTATCTAAAATCTGATGAAGTAGAATAATCTTTCTTTGATTCTGTGAATAGTTGAAGTAAAGTACAGCACACTTTTTGACGAAGATTTTAATTTCAATTTGTAAAATCCTAAATTAAATGTTCTCATCGGGAAAGGTTTTCATAATCGTAGCTCAGAGGTTCAATAAATTCTCATTTGAAATGTTCGAAAATAAAATCGGTTTTACTTAGTGCTTTGTTTAAGTATTTAATTACGTACAATAGGCGGAAATTCCGCAATCGATATTTTTATTTGCATCGATGTTGGTGAATAAGAATTCAAAGAAACGAACATGTTGCCTTTATATATCAATCCACTTTCGAACGATATACTTGTTTGAACATGAACGAATTTGTGGGCATTGTAAATTTTTTAATGTGAAACATCTTTTGCAGCAATGTGTATACTAATATTAAAATTGCAAAATAATTGAGCTACTGAAATTCCGTTACGAAAGAAATCTCAAATAGTGGACAGGTCCGTTTTATGAGCTTTCGGGGCCTAGTTGCAAAGAGCCTTTTATTCTGTAATACACTGTAATTAACGTTTACAATTACAATGCATGCAAAGGACAGCCAAAAATGTCCCTCTATGAATTTTATTGCGTTTGAAATATGTTATTGGAAGCACCTTTAACGTCCGTACAATGCATGAAAATGAATTTATACGGATTAAGACGAGAGACAAGATTTATCCTTTTATTGTTTTAATCTTCTCGTAATAAAATATAAAGTTATTAGCATAAAGTAGAGGAGAAGCTGGACTTCATATTGTCTTGTACATAATTTTCTGCCTTATTCCAGTTTCCCAATAATATTATTCGAATTAAATAAAGGCCTACGCTTTTGTTTTAAACTCATTAATGACACATCCTATTCTTCAGCTTGGTTTCGTATTGCAAGTCTTTTTGTTTGATTTATTGGGGCCTGATTCTCAATTATTGCAGCGAAAGAGGGGCATAATACATCGTTCGGTTTCTTGAATCTTTTCCCTATTTAGAATTTTTATTATTTCATCGAATTCTGCATCTGATGACATTCCTGTGTTAAATCCTTTATTTTACGACGTTTTTCTTTTGGCAATTATTAGAAGGTTTTGAGCGTTATCCTTAGATAATAATTGCAACATTTTAACTCTGAATCGTTTGCTGCAGTGTTTTGCAATATTTCTTGAATTTGAGCGATGGCTTAATTAAGAAATCCGACTCCAGATGATATGGCCGGCGGAATACCTCAGAACCAGAATTCATCAATTTTATATGAGGAACATCTCAAATCTCAGATATACAGTTTTATTAAAATCCATTCACAAACGTGGTTCCATTTGTAGTTGAAAACGTAGTAAACTGCCTGGTTGTTCACTTTAAAAGAAAAAAATAACATCGTTAGTGGGGTTCCGCAATATTTCTTGATGTTGGCACTTATTTTATTTATGAAATCCAACCACAAATGACCCAAGTAATTCCTCAGAGTGTAAAGTACGATTTTAAATTAGAAACTACCCACAGAATTGGCGTAATAAATTAGATAAGAAATTTCACTAAAGTTCATTGTAAAACGTGTATATTCCATTTGGTGTTAGGACAATAACATGCTTTTCCACCTCTTCCCCTCTCCCCTGCCATTCTCCGAGTAATTCGATGTTCTAAAAAATGAAACATTAAATATATTTTTTTATTGATTGTTTGTTACTGCAAATGAATTACATTTTTGTAGGAACGGCAAACTCTCCTCTTAGAAGGGTTCAAGCTGCCCAGAAGGCTAAAACAATGCCCTACATATCCTAACTCATTACAACATGCTAATGGCGCAACATCGACAACACTTTCCATTTGTCCCCGCTTTTGTTGTGACCATGCACAACTCATAGGGTGGCACAGGATGTTTGTTTACGAGAAGATCCATATGTCATCTCGAAGAACGATTGAGGCTGTTTATTCGCCCTTGGATTAAAACATTCACCACTAGTTAACTAGTCACGGATCAGGGCAAATAATTCAATTCGTGTGGTTTAAGGCAGACTGTCAATAGTTTTTACGGATGAAGTTCACTCCTCCAAATCCAATGCAGGAAAATTTTTAATGACGTTTTGAAGCAAAAATGAACTTTAATTTAAATACAGTAAATACTCATCGCATTTTTTCTAAATCGATTTAAAAACTTTTGTTTTCCTAGATTGGTAGGACTGTCTTTTATTATGATGCCAACTTGGAGCGCGATCTGTCAACCAGTATATTTATCCTTGAATATGAAATTCTTTGAGGGCGACAAAATACATTTTTATGATTGAACTTAAAATTCGTGTTTTACTTAACAATTTGCGGTACTTTTTTGACTGAATGTATACTCGTATACATTTGGCGAATTTGGTATAACATATTAAATATTTTGGTTTTAGTTAAATTTTTGACAAAATATTGGTTTTATTCTTTAGTTTTTTTATTTTATTAATAAAATATATTGTGTTTGACATTGGTTGTACATGTACAAATTTTATTTGGTCCGTATTTAATTATTAAATTTAATGTTTTAATACATTTTTTGCTTTAAACTGGTATAAGGCTGCTTAAAGTTGTGGAAGCATATAATTGCTAATTAATTAATCTAAGGTGGATTTATCTAAAATTTTAATTTTAATACTTACAATAAAATAACATAACCTCAATTAACTATGGGCGAGAAATGTGCAATTTGTAATAAAAAAGAAGTTGAGCCTAAGTCTTCTATGCATAAGCAAAATTGGCTGAATTGTAATGGCTGTTTGAAGTGGTTCCATTCGGAATGTGTCGATGTCAAAACGGATGTGGAATTTGAACATCTTAAATCAAAAGCTAAATGGTTTTGTCCACGTTGCATTGCGGACAGTAACCTCACTAGAGTTCTGGCTGGCTTGATCAAAGCTAAAGATGCTGAGGTTAAGAAGGATAAACTAGGGATTAAGGATGATATTGAGGATTGGGTATCAAAGCAATTGAATGCGATGTGGCCGAAAATTACTAGTTACTGTGATAATGCCATAGCTGATGTGAAGGCGAGTTTGTCATCTGAAACATCGAAATTGGTGGAAAGGATTGTTTTAATTGAGAAGCAATTTGAGCTTTATAAAAGGCGGGATGAGTGGAAAAATCAAAGGGTGTTGATGCTTTACGGTATTCCAGATACGGTCAACATTTATGATCACCTATTTTTGACAAATATTGCTGTTGAGATGGGTGTACATAACTTTAATGCTGACGATATTAAGGATGTTTTTAGGATACATAGAAAGAATGGTGGAGGTCCGTCAGTTATAAAGGTTAGCTTCTTCAAGCAGTTGAAGAGGAATCATTTTATGGCTACTTATCTTAAGTACTTAAAGGATAAACCATTATGGATAACATGTATTGATGACAAATTTCCAAAATCGAGGATATAAATCAATGAATATCTGTCTAAGGAAGCCAAGGACATTCTAGTTAAAGCGAAGTTGATGAAAACAGCGGGAATGGTATCAAATGTGGTTATAAGAAGAGGTATGGTAGCTATTATTGCGGTAGCTAATGATAGACCGAAAATTGTGCGTTCTGTAGAAGAATTGACTCAATTTAAAAAATAATGGTTTAGATGGTTGATTCAGTTGATTCAGTTGAACATTTAACATTTAGACATTTAGTTATTGGTTAATACATATCTTGTATAGTATGTGCATGATTAGTTTATATATTTTGTTCTTATAGCCTTATCTTTGAGTACATTTAGTGCATGATTAGTTGCATGATTAGCATAAATTTTGTTCTTAGCCTTATTCAGTTTAGTTATTAAATATGTATTGTAAACTTTTGAATTTAGATATTAAGTTAATCTTAAATGTAGTAGTTGATAGTTTTACAGTCTTCAGATTTTATAGTTTATCTTATATATTTTTTCCTCTTTTCTTTGCCTATTGTTTTTTCATGCATTGTATCCTGGCTTGTCATTGTGGTTGTGATTATGAGCTTTTTTAATAGTTTACCTAGCATTTCCCCGTTAGCGATAAATTGCTTGAAAGTATCTCATATTAATGCGCGTAGTGTTTCGGCGAATATTGATAAATTGAGAATGGAATTTAAGCACATTTCCCATCACATTATTGGAGTGTCTGAATCAAATCTTAAATCATCGCATACTTTTAAAAGTGTTGAAATAGATGGGTATAAGTTGCTCAGGAATGATAGAGTGGGAAGAAGAGGTGGTGGAGTTGCGTTCTATGTACGTAGTGACTTTTTTAAATATTATCATGTGAAGATACACTCAAAGGGTTCTTCTGAGACTTTAGAGTATCTAACAATTGAATTTAGTATTAATTCTTTAAATATAGTTGTTTGTGTTGCTTATATGCATATTCGGGACCTTCCTCTTAATGAATTGAGTGAGCTGTTGTCTAATTTAGTTGTGGATTTTGATATGGTTATTTTAGTGGGTGACCTTAATATTGATTTTTTAGACAGGGTTGAAAGCCGTGAATTAAGAAATATCTTTGATTCACTTAATTTGCATACAACGCAAACTCAACCAACAAGAGTTTGTGATACTACTGAAAGACTTCTGGATTACATTGTTTCTAACACCCAATTTGAAACATCTAATTTTCATCAGTCATCCTTCACTGATCATGATCTTATATCAATTGACTTTAACATACCGGTTCAACTCAATGATGAGATTAAGTTTGTGCGCAACTATGATAATATGGATGTTCCCAGCCTTCATTGTGATATACTTAATGTTGATTGGACTGAATTGAGTAGATTTGATACAATTGATGGGAAGTTTGAGTTTTTATATGATAAAATCTCGACATGGCTGCATCAGTATGCTCCCTTTAAAATGATTAGGAAAAAACTCAAGCCTATCCCATGGTTCAGCTATGCTATTAAAAATAAAAAACAACTTGTTGATATGGCAAAAAATGTATGGAAACGATCTCGTTGTGAGGAAGACAAACGAACCTACAAATGTTATGAAAAAGAACTTAATAAGATGGTGAGATCGGCTAAGAGAAAGTTTTTGCGTGATAAGTTGGATCCCAAACTTGGCACTAAATTATTGTGGAGGAATTTGGACAAATATGGGTTTAAAACCAAGGATTCAGCTGAGGTTGTTTCTAAATTTTCTCCTTATGAGCTTAATGAGGAGTTTGTTAAAGTGCCAATAATGAATCTGGTGCAGCATTCGGAGACTGGGACCTCTTTTAATAACTCTAATTGCTTCAATTTTAATATTATGTCTGATGACGATGTTCTTAAAGCAATAGGCTCTCTAACGTCTAATGCAATGGGTGCTGACAATTTGCCGCTAAGATTTTTAAAAATTATAGCTCCTGTGATTGTACCTCATTTAACGTATTTGTTTAATAGTATTGTGGAACATAAATATTATCCTAAAGTGTGGAAAGTTAGTAGAGTTATTGGGCTACCTAAAGTTAAGGAGCCTGCATTAGTGTCTGATGTGAGACCTATTGCTCAACTCTCAGTTCTTTCAAAAGTGTTCGAAAGAATTATTTCCGACCAGATTAAACAATACCTTAATACAAGTAACTTATTATCTTCTCAGCAGTCAGGGTTTAGGGAAAGACATAGTACTGCAACGGTGTTAGTGGATTTGATGGAATTTGTTAGGAGCTGCTTGGACAGGGGCAATTATGTCCTGCTATGTCTACTTGATTTCAGTAAAGCTTTTAACTGTATATCATTCGTTAAATTTTGTTATAAATTGAGAAACTGCTTCAGTTTTTCATCTAATGCGTCGGAATTAATGTTATCTTATTTAACTGATCGCTTTCAATTTGTTGAAGTTAATGGAGTTAAATCTAGTTATTTGCCTCTGCCCCCCAGGGATCTATTATGGGGCCCTTAATATTTGCAATGTATATAAACGAAATTGGAAGTTCTATTCGACACTCTCACTATCATTTGTTTGCGGATGATCTCCAAATTTTTAGGGAAATTGAGATTGATAATTGTGATAGAATGGTAGCTACTAATGAAGTAATTCCATATATGAACAGGGATATTAATAATATTATTGAGTGGTCGGCGGAGAATCAATTGTTATTAAATTCGAAAAAGTCCCAGGTGATTATGTTTTCCCAGAAGCGTAATCCTTTTACTTATGACGTGGACTTAACTTCTGTTAGAGTTGGTAATGACAATATACCTTTTAGTGAATCAGTAAGGAATTTGGGTGTGACCTTGGATAAACACTTGGATTGGAATGTGCATGTGAATTCTATTATGCAGAAAATGTTCAATGGGCTGCGAATGCTTTGGCGTAACTCTGCATTTACTCCAATCAAGGTCAGGATGCTGTTAGCTAGATCTTTAATTCTTAGTAATCTGTTTTATTGTGATGTGGTGTTTTCCGAATTAAGTTTTTGCTTATTTACCAAAATTAAAAGAGTGTATAATTCATGCCTAAGATACATTTTTGGATAGAAACGCAGGGATCGATTGACACCTTACTATAATAAGATTTTTGGATGCTCTTTGGAGATATATTTTGATCTTAGAATTCTAGTTTTAATGTACAAAATTATTACAACTCGTCAACCTCAATATCTATATCATAAGCTTGTATTTGCTCAGTCATTACGGACACAAAACATAATATTGCCAAACACTCGCACCAATTATATGAAAGGGTCATTTATAAGGAGAGGTGCTAGGCTATGGAATACTATTCCAACACATATTAAATGTTTGACACGTTTGGACACGTTTAGGGTGGAATGCGTGAATTATCTTAATAATCTATAGCTGTATGTAATTATTAGTTTACAGTGACTTATAATTAGTTATAAATCTGAAGACTTAGTTTTAGTTTTAGTTGTAGTTTTTTATTTTTATCTCTTCATATTTTTTTGTAATTTTTCTTCCTTTACTGATCTGTGGTACAAACTAATGTAGATTAAGTGGATTTGTTGCTGTTTATACAGCGTAATTACAGTGTAATTACGTAAAATGACCTAGTTGTCATGTTGTAATAAAAACGGAATAAAATAAATAAATAAATAAATATAACATATATGATAAATATAACATAAAATACATAAAAACAAACAATAAAATAATTTATAAAATTTAACCCTTAGCGAACGAGAGTTTTTTTTGTAATACTCGCATAAATAGAACCACAGAAAATGATGAAAAACTGCATTAGATGAAGTTTTGAAATATGGCCAACTACAATGGAACTTGGCTATTCCTTAACCGATATTAGTGATATTTGACTTGGGCGGTGGAAATGGGATTCTAAAATGATTTTTGGATAAATTTCTGGAATATGGTCAACTAGGGTGGAACTTGGCTATTCCTTAACAGAATTTAGTGAAAATTGGTATGCGTGATGGAAATGGAATTCTAAAATGATTTTTGGATAAAGTTCTGGAATATGGCCAACTAGGATGGAATTTGGCTATTTCTTAACCGATTTTAGTGAAATTTGACATGTGCGATGGAAATGGGATTCTAAAATGATTTTTGTATAAAGTTTTGAAATATCAAATGCATGTTGAATTTCATCATAATCAGTTAAGGAGTATAATATTCCAAAAATTCACCTAAAAATCATTTCAAGAACCCTTTTCCAAGACGCATGTCAAATTGCACGTCCGGTTTATTCGGAAACCGGTTTATCTCCATGCCCTACTTCACATGTCCTATTATATAGGCCTTTCGTTTTCTACGGCATAATTGTTTTGTCCTCTCAGCGAGGTCTTTCGTTCGGTAAGGGTTAAAATACATATTTGTTGACCTTTAAATAAGATTATTAACTTCACATCAAATTCAAATTAAATAATTTTTTTTATTTAGGTTATTTAATTATCTTAAATGATTACTAAAATTAGCATAACTGTTTCATTACAAATTTTTCACGATTTTTTCTTAAAAACAAAATTTCTGATTTACTTAGATTACTTTTATGGCTACGGGCCATTTTTGTGTCTATGGCTGGTCCTAGTGGACCGCCACCTAAACTCAACCTAGACTACTTTCTATCATTATACTATCATGATTCACAAAAGGTTGAATTTGGAGTACAAATCCTATATACGCTATAAACACTAAGGCCTTTACCGAAAGTTATACTTATTTATTTAGACATACTTATTTAAATAAGTATGTTGACGAGGTAACTTAAAATTACAAAAAAAAAATCTAAAATAAAAACCAAAATTCTCTTAATTTCAATGGATACGCATTATGATATTATGCTGTAATTGATTTTTATAAAAAATTTAATAAAAATTATTTAATAGTTAAAATTTTATTTTTGTTGCTGTCAAAATATAAATTAAGTACTAGTATAAGTAGTATTTTACATACTTATTTAAAATGGCGGCAAATAAGTGTATAACTATAAAATCGTTCGATGTTGAAAGGCCGAATGTCAGAGGGCCGGTTGTCGAAAGGCCGGACGCCGAAAGGCCGAATGGGTCGGAAGGCCGAATGTCGAAAGCCCAAATGTCGTATGGCCGAATGTGTCGAAAGGCCGAATGTCGAAAGGCCAAATGTGTCTAGAGGCCGAACGTGTCGAAAGGCCGTATGTCTAAAGGCCGAATGGGTAGAAAGGCCGAGTGTCGAAAGGCCGAATGAGTCGAATGGCCGAACGTGTGGAAAGGCCGATTGGGTCGAAGGAAATCAATATTTAAAACCATTGAATTTATTTCTTAATGTAAAATCATTTAAATAAATTGAAAATACGTGCTAATAAATCCTGGGTATGTAGCATATTAATGTGATCAAAGAATTTATTTATTTTTATTTTTTTGTTATAATTAATTAATTTTTAATGATAAAAAAAATGTTAGAAGATTTTAATATTTAAGGCGATTTACTATTAAACATTTTTATACAAAAATTTTGACAAAAATATAAATTTTGGTCTTCATAAAAATACAAATTTTGAAAATTTTCATTCTAAAAAGATGGAAAATTAAAATCAATTTCCACACAAACGGCCTTTCGACACAATCGGCCTTTCGAAATTCGGCCTTTCGACTCTTTCGGCCTTTCGACATTCGGCCTTTCAACACATTCTGCCTTTCGACACATTCGGTCTTTCGACATTCGGCCTTTCGGCGTTCGGCCTTCCGACATTCGGCCTTTCGACAGTCGGCCTTTCGGCCCTATTCCTATAAAATAAGTATAATTTTCGGAAAGGGCTTAAGTATCTAATTCAAAACATACTACGTCCAAAATAAGTAGGTCCTATCAAGCGTAAGGGTATTTGGTGTATTAGGAATTTGTTAAAAAATCGAGAATTTAGCAAATAAACCACTTAAGATTTTAAAAATCACGTTTGTATATTTGGAATTACAAATCATTAAGAATTTTGAATTGAAAATATGAGTTTCCTCTTAGCAATTTACAGAAAACGGTATATTACATATAGAATAGTAATATGTACATCGCCAAATAGTTTTAGTGGGTAAGGAGAGATTATAAGTCAGTATTCAAATAAAGAAACCATAAGACTTCATAACATTTGTCCCTGCTTGCTCTAGGGAACCCAAAATGCTTTTACGACTTGGTTCTAAGTAATTTTCGCTGTTTTTATTAATATAAAATCACAATTACTTGGACATTTAGAACCACCGTAAACATTGAATTACGTGTAATACTGGTCCACTGAGCATAAATTCATATTTTGAAAAATGCAACATTATACAACTTAAAAAAAACTACACTTTGAAGTATTATAGTATGTTGTCTGGTTGATGTTAAAGGGCCGGTTTGTGGCCTTATTTATTTACAACTAACTAAACAACTATAAAGTATGCTGTTTTTCAACAAAACATACACACATACTAAACCTACAATACTTCGTCTTTTCAAGCCTGACCTAAATCTTTGATCGGACATCAAATAAATTTAAAAACTAAAACCCATTATTCTGAATCTATGGTTAAATACAGTGTAAGAAGAAGTGGTGTTTAAGAGAAAACTTAATATGTCTTAACAGACATTTTAAAATGTTTGTAATAATTATGTATAACCCATTAAGCATATATCTTAGTTTGTAGTTTTTTAAACATTTACAGTTTAAGTTAAATATAATCACAGGTCAACCAGACATATATGACAAATTACATTTTTCAACTAATTTAAGTATAGGAAACAACGTAAGTTATTGAAAGTCATAATCAAGTTCGAATGACATATTTTTTGGATGTTAATTATTTACGTGGGCTATATTATTAGTTTATGTAGGTAACTCTTTTAAGCATCGATTCTTACACAGACCAAAAAATTATTTTCTTATAAATATTTAATTTAGTAACGCTACGATTTTAGTTGGAATAAATTAATTACGTGCATTGAAATTTAAATCAAGTTAATATAGATCGCTTACGCGATTTACCTAAAACAGATTTTGTTCAATAAAATGTTAAATGGGTGTATGCAAAATATTGTTTATAGACTACTTTTTCTGAACCTTACAATTTTTCATAATAAATTATAATATCGTTTCAAGGATGGATACCTTACGGTCTCATCGAAATTATCAGGCGTGTTTTGTGTTAACTAGGCCCACATTTCTACAATATTTAACAAAACGAAAACCCACATAAAATGTTAGATTCTTTAATACTCTTGTTCTGGATAAACTCTTCAATTGAAGAGATTGTCCAGAACTAGAATATTGCTTAAAAACTAATGAATTTTTCGAGTAGATTTTTTTTTTTTGTTAAATGTAGGAAACATTTAGACTTACATTATTTAATTCAAAAATTTTACAATTGATTGTTTGATTTTAAATAAACTAAATTCGAATAATTGCTATCGCGATCTAAAGCAGAGCCTTTCAAAAAATTTTGTTAATTTACATAATAAACTCTACTGCTTTTGGCGACCTGGATGGATATCTGATCTATGCTTTTAAAAATCTTAACACCAGCCACGCATGGACGAATATTTTGCCCCGTATCTTGGTTTCTGATTTTTCATAGATGCTACAATGATATACTTGCTTGTATTTGATTATGTCTTTTCACCATCCAGTCCAACAATGAATAAAGTTATCATTACATAAACCACTTTCATTAATTACTAAAGGAATATTCGCAGTCACACTAACCATAAATGGCGAACGCGAGTAATCTTTTGCTGAAAAATGATGATATTTAATAAAAATGGTAATTAAAAATGAGAAAACTCTTGCTACATAAAACAGAAAAAATCTTCAAGAAAAACATTTTGTACATTGTGGATGCCCTCTGAATGGAACAATTTAAATTCTTAAGGATTTTCAACAGTGTACTAGAGATGCATAATCGGAGCTAACTTTTAAATGCCGAAGATGGAAAATGGCGAATGTGATTTTGATTGCTGTTCAATACTTCTCAGTTCTAAATAATTTAACATTAATTGTGAGTATGTGATTTGGCGGCGTTAAGGGTAGAGGACTTGTATTGTCATGACCAATTATGACATTGGAGAGAGAGCCTACAAATTTAAGAAAACCCGTGACATCTTTTAAGGACTGCCTTTGCTCAAGATAACGGAAAATTTTTGTAAAATGTAACTCAATAGTTTAGTGACGCATAGAGTCGTTCGAGGAGTCGGGTAGACCTACACTTTTTTATAGTATCACTAAAGTTTACTTAGGCATTATTTTTAATGATATAGCATAGCTTGAACAGTGAATTAAAGGCTGGAACAGGAATATAGAGGATGAGGTCATAATCTTTTAGGGAACTCCTTTATTGGAGCATCGGTCATAGTAATATTTGTAAAAAATGCAAAGCACCAAAATCTGCGATCACGCAGGAAATTTGACTTTGGATACGGCTTGAAACCGCCAGTTAAGTGCAAGGGGCTTTTGCCCTTATACGTGAATTGTACTCCATGTCGAGTAGAATATATGCTTTTGGGCAATAACTCAGCAACATTAAATTAGAATTTACAACGGTTAAGATAACTTAGCGCAATTCTTCACAGCTGCATACATTTATGGGTTATGGGTTTGGTACGTTTATACGAAATAAGACCCCAATGATTTTAACATCTAGAAGAACCCAATGATTTTAACATCTATACTTATGTCATATGCCAAGCCCTCTACTACACCTTAAAAATGAAGGTGATGAGCTGAACTCTTCGTGTTTATGAGGGCATCGGTTTCATACTTCAGTTACATAAATAATGAGGTCACCGCGCGAATATTGCTTACGGAAACCACACTGATGATTATAAATGAATTTGTATTTTTGCTCCGTGTCTGATGTTATTCCTTTTTTCGATACTGGATGAATATTTTCAGTTTTCCATATGGGAAGACGCCTGTTGACATCGAAAGATGAAAAAGCCCGCTGAGTGGTTTCGCATAACCGTCAAGGCTATATGCCAAACTATCGAAGATTTAAAAATGATCGAAGATTTTAAAGTATTGGGGCCCACGAGATTTTCTTTTTCAAATTTAATTTAATTGATTTCTATAGGAAAATTTTAAGAGAAGGTGGTGATCTAATTTTTAGAAAAAGTAGAAATCATTCCTGTTACTATTAAATATTTTCTTAAGACATTCTTAACCATTTCCTTTCGGTTCTGACTCCAGAGAAATAAAAATACCTTTAGGTTCTGACCGATATTTAGATTTAGAAGAAAATTATCTAAACTCGTTTGAAATCAAAGCTTTCGACATCAAACGACAACGATTTTAATGTTTGCTTGTTTGATTTATTTGTATTACTCGTATATGTTTAGCGTAACTCTAATTTTACCCTTGTTGCATTTAAAAATCAACCTTTTACAAATCAAATTGAACTTTTAGCCAAACAAATTGAACCTTTCACAAATCAAGTTATGATTAAAAAAGGTTGAATTTGATTTGGCAACAGATAAAATTTATTTTGAGAAAGAGCTTATATAGTAATCTGCTGGTGTTAGCAGCTTGCGATGTATCATTGTATCAAAATACATAACCGTGACTGAAAAAAAATTCTTGTTTCCCTCACTTGAGCCAAACCATAGTGAGTCTCTTTAATCAATTAGCGTTCGTTCGCCTTATGGTTTCTCATTTAGCAGATCTTTTGATTACTAGTAAACGCTAAATTAAAATGAAATTTACAGGTTTATTTTGAAAAACTATTTTAAATACAAAGAAAATGCAAATGCCAAACCAACTAGTGATGGTGTTTTTTTGGGGTTGTTTTTGGTGGAGTTTTCCTGATTTTGAAAATTCTCGCTTCCCGATTTCATATTCGCTTGTCTCAGGTTTCAGCTTTTGATCACTTTTTAAAATTTCTCGAGATTTTTGGAGTTTATCAGGGAAATGAAATGCGTGATGTTTCAGACTTAATTGGTGATTCGGTGTTATGTAAGAATTAGGTTATTCGAGATTATTCGAGTACGTTTGAGATTATAGTAGGGTGTGTTTGATAGTTCAATGTTATTCGTGAATTTTATTTTTATATATGATTGTTCGATATTTAAAAAAATTACCCGATAAGATTTGAGCTAAGCCTTAACTTGCTTAGTAGAAATAATAACATTAAGTTACTTGACAAATAATTCCATATTTACACGAATTTTAGGAATTTTTCAAAATTTTCTAGATTTTTACAGTCTTTCCTATATAATCTCCAGTCCAATCTATAATAATATCCAGATTTTTCGGTATTATTGAAATTGCTCGAGATCAATCGATATTCACATAATATAAAGATTTTTTGAATTTTTCTGGGGTAATCGAAATTATTCCGCGGTTTATTCTAGATTTCTAAAGTTTTCGACATTCCTAGGATTATTTGAGATTTCTAAAGATTTTCGAATTTATTCGAATTTTGTAAGGCAATGTTCTGCGCTTAGCTTTGAGTTGTAAGAACTTGTAGAGTTACACATATAAATCTAAATGGTGATATTTAAAAGAGTTTTTGAGATTATGCCAAAAATTTGATATTATTCGAAATTATTCAAGAATTTCCAGGTTATTTACGTACAGGATCCCCTTTGGCTTTACATACTATACTTACGAATAATTTGATATTTGAGAACTTTCAAGAATATTCAAGATACTTTGAAAATTCTACATTTTTGAGATTATTTCGAAATTCTTGATATTTTTCAAATTATATTCTAAATTTGTGAGGCTTTACCGATATATTTAGAACTCGTCATAACATAGTTGCAAGATGTTTCGTTTTATATGAGGTCATTCCAATGACTCACGTTCTGTTTCATCTACTCTTTTGAATGATGGCCCGAATATGCCTTGAAAATTTAATCTGAATAGACCAATTGGTTTTCTTACACATGGAACGCTCGAAAATGGAAACACATTTTCGATGAAGGATATTTACATTGAGAACAAATATTCTGAATTTTTTACAAAAAATACCATTTGTAATATCAAATTTCTGAGTAAAATGATTTGAGTTGAAAAGCTTCGATAAGTGGAATCTCTTAAAACTAAAAGTTCTTGACACTTATTGCAAATACATGATTTATGCTCATAAAATGAGAGACAGAATTTATGGAAAGGCACACAAATTACTGAGAAAGTATAAATAAATTATCAAGCTTAAAGCTCATTGAGAACAAATACCCTAAATTAATCCCAAAATACCACCTTCATTTGGTTTGGTTTGAAAAGCTCTTAAAACTAAAAGCTCTTAATAATTTACATTGGACACAAATATTCTAAATCCTATCCAAAGTTCAGTCATTCCTTGTAATATCAAATTTGGAAGCAAAATTGTTAGTTTAAAAAGCTTCGATAAGTGAAAGCTCTTCACAATTTTTTCAAAAATATAATTTATGCTCATACAACATTTTATTAAAACCATGAAATTATTAAAGAGCTCAAAAATGTTAAGTTTAGACCCAAAAAGTATGGATTAATTGTCAAGCTGAAAGCTTAGTCAAAACAAATATTCTAAATTTATTCCAAAATCCCACCTTCCTTTAAACTATCAAATTTCAGATTTAAAAGTAAATGATTTGGGTTAAAAAGCTTCGATACGTGAAAAATCCTAAAACTAAAAGTTCAACATTTTTTACAAATACATACAAAAAAGTATAAATTAATTATTAATCTTAAATTCCGTTACACTAGGATAATTTAAATTTGCGATAAATTGTTTAAAAAGTTTCGATCGGTGAAAGCTCTTAAAACTAGAAGCTCTTGAAACTTTTTGCAAATACTTTTTTTTCCACATAAAACATTGTAACAAAAACCTAAAATTATTAAAAGACTCAGAAATACATAGTATAAATTAATTACGAAGTTTAAAGCTCATTGAACACAAATATTTTATACTTATCCAAAAATACCACCCACCTTCCTTTGTAATATCAAATTTTAGAGTTAAATGGTTTGGTTTGAAAACTTCTTAAAACTAAAAGCTTTTGATGATTGATGGTTAAAGTTTTAGCCAAAATTCCGTCACCCGTAAAATGGTTTGGTTGAAAAAGTTTTGATTATTGAAAGCTTATAAAATTAAATTAAAAAACTCTTGATATTTTCAAATACATAAAACTCTTTATCAAAAACCTAAAAGTATGAAAAAGGCTCAACGATAAAAATTAAGTTAAAACCCAAACTTGTATAAATTAATTATCAAACTTAAAACTAAATGACAATTTTTGCAAATACATATTTTATGCTTACACAATTTTTTAACAAAACTTACGGATAATTCGATATTTGAGAACTTTAAAGAGTATTTAAGATACTTTGAAAATTCGACATTTTTGAGATTATTTCGAAATTCTTGATATTTTTCAAATTATATTTGAAATTTTTGATGTTTCATCGATATACTATATTTAGAAATCGTCGCAAGATCTTTCGTGTTATCTACTCTCGAAATCAGATACTTTTACGAGACTAAACGATAGGAAGAAATAAGTTTTTCACTAAAAGCGATACTTGTTCATAGGTACAAGAAGTATTTTTAGGGGCCCAAAAAATGTTACGGGGGGGCGGAGGTGGGGGCGGAGGAGGGGGCGAGGCCCGAAATTTGTGGTTACGCCACTGGAAGAGACAAGGTGTATTCTGCAAAACCAAGTAAGCTCTTTGCTTAGAGGTTACTACTTGAAAAAGCTTATTTACTTTTTCTTAATTTTTTATTAACAAATTATTCTTTTTTTTAGCGACCTTATTGGGTCCACCATATTTAGTGGATTGTGGAATACAAAAGACTAAAAGCGCGTTTTTTTATTCGCTCCGGATAGCTGCTATCGAGAGCCGTCATATAAAAAGCGGCTCCCGATAGCGCTCCGTATAAATAGGTAGAGCCAAATATTTTTTATTTAAAGTTTTCGCTAAACAATTGAATTAAAAATGATAGTTTGATGTTAAATAAACTTAGTTTACCAATAAATAGCGCGTCAAATTTAAATTTAGGCGTAAAGAATGACGGCTCTCGATAGCAGCTATCCGGAGCGAATAAAAAAACGCAACTTAATTTGTTAATAAAGAATTAACAAAAAATAAAGGTAGTAAACTTTGTTTTGAATTGCCTTTAATACCGATCCCAAAAGGTTTCATCAAAATTAATTCAAAAGCTACGGAGTCTAAGATTTTACTTTTTTCATTACAAGAACTCGACAAATACGAGTATATAAGCTGCAAATGTAATAGCTAGCTTGATTTTTTTGAAAATGAACTGGCCATTTTCAAAATAAACGGGCTCTTATATGACAAAACTTCAAGAACTAAACCTCTCTCTATTATAATATTCTACAATATTTCAATCTAAACTTCGAAATATGGTTAATATTAAGTTGTTTAAAAATTATTAGTCAAACAAGCCGCGGTTTATTAGTGAGGTGCTTGTTATAACGGAAAAAGAGGGTACGCGTTATTTTATGACTAGAAGCTTAAATATTTAATATAGGGTTTTTAATTTTAATTACCTCATGAATTTTATCTGAAAGTAGAATAGATACAAAGGTGTAAATGGGAGGTATTCGAGACGAATAATTTAAGATATTTTTTTCTTAAACGGATCATATGAGTAGGGATGCTGGATAATGGACTAAATGTTTAAATGGAAAATTGGTGTAAATACTTTTTCACACAACCTCAACTGTTTTAACTATCGTTAAAAAAAAGTAAAACTTAGGCATCAATAAAGGCTCTGACATGATTGATGACTCGATTTTAATTGTTTAGTTCAGTTACTCAGATGGCTTATTCGGTATCTAACGTATTTAGAAATTTCAAAGTGCTACAAAAAGTTTAGAACAAAATGATGATAGTGTAATTCTAGCGTATTTTGAAACGCGTTTGGAGCAATTTGAAATGTTAACATTTGGTGTGGTATTTTGAACGATAGATTGATTGGTCGTTATTTCTTTGAAGAAACTCTAACGAGCGTTTAGTACGTTGATGTTTTGAAAAATAAGCTTTCAGTTTTAATGGACATAATCTATAGTTCTACCAAAATTGGGCACCACTTCATAATGGGAGGCTTGTTAAAGAATATCTTAATATTTAATATCCAAATCGATGGATCGGAAATAATTGACTCAAGCGTCACGACAGTTCATTTGACAAGAAACCTTTAGACATTTTTGGTTGGCTAAATGTCCCCAAATGAATTATAAGAAACGCAGACAATAAATAAAGAAGATCCTAAATAAAATATGTAAGACTTGTAAAAATAGTAAAGCAGATAGCCTGAGAGGAGCAATAGGGCGAGAATGACTGCGACATATGGAAATGTGATTGTCAGAATTCATACAGACACTTTTAATTAAAAAAAACAAACTATTTTTTTAGCAATAATAAGGGATTGTATGAAAAAAAAATTACACCAACTGAAAACCACAGGAGAACCAATTTCAAAATTATTAAAATAAAAGAGAGCTGAAAAATTAATTTGAAAATTAATATTTAATATGAAATTAATTTGATCTTTTGTTTTTCTACTTTTCCTCGAAATCAATTTCAATTTTTGTTGTTGATAGTCTCTGTTATGCAAAATCATGTTTAGACATAAAATCATTCCAAAATCAGTCAAACCTGAAAATCCTAAAATATTTATCAAAACAGAAGTACGTGTTACAATTTTTTTTAAAAGATTAAATATTAAAAAAAAAAAAGTTCAGCACGACCTTTTGTTAAAATCCTTTTATTTAATCGCTTTATTATCTAAGTATCGAGTCGCGAGAAATCACACTAGATTACACTACCCTAACCAACTCCCATTTTCTGAGAAAAGTCAAGAGTTAGGGAAAATCAATGACTCTGTATAATTAAAAGTTTGAAAGTTGAAACTGGATTATTGAAATCGACCACTTGACAGTTGAAATTGATTCTTGATGCTTATTGGGTTGTAATTTAAAATTTAAAACATAAAACTTGACATTTCACACGAGCATAAAAATTTTATTTTTAAAATTTGAATTTTGTAACATTATACTAATTCAATATTTCATCTATTTTGCAGGTTGTCCAGCCAACACCATTTAATTATATCTGAAGCCTCGACATCACCACCCTAAAATGGAAATGAGTAAACGCCGTAAAAAAGATCAATCGACAGACGATGAAAATATTCTACTAGCGTATGGCACTCTGAGGAGGCCATTTAAAAAATCGATTAATAAAAAATTAAAAACGAATCTAAATAATTTATGGCGCAAAAGTTTCAACGAAATAAATTTTCTCGATTCATATTGCAAACTAAAATCATCACCATCTCAGTCGGATGATGTGGAATCTGTATCGATGACAACACTTGAATCATCGTTCGATTTAAATGATGACCCGGAAAAAGTGGCCGATTGTTTAAATGATCTCGATGCCTATTTAGACGCAATCGATAATGAGAGCAATAAAACTAATAGTTGTAGTAATATAACGGATACGAATGATTTGGATGATTTACTGGTGCATAGTCAACAACATGTTAAATTGGCTCGAACTAATTTTAGTACGTTTCCTAAAAAGAAAACACGAATATCTTCACCCGATCGTGAGTACATCGATGAATCGCTTTCACCATCCACATCATCAACGCTATCGGCATCATTTCAACGAAATAAACCACATCGCAATACAATACTAACATCAACAAAATTTAGTAATAATAATAGCAACAGTGGTGGTAGTGATGGTGGCAGTAGTACACCGCGTAACAAAAACTCGAGCGAGACACAACGAAGATTATCATGGCTGCGGAATTCGATGCGAAAAACACGACCAATTGTGATGCCCGACCAAATTGATGATGAGCCGCAATTAATCAGTAATCATAGTAATAGTCGTATGAATATAAATAGTAATGATAGTGATAATTTTATTGAAGAACCACCTCCACCCGATTTAATAACTAGCGGTATTGCTAATAGTAATTTGGATGATATAAACATTGATGATCGAATTCCAATTATCCAAAATGAACTAATACAAAATAGCGATAATTCTAGAATAGTAGACAGTAATTTTCCGTTAGAAATTTTTGAAAATTCTGCTGAGCTCCGAAATGTCGACAGGCCACGACAAATGGGACGACGATCGGAATTAATACCACGGCTTCTATCAATAACAGCTGAAACAAATAATGGTAGTCAGGTGAGTTGTAAACCTATAAATTAATTATAAAATATGAAATTATTGATCTGTGACAACCCCTTATGATAAAAAATAGTTTTCAAAACTACATTTTTTTATTTTTATAATAAATTTGTTTATATTTTTTATTGTTGTTGGTATTTCCGGTGTGCAATATAATAATGTAAATGTGCACAAATGGTATATGGGATTGTTTGTGTTTCGTTCACCCTCTGCTTAATAAAATGGGGTTTTGGTTTGCTGTTATGTATTTACAAGTATTTTGTGATTGACATCGATTGAACTTTGAAATATTCTATACAGGGATAGAGTTTATTAGATGTATTATTATTGCAGTTTGCAGTAAGATTTTTAAATTTTTGTTTTAAACATTAAAAAAAATCTAGACAAATTCAATATGCATTCTTGAATTAAACATCACGTTAAAATGAAAACTGAAGACATTTGAATGCCCAAGGTAAAGTATATACGAAAGCTTGGCTTAATTTTCTCTTAATAACCTCTTCGAATTTCTTTTATTTTTATTTTTTCGGGCAGTAGGCAGGTAAACTCATCATAGAAACGTGTGTTGAAGTACGCTTTAGTCAATCAATGTCATTGGTGCTGTTGGTTAAATAATTTTGTCAATTTATTTGTAAGCGTAATAATTTTAGTCTTAAAGACTAGTACAGAGATTAAGTAAAATTTTCTTCCCACAAACAAAACATCTGTAAATGAGTGACCTTAATAAATATAGTTAAAACAAATCCGCCCGAAGTCCTTACATATTTATGTCTTTCTTATATTTTGGGACACCCTATTTTGAGTATAAGCTCATTCATAATAGGGTGTAATTTTACAAAAAGTTTTATATGATATAATCATATATCCCTTACCATCAATATATCCCTTACAAATACTATATTATAGCTCAACCAATCCACGGCCTCAATTATCGCAATTAATTCGGCCTGAAAAATGCTGCAATAGTCGCGGAGACGGAATGAGAGTTCTCATTTTGTTTCTCACAGAAATCACCACAACCAACCCTACCATACATTTTTGAACCATCCGTGAAGAAGTTCAAAAGTTCATGGTTCAACATCTCTTCACTCAGCCAGTCCTTTCTGGAGGGAATATCAATACGAAACCTATCCTTAAAAGATGGTAATGGAATCATGTAATCGGTGGTACCAGGGATATCTCTGTTGGACAAAATAGATGAGTGTCCTGTATTACTACAGGTCCACATAGAAATGGATTCGAGCCTTATGGCTGTGCTCGTGGTCACTTGAGTGCTTAGAATATCTGGGGGTATGAGATGAAAAATCGTTTTCCAATAGTATTTTTACAGGAGTATAGTGCTATAGTAGCTTTCTTTATCCTTTCTAAAATATTAGGCTTCCAACTAAGTTTGTTATCCAAAACAATACCAAGGTATTTCGCTTTGTCATTAAAGGTCAAGCTAATACCATTTAAAGTAAGAGGATCAATCTGAGGAAGTTTGTATTTCCTAGAGAAGAGGACCACCTCAGTTTCAGTGGTCTATGCATGCGTTCTCTTAAGGTACAAGGATACTTACCAAAAGCATCAATATCAACGTCATCCGCATAAGCAACCACTCTAAAACCTTGCCCCTCCAGGTCTAGCAACATCTCATTTAAGACCAAGTTCCAAAGCAGGGGGGACAGACTCCATCTTGCAGTGAACCTCTACACCTACAAATCTACTAATGAAGGATCCGCGCAGGTTAGACCACGATCCTGCGTCTCAGCATCCGCCAGCCGGGGTAGAGCCAAGTCAATGGCTTGCTGAACATCTTCAGGAATAATGCTATCAGGTTCAGCTGATTTATATGGCTTAAAGTTGTTAATTGCCCACACTAACTTCCTCCTGCTTATTATTCGACTCACAACGCCTGAACCCGTAAAAGCATTCGGAATTTCAGGCGCCAGTTCGGAGCACTCCAGAAAGTGGGTTATCAGTAGTAACTCCAAAGATTCAGCACTAGTTGTAGTCCAAGAACCACCCGGTCGTTGGAGATCACTCGGGATGATAGGACTTGAAGCCAGTATTTTGCGTAGCCTCGCAGCCTCCGAAGACTCCTTATTTTGGCATTTCTTATTTCATATTTGTATGTTCTGAGGCTTTATAACAGTCCCAATCCGTAGCAGTTCTCGTTTTCTTGGCTTGCCTAAAAAGCCTTATGTATTTTTGACGAGAGCTTTGGAGCTGTTTCGACCACCAAGGTGACCTTTGTTTACCCAAAGTTCTACTTAGAGGAGATGCTCTCAACATAGCTACATGAAAAGCATCTGATAGCATATACTAATTCATCCATCTTCTGTGTAGATTCAAGGGGTTTAGGAACCGGAACTGGCAATGAATTATTAAGAATAATTCTGAAGGTATCCCAGTCGGTTTTCCTCTTGTTTCTTAACATAGCCCTATTTGTGGGTTCAGTAACCAGTTCATACACTTACAGAATCATTCAATTAAAGGCACTTTCCAATTCACCAAACGATCCTTAATAAAATCTGAGATAAGCGTGATTTGTAGCACCTCTTGTCGATTTCTAGTTATAAAAGTGAGCTTACATCCAAAATTACATATTTAAAGGTTAGTACTAAGAATAAAATCAAGGAATAACTCACCTCTTTCGTTTGTATCCGTACTTCCCCATATAGTGTGGTGTGAGTTCACATCACTGCCCAGGATGACTCCAACTTTCCGGTTTTGAGCATCCAATAAAACATCTCTAAGAATTGCAGGTGGTATGTCATCACCTTCATTCGATAGATAGGCTGAAATAAGCCAGAGATTTAAACTATCAATCTCAATGCCAGCCGCCACTGCGTCTGAGTTGCTGTAATTAAACAGCACAAACAAGTTTAGATTAGTTTTAGCTAGAATGCACGAACGAATCTTACATTCCTTCTTGGCAAACATCACTTTATAGTTTGGTGCCCTGAGTCCCATAACCCGGTCTCCAATGATCCATGGCTCCTGGATCAGGACAACATCATCTCTATCAGCTTCAATTTTGAACAGCAGAGCAGTCGAGGTTGCCTTACAGGCTCCATCGCCTCTGCCACCGCCGTGTCGGAATTCCTCGCCCAAAGGCGAGTCTGACAACAAGTCCTCGTGGATTCCACATAGTGTCCGCAAGGATCTGGACATCTCGGAATTTGGTACTCCGTGATCAGTTTTGCTAGAACTTTTGTCCTTTCCCAAAGTGTTACAGGAACAAGCTTTATGCGAGCTAATGTCCTTCTTAATTACTGCTGTTTGTGAACCAGACCTATAGGTCAACGCTCCCCCAGCAGTTGTTGTAACAGAGAGACCAGCAATATTTTTCCTTATGTCCCGATTTAAAACTGGGCTTTCTGGGTGGGGCTTAGAAGCCAATGTTGCTCCAGCTGCAGTTTCCGGGTGTTTAAGAATCCCGGCCTCTATCTTTCTGTGTAGATCTTTCATAAGAATCCCATGAGTAGCGGAGAAAATAAAATGTCCATTCTGTGTAGAGATCCGCGATACGCAGAAAAGGCTACATAATCCGGAGGACGCCAAGTATCCGGATTCACCGTTAGAGACTGAGCTAGTTTTTAGACTGGGCCCCAGCCAGGTTGGTTCTCAGCACAATACGATTGGCACTTTAACCCAGGCTAGTTGTTTAGCGCCGTGTTGTAGCCTAACCCATCCAGACAAAGACACAGATGAGCTAGTTGCCCGGTGGTCACCGCGGGGAGGTAACACGAACACCTGTGGAAGCTGCAAGATCCGGAGCTGTTAACTAGTATCAACTTGATTCCCCCAGACAGCTTCACACCTAGACCGCTTATGTCATTTTTAACAAACCTCCGTTTATAAAAGCCTTTTAATTTTACAAATGAAAAACGTGACGTGGACTAAAGTCTGTAAACATCATTTTATTTTGGACATTCCTGTGGTTATCATTTTCCTTTTTATCGGAGAATATTTTCTGAAATATTCAGAGTAAAACGATTTCTCAGTTTTACTTTACGAAATTCCAAATTACAAAAAAGAAATCAGTAATAATAAATTTAACCGGTAAGTCCTCTTTTTCAGTGGTTTGCGGCTGGTGTTTCTGGAAACTGATGTTTCGGGAGAATGCATAAAAAATGGAGTTATTTTCAGTCTAATAACCTATATCCGTTGATGTTTGTTCGTTCTGCTCATCCTCATTGATTAAAATATTTTGTGTTGTAGAATAAGTTGCATGGGGTCAATGAGAAATTGCTAATACCGATCGTTTCTAATCTATTTTCTAGGTAAATCCTAACGCTATCAGGTATATCCTAACGCTGTATGACGTATCCATTATTTCTTCTCTAAGGTATCAAATATTATTATTTTGTTAACATATCTTCCAATTTGACAAAATTTTGGGCAGCTATTTTTTCCAGTATGGTACTGAGTTGTAGTTATAAATGCTCTTGCTGGGCTATTACAAATAAACAGTGTTATTTTAAATTTCCTTAAAGTCCTCAACTGTGCAATTGTAAGAACATTTTTACTAACAAGTTCCATTTCTTGTACGAATTTAAAACTCGTTAACTAAGTGGGGTTTTTCAAAATCTGAATAACACTCAATTAGAAATGGCAGTTCGTCTGGGAATTCAGAAAACTTTCAAATTATTGGCCATAACACTCGTCGGGAACTTTTAAACACTTGTAGTCCAACAATATAAATATCAATTAAGATAGGATCTTTTACCAACAGAAAATTAAATTTGTTGGATTTTACATAATTCTGTATTCCAAAGTGAAAACATTCTTCTGGTGCAACATCAATAACATTAATCACACTATAGTTTTGGTTTTCAGTCATTTTCTTGCTGTTATTGGTAAGTTTTTCACACCAGAATCATTTAATGTTTTCAACAAATCATCTAAATAAGATGTGGTCTTTTATTTCTTAACGTCCATAATTTTAGATTCCTTCGAATTACAGTTTTGGCATCAAGATTGTCACTAGTTTCAGAGCTACAAATGCTACCACAGCATAACTAAAACTATGAAAAAGTCAGCTATCTCCCCCAGGCTATTAAGTAGCAGCGTTACTTTTCGGGTACTAAACATTTAGAAACAGGGTATATTTGGAGAAATATACCCGGGTAATTGGCAATATATAATTGATCACTTGTAACGTCGAATGATGTTCTAGCGCCAAAAATCGGTGATTACGCAATGTCCCGCTTGGATCAATTATAGCGATATTTTCCAATCGTTGTGGCCAAGTAGAACGTTACCGATAAAAGCAGCATCGAGAAGAAGACATCTGTTTTCAAGGGTGAACATTTTATATTCTTTGCACCTAGTTGAATATGGTGGTAAGCGAGCCACATTCTGATAGAAAGATACGTTATAGTCATCTTGCCAGCCATTTTTTTTAACAGTAATATAAACAAAATTTTTTGTATGCTTTCAATTCTTTTGATATGCACATCAAAGCAAGGATTCCAGACAATTACAGTATATTCCACTTGAGATCTTATATACATGAAATATAAAATGAAATGAATTCTCCGGTTCATCGATTTACAAAGCGAGACGTAGAGTTTGCTTTAGCAATACAGTTAACATTTTCGACGAAGGTGACACTTAAATAAATAAATAAAGTTAGTAATCTCTTGTACTCCTTGAACTACATTGTCATTGATGTTGTATGTAGTTATTATCGGTTTCCTAAGTCTGTTGAGGTCATCTTGCAGTTTGTCAGCATCACACATTTGTTCAATCGTACGATAAATGTATACATCATTAGCAAATATGAGAACATTTTAGTTTTTTTAGTTTTTTATGATCTCGGTTGTCCGATCAACGAAAACAATAAAAATCCAGGGTACAATAAGTGATCCTTGAGGAACACCAGAGTCACTTTGATAACGTTGGATTTCTTAATGCCAGTTATTATATATTGTAGACAATTTGTTAACTATGTATGACTTGAACCTATTAAGGTATTCTAATAAAAATGTAAACGTAAATAGACTTTGGTATAAGCTACGTCTACTTGATGAAGTTTTTGTACTTATCTCCTTTATTACTTGGCTGGTAAATTCAACCAGGTTAGTAGATGTAAACCTAACAGTCATAAACCCATATTGGTTGACAGATAACGTATAAGTGTTGATTTAAAAGCGTTGCAGGCAACTTGTTCAAATAACTTAGGAATTGATTATGAAGTTGATACAGTAACATGTAACGTCATTCCGTTTGCCTGATTTAAAGGTTGGAGTTATCTTCTCAGCAGTGGTTAATGAAAGATCGAACTGTTTGCACAACGAATTTACCAAAATACTCGCAAACGTTTTTCACATAGATGAGGATATATCGTCCGGCCAACATAGAATATCATTATTAACATTTGGTCGATAGACAAATTGAAAAAAGCAGCATATTAATCATGTCCGCTATCTGTTTTGGATTTGTTCTAATTTTTTCTTTGATGTTAGCCGAATAAGACGTGTACTTAAATTTGAAATAGACATCAAATTCCTCGCGCGGTTGTAAAAAGGACAGCTTGTCGGTTTCGAAGCTTAGAACTAAATGTGTCGACTTTTTTATTCACACCTTTTGCATTTAGAACCTCATCCCAATTCACTGCTTCCAAATAAATATGCAGTCTAGTGTAGTTTATCTTCTTAAAGTAGTATTTGATTTGATCTACCGTCTGGGTTTCATAATGCTTAGTGAATTTGGCTCATTTGCAGATGATATCGGGTGTTGAGAGCAGCGTAAATCACGATCGATAATATCTGTATCCTTTAAAATAACTGGGGTTTCTAATACCATTATGTCTTCCTGCTGCTTAGTAGGAATGTTCAATTACGATCATGTGCATTCATGTTGCGACAATAAGCGTTGCATTCAATGAAAATATCGGATGTCAGATTTTTGTTTAATAAATAACGGTAATTACTCAAACTACGGAAAGTTCAAAAGAGAATTGCTCCTTGGAAAGCGAAAAGCACCACCTATGTAAGAGAAAGTAATTGAGGGAAAACGATCAGATCCAACTGCAATTTCACAAACAAATGAAGCATCGAAGAATGTAAAAAAATCGAGAATTGGGATCAAGTCAACGAAAAGTCAAACGCAACTACACTCCCGAGCAACTAAATCGACTCAAACCTTCAGCGCCCACAGAAAGGCGAATTTTTTTAAAAAGGCTTGGCTAAAATGGGTTAGTACTCGTACTTGTTTTATAATTAATTTTGAATGAAAACGCAACCAAAATTGATGATTATGAAAAAAAATGTTATGGATATTTAAATTTAAATTACAACAAAAACTTTAAACAAAAGAAAAACCATTTTATTGGTTAATACTTAGTATTACCTCCCCGCCTTGCGTCTCCAATGGTTCGCATGCGATTCCCCATCAACTTCTTATTAAGGTTTTGACAAAGACTTGGGGATCGCACATCTCTCTTCATTCAACGCAATCTTGAAGTCACTCCTGTTAGATGGTACCGGATTTCGAGCTCGGACCCTCCGTCTCAGTTCGTCCGATAAATGCTCAATTGGAATGGTCAATATCTGGACTGAGGGTTGGCCACCTCATCGTCACGAGTCCAGCCTCATCCATGAACTGCCGAGTGGTTCGAACTGTGTAGCCCCGGTCCCTCCTATCACCAATCACCACCACGGAGACATTCTGCACTCGTCACTGAGTAGAACGGATCTCCATTGCTCGATGCTCCAATTGATGTGTTCGCGAGCAAATTTGAGTCGCTCTTTGCGGTGGCGTGCTGTCAATTTTGGGCCTCTAGTGGGCCATCTTGGGGTGAGGTTGGCTTCCTTCAAGCGTACTTTTACTGTCCATAGACTAACAGCTACATATCGATCTTGTCTTAGCTCACGCTGCACATCGACGCTCGTTAGATGGCGGTTTCACAGTGAAGTTAGGATGATAAATCGATCGTCCCTCTCAGATGTTCACCGATACTGGCTGGTATGTGGTCTCCGATTGAAGGTACCAGTTTCCTGAAACCTTCTGGACACCCTTGAGACAGCAGATTGGCTCATGTTTAGCTGACGAGCGACTTCTAGTTGATTGCGTCCTTCTTGCAATAAAGCAACAGCTTGTGCGCCTTTTTCTGGAGCAGTATCTATCCATGGCTTTGAGGAAACAACGAATAAAACTGGTCGAGATTTGTTCAGGTCAACGTCTGATAAGTGACTGATGGCAAATAACGGTCAACGTGGTCTTATACAGGACATTGCAGCACGCCAATTGTTTTCAAGAAAATATCGCATTTTGCTACGATCGCTTTAATTTGGAAAGGACTGTATAGATTTTAATGATAAAGATGGCTTTGTAAAGACAACGTACTAAGCTGTCAAAAAATTGTGCACATCGGCGAGGAGGCCTTATCAGACCAGCTTACCAAGAAGTTATGATACTTTGAAGAAAAGCATTGTGCTGATACAATAATTGTTGTTTGTAGTTGCAAAACAACAGAAAGGATGCATTTTGGCATCCGAAGTACATATGGGGGTTTCGTATGAATGTAGGGCGCTATGAGAAGCTCCTACGCAATTTTCACTTATGCTGTAGCACGAGGATATCAACGGGGACACGAAATGCGTGTGGATTATTTAATAAAAACTAAACATGTTATTTATGCACTTGCTTTTTATTTATTGTAATACTTGAGAATATTTTTTAAGCAATAAAATATAAATTTCTAAATAAAATAACTAATTTGTTTTTTCTAGCGTTCTTCGCTTAATACAGAAAAAATTAATGTTAACAAGTTAATGGTTTTGGAGCGACTCCTTAATATATTTTTTATAACAACAAAAATAAGAAAAATGTACTCATCCATTTTTCGTTCTTTATTGTTCCGTCCAACAAGCAATAATATGGTATGCTAAAAAATGACACGTCGCGAATGATGCGTAAACGAATGACGCGTAACGCCACATACATATCTGGACATTTTGTTAATGACTGGCGACTTATTGAGGAATTAAATAATCCTTCAAAATTTAGGTAGAATTGAAAACAAACTCAGGCGAAACATACAAATAACCACAATAACAATTGAAGACAATTGAACGAAATTCCACTTAAACTTTAGAAGAAAGGGCTTCAAGCCAGGTATCACTGAATTCCCTATTTTTGTTTATAACTGCTTTACTCAATAACCAACAGAAAGAATGCAAAAGTTGGGCGATACAGAAATCGAGGTATAAAAGCAATTCGGAACTGCAATCCCATTACGAAAATGGTTATCGCCAAATCGTAATGTACAGTCCAATATTGACTCACAGTATTTGTGAGTTGGCAATTGATAAGCATCGATTCAGAAGAAGGAAACACTCGCCTGATCGATCAAACAGATATTATAAGAGTGCTATAAGTAAGTACTGTTGGCAACAAATGGACGTATGAGAAGATAAAATGTAACACATGCAACAGTTTCCAATTGTGAAGTTAAAGCGAAATTTCTTGACGGTGAAACCGAACCATGTTTATATTAAAAAAATATAAATGACATTTAGTGTTACTTGCCCATTTGATCAAGATATGAAGATTTATCATCAGAATTCTGAATGCAAAATTTAAACCAATTAAACAACAACTAAGCTAGTCCCAAAACCTGCTAAAATTCTCTCTCTGTAGAAAGCACAATGATTTGTATACTATTGCTATAAAAATATATCAACCACTGATTGTATTAGAGAAACGTCATCGTGTATATGTATGTACGGTTGTGAATACAGTGTAGAAATCAAGAAGCATCGCCTACTATGAAAGTAAAAGAGAGTAAAATGTGTCGTAAAAAACAATACGAATCATGCGCAAGCGGAACTGCAAACATGTCATTAAGAAAAACAAAAAACATATTTTTGAAATTTTGTATGTATGTAAATTAGAGCGAAGAATAGCGAGTAAAAATACTCGAATATCATCGGCGTTACCAGTGGTGGTGGGCCAAATAAATTTTAATTTTGGGAAGTGGTTTATTTTCTAAGATTTCTGATAAAGTATTCTCGAAGGTGGTCTGAGTAACTTGGTTGTTCAATGCCGCAGAGTTCCAACGAGTGATGTGTTGCAAACGATGATTACATGTGGTAGATAGACGAAACTTTAATTCAGCAACTACCAGGAAGTAGTCTGAATCGATGTTGGCCCAAGTTTAGTTCTGATGTGTTTCTAGTAACAAAAATGTCTTTTGGACGTCATGTGGCTTTTTGAATATGCATGTGTGTGAAGTGCGTGCTGGCAACCTCTAAGTTGTAGAGTAAAGCTAGCTCGATGGTGCATGCGCGGTTGTTGTGTGATGTATGGTGAAAGGAGTTTGGGACGATGGTGTCACGATATATACCTACTGCCAGCACTGCCAATTTGAACATCAAAGTCGCCCAAATAATTTTAATGTCATTTCGAGCTGGTCGATGGGGGTTCTCCTCGATAGTGGTATGAACGTGCACAAATGTTAAAGTGGACGTTTATGAAACCTGAGTATACAAATTTGATTGCTGATAGGTATGAAGTCAGTCACAAATTGACGATATCGGTTACTAATCAAGAAACCGACGCCAAAGTCTTGCTTATCCATGTTAGTCCGCAGCGAATGTAATCGATGATGTGATTTGTAAATGTTAGTTCAGTACAAATTTCTGAGAATTCAAAAATTTCAACTTTTTTATGTCGGCAAGCTTCTAGTACAAAAATGCTGGAGATCTACATAACCATGAATCGTCCAAGAAAGTTGAATTGCCCCTTTTTATAAATGAGTACATTGAGTGTGTATGACGTCTGTGAAAAATATTATTGAACATAAAACCTATAATCATTATGTTGTTTACAATGAGCATTTCAATAAATTTAGAAGAATTTAAAGTCGTAATACACCTATTTCCCCTAAAATGCTTATCAGCTAAATTTGTCAAAGCCGTAGGACAAATAATCAAGAATTATTACTGTAGGGCAAATAAATACGAATTATTATTTGTGAACAATATCATATTAATTTAAAAATGTTTCTAAAGTTAAATTTACCGTAATAATTAAAAAAAATTGCCTAAAACACAGAAAACAACTTATCATCATTATTTGTCTCCTACGCCTTCAGCTATCAATTTGCTTCGTTTGACGTCCGAGAAAAATGGTGGTAACGCCTTCTAGAAATGTAAGCTGTATTACTGGCTATGCTACTAAATTTTTGTAGTCAGTTCTATAAATGACAATAATGTTAGAAAAATGAAAGAGATCAAAACATATGAAAAATATTTAAAATTAATTTGCTTGCTTTAGAAACGAAATACGTTCGTCGTCATATGTTGTTTTCTTAATTTAAAGTTATTAATAATGTAACAGCTAGTTTAGTTAGTTAATATTAAAATCATTTTTTTTTTAAATTTTATTAATTTTAAATTATACAGAAAATAAGCGAAAATAAAAATATGTTCAACCTTCCTTTCGAATATGTGTGGAATAATTCCAATAACTGCTTAAGTCGAGTTTATTTTCCAAAGTATATTTTTGATAAAACAGCCGTCAAATAATAAATTACACCTTAATTCTCATATCATGTCATTTTTCATGGCTATATTCACATCACATCAATTTTCGATTCTCTTAGTCGTTTGTTACGACTAAAGTCACTTTATACGACATATGTCACTTGAGTTTTGCAAGTGACAGGCGAATACCACAAAATGGAAAGACGCAATTAGTCGTGTCACTTAGAAATTTTCAAGTGACGTGATACGACTATAGTCACATCACATGAAATGACATGACTATGGGAATTGGGGTGTTAATGTATAGGAAATATTTGAAGTCCAAATAAAGTTTGGGTGTTTTATGACAATAGTAATATAAGAAAAGCCCAGACTCTGTCCGTAACGTAAAAATGAAAACAAAATTGAATTTTTACTATGGTTTGTGGTTTAATCACAGAATTCTAAACAACCAGAAGAGACATTCCATGGACCAAGAAATTGTTGACTTTCATCCAGCGAATACCACTCAGTTTGGTTAATTCATACACATATTCTTGTACTAATTTTTCTCCATTCGTAATAATTTATTCAAGTTTATTGCATTCATAAGGACATCGAACATTCCTCTATTTTGGCTAAATTTTGAACATTTTAGAATTAAATGTTCGATGTCCTCCACAACCAACTAGCTTGCACATAAAATATCCTCACTCATATGACGCTTCGTGTTGGGTGCGTCTCAATAGGGTAGGGGTTGACCGTCTATAGCCATGTATCTCGTGGTCTATATTCCAACGCTGCAACTATGTAGAAACCACCAAATGTGTCTAGTATACCTCCACGTGGTAACACCCGGGCAACGATGTGAAGCATCGGCGAAATACTAGAGGCGAGTGCAATACACTATAAATGAGCAATGAGCAGAACAAATAAGGAAACTAATACCCCAGGTGGTACACCTGTTGCTCAGGTAAATACACCCTCTTCGGAGGTCGGTCTCATGGATTCTGGGGGAGACCAGCCATTGCTATACTACAATTATTTTAACCAATCCCAAGACATGTTGGTGAATAAACAAGCTCATTTGAGTGAAATAGAAAAGGATAATTCACATCCCTTCCAGAGGAGTAACAAAGTCGCGTATTCTCCGAAAAGAGGCGGTAGTCCCTCCATTGAGGCCAGCAGCCACAACTCTCGTTTTACAAACGAAGAAAAGCTTCACAATGAATTGTGTAAAGCTAATAATGCATTAGTTGAAGCCAACAATATAAATAAGCAACTGAATGTTACAATTGCATGGATGCAGGAGCGTATGAAGACGCTTGAAAACGAAGTTAAAGCTCTTAAGCCAAAGGAGGACATCGGTTCTACTCCTAACCAGAATACAACTCCACAAGAGTATCATACGGATGAAGAAGAACTAGCTCGAGAAACTGAGTGGATTAGAGTTAAAGGTGGGAGAAAAAAAAGGAGACGGAATAATACGCCCTCCCCACCTCAATTAAAGGATAATGTTCCAAATATTATCCAAAAACAACCAAAAAAAATACCTCCACCACCACCAATAGTAATAGATGAAGTCAAAGACTACGATGTACTCTATGAAAAAATAAAAACCATAACTGCTACTGATAAGTTTAATGCAAAGGTGATGAATGGAAACACCATCAAAATAAACTTAGAAGATGCTGAAACATACAGAAAATTGACAAAAATGTTAAATGAAGAAAAACGTGCTTGGCACACGTTTGAAGATAAACAAACCAGACCAATTAGGGTCATGGCTAAAAACTTACACTCTACGTGTAAACCAGATAAAATAATTGATGACCTGAAAGCAAAAGGATTTAAGGCAACTGAAGCATCGATTAAGCTAAAACGGAGAGGCAAAGTACCTCTCAACATGTTTATGTTGACCTTCGATACTGATGAAGATATCGAAAAAATTTATCAAATTAAGTACATCTTGGGGTGCAAAGTGGTTATTCAGCCTCTAAGAAGGTCTAAGCTTATACCACAATGTAAACAATGTCAAGCCCATGGACATACATAAAAATATTGCAACAGGGAACCTAGGTGTGTCAAATGTTTAGGTAAACATCATACCAAAGATTGTGTAAAAGCCCAAAATGTTCAACCTAAATGCGTTCACTGTGGAGAAAACCATCCGGCTAACTACAGAGGATGCAGCGTTGCTATTGAACTGCAAAATATCAAAAATAAGAACGTGATTGCTAAAAATCCAAGTTCATTCAGGAAACAAGCGGTTAAGATGAACCGACCCGAAGTAAATCGTACAGTGTCGGGAACTACTCAAGGACAATTTGGTAAAATGACTTATGCTCAAGTAATGATGAGCAACGGAAATCCAGGAAAAACTGCTCAAAATGACGATATAAGTCAAACACTTAAATTAATTTTAAGCAGACTAAATACATTTGATGAGCGATTACAGAAACTAGAGTACAGCACTAAGGGAGCCATCCCTAAACAGAAAAATGGCCCAAGATCTTAGAATCTTATGTTGGAATGCCAATGGACTGATGCAACATCAACAAGAACTGCAAGTGGTCCTGGACACAGAAAAAATCGATGTATGTCTCATCACGGAAACACACTTCACTAGACAATCAAACATTAAATTTAAAAATTATCAAATATATCACACTATTCACCCTGGAAACACTGCTAAAGGAGGTAGTGCTGTTATAATTAGAAATAGTATTCATCACTATGAGGAGTTAAAATATGAAACGGAAGAAATACAAGCAACTGCTGTTATTGTCAAATCCAAAAGTAGTTATATTTGTATTGCTAGTATTTACTGCCCACCGAAGCACTCAATGAAAGAAAAAGATTATCTCGAGTTCCTCAGTAAATTAGGAAAACGATTTGTACTTGGAGGAGACTTTAATGCAAAAAATGTCCACTGGGGATCCAGATTAACAACAACTAAGGGTAAAGAACTCCTAAAAGCTATCAGAAAATGCAGTTGTGAAGCCCTCTCAACTGGAAAACCAACCTACTGGCCAACTGATCCAAACAAAGTGCCAGATCTGATTGATTTCTTTATAATAAATAACATATCTGTAAATTATGTACAAGTAGATGAAAGCCACGACTTAAACTCTGATCATTCACCAATACTTCTAACGTTAAGTGAAAAAATCATTCAGAAAGAAAGAAACCCTTTCCTAGTAAATAATCACACTAATTGGGCATGCTTTAGACTATCGCTAGAAGAAAAAATTAACTTAATGGTTCCATTAAAGACTGAAGAACAATTAGACAAAGCGTTCACAAATTTGTAAACGATATACAGCAATCAGCTTGGGAAAATACTCCTGAAATTAAAACGAAAATCAAGGGAAACAATTACCCTATGGAAATTAGGGAACTCCTCGCAGAAAAAAGAAGAGCGAGAAGAGTATGGCAACAAACAAGGGCCCCCCAAGATAAAACTCATTTGAACAACCTCACTCAACAATTAAGAAGATAGATCAAAGAATTGAAAGATGAATCAATCAGCAACTATTTAAGAAAATTAACTAATGATAACAGTACTGATTATTCTCTTTGGAAAGCAACCAAAAGAATCAAAAGACCAATAATGCAGATTCCCCCAATAAAAATAGCAGGTGAGAAATGGGCTAGAAATAATGAAGACAAAGCTCGAGAATTTGCCGAACACCTCGAAAAAATATTCCAGCCACATGAAGACCAAACGTTGGAAGCCGAGATAATAACTGAACAAGCTGTGCAAGAAAGTAAAGAAATCCTACCCACAACACCAAAAGAAGTCATGCGTGAGATAACAGCTAATATGAATACGAAAAAAGCTCCTGGGTACGATCTTATTACTGCAGAAATCTTAAAAGAACTGCCAAGGAAAGCTCTGGTGAAACTCACCAATCTTATAAATGCAGCATTTAGCATCAAATGTGTACCAAGCTTATGGAAAATTGCAGAAGTAATTATGATCCCAAAACCTGGGAAACCACCACACATAACATCGTCTTATAGGCCAATTTCGCTATTGCCAGTCATGTCCAAACTCTTTGAGAAGCTTCTGGTAAAAAAGATTAAATCCGATAATCGAGAGTAAAAACTTGATCCCAAATCATCAGTTCGGTTTTCGCAACCAACACTCAACAATTGATCAAGTACACAGAATAACCAGTATAATTGAGAATGCATTAGAGGAGAAAAAAGTCTGTTCAACAGTATTTCTAGACGTTGCACAAGCGTTTGATAGAGTGTGGCATGAAGGACTTAACCACAAGTTAAGGAATCTTCTACCAATGCAATTTGCTAAGATACTAGAATCATACTTGAAAGATAGGTTCTTCAGGATTAAGTTAGATGATACATTTTCTGAATTGAAAGAAATCAATGCAGGAGCTCCACAGGGCAGTGTATTAGGGCCGGTTTTATACCTACTATATACTTATGATCTTCCTACATTAGAAAACAACACAGTGGCAACTTTTGCAGATGATACGGCGATCTTAGCTGTTGAAAAAGCAACGAAGAATCAACACAGAAGTTACAATCAGCTATAACTCAAATATATAAATGGACAAAAAGATGGAGAATAAAACTAAATGAAGCTAAATCAGTTCACATCAACTTTACAAACAGACGAATCGAACATATTCCGATTACCATAAATCGGGAAATAATACCGCATGCGAACACAGCTAATTACCTCGGCATGACCCTGGATGCTAAACTACGATGGAAAGCACACGTCAAGAAGAAAAGTGAAGAATTAAGACTTAAATACAGAAAAATGTATTGGCTGATGGGAAGGAACTCTTCTTTATCAACATACAACAAGCTTCTACTTTATAAGCAAATATTGAAACCGATTTGGACTTATGGTATTTAGCTTTGGGGTTGTACCAAACAGAGCAACGTAAATATCATCCAAAGATTTCAGAATATGGTATTAAGGAACATCGTTGATGCACCTTGGTATGTTAGGAACAATGACCTTCATAGGGACCTTAAAATGAACCTCATCTTAAATGAAATCCAGGAAAAAGCACGGAGACATGAAGAAAGGCTCCGCCAACATGTGAACATTGAGGCAACTCAGCTCCTAAGCATCACGAATTTAGTTCGCAGACTTAAAAGAACCAAACCTTTTGAGCTGGTGTGATTGTCAGCTTAAGCAGCATTATGCTGATCTAAAATCCACAACAAAGATGTGGTTTACATCAATTTACCAAACACTATGGAATGCCAATGGGAAGAAGCCATAGATTAATTTAAGTTAGTAAATTAAGTCAGAATTATTTGCTAATTAGTCCAGGAGACTAGATTGTAATTACATAAAATAAATAAATAAAAATTTATTTTAAATTAAAAAAAAAAAAAAAAAAAAAATATGACGCTTCTTTAAACTCGTTCGTATCATTGTAGTATTATCTTTGATTTTCTTAAAAAATGGTTTCCTCGAAGAAGCACTACACCATTCAATGTACTTCTTTCCTTTTACCCTACTCTTTTCCTGTCTTTTCTTCACCCTTCTGAAACATACGAAGTAAATTCATAATCTGTTATCTCCTCAAGCATACAACCCCTTTCGGCAAGCATATCGGTTCTTTCATTACCTTCAATCTGTATGTGTGAAATTATTCATTGTAGAATAATCTCACTCCAACAAGATTGAAGATACTCAGACATCAGTCCTACTTGTTTTATTAACTCTAAACCACTCAGGGAATCGGAGAATAGAACTACTCTCCTCCTTCCTTCATTCCTTCAAAATAATTAATTTGTATTCTTCGAAATGCCTCCAAAATTCAAGTAGACAGCAAGAGTTTCGGGAGGAACTTTTGGACCCACTTGCCTAATCTTGGAAAAAATGTTTTTTCATATTTTGCGCCATTGTTTTTGACCGTTGTATTTTTTGGTAATCCGTTCCTCTTTCAAATCTTACTTTTATCTCATTCACTAACACATTATTTTTGGTCAACATTCGCAGTCTCTCGCAAGGTGATCCATTCCCACTTATAATTAAGAGGTGAATCACCCAATTTAGGCCATAGTGTATTTATTGCGGTAGAATTAATGGCCTCAAATACCACTCTAGCACAAACATTCTCAACTTTCATTAACTTTTCAAACCCGAACTTAGATCCGTCACCATACACACTTATCCCATAAGCCATTTTGGAAGACACTAGCGCCTTTCGCTGTATATCTGTCACACTAGGGTAACCCTCCACTTTGGTTTACTCACCCTTTTGATCACATGTAATCTCTCTGACAATTATCGGCTATCTTTTCCATGTTCACTTTAAAACTCAATCGATTATCGGTCCAGATTTCCAAATACCTAGTGAATCTTGTATACTCAATTGCCTCATCATACATTCACACATCAATTCTTTGTTTCGTTCTAAACGGCATGCTATCACATTTTCTCGATTTCATACGCAGATTTAAATCATTTAAACATTGTGTTACTTGAAGCACACATTCCTGATCTCGATAGTTTTGGCCTTGCCGATTAGTACAAAGTCATCTGGAAATTGCAAGATAACTTTCTTGGGAGAATTATACCTATGTATCGAGCTCGTAAACAGATTGAAGAGAGTCGGGGAAATTTTGCTCTCTTGTGGGAGCCCAATGTTCACCACTCCCTTCAATCGGTAATCCATTCCACACAAAATAAACTTTCACTCACTCATAAATTTAAGCACCCACTTACATATTTTCCAAGGCAATCCCAGGCTCAAAAGAATGTGATGTAATTTCTGTGGGACCACATAATCATACGCTCTTTCAATATCCGGAAATACCTTCAAAACAAACTTCTTTTCCTTTCGTGTTTCCCATACAAATTTTTCCACATATTCGTTTTCCTTTCCACATCCAATTCACCATTTTAATAAAAACATATTCAACATATATATTCCTCTATAGTTTATTGCCAGATTCGTGTCGCGATCCTTTTTGGGAATTGGAACCTCCAGATACCGGGAGGTTTCTCCATGGGTTTTTGATATTTGATGTAATGAATATAATTCGCTATGTCAGTACGTTCTGGCCAGATACTTAATGTAAATGGCGAGAGTTGTATTTTTGTAGTTTGGTCGTAGCTATCTGATGAGTAGACCAACTTTCAGTACAAAACCAAACTACCAACCTAAAGAACTCATGGAGGGATCTCATTTTTGATGAGTAATACATTAGTATAATTCTTGGCCCTTGGGCTAAAATTACGGGGAGGGGGGAATGATAGTTCTACTTTTTTCAGTAGATATGTTATGAGAGATTGGCCTCTTTATTTTTCTGATTTATCATATTAATATTATTATATATATTATATTATTTTATTAATTTGTATTCTTCGAAATGCCTCCAAAATTCAAGTAGACAGCAAGAGTTTCGGGAGGAACTTTTGGACCCACTTGCCTAATCTTGGAAAAAATGTTTTTTCATATTTTGCGCCATTGTTTTTGACCGTTGTATTTTTTGGTAATCCGTTCCTCTTTCAAATCTTACTTTTATCTCATTCACTAACACACATTATTTTTGGTCAACATTCGCAGTCTCTCGCAAGGTGATCCATTCCCACTTATAATTAAGAGGTGAATCACCCAATTTAGGCCATAGTGTATTTATTGCGGTAGAATTAATGGCCTCAAATACCACTCTAGCACAAACATTCTCAACTTTCATTAACTTTTCAAACCCGAACTTAGATCCGTCACCATACACACTTATCCCATAAGCCATTTTGGAAGACACTAGCGCCTTTCGCTGTATATCTGTCACACTAGGGTAACCCTCCACTTTGGTTTACTCACCCTTTTGATCACATGTAATCTCTCTGACAATTATCGGCTATCTTTTCCATGTTCACTTTAAAACTCAATCGATTATCGGTCCAGATTTCCAAATACCTAGTGAATCTTGTATACTCAATTGCCTCATCATACATTCACACATCAATTCTTTGTTTCGTTCTAAACGGCATGCTATCACATTTTCTCGATTTCATACGCAGATTTAAATCATTTAAACATTGTGTTACTTGAAGCACACATTCCTGATCTCGATAGTTTTGGCCTTGCCGATTAGTACAAAGTCATCTGGAAATTGCAAGATAACTTTCTTGGGAGAATTATACCTATGTATCGAGCTCGTAAACAGATTGAAGAGAGTCGGGGAAATTTTGCTCTCTTGTGGGAGCCCAATGTTCACCACTCCCTTCAATCGGTAATCCATTCCACACAAAATAAACTTTCACTCACTCATAAATTTAAGCACCCACTTACATATTTTCCAAGGCAATCCCAGGCTCAAAAGAATGTGATGTAATTTCTGTGGGACCACATAATCATACGCTCTTTCAATATCCGGAAATACCTTCAAAACAAACTTCTTTTCCTTTCGTGTTTCCCATACAAATTTTTCCACATATTCGTTTTCCTTTCCACATCCAATTCACCATTTTAATAAAAACATATTCAACATATATATTCCTCTATAGTTTATTGCCAGATTCGTGTCGCGATCCTTTTTGGGAATTGGAACCTCCAGATACCGGGAGGTTTCTCCATGGGTTTTTGATATTTGATGTAATGAATATAATTCGCTATGTCAGTACGTTCTGGCCAGATACTTAATGTAAATGGCGAGAGTTGTATTTTTGTAGTTTGGTCGTAGCTATCTGATGAGTAGACCAACTTTCAGTACAAAACCAAACTACCAACCTAAAGAACTCATGGAGGGATCTCATTTTTGATGAGTAATACATTAGTATAATTCTTGGCCCTTGGGCTAAAATTACGGGGAGGGGGGAATGATAGTTCTACTTTTTTCAGTAGATATGTTATGAGAGATTGGCCTCTTTATTTTTCTGATTTATCAAATCGAAAATATTGGGATTGTCATGAACAATTAATATATTTGTCTATAAAAAAGCCAAAAAAATCAATTGATTTACAGACAGACAAATTAAATTCTTAATAAATAGTTTTGGGTGATAGATAGTATATCGTTACTATAACCTAAATTATTCTGAACACCCGTCATTATTTGTAAGAATTGATTTCCCTTTTCGGTTTCATCCATTATACCATTTCTTTCATTCCTCATTTTACCACTAACTCTATTAAATTTATTCCATACATCTTTAGTTGTAATTCTATGTGTCATTTCTGATACATATTTCCGCCAACTTCTCCTTTTTGCTCTACGGATAGCCTTTTTCAATTTTCCATTTACACATTCATAATTTCGTGTACAATCAAGCCAAATACACCGTTAAATTCACGTAAAGCTATCCGTTATGTACGAATATACATTCGTTTCACCCCCCAGAATCATATCACTGTTTCCACGCACCCAGTCCCAGTCATTGACAAATTTCTGTCCAGATTCCTAGCTTTTGCAGCGATGACCTCAGGCTCTTACCAATATGGTTACTCCGCCGAAGCCATCGGCGCTAGGTCTGGATAGAAAATTGAACGCATTCACTCGAAACGTCTTGTTCTTCCACTTCCATGCCTCACTTAAAAGTATTACAATCAAATCATTATTGACCAAATAATTCCGCAGCATATCACTCTTGGCATATATGCTTTGGTTATTTATCTGGCCAATTCTCAGACATTCATTGGATCTTACCATTTGCTCTGTCATTGAAGGATTTTGAGTCCCCCTCATTCACGCATCCTGCCATCCTGTAGTGCTATCCTTAACTCATTCGCATTTAGAAATGAGTATCGCCTTTGTTGTGTAGTTGCTCCTGCTATCATGTTTGTTATTTATCTAGGTTTATAATTTTTGTACATCCTATTTTGAGTCGGAGCTCATTTATAATAGTAATGTCGATGAATACTAAATGTTAGCAAAAACTGCATTCTACCGCAAAATTAGCCCCTCAATCGCGTTCGGCGACATGTTGTTTAATTGCCAGTCTTTTTCTTGTGTTGTTTGAACATCCACTGTAATTACTTCTCGCGATTAGGTCATTTTTGACATCTAGCAAACCGCAAATTTACATCAAAAATTAATTATTCGAAATATTTTTTTTTTTTGAAACTAACAAAATTTTACAGAAAGAAAACATGACCGACAAGTCAAAGGGTTCTCGATCAACAGTTTGCGGCTGCTACACTGCTTGTTGTTGGTCCCCCTACTCCCTCTGTTGTTTCTTCGTTTCAATTGGTTGCTCTTCTCATATTTGATTGTGTTGTTGTAGTTGCTGATTTTATTTTGATGCAAATTTTTTTCTGTTTTATTATTATTTTTGTTTCCATCATTATTATTGTTGTTGTTATTAATGTTTTCGTTAGTATTGCTGTTATTAGAATTATTTTTATTATTGTTATTAATTTGATTATTGTTCTTTTTGTTAATGTTTGCACGGTTTTACAGCGCCATCTATCGGCAATTACAGCGCCATCTATCATGAATCGAAAAATATGTTTCAGTCAAATCCTACGTATTTTAAGCCATAGAATCCGAATCTGCAATAAAAAATAGGGGTTCATAATTTAGTTTAAAAGTTACCCCTCGCCCCACCTACAAGGAGGAGGGGGCAGATACTAATTTTAACACTAATGTATTTCCCCCCTCGTAATTTTGCAAATCCCCTTGAGTCTACGAGGGTCGCAAACCGGTTTTATTGAACATTACCGGCGTCCTGCTCGTGTGCAGTTAACTTATAACAAGTGTACAGCAACTTTTGGTTTACTCTGTGTACGCTTCTTTTGTTAGTTGATGTGCACTTAGACAAACCCACGAAAAATAAACACGGTTTCTCACGGTTTTTATTTGCTTTAAAACAGATTATAGTTAATTAAACTATTTATTGCCACTTAATTACTATAAAATATTTTCACGAAAAAAGCACAAAATTTGAAAAAATTAGTACGAAAACTTTTTTTTTATGAGCTGTCAAAAATACGTCGTTTGTCTACGAAGTACGATTTAGGACTGACTGATCTGACTGAAATCGTTCGATGTGAAAGGCCGAATGTCGAAAGGCCGAACACCGAAAGGCCGAATGTCGAAAAGCCGAACACCGAAAGGCCGAATGTCGTATGGCCGAATGTGTCGAAAGGCCAAATGTCTAATGGCTGATTGGGTCGAAATTACGAAAGTGTTGAAAAGCCGAATGTCTAAAGGCCGAATGGGTCGTAAACATTTATTTATTTTCGTTTTTTTACTATAATTAATTAATTTTAATTATATGAGAAAAAAACATAAGAAGATTTAAATATTTAAGGCGATTTAGTATTAAACATTTTTATACAAAACTTTTGATAAACATTTTGAAAATTTTCATTCATAAAAAGATGAAAAATTAAAATCACTTTCGACACAAACGGTCTTTCAAAATCTAGCCTTTGGACACATTCGGCCGTCAGACATTCGACCTTTCGACCTGTTCGGCCTTTCGACATATTCGGCCTTTCGACACATTCGGCCTTTCTATATTCGGCTTTTCGGCGTTCGGCCTTTAGACATTCGACCTTTCGACATTTGGCCTTTCGGCCCTATTATAAAAATATAAACATTTCTGTTTACCCAAATGCGAAATTTAAACAAAAAATATCATAAAACATGATAAATGTTTGGTGCCTTTGTATATGTAAGCTTATTATTGCATGCATCGACGATTTAACAGAAAAAAGATGAAACTCGACATCTGCAAAAAGAGCAGACGACGATTTTTGGGTTTATTTCTCGGGTTTCAATTGATTTTTTTAAGCAGATGATTAATAAAATAATTTTAAAATATTAGGTTGGGCAAAAAGTATTGTAAGATTTTTTTGTCATTTTTTGATTAAAATTTACTTTTATTCAAAATAAATTTTATTTAAGTACATATTGGCCATTATTATCTATTACCTTTTGCCATTTTTTCGGAATGTTTCATAGTTCCATCGGTGTAGAACTTCTGAGGTTTATCGGCGAAAAATTTGGCCAAATGATTTTCACAATCCTTTTTTGAAGTCAACTTTAGATTATCAAGGGAGTTTAATAAATGGTATTCAGAGGGTGCAAAGTCCGGGCTATACGGTGGATGGGATCAAAATTCCCAGCCAAACCCTCTGAATTTTTGCCGGGTCATCAAAGACGAATGTGGTCTAGCTTTTTGAATTGCTTGCTGCAATCTGGTTAACCACTGCAGTGGTTGGCCAGTTCTAGAATCTCATAATATGGGGCATCAATCCTGGCTTTGAAATCGTTTTTGGTGATTTACCTTTCTTTGTGACCTATTTCTCATCGCCAGTAATGATTTGCGTTTCAGTAGTGATTCGCTAAAGGAAATTCGGTCAATCAAATTTTTCATCGACAATCATGCGGCAACCAAATATCGAGCTACTTTGTATCTCCACCCTTTCGCAAATGGTTTAAAACTGTTTGCTTATGTGTCGGTCTTCTTCGATTTTTTGTAATATTTCATCGACTTTTACAGTGATTGGTCGACCAGAGCGAGGACATCGAAATTTCCAGAACGGAAGCAAGCAAACCATCTACATTCGATAAAGCATCTTGACCGTAAACACGACAAATTTTTTCCCGGCATTGTGTAACGTTTTTGACTTTTTCGTAGTAAAATATATCGAATTTTTTCAGAAATTTCGCTCTTTTTCACACGAATATAAGTTTTGGCACAATTGACGAAATACAAAACTATCTCAATAAAAATCGTAGACTGAAATGTCACCTTGCAAACGCGCATCAGTATAACGGAATCTGATTAGGGTTGCTCGATGTATGACATCAAACAACATATTGTGACAAAAATCTCTCAATACTTTCTCCCCAAGGCGATATTTTGCCGATTAAAGTGAAGAGTACAGTTAGTATTTTTTTGGAAAATCTTTTCAAATAGATGACATTTATATACCCTCTGAATTATTATTACACCACTACTATTACCACACAACTACAGTGGCTCACAGCCAAAATGATGCAGGCAATTGTTTTTATAAAAATGTAAATATCCAAAAAATGGAAATAAATATTTGTTCCCAAAGCACATTTTATGTAAGCTTCAATATTTAAATACTATTAATTTTATTAAACAAAAGAATTAAACATTTTCAATTTATAACAAAAAAATTACGAAAAACAAAAGTTAAACATAAATAAATCTCACAGCTACTATGATGCACTCTCTTTGTTTTGAAAATAGCGGTACTTTTTCTACACAGAACAAAATTTTCAATATAAAACAATTTTGAGTATCAGTTTTACACAACCTTTTGTGCGATTATAGTCAATATAGTCAGCAAATTAAATCGGGTTTTTGTAATAATTGAGAATGGGTCGCCACACAAGTATTGAAACGCGTAAGTTAGTTATTAAACAATTTAAAGATGGCAAAACTCAAACAACACAGCGCACAATAAAATATTATCCGAAAAAGGTGGCCGATGGATCGTCCGAAAAATAAAAGAAAACTCCAAATTAAGTGCATAAATATTAATAGAATCAAATTTTCATGGTAGAACAATGCGGAAAAAGTCATACATCAGTGAAGTTAATCATAAGGTAGAATTAAATTTGCCCAAGACCATAAAAACAAATATGAAACATTCAAAGCAAATTTAACCTTTTTGGATCAGATGGAAGAAACTACGAATGGAGAAAGCCTAGTACAGAGGTAGCAGCTAAAAATTTACTAAGCACTGTTAAACAGGGTGGAGGTCATGTTATGTTATGGGCTTGTATGGCATTTGCCGGAGGTGGAAATTTAGAGTTTATCGAAGGCAATTTAGACAAAAATGTATATTTAGACATACTAAAAAAATATTTGGAGGAAAGTGCCGAAAAATTAATTATTAAGGATCGTTTTCGGTTCTATCACGGCAATGATCCGGAACACAAATCCCGAATTATTCAAAGTTGGCTCATTTGGAATACTACTCATTCACATTGGAAAGCACCTGCCCAATCTCCGGACATCAATGTTATTGAAAACTTATGGTCTAAATTTGAAATCGAAATCAGAAAACATGAGATTAGTAAAGTAGCGAACTTAAAAAAGGCATTGTTAGAAGAGTGGAGTAAAATAACCCCAGAGCACATGGCAAAAAGACTCAAAGCGGTTCTAAAACAAAAGGGATATGTGATAATATTAGTTATAAGAACATGAATTAATTTTTGTGTTTTGTTATAAATTGAAATTTTTTATTTGTTTTGTTTTATGAAATTAGCATTTAATACTGAGGGTTATAATAAATGTAAATTAAAAATTGGATATTTACTTAAAAATAAAAATTGCTTGCATCATTTTGGCTGTGAGCCACTGTATCTAATTTGTAAAAAATACACTAATTTTATCAGTACACTATAAACAAAAATATTTACTCAAAAAATTCTTATCTCTAAATTATTTCCAGAACATCATACTAAACCATCAACGTCCACAAAGTGCACCAGAGCAGACAACTGTAGTACGTACATCATCACCACAACGCCGTTATGTTGAATCGGAAATTAGTTCAGTTGGTACATCACGTAATCCTAGTCCTGTGTCTATAGTTTCTAGTACCGGTTCGAGTTCTATGGCATCAGCAGTGGAGAATAGCGAAAGGTATAAAAACAAAAAATTCTAGTTTTCTATTACATTCTATTACAAAATTATTCTATTTTGTTTCGATTCGGTTGCCTAGCTGCATCGAATTGTTAAACAAATAACTGCTCCCAACAATTATTATTGCTTTGTTGTGTTAGTCTGTATATAAGTTAAATTATTTTAAAATCGCCAAATTTATCTACCGCGCGCAATTTTTATTGCAAAATGATTATGCTAATTGCTGCAACAGTATCATTTTTTACAAGGTACAAAACTGATTTCATTATTATGATAAACGCAAATATTTCATAATCGCGAAATCCAAAATTTTAGTTTTTTGTGTAATGCTTTACGATTCGACCATGCTGTAATAAGTTTTTATTTTTTTTTCTCTCCGCACAGACCCCGAGAACGTTTATCGTCATCCTCGTCGGACCAAGAAGAAACAGTTGGCGAAACAGATGATCGTGACAAATTTCGAAAGTGGCCACATCAATATGGACGCGCGCTAGCCACAATATGCTGTACATTAGGATTATTTAATGTGTCAAGATTTGCAGTGTTCAGTATACATTATGGAGGTGAGTGTTATGTACTTTTGTACAATCATGGATATGTTAACAAATCATCAATCATATTGATTTGTAAATACTTTTTTCAATAACATTTGCACGATTTCGACACCTAACGATTTATTAAATCTTGTGTACTTTGTGTATACGACGAAAACTAATTACGTTTTGCTAGAGGTTAGCAAGGTTTATGCGCTGTTCAAATGTAATAAAACTGTGTAGTTGTGTGATTGTCAAAATTTTAGTTAAATTGTTAAATATCTCAGTGTTTTGTCGATTTATCAAAAATGTTAACCCTATATTTTTGATATTTGGGCCAATATTATATGAACCGACCCCAAGGCCGAATGAGTTGGAAATCGAGGAAGCCTACATTAATTACCACTTAATTCTAATAAATGGTAACAGAAGGAGTAATATTGAATTGGAACCCAAATCCAAGAAGATCAAATCGCCAAAATTTGCTTGTCGATATAGGCGGTCAAATGGCAACACAACGTCTACCTGAAATGACGTAACGATTTCGGAAGAAATACCAAAAAAAAAAAAAATCAGAGGCTGCCACAGCACATTTCAGGCATATAAAATCAAAGAAAGTTATCCAGTGAATCAAGAAGTTTCCGTTAAAATAAAATTGATTTTTAATCACATGATAGAATGAAATGAATCACATGATTTAAAAGCACGCCAATTTCAATGGTAAAATGAGTTATAGACTATGGATCATGCAATGAAGATTTTGGATAAAGGGAGGGGAGTTTGAAGAAACTACGTAACGATTTTCTAATTTTTATCACGTTTCGTTATAAACCAAGTGAGAAGTTATTGGATGTCAAACACTTTTCTAGACCTATTAAATGTTACGTAATAAAACAGTGTAGCGGTAGGGGCTAGTAGATTTGTTATGAAAGGGGTGTAAAAATGTCTAAAACGTATTTTGAGGCTTTCCCAATAATTCATTTTTTATGTTTTACCATAAAATCTCACGTGATTTCCAATCAGATTCATTTTCAAGATTTGGGTTAAAACTTACGGGCTATAACAGCTAATGTGGTTTCCAATAAAATTCTATTTTATGAGTTTTTGCTCTAAAATTAAACGCTTGCAGCTGATAGCCCCTCATGCGATTTCTAATAAAGTTTAATTTTATTTTCTCGCCATAAAACTATTTTAGCATATGTACCTAGAAGGAAACACTTGTGTGTTTTTGGCATAAACCTTCTTGACTAAAGCTCAATTATATCAATTCAAATTCAATTTTAGAAAAAATGTATCATAAAACTTATGGACATTACTTTAACCCTCAACTAAATCGTGGTCTAAAAAAATATTTTTTTACTCCTTTGTATAGCTCGAGAGGAATTAACCATCCCGGTATTTATCCCGTATTACAACTGACTTAAAATAAATCATCTAGTAACTTTGTAACATAATTAAATTGATAATTGTTGAGATAAAGCCTAATGGCTAGTCCCAGAGATTAAACTATTTATTTTTTGTCCAGCATACGGCATACCTCAGTGTTTTCATGCTATGGGAGACGTGAACCATGCATGAGAACATAATACGTAATAACCTGATCGATGTATTCTATCTTCTTTCTGTATCCAACGTTCGTTTTCTTGGTACAGCGCGAAAGCAGTACCTATACCAAAGGTCCGTGCGGGTTTCAAAATTTGTCAGTACAGAAGCAATTTATTGTGTATGAATAGTTAAGGGTTTCTACGTATGAGCAAGTACTCCTCCGTTTTGTTGACATGTTTCTTCCATCTAGAGATTTGGTTTCGTTCAGTTTCATTCCCAATTTTTTCATTCAGTTGCTGACTGTATTAATCGATGTTTGCAGTTTATTTATAGCTTCTATTACATTGCTCCCTACTCTCACAATTGAGCATAAGTTGCTGTGGTTGATTCTTCCAACGGTGGTACGACCCGAGTATACAGGAGGTACAAGATGGGGCCCAATAGGCTTCATTCTCTTTAGGAGCAGTTTTTCAAATATCTTCGATATGGTTGGGAGTATGGATATACATAGGTCTGAATGACTTTTTATCGTTATATTTTTTGTTTTGGCTTTGAGATCATGATTACCTCTGTCACCTTCCGCTGCCTTGGAACGTATCTTAGTTTAAACAAAGCATTGATTATATTTGTAGAAGTTTGCGTATCACTTCATTTGATAGTTCTTTAATAATTTGTCCAGTTATTAGATTTTTAATTTCCTCTTTTAGCTCATGTAGCGTTACCGTTCTTATTTGTTCATCAGGTCTGCCCATTAGATTGACATTTCATCAGCAGTTTGTTTGGGTAAAAGTTGAAATGTTTACTGCTTCGAGCACATCTTCAATCATCATTTCTGATGGGTGCCGTCGAAATTGTTGGTATCTTAAGTGCTTTCGTTGTTTTCCATAAGGAGTATTCAGAGTCATTTTTGCCAGTGAGTGAAGACAAATAAGTACTTATTGTTTCATTCTTAACAGTTCAGATGAAAAATTTCAGTTTTTTACATAGCACGGTTTTATTTTGTGTATTTCGATGTATTTGCCAAGCCTTTCGTGATTTTCGTTTCCTTGCCACATCTCTTAAAATTTGGCTGTCGTTGTTATCTTTTATTTTTGCCTCCTGACCTTGAGTCACTTGTGCATAAGATTCTTTTCCTCGCAGGTTATATGGTCGATGATTTATCTGTCGATTGGTCGCAATAGGGTCTCCTGACCTTGAGTCACTTATGCATAAGACTCTTTCCCTAGCAGGTTATAGGTATTACCTATGATTTATTTGTTGATTGGTTGCAACAGGATCTGTACGGTTTAGGTCAGATTTTCTTGCACGATTCCTTATATTTTGCAGTTCTTTAGCCACTTCACATCCAAGGTAATTTTCTGGACGTTGCCCCTTGCAATTAATGCATTTTGCTATCGAGTTCCTATGTAATGTGCACATGCTCGTAGGCTGTTTACCAGCACATTTGACTTATTCTGCCTCTTTAAGCCTCTTTAGTTTGATTTTCCCTGTTGTACTGAATTGATAAGTTACTCGATGTTGAAGCTTGCTTTACTTTCTCAACATAATATTTCTCAATAGCTTCAGTTCCTCTGCTTCTTGGTTTTCAAACCGTTAGTTTCCACTGGCGATCAGATCCTGTTTTCCTTTCGAGTTCTTTTCCGTCTGTGTGGTATTCACTACAAACTTTATTGTTTTCATGGACTGATTGGATGTTCCGTTTCAGGTCTTCATTTTCTCTCTTTAGTAATGTAATTTCGTTCCTCAGTTTTGAAACTACTTCTTCTAGGCTTTATTAACTGTGCATGAAGTATGTGTTTTTCGTTTTCACCAGTTGAATTAGTTGTGGGAGAGGGGAAAATCGAATTAGTATCTCCCATAGAACTCGTGTTTATGAATGTAGGCGATCTCAAGATTAGGTTACCTTTCGGTTTCCCAAGGAAAAGGATTCTCATTTTTGCCACAGCAGCAGTAGTGCTTCCAGTGTTAACTGTCCCAGCTGCCAAGTGCACCACTGCGGAGACATTTGGATTTTGTCGATTGGAAGCCCACTTGCCCATTCCCGAAGGTCGCGGTACTCAGTATCCGAATCGCTACACCTTAAGATTTTCCAAACTACTACTCATGTTGGTTTTTTGATCAGGGTATCCTTCCCTTAGCATTTTATACCTACTGACATGTAATAATTCAGCTGCCTCTTACACGAGGTATAGACGTTATCTGAAGCCGCACTTTCTGGGGGAATAGATTGGTTCCCGAGTGTTATTTTATTTCCCACTTACTGGGGACGTGCTCGATAGGAAACTTGCATTTTCGGCGGACATTAGAACATGACAAAAATTCTTATAATGATCTTAAGTAAACTTGATAATGGTAAACTTGAAAATTAAATCGCGATTTTCTCCTAAATACTTGAAATTGAGATACCGCCTTTTGGTTAGACAGCGCATCGTACCTCATATGATTTTGAATAAACATCAATTAAATTTTCACTGCAAATGTTGTGGCTTTCAGTAAATTTCAATTTTATGAACGAAGTTGGGATTTTGGGGGCCTTTCCAATAATCTAATTTCAATTTTCGAATTTAATATCATAAAACTGACTGGCAAGCTGTAGCTTTTATCTCTTGTAACTTTCAATAAATTTTAATTTTAGGGTTCTTTCCGAATTCTTTAGCAAGAGAAACTGGTTATTGCTGTGTGTAATAAAGGTTAGGACGGTCAAAAGTACCTTCCCCGCCACCGGCGCTGCGTACTAAATAAGCAACTCATTCTTTTGAGTAGTTTCTCTTTTGTATTGCGTAACCAGCCTCAACATACCAGAAGTATCCTTACATCAATGCTAACAAAGGACAATAATTTCTCACTTACATAATAACTAACGAAAATTTTCTCTTATCTAATTTCAGCAAATTTCGTCGTTCAATTTTTAATTTTGTCAATTCTAATCGGCATCCCAATGCTGTGGCTACAAATGTGCCTTGGTGCCAAAATAAAAAAGGGACCAATCTCAATGTGGTGCATAAGTCCGATCTGCAAAGGATTGAGTATATCATTGTTTATTGCACAAGGCTTGATATCATTATACACAACCATTAGTTTGGGATGGTTAATAATTTATTTTCGAGACTCTTTGCTATCGAAATCGGACAACTATCGATGGGAGGAAATATACGAATTGTATCGAGGCTATGGAAATGAATCAATCACACTGTCGGAACGTGTTAGTGATTATTTTAATGGGGTGGTTTTACAACGGATACAATTGGGGCCGGGTGGTCGAGCTGGTGCAACTGGTATTGGGCCGGTACGATTTCAACTCGCTTTTAATTTATCGTTACTATGGATGTTTGTTTTCATTATATTGTGTAAAGGATTGAGATCATACGGCAAGTGTTTGATATTTTTATCGATTGCGCCTCTTCTACTACTATCGGTGGTAACAGTTAAATTCTTAACCGTTGTTGAATTGAGCACATTCCAAAATTTATTTCCCGCAACCGATTGGCAAGAATTTTTTTCGAACTCGCAAAGTTGGGCAACTGCCGCACAGGAGACTTTTCTTACATGGAATTTACTTGGAATATCGGTGCTATCACTATGCTCAAAAACGAATAAAACGCTTACGAAGAATAAACATTTGTTGAAGCGAGACGGATTCATAATTATCATTGTGACGATATTTGGGTTGCTTGTGGCTGCGGTGCTCGGAAATGTCTGCGTAAAAATTTTATACAGTCACGGATATATTTATACGTCTAGTTCGTCTTACGAGTCACTCAATTCAGATATATTTTTGTATACAAGGCACTCGACGCCAATGGCCCCCCCGACTCTACATCCAATTCCGATTAAATATTTGCCACGTTTTGCTTCGGTTTTGGGGGAAACATTTCACCAGATTGGCGTCAACTATAACAGTGAAAGTGGATATCAGGTATTGCGATTGGTCACAGAAATTTTACCGCCAACATTCAGCGTCGCGATTAATGATATATCGTCTGTTTGGTGCATGCTAACATTTTTGGCTCTATTACTATTGGGAATTGGACAGTTGGCGGCTATGTGGAAGCCAGTGGCAAGCCTGTTAGGGAATTCACCAAGCTCGGTGCTGCTGAGTTGTGTGACCGGATTACTACTGGGAATACCGTTGGCGACTGAGTGTGGCATAAACATAATACATTTCTTGGATATCGTATTGGGAGGTGCATGGTGGCTAATGGTGCTCTGGGTGGGACAAATATTTGCCATCTTCTTGATTCGAGGCCGACCTTATAGTGGTGAGTACTACATTTTACAGAATTTTTGTTACATTTTTATAACTGGTTAAGGTAAATTTTTATTTTCCTCAGCGGATCTGTTGGTCAATAATCTAAATTTTTCTACCACCGTTTCGGCTTTCATCGCTTTCTCATGGAATTTGTTGATACCGATTATTTATGTGCTACTCGGAATTATTAAGTATCAGACATTAGCAGCATGGGAATTTTTTAATAAGCGTGCGATCTCTTATTGGCCTCTATGGGTTCGCCAAATTGGAGGGTTTATACAGATTGCGTTTTTAGTGCTGGTACCGATCACAGCAGTTATCCAAATATATCGTTATTTAAGCAAAGGGCCTCCGGATGTTCTAGACCGCATACAGTTGTTGTATCGACCAAATTTATCGTCATCGGGTGAACAGCATCGCGTTGTGCGAAGAGTGGTTCAACCACAAGTACCTACTGTGACTCAAAGTACGACAGATTCAACCCGAGCGACGGATCGAGCTGCTCAACGACAAAGTGATATTGATGCGCCTCCCAAATATACGCCACCACCATCCTATACAACAGCAACTGGGGCTCGAATCGCAAAAATGTTGCGACAAAGTATTCGCAGAAGTGTTAGAAGGTAGTTTCTTCGAATAACTAAAAAATCAATCTAATTAATTTTTTTATTTGTAGAATTATGGGTGAGCCTAGCCGTAATCGATTAACGATCCCGACAATGCAACGAAATGCCAACGAACATCAAAACTCGCTCCCACCCGATTACACAGCTGTTTTTTCGATTAATCCATCAGGTGAAAATAACACTGACATCGTGACTAGCGATCGTAGTATCGAAGGTGGTAGCTTGAGCAGTGCTCAAACTACTATGCAATCATCCACGCTAAATCGAATAAATGAACGTCGTATGTTGACCGCAAGCGATGTTGCACAATTGTTACGCCCATCACGACCAAAATCAAATCGAACATTTTCACTTGGCCGCAATACGAGTAATCCGCAGCAACAGCAGCAGCATCGAGATAGTATGAATCTACAAAATGGATTGTCTGTGTCTCTGGAAAATCTTTATATCAACTCAGAAAATATTAAAGATGGTAGGTATACTCACGAAATATTGTCACCGCCTTCTAACTCGTTCTTTGAATTTTAGATAAATGTAAAAATAACGATCAAATCGCTTAAAATCTTGTGGGTGGTTCCGGCAGAATTCGCAGAGAATCTGAGACTGAAGTAATAGTCTTTAAATTATGTAAATAAAAGGCGCATAAAGTGTATTTTGTTAATTTTAAGTAGTTATTCAATTAATTTTATTAATTAATTAATTTTCTAATGTATAAAAATTGTCTTAATTATATTTCACAAATAACCTAAAAAGAGAAACTGAAACATGCAATAAATATTTAAAACATTTTAAGTTTCAACGTTCTCAATCTTTTATTTATTGGATCTGTTACTTCTAGACCATTTATCAGAAGCTTACTAACAAAATGTGGCGTCCAAGGTATTCGCAGGGCATCTGTTTCTTCCTAAATATCGTTATGCGTGTGAATTATTGGATATCACGAATAACAATAATTTGTAGCACTTCTCTGCTTGCCTTAAGGATCTTGGAAAGAAACATTCAGAAAAATGAAAAAATAATACACTGGAAATTTAAGGAATTTTCAATATTTTATTAAATAATTTTCTAATGTATAAAAATTTTTAATTTATTATCACAAACAAACACACCGCAAACAAGAACATAAAATACTGAAACACACAAGGAAATATTTTAAAAAGTTTTAAATTTAATATCGGCAATTTTTATTTTATTGTCCCGACCACGCTTTCGCCGCTCGACTATCGTGCACCTGTAGCACCTTCTTCGAATTTTGTACGTACTCCATTAAGCCACGTGACATATAATACGGCTTTGAAATTCCATCGTTCAGCTCACAATCTTCACAAAAACAAATAAAAATCGAATCGATCACCATTTCGTAGACGCACATAAAACAATTTGCGATCAAATAAGAAACTATCCCGATCAATATTAGCGGAATATATGGGCGCGATAGACCCTCTTTCTGCTGGAGCACCTCATCACTGATCAACAGTGTTATAATCACAACTAAAATCTTGGCGAATAACAATACAAAATCACCAACTGAATTGATCGCGATCACTCGAAGTACATTATTCGTTAGAATTGAATAAGCGCGTTTTCCAGCTTTACAAAATGAGTACCCGTACAGTGCTGTTACAATGTAAGCGTTACGTGTGATCGCCTGCACTATTTGCCCGATAAACCCTAAACAGCAATTTACACAGCAATAGCAACACTGTAATAGTTGATTCCCAGGCGACATTTGATCCGCCATTTTTTGCATCATTTTTAGTCCCATTCGTATAAATTTTATGATCGCTATAATTAATGAGCCGAATATCACAGTACCTAAATGATAGCACAATAAATTAGAATAACTTCGCCAAATCGGTGATTTTAGGCGAGATTTGTTTCGCGTAAAAAACCATTGACACACCGCCCCCGCTATAATCATATCCTGACAATCCAAAAACATAAGCGACATCCAGATGATAAAGAAAAAATTATAGAATCGTGTAAATTTCATTTCGGTCGTCTTTACATATTTCGCACTCTTGTTCTCCTCAATTTTCATCATCCCGGCACTTTCGATCATTACGACAACGTACAGCCAAACACAAAAAATTGCCAGGATCGCAAAAAATGTTATAAACGGTTGACATAATAGTAACGGCATAGCAGCTAATGCTTTGCCCGCCTCCGCAAATAATTGTCCCACTAATTTTATCCGTTTTCGAAGCACAAGAATTATGAGGCAAATGCATATCGTAAATACAGTCATGATTATAGCATACACTAGAAATTCGGTTCGCCGATCGTTATTATATCGTATCCAAAGATAAATTGTGCCCAGTATACAGGTGACCACGATACCGATTAAAATTATCCAAATTATAATTCCGGCGAGAAATCGTAACAGGAATATCATGAGAAACGATAAAACGAATGGAAGGAGTAGTAGTAGTAGTATTTCGCGCCAAGCAACTTCCAAATCTTCGGCAAATTCCTGGAATGCGTTGACAAATCCGGTTCGCGAGAAAAATGAATTTACATACTGCTGCGACTTCTTATCAATACAACGGTTCAGAATCGCTGAGCTATTACATAATAAATCGATTAGTCTTGGTTAATTATCTAGTTATTATTTGCAGCTCTTACTACGGTTCCACACAATCGCTAACGCACGACCTATGCACACCATGATTACCATTCTCATAATCCCCGGTAATTTCGACCAATAAGTATTTTTTATCTACAAAATTTGACCCCTGAAATAAGAAAAATGTGTTAATAAAATAGCAATAAACAGTGGACACTTTGGGGAAAACTAAGCAATGTATAGAAAAACAGACAAAAAAGCATAAAAGTAGTTTTACATTAGTTCCTAAGTTTACTTTGCATGCGTGATCAGGATCTGGCTCATTATTTATACCACACAGATTTGCACAGTCGTCATATCCGTTTGTGATACGTTTTAAATCAGCAAATTTCATACAGTAAATGATTAGTATTAGCTGAAATTTATTAACATATTCAGTTATATGGCGACATAGCGAAATGCAATAACTTACCAAAGTTATTAGATAAAATGATAAAACCACGAAGCATATTGAATTTGTACATCCTCGATTTTTTTCTATACCGTTTGTTGTTTCTTTTGATATTCTGGCAGGAGATCCTGGAACAGACTGAAATTCAAGCAAAAATAAAGAACATTATTTTGGAAGAATAAGAATTAATATTTACAATTAGATAATATTTTAAAACATAACGATTTAAACTAATTTACCTAGTTTAAAACCTTATAAATGTTAGACGCTTCCTAAAGATAAGAAGAATCATCCCGAAGACAAGGGAATTCCACAAAAGTTATCAAAAAGCTATATGCACTTTAAAATGATTAAAGTGTGCCAGACCAATCTAGTGCGTGTACCTACACCCGTTAATACAACACAAAAACAGGAAAATATCAACTCGATTGAAATTTCTTCACCATCAACAAAGACGTAACATCGAGTAAAAATTCGCACCTTCGAAAGAAGATGCCACAAATCATTTATCTTTTGATTAACCAGAACCGCCTTCAAGTTCTAATGACAGTTATTTTACGAAATCCTTCCTAATAGGCAATATTCCAGAACTTCTCGTTAAAGATCATTTTAGAATCCCATTTCCAATGTTTATGCCGAATTTCACCATAATCGGTTGAAGAAGTAACCGAGTTCTTTCCTATGCTATATTCCAGAACTCCTTTTAAATATCATTTTAGAATCCCATTTCTATCGCACGTGTCGAATTTCATCAAAATCGCTTTAGAAATAGGTAAGTTCCACTCTACTTGACCATATTCCAGAACTCAATCTAAAAATCATTTGGGGATCCCATTTCCATCGTACATCTCGAATTTCGTCATAAACGGTTAAGAAATAACCGAGTTTCTTCCAAATTGTCCATATTACTCAACTTCATGTAACGGTCATTATAGAATCCCTTTTCCATCGACATGTCGAATTTCAACAGAATCGGTTAAGAAATAACCAAGTTCTGTCCTGCTTAACCATATTTCTGAACTTTATTTAATTCTAGAACTCCACCTAAAAACCATTGTAGAGTCTCACTTCTATCGTACATGTCGAATTTCATTATGATCGGTTAAAAAATAATCAAGTTCCAAACTACGTGGCAACTTTCCAGAATCTCATCTAAAAATCAATTTAAACTCCCACATTTAGTCATACTGACAAAACAAACAACAATCCATTCAAATGTATCCATTTAGTATACAGTCCAATGTATATTCCTGGCTTACCACAATAAATAACCCATAACGCAATGAAAACCTATTGTCAGTTTCATAAATTCGCTTTATTTTCATCTAAACATTTAAAGGTACAGAAAGAAAGGTTTATTCACCGGTCATGATTCCATAAATACCAGGTTGTAATGACACACTATCCTAGTATTGCATAGGGGATCACTGTATTGTTCGAAATATAATTTCTACACCCAAAAGGATATTTTCTACACCCAACTAATTTGAATTTTTGTTTGTTTGACATGAGACGTCCCTATGAATCTTATATAGTTTTTGTTTAAATGTTTACTAAAATTATCAGCAGCAGTTCGAAGCATTTCTAGAGGCATTTCATTCTAGACCTTGACAATGGCAGCCCGTAATGACAACAATTTTTTTTTGTGGTATGGCTCAGGCTTTAGTCACTAAATCAGCCTAAACAAATAGCCGAGAGGATTTAAATCCGGAGAATACAGTTCTCGGAATTGAAGCGGTAGCTTTCCCACAGCGGTTAATACAGCCCAAACCATAACAAATTTAAGCTTTCGGCTTCTGGCAACAATTCGAGCGTCTCCGGGAGATATTTTTGACCAAATACAGTCATTTTGACGATTATAGCATTGTTCAATTGTGAACAGCTGGATTTTTTGCCCCCAGGCCACTTCAGTAACACTTTGTATTTGTCAAGTTTCTTTTTTTATGTAAGAAAATGTTATGGTTTTATTTGGCTATTTTTCGAACTGTTCCACGGTTTACTTGAAGACTCCTGGCTACATGACGCATCTTGATTTGCTAATTTCGGTGAATCGACATTTGATGATTTCGGGGAGCTATGGTTCTTCCTGGACCGTCCGAAGAACAACCTTACTTCCGGTATTGTTTTATGGTACTGAAGACTGTTGGAAATGGAAGACGAAGACTTTGAATTATTTTTTTGGCCGAATATCCAGCTTCTTGCAGTTCGATAATAGGGAGACGAGTAGGAATGAATAGAGAACTGCAATTTTAACTTTGAATGAAAATACTTTATTTGAATTTACATAAAAAACAAAAAAATTGAAAAACAATTTTCGAAGCAACCAACTACTGACAAAATACGTTCAATGGACTGCATGTTATACCGGAATCAATGGTCCAACCTCGATTTTAACACAGCGGGAATCTTGCATGTTTCATTATTCGATTTTAGAAAATTAGAAACGTGAATGCCAAAGGGATACTAAATGGGGGGGGGGGGGGGGGGTTGATGAGCTTTTAAATAATGTATTTAAAATGACAAAGGCAATAATATGTCATGTCAAAATAAATGACAGTGTATATGGTATATTATAAACATGTACGTAGGTAGATAGATAACGATCAGCTTTATATGCATATTGTAAAAAATACACTAAACAAACAAAAAACGTATCGATTTTTAATTGTCCCGTTCAAGCTCGAAACAAATCCGTGTAGTTTTGTGCTTAATTGAAATTTCGAATGTATCCTATACTATGTCAAGGGTGGAAATTGTGTATAAATATGACACAAATATTAATTATTTCAAGAACAATAAATTTGTAATCGTTGTCTATATATTTTACTATGTTCATATACTTATGCTGGCGTAGGCCTCTAAATAATTGTGATTATTGTTACGTTATTGAATGGGGAAATTTATCTAACGGACAAATTCGTCACCGAAATATTGTATTTTATGTATATCGACTGATTTCATAATTATACTTACTTGCGTTTCAAGGGGTGGACAATATTAGTTTTTATAAAAGACAAAATGATCTAATAATAGAATAATTTTGATTTAAGATTAGGTAAGGTATGTTTTTCATTAATTATTTACAAGTTAATATTTTATTTCCAAATTTTACTGTTTAGAAGAGAACTAAATTCTTCTCACTTCAAATTTTTGTCAACGTAAGTTTGTTCAAAATATCAATAAACTAGTAAATCAAAAGCTGTTTTTTCACACATGCATTAAGTTACATTCTTTATATCGTGTTTCTAAAGAAGTAATTTTAGGATTGGTCGTCTTCTAGAAGTACCTTAAAGAAATATAAAAGAGAAATTCTTGTGCAATGAAGACATTATGAGCGTGATGAGATAATTGTTTCGGTATTTTTTTGAGATTGGTTCATTGATAATGTTAATCTAATGCATATAAAGCCTTCGAATTGGCATAAACAAAACAGAGTGATTTCAATTGAGACAAGCAAATAACACCAAAAGGAGCGACTGTATGAAAAATTGTGTTAAATAAATTTGTTTAGATAGAAGCGACAAATTTATTTTTGATTTGAGGAAGAATTCTGTATTCTGTTTTAAAAATCAAACAACTTTTATAAAAAAATGGGATATTAATATTCCGCTTTAAGGAGGGATTTTTAATTATTTATCTACCTCTAAACTAGGATTCTCGGTGAAAATTTGCAAAAAACTGCATAATTTTATGCAAAAAGACTGGAAGAGCATACTTTCAGTGAATTTTCTATTTTTTCAAGAGATAAAACCGGGTGTGTCCGTGTCACGAGTCCATGCCCGAGATATAAAGTGTACAATGTTCGCCAAGAGATCCTTTTATCGACATTGCTATTGAGAAAGAAATCAAAGAAATTAATGATTATTCCATTATAATTTTATTGATAGATGAATGACATATACGATACATGGGATTTCTGTCGAACATTAAATTAATACAAGTATTGCGATTGTCTTGAGTAGTCCGTGCAGTTTCGATATAAGAGAGATTAAACTTGCTAAACATGAAAAAAAACGAGCAGATTTGCAAGGCATTAAAATTAAAGTCGCTGATGATAGTGGCTTGATGATGCTTTTCGAGTATAGTCAGGAAGAGTTTAATCTCTGCTAACACAGAGGATAAATGTTCCGCTAGCTTGAATTTTGAAGCAGCATTGATCGTCACGTTTAAGAGAAAGAAATCGCCAATCTTCTCCAAAATAATCAGGTCTGCCGATGATGAAATCGATAGAAATGTCTTTAGCAAGCGCGACCATGCTCTGTTCATTAATGGCGGAGACAAGTACATGGCAATGCAAGATTCATAGAACTGGTTTACTTGTGCGACTCTGATTCCTAACCGCGGCGGTAGCCCCATACTCTAAGGTTTAAAACGAATTAAAACAACCTTTCAAAAATTTGTTACAATTTACATATTTCAAAATCGTTTTATTTTTTATTTAAAATTTAGTAGTTTAGAGAGTCCTCCTTAACCTGTGATTACCGAAGGATCAAATAAGTTTTATTATTTTACTTTCATTGAGGAAAAGTATTTTCGATGAGAGTTAACATTGGCGAGTAAGGTGGCAAGGACTTCATATGATTATACGATATTTCAGTAATGTACTGAAGATGGCTTTAATATTGAACATTAAATTTACATTCAAAACTAAATGGTATCTTTTCAATTTGAATTTGATTGGCACGGTGTCCCTGAACCAAGTTTAAATGGGCCAAAAAAACACTCTCGATTTCCCTTCGGCCATTGAAAGTTTCACCTTCGAGAAGTTGAAAAACGCAAAATCAGCCAAATCCCCGGAGCCGTTTTCAAAAAAACACAATTTTAAGATTTTTTGCGCCAAAAATGAGAAAATTCGAAAAAAAAATTTTTTTTCAATTTTTCTCCATATGGCTCTTTTTTTGCAAGAATGCGAACAAAAACTTCTAGGAATACAAAAAAAGCACTCAGCTTGAACTAAATTTCAATAAAAATCAAGTTTTTTCTCGTGATCGATATTGGAATGAATGCCTTGAATTGTTTGTAAAACGCCATCTACTGGAATACTAATAAGTGTTTGCCTTTTGGAAATATTAAAAAATCATATGATAAGCTTGTAAAAATGAATCTTTATTCACAAATCGATGAAACTTCATTATGAAATCTATTACAAAATTGACCATTGAATAGAAAAATACAGCGATAGTGAGGAAAGATGTATATCGAAATCAAATGACGGAATTTATTTGAAGTTTTTTTGTTTGAATTACCCAAAAAGTGGAAAAAAAAATCATTCTTTAAACATGACGGGAGATTCCCGTAGAGCTCTCAGTAGTTTAGTATTATAATCTGGATGTGTGTGATTTACTTTGTAATTCACCCATGTATTTTTGAAGTCGTGATGAACGGACTCCACCGCTTGTTCGCTATAGTAACCGAGTCCACAGTCCATTTTGCGGCAAAAATATTTCACGTGAAAAAAAAACGGCATGAACTTTCGGAGTGGTTGAAATTCCCAGGTCTAGATAATTTGTTTTGAATTGCGAAACAGAAACCTCAAATTTTTCGTCAAGAAAAGTTGAAAAACACGAATTCACGACATTTGAAAAGTCACTAAAACATTTGACATACTTCAAACAATGGATGGTACATTTTGCCCGAAGAATATCTATTCTGTTTAACAAAGTTTTGCAGGCATTTCCAGCAAAAGCGGACGCCCCATGTACGAAATCTTTGGACACATTGCAGGACTCAGCCAATTCTTCGGCATCGTGCTGGATTTCTTTCAGCATGTGGTATACAGGGTGTTTACAACTCCCAACATCAGATGAAGTTCAGGTGGAGGGATTATTTCGATGATCAGCGTGTCTGGGTTTCCTGTAAATATAGGCTCGTGGATGTTACTGTGGAAATTCTTGGAATTAGTTTTTTTACTGCCGGTATTTTTGAAGGCCTCTGAATTTTCACGGCAGGTACCGACGGTTCTGTAATTTCCGCACATATTTAAATTGTCTTTCGATGCGGTACACCACGTACACGGAAAATGGCAAGAATGCGCCATAACACCAGTCATGATATTGGCTAGTTTCAGATCCGTAGCAATGATTGTGTTAATGCATTGCAAATTCAGACAAGACCAGAGAGTACGAACATTCATGTAGTTTTCTTGCGTATCAGAAATAATTCCAAGAATGATCAATTTTCTCACACCCGAATCCTTAAATTTCCTGGCTTGTACTCCATCTTGATATTGCTGTCTTGCTTTCTTGGTATCCGAATTACCATTAGCTTCATCAAATTTGAATTGAATAGATAAACCAATTTTCAAAAATCCGCCGCCATATTTAACCAATCCTGGCACATCATTGCAATACACAAAACATTCAGATCTTTTTATCGCCCGGGAATTTTTGGTATTCACCACTTCGCAAAATTGAGACTCGAAAAAGGAATCAAGACGATGATTTAACAAAAACAAGTCCTGTCTTAAGTTGGGTTGAAATATTTTCCTCTTCCCAGCACCAACTCGCAACGCAACAGTCAGCGAATTTGTTTTTTCTTGTCGACATACCTAAATCTGTACTGATTTTTAAAATATCGGTTGCTGCGAGTGATTGTGTTCCCGAACTGCTGGCAACATTGTTTGTATTCGCTAACACTGGTAGTTTTTCCCTCTTTTATGTGATAAACACAACTGTCCTTGTTTTGTTGAGTTTTCTGGTGCAACTAAAATGTCTTTCAATATTGACGATGTCAATTGTTCCTTTTCTTTTAACGATAAATTATTTTTAATTAGGTCGGTCAGAGTTGAAACGAATTTTGAAGAAGTGCAGAAATTCTTGGTATCCAGTTCTCCTCCGCATTTCTTACATTTCCTATGAACCACTTTATTTTTCATCATTTTCCCGAGAATCATGTTCCGTGGTTGAGCTCGCACAAGTTTACACAAATTGCACTCACAAAGTATGTTATCCTGAGATCTGGTTGCACATGGAAGTGCCGGGAAATCAGAATAATCCGGCAAAGACAACGTGGGTTGATCTCCGAAACCTTGTTTACTGGATTTGTAAAGAACGATTTTGCAAGTACTACAAACAGCGGATGGATATCGACTATCGTCAACATTAATATTTACCACATTTTTTATTCTACTCTTCAATATGCCAACAATATTCCACATCTTGTCCTTTTTCTTTAAACAGAACAAACAGATTACGGATCGGTTCTCTTCATGAGTTCGCGCATGGTTTTTTGACTTTCGCGGCATTTTTAATTTTTTCACACAAGCAACAAATTAATGTACACCACACAAAGAATATAGCTCGGACGACACTCCGTACCTGAACTTTATTAGTAAACGATTCGCAGCTAATGTTTTATTTTGAAATTGACTGGTCGACTACTGCCTGACACCCTCTCTAGGTTCCTGTGTATTTTTGAAACAATGATTTGAAAATACGCGCTTTACGCACACAGACGCATCTTTATGTGTGATCAAGCAACCAATAATTTCATTCGATTATACATGCAAAATTTTAGGCGCGATTTCAAATGTATTTTCAACTTTGGAGAAAACTTGAAAGGAATAAGGGACACGTAGATTAAGGGATTCCAAAGAAAAAAAACGGATTTTTCGAATTTTCTCATTTTTGGCGCAAAAAATCTTAAAATTGTGTTTTTTTGAAAACGGCTCCGGGGATTTGGCTGATTTTTGCGTTTTTGAACTTCTCGAAGGTGAAACTTTCAATGGCCGAAGGGAAATTGAGAGTGGTTTTTTGGCCCATTTAAACTTAGTTCAGGGACACCGTGTTGGCTTTCGTGAGACAACATACATATTTACATTTTTAGATTTAAGGTAGATCCGCATGACGTGTTTTTACAAGTACTTTTACAAATGTGTCAACATTTGTGACAATTTTTTATGGCCACATGTTGTATTTTTGCTTTTGTGATTGCATATGTTTCCACACATCCATTTTGGCATGTTTTTACACAGGGTCAATTAAAAATTAAACAAATTTCATTAAAAATGGTTTTGACCGTAAATGTTCCTTCTTTTTAGTTTAATTGTAGGTATTAATAAATCTACAGAAATCAAAGTCGCCTGGCCAAAGATATTAATGTCTATTAATCTATCACCGTCCATATTAATATTACAAAACACAAATGTTTTTAATGAACGTGTGGATGTGATTTTCAATTTCACAAATATTTGACAACACACTTGTATTTTCTGACATATTTTCTTTTGTTAAAACATAACTGAAAACACATCGTGTGGATCGACCTTTAGTATTTGTTTTTGCTTTTTAGGAAAGATTTACAAAAAATTCTGACGCATGTTAAATTGAATATTTTTAATTTTAAAATTCTACCCGAATTACATTTAGGCAAACACTCCTTAGAAAAAATATTCATTTAAATTTTTGTTACAAATTGAGCACAATGACGGAATACACCGTCGAAACGTTGGGTTGTTAATTATATTTATATTATATATTTATTTATATTAATAAAAAATTGTTATTATATTAAGCCAAAATCCAAATAATCGTTTTGTTTTAATCTAAATCAAAATTAATAAATTCTTAATTAAATTTTATAATAAAAAATATAAATAAAAAAGGTAATCCAAAAGCACAAATCACTTATAATAGATTACGCCTTGCGCACTTTGCCTATTTGGATTATAAAATAAACGGCAGTCAAATGACGTCAATTGAGACTGAACAGTTTTGTTTCACAATATCGTTGTATGTAATTGAACCTAAAAATTAAATTAAATGAAATAAATAATGCGGTGCGCCGTATTTAATTGTTGTAATAACAATATAAATAATTGTTCATATAGTTTTCATTCTTTTCCAACAAATAAAAATAAGACATTGTTGAAAGAATGGATCCTGTTTTGTAGGAGGAAAGAAATATTCAACCATAATACATCCAGAATTTGTAGCGCCCATTTTACTGACAATGATTTTGCAAACAAGTTAGAGCATAAAATGGGTAAGAATTATTATAAAAAATTTTGTTAGTTGAGTTGTAATTCTAATATTATATCAAGGATTTTCAAAAATTCTAAAATTAAAATCGGGTGCGATGCCAACTTTGCGACCAGTTTGTGAAGTGAACGAAAGGGTTTTGTTAAGGAATCAAAATCGATTGTCTCGAATCCAAAAACGAGAAGACAAAAAAATGATTAAATCATTACTTGGTGAATCAAATTTCAGTTTACCCGAGCTTGTGTATTGCGAATCAAATGATTTAGAAGAAATGGTATATGATAATAACAATGATCGGGAAGAGCCAGAAAAACAAATAAATAAATCGGAATTTGATGCCTTAAAGGACGAGATGTATGTATTTAGTTTGTTATAAAACATGAGAATTAACCGCTATAATGTTATCATAATTTTAGGGACAATTTTAAACAGAAAAAGCTTACCGAAATTCAAAAGTTAAAAGTCGAAATTCAAAATTTAAAAGACCATGCAGACTTGCTTAAAATTAATTTAGAGAGAAAAGATTTTGAACTACAGAATTTAGAAAGAAAATTCAGAGAACTATTTACACCAGGCCAGATACAAAAATTAAAAGACGGCATTAATAAACGTATGCAATGGGCAGAAGCTGACATCGCCAGATCTATTACACTGTATTCGGCCAGCCCTAGAGCTTATCAATTATTAAAACAAAAGCAATTTCCTCTTCCTGCTGTCCGCACTCTCCAGAAATGGGCACAACAAATTGATATTTCTCCAGGGATTCTTGAACCGGTTATGAAAATTATGAAAGCAGCAACTGAACTAAGTGAATCCCAGAAAGTTTGTATCTTGAGTTTTGACGAAATGAAGATTAGGGAAACTTATTGCTACGACCGGTCATCGGATTCCACGTATAAACCTGCAAAATATTGTCAAGTTGGAATGTTGAGAGGTATACGTGAATTATTATTACTATTGTACATTTTATTTTAATAAAATGAATTCTTATCAATTTCAGGGTTAATCTCCAAATGGAAACAACCATTTTATTACGATTTCGATCGTAAAATGACGAAACAAATTTTGTTCGAAATATTACAAAAAGCGGAAGATTGTGGTTACACTGTGGTGGCTATAACTAGTGATCTCGGAGGAGGTAATCGAGGGCTATACAAGGAACTTAACATAGAAACACATAAACCATGGTATGATTATTAAATTATATTTCTCATGTAAAATTTATTAATTTTTTTTTTATTAGGTTTATCTTTGAAAACAATAAAATATACGTATTTGCGGACGTACCTCACCTTATTAAGCTTATAAGGAATCATTTTATTGATAATGGTTTTTTGATAAACGGTAAATGCGTAAAAAAACAAATAATTTTGAAACTTCTATCGTGTACATCAACAGAACTGACCATTACTCACAAAATTTCCAGTAATCATTTAAGTGTTGCTCAAGCAGAAAGACAAAAAGTCAAAATGGCTACCAAACTTTTTTCCCATACCGTAGCACAAGCTCTCTCGAGGGCCATCGACCTACGATTGATAGAAGACGAAAATTGGGAAGAGTCTTACAATTTATTTAAGCTTGTACAATTAGAAATATTTTAATATTATGTACATATTTAAATCATTATTTTTTTAGACTAACGATTGGTTTGATGTGATGAACGACAGAGTATATTCTGCTGATTCCAGAGAGCGAGTTCAGGCCTACGGACTAGCCATTAAAGTGCAGAATGACATCTTAGATAGGATGACCAAAATGATGAATGATATGCTAGTATTGGGAAAGAATACATTACTACCGTTTCAAAAAGGTAAACTATTTTATGTTAATGTATTATTATTAAAAATTATTATAATTTTTTATAGGAATTATTCAATCAAATACCGCATTAAAATTGTTGTACGAAGATATGAAACAACGTTTCAATTTTAAATACATTTTGTCGTATCGTTTAAACCAGGATGTTTTAGAAATTTTTTTTGGTACTATCCGTGCAAAGGGTGTGCTGCACGATCACCCTGATAGGCAGGAATTCAAATACCGTTTGAGATCCTACATTTTGGGGCATAATGAAGGGGCAATATCTGAAAATGCAAATGTGGCAATTGACGATACCCGTGATTTGGTAACATCAGAATCAACGCTAACAGGTAACAAAATTAGCTTTCGTCTTAATAAATTATTAAAATTTTCTTTCAACAATTTTTAGGACAAATTTTTAGAAATGTTTCTGGGTTAAACGAAAATCCCGAAGATTTTCAGGAATATAATTATTTTTCATTGATGGAATATGACGGACTTGAAAATCTTGCTGGATATATATGTCATAAATTGCATAAAGAAGTCCCCAATATTCGAGTAGATTCCACATTCCATTCGGTGAACCCCCATTTTTCTTATACTTGGGTTGATCAATTAAATGAAGGGGGCCTGTCAAAACCCACTCAGAGTATGATGATACACATGTCCTCGTTGGAATCTATTTTCAATGATGCAAATGGGGATGAATTATTAATAACAAGGGACTATCAGCAGCATCTGTTGTTATTAGCAAAAGACATCGACTGTGATAAAAGAGTAAAAAAATTATTCTTTAGGGCAAGAATGTTTTTCAGAATTAGGAAACTAAAGAAATTTCTGAAACAAAATCAAGAAAAAGAAAATATAAAAAAATTATAACTTGAATGTGTTTTTAATATAAAATATAATATTTATCCAAAAAATAGTTTTTTATTTACATATATTATACATTTATTAGACAAATTCCTTATTTTTCATACAATTCCTTTGCAATATTTTACTAGCAAGTCTCAGTTGACGTAAAGCGCAGTAAACTACAAAAACGAAATCCACGAAGGCGTAATCTATTATAAGTGATTTGTGATCCAAAAGTATATTTTGTCTATGTAATAAAGAGGTAAGACTCATTTTCGTTAATGACTTTATTTCAACAAATTTAATGATAAATGACATTTAATGAAATTTCAATATTTTTTCTCCGATAGTAATAAAGTTTAGAAACCATGGCTTGCTTGTGCATTACGTAGATCATAAAAACTTAAAGGCATATGGCACAAGGGTTAAAACTATTAGCGGACGCAAATCCCGTCAGGAGCGGGGATGGAAAAGGGATTTTTCATCATCTGATTACGATCGGTGATTTACATAGATAAAATTAATTAAATTAGTGTTACTATTGTGTTTTTGTTATGTAGTGTAATAGTGTATTGTAATAATAGTTTTGATGTGATGTGTTGTGTTGTGTTACGTAGTGCAGAAGTATGTACATATATGTGTAGTGCAATTAATAATTTTAAGCTGAAATGATGATCAAACATGCTTAAAAATAAATTAACGGTACTCTTAAGTACCGTTAGACAGGTATTTTCGCATCACATATGTGTGATGACGAATTGAGTACAATTCTTTCTTTATACTTATTTATTAAATGTTATTGATTGGGTAAGGGATCTTTTTGGTTATCTTTGTTGTATAAAAAAATAAAGAGAACAACTATACATGAGGTATAAAAATGTATGTTAGTGTTACCCTTGACAGACTGCGATTTATTAAATCCGATTTAGCTAAACTCGTTTTAAATTACCATTAATACACTTAAACTGTCGTGGCTTTCATAATATTTGTCAAACTAATACACTCCCGTTGCATGGTTTTAGTCGCTAAACTCAAAATAAAGTATAAATACCGTAAATCTAACTACAGCTAATCTCAAAAATTCACTAAATCGGATTTATTAAACCATAGTCTGTCAAGGGCTTAATACCCTAAACAGACTATGGTTTAATAAATCCGATTTAGCTAAACTAGTTTAAGTATTCTATGCAAAAACAAAGGGATTAGCTAAAATCGAGGTTGACACACTGCGATTAATCTCGGAAAATTCACTAAATCGGTTTTATTAAATCGCAGTGTGTCTAGGGTATTAGTGTATACGGTAAATGCTAGTTTTTGTGAGTTTCATTATACATATTAAATGCATATAATGAATCTCATAATGATGTTGAAAGTGTTTTGCGATTGGTGTGCGCGTGTTTGTGTGTGTGTGTGTGAATGTTTATTATTGCATTGATGAAGAATCTTGGTTGTATTACTTATTCTAGGATTGCCGTTGTTCATAGGGAGAGCTTCCGTCGGTTTTGTGTATAAGGATACACATTTTTATAAATATGAGACACATTTAAATGCGGTTGTATTTGTATGCATTGTTTTTCGTTTACTGTAATGGCATCGAGCGCGATCGATTGGTTATTCAATTAACTCTTTATGCGATGCAGGTGGAAATGTTGGGCTATGGATTGAAAACAATTTTTGTTGGATGAGATGCGTTGATAGAATTTGTATTTTATGTTATTTTATTTTAATCGTCCAAAGTTCATCTTGATATTTTATATGCTGATTTCGAATTTGGCGTTATTTTTTTTACGTATACATCGGGAAAATCAGGTAAGGAGCATATATTTTGAAAATTTTTGAATATAGGATTGTGCATCTGTAGTTTTTAGGAGGGGGATGCCAAATTTCCCCGGAAAATTACCTCATTTTCCGGAAAAATTTCCACTTTTTTATTTTTATTTTTTTTTTTTTCAAAATAAGGTAAGATGTAAATTTTTTTGAGGTTAGGATTGTAAATCTATAAATTTTAGAACAAACCAAATTTTAGGAGAAAATGTATCTCATTTTCCACGAGAATTTTTATTAATTTTAATTGCTTCGTCAACCTTGCAGACACAGATCAAAGAGTTTTTTCCGCCATTATCGCTTCTTCTGATAGTACCACAAATATTAAAAAAGCCACTATTGTAAATATAACAATTTTTTAATGTAATTTTAATTCGTCGTTTACTTTAGAGGATGGGGGCTGCCGCCTCCAAACCCCCGCTTATTCTTCCTGTTTTAAATTTTATTTACAATTTGAAACAAGAAAAATTTCAGAATTTTCCTGGAAAAATTGCAAAATTTTCCCGGAAAAATTACTTGCACTGTCGAAAAATTGTTAAGATACAATCCTAATATCAAAATTTCTATAAAAATTGCACGTTTTTACGTATTTTGAATAAAATATTACAAACATGTTTCAACTAAAAAGTGAAAATTTTATCGGAAAATGAGGTAATTTTCAGGGGAAATTGGGCTTTCCTCTCCTAAAAACTATAGATGCATTTAAAAATTTCCAAAATATAAACTCCTTACCTGATTTTCCCGATGTATACCTAAAGTAAACTTTAGCCTCGAATTTTTTTTCCAATTGTAATTTGTGAAATAGGTTTAAATTTGTAAAACTGTGAGAGAAATTTTAAATTTTATGATGTATTTCATAACTGGAAAAATTGTATGGTGCTTCTAGAGTCATTATTTCTGCCATGATGTCGTGAGCGACAGTGTCACGATAGTGAAAAATTATGGGTAATTGGTTTTTCTAATATAACTTTTTAATATAAATTTAGATATAACATTAAACGAACTAGTGCGAACTAGTCTTACTTTGGGAACTTTACAACAGCAATGCCGTGTATTTTCATTTCGATTGGAATGGTGTCGGCCCTGGTTTTAGGTTTTTGTTCGTGAAGAATTATTCTAGCAATAATTCTGAAGAGTTACTGTTTTTGCTTTGATTTTTATGTCAACGGATAAAAGTAGAAGGAAACTATTTTATTTTTTGCTCCAGTTATTTATTTATTTGATACCTACAGTGACTACAATGGGTACAAACAATTACGGCTAATACAATTATTAAAAACTTATATAAAAGATTCTTGAACAAATCTCTCGACAAGTGAAAATCGAAAAATTCAAAAACTGAATTGAACAGCCGTGATATTCTCAGGATCGGTTACGAAAGACCATAGTTTGTTGGCACCAGGTCAATGAATAAAAGCCCATCACGTTGACGCATTCGGCGTTCGGGAGCATAGATTTTTATACGTGCGAGTAACTCGGTACAATCGATACGGGAATTAATAATATGGTGCACGAAGCGCACAGAAGCTACGTCCCGGCGATAGTCAAGACGTTGCAATTTCAAAAGAGCCTGATAAAGTGGGAGGACATATTCCACAGCACGCGTGGACGGCAAACATCGAAGAGGGAACAGAACAAATTGCCGATAGAACGAACAAACGAGGCATATCCTAAAATCCCTGCAGTTTCGACTTTGAAATAATGGTGTTAACATGTCTGGTAAATGTAGCGTCAAATGCAAAAATCACACCAAGATCGGAAATGAACTCGACTCGGTCAACGTCTTCATTGTACAGCTGATATTAAAAGAAAGCGTCTTACATTTGCCCACGTTCAGAGCCAGTCTATTGTTAATTGACCAACTATAGAAAATTTGTTTAAGTCCTCGGGCAACTTTAGACAATCAGACAAACTAGAAACCCGGGTGAAAATGTTCATATCATCTGCGAAGAAGAGGCAGTTAGCAAACTCAAAGAATTGCACCACATCGTTGATAAACAATGAAAACAACAATGGTCCAATGTCCAACCTTGAGGCACGCCAGATGGCACATGAAATAATTGGGAGTAAGAACACAAGATCCTAACGGAATGCCACCGATCAGTGAGGAGGAAGGCAACTATTTAGTAGGAATGAACTGACAATTTAGACTCTCTAAGTTACTAAGAAGAATAGAGTGGTCAATCATATCAAATGTCTGGAATTTAAACTATCAAATAAGTCGCCACAAAACGAAATTAAGTTAGTTACTGTAGACCTACCGGGGTAAAATCCATGTTGTACAGGAGAAATGAAGTTTTTAGTGTGGAAGAAATTTTCCAAGGATCGGGGATAAAAACCGCGACGAAGGCTTTCATTAAAGGGACAATTTAAACGGGCATACAAGAAAAAAATTTACGGGCATACAAGAAAACATTAGCATCAAAAATAATAAATTGGCATCACAAATAATATTTTGGGACAACATCTGAAAAAACAAACAAATATTTTTGAAGGACATAATTAAATACTTTGACGACAAACATTAGCATCAAAAATAATAAATTGGCATCACAAATATAATATTTTGAAACAAAACAATGAAAATACAAACAAATAATTTTCAGCGTCAAAAAAAATAGTTTAGCGACAAAGAGTAGCATCAGAAATTAGAAATAAGCAGCAAATATAATATGTGGTTAAATTATTAAGGTTATACAAAAAAATATATTTCAGCATCAAACATAAAATTTTGCCAACAATAAAAAAATTATCAAAAATTTAAATGTTTTTATAAAAATTGCTTATACTTTGGCTTAACATACGACTATCTATGAATACATAAGCAAATCAACATATATTTAAATTTGCTGCTCGCTGCCGCTGCTTGGTGTTTTTCAAGCTTAATGCCCCAAACACATAGACGCCGTTCGAACCGTCGCTGAAATTAAAATACATGTAGTTTCATATTAGCAATTATATCGGAGAGACCTCAAAAAGATACTTATTTGAATAAGTTAGATTCCACAAATAAGTATTCGTTTCGAAAACAGCCTTCTAACGAGGTGACTTATTTTATATCCCTTTCTTACGAAAAAATCTAAATTGCTTGTCATTTTCCCTATGAATATTGTTCTAAGGTAGCGTGATACAGAAAAATTTAAAATTTGCTTTTGACGAACACTGAAGTAAAAAATGAAATTTCAGATAATTAGTTATTTAAGGGTCATCAAAATTCAATACTCTCATTGTTTTATCAAGCGTTAGTGTTATAAGCGTATTATGTCGCGATTTTGCGAATAGCAGTGTCCTTAACTTAAAAAAATTCACAACAAATCAATTTTTGTTGTTGCTGTCAAAATAAGTAAGTAAAATCAGTTCGAATGATTTTACTTACTTATTTAAGATGGCGTCGAATAAGTAAATAAGTATGAAATAAGTATCGGTTTCGAAAACAGCCTTAGTAGGCGCTTTCCGAAAGTTATACTTATTTATGGAACCTAACTTATTCAATATAATTTCTTATGTAATAAGTTAGGTTTCACAAATAAGTATAACTTTCGGGAAGGGCCTAAGGCCCTTTTCCAATTATGTGACCTAACTTAATATATAAGAAATTACATTGAATAAGTTAGGTTACATCACACAAGTAGGTAATTGGAAAAGGGCCTAAGTGTAGAATGCGTGTCGAGAAACCTGAAGTCTTTTGGCATTCGCCTACCTTCAAGCTTATGTTTCACCCTTTGTTGATGAAAATCGCAAATAAACTACAAAGAACAAACATAATTTTTTATTGTAAACGAGCCGCTTTGTTCAAAGGGTAATTAACAACTAAACTCAAGAATCAAATGACGCCTTACTTTGGTTACTTGAACAGTTATTGGCATAAAAATAAAAATGCAAATTACGCTCAAAATAAAAACCGAAAAAAATTTTCTTTTACTTTCTAATCATTTGCCGAACAAAATGATTCAAATGATATTTTCACTGTAAAAGGAAAATGAAAGTAGGAATTAATCCAGTCTAATAAATAAAGCAAACCTAAAATTTCGTAGCACATTTAGAAAAGTTTCATTTCAGTAACAAATTGAAGAAAGAGATTCGAAAATTTAAAATAACCAATTTTATATAACGCAAAACGAGGTCATATTACTTAATTTTTCCGAAAACCTCAAAAAATTTTCTTTACAAAAAAAAATTGTATGTCCATAAATTTGCCCTATATTAATTTGTTGGCAATAAATTAATTTTGATGATAATTTTTGTCCCCACTTTATTTTATTTGGTTCCTTAAAGAACATTTTTTGTAAAGACATTTGTAATCAGCCAAATATTTTATTTGATAACTATTTATTATTTTTGTTTCTAATGGTTGACTCTCAATTCCTTTAATTCAATGCCCAAAAATAATTTTTTGTGTTCCCTTCAAATAACGCCAAAAAATAATAAATGTTGCCAAATTATTATATTTTGTTCCAAAAAAATAATTTTATGATGCCAAGGAATTTTTTTTTGTTGCTCATAAATTTGTGCCACTTTATTAATTTTTTGTATCTCAAATATTAATTATTTGTGTGCCGCTTTATTGCCAGCCTTCATTAAATATGAAGGTAATAGGAAGGGTCAAACTCTCAGCACAACACCTAAACAGAATCGGCGGGTAGCCATCATAACCCGCTCCCTTTCCAACCTCGAGCTGGAGCAAGCAATCCCGAACTTCTTCCTCGGTAAACTTGAAAGGTTACCAAGGTAAGATGGAATTACTTCCACAGAGTTAATTACAGTTAGACACAAAATGCTACAAACAAACAGACGGACTACTAACGGGCAATCCGTTATCAGGAACACAGAAGTATTCTATTGTTTGGGAAAAAAATTTTATTGGGAAAAAATTATTCCTAATTACAGCAATTTTAATGTTTGTTCTTCCATATCCATTTTATGAAAGAATTTATGGGGAATAAATTTTTTAACGAATATGGCATGTTTATTTATCTGTAGTTGATATTAATAATTAATAACATTAATGAAGCAGCGATTATTAGTCTGTTTATTTTGTTTGAGTATTAATAATTTCTGGTTTTAAAGCCTATTTATGAATAAAAATATTTATTTTTAATTTAACGTTTCAAATGGTTATCCCATTCACCCTTCATCAGAAAAAACAAAGAATCTAAAAGCAAAGTACAAAAATACAAGTCAAAAAACGTAAAAAAAAGAAACATAAAAAACACATTTAATCCCATAAAGCACTACTTTTTCTTTCAATATGAAAAGCATCGTCGCGAATGTTAAAAAATATTCGCATTGGAATTTAAAAACTCGAAAAAGTTTATTGTGATGGAACAAGAATCAAGATCTTTAATACACAATGAATTTTAAAGAATATGCCAAGAGACAAGTGCAACAACAACCAAACAACAAATGACAAGGGAAAATAAAAGCTACGTAAACTAAATGAAGGTATTTAATGCAGATGGGATTGATGTCACAGAGCTTCCAATCAATAATGACAACGACCATAATGTGCACAAGATTTACGATAAAACATACAATTGAAACTAGTAGTAGAACAAATCAAATGTCAATATGTATCAAGACAATGGATAAAACAGATTTGCCTACGTAACGTGATATGGAATTGGTGTATAATCAAATGCGACAAAAACAACTGTAATGTGAAAGTTCCGATGAGTTGCAAAAATATCTAATGGTGTTACAAATTAAATGTCAATGTGTATTAAACCAATACATAAAATAGATTCAACATCAAACTTGACATGGGGTATCGGGGTTATTGATGTAAAATCAAACGATTATACGTATTTTGGAGATACTCGTACGTGCAAAGTGCAATCAGATTGTTTGTTGAAACAGTATGGATTCATCTTAATGTGAATCATTTCAAGAACTCTGCTTGCTGGTATGTTTTTGCTCCCTACAAAGAATTTTGACATCGTCGTCATGATTGAATGTATACATGACTTGAAAATGCACTGGTCAGATCTGAATTTGTTTTTTTGAGAGTCAATTTTTTTGCATCTCTTTTGTTTTGGTTAAAACGTGTTCCCAACAATTGCTTTGTTTGTCCAATATATAGCACATTTGAGTTATCGTTCAAGTGTGTGGGGTCTTTTTGGCAGAGAAGAGTGACTTACTCAGAGTATTATGTGCTCTGCCGACGATCCTGAAATTACATTTTTTATGACAATAGCATAGTTTTTCATATAGCGACTTAACGTATGGAATCGTAATGGTTTTTAGCCGGCCATCATTTATTAATGGATCTACTTCTACTGAATGGTTATTACTGTGGCGTGTTAAATGTTTGTAAATGGTTGATTTAATCATCAGATTTAAAAAAAGAATGCGGGTAGTTATTGCTAAGGAGGGTTGATTTAAGAAGATTGAAATTAGATCTATGGAAAACTGGATCAGATAATTGGAGGATTTTATTAGATAACAGGCTAACAGTATTTCTTTTGTAAGATAGTGGTAACTGAGAATTAAAATTTAAGTATCTACCAGACAAATCTTAAAATGCTAATTTGTTATTATCTTCCATTTCTATTGTGAATTTGATATTGTTGTTGAATGCATTAAAAGTTTCGAAATTTCGTCGACTTTTTATTTAGGGATAGTCGTAACTATGTCGTTAAAGATATTTATTTCCCAAATTCCTTGACCAACCCGGCATCTGCTGAGCTAACCGAGGAACCCATAGGGGAACCAAAACAATGTCTGTAAAAATTACCATTAAAGGAGAATTCGCAGTTGTGGAGGATCAATTCCATTGCTTCGATAAACTGTGTATTCTTCAAACTTAGTTTTCGAATTATTTGTAATTACCACCTGTCAGTGGCATTGTAAACGCACCATGGTACATTAGAAATGATAACCTCCATAGGGACTTAAACATGGAATATGAAAGTGAAGAAATACAAAATCATGCGAAGAAACACATTCAGCGGATATCTCGGTACCAAAATGCAGGCATACGAAGTTTGTTGGATACCACCAATGCAGTAAGAAGACTTCAAAGGCAGAAACCTTTGGAATTAGGCAGTTGTATTTCATTAGGATAGAGAAAAATAATTACTATGTAAATTCAAACGGGAGTAACCATTGGGCTACTGCCCGTCAAATGTGAATCTTCATTTAAGAAAGATAAATTACTAAATGATTTGTAAATCAGTTGTAATATTAAATAAAGGAAAAAAAAAAAAAAAAAAAACCTGTCACTCAACAAGATTAAAGCTAAAGTACAATCTATATTGGTGAAAAGCGACACTATATCTAATGATAAAACTATGTAATCCTGTAAGTAAGATGATAAGCTGAATTTTTTGTTTAAATTAATATTTTGTTTTTTCAATCCATTTGATTGTTTTGCCCCTGATATCCCTAGTTTCATTTCAATTGCATTTTTTATTGTAAATCTTGTGTATTAAGTACCTTCATTTAGTTTACGTAGCTTTCATTTTCCCTTGTCATTTGTTGTTTGGTTGTTGTTGCACTTTTCTCTTGACATATTCTTTAAAATTCATTGTGTATTAAACTTCAATCTTCCATCCTTTCCATCACAATAAACTTTTTCGATTTTTTAAATTCCAATGGGAATATTTTTTAACATTCACGACGATGCTTTTCATATTGAAAGAAAAAGTAGACCGACGATACTTTTATCGAACAGCATAAGCGACATTTTGGAAATTTTACAGGAAATGGAAAAAACGATTTTAACTAAAATTTTTAATAAAAACGTCCAATTATTATTTTTGTTACATAACTTAGTCTTACACGAACTCAAATTATATTTTATTTTCCATTTCGTCCGTTTTTTAGTGAGTTAAAGGACAAAAACTACATTTTGGTCGCTTGCGCTTTTTGGTTTATTAATTTGTCGCTTACTCTAAGGCGCTTGTACTAATTAAATTTTATAAATTGTCGTTTGAGCGCAGTTGTGTTTTAAGGTTACAAACGAAAATACAGTTTGGTCGTTTGTGCATTTTTCATGTATTTATTTCAATTCAATACAAACTTTTGCTTTTCAAAAAAATTTTCTTTAAGATTGCACTTAAAATTGCAATAAAAAATAACAAAAAAAAAATAAATAATCTAATTGGAATTCATTTCCATAGCTATATTTAATAATTCACGTTTTATATTAACTTTGTTGATTCTATCACAGACTTCAAACAGTCTTTAGTTCTTCATTAAGGTGTCAGATTCTAATTCTAACGGTTCCTTTTCATCTTCAACCGTTTCATTTAATTCATCTCGAATAGACCTATTGGTTTGCAACAGTTTATAGTCATCGTGGTACATCTCGGGAATGATATTTTTAGCGCACATACGGTTCAAATCGCAGTATTTATATATATTAATAGATAATTCGGGATTATAGACAATCCGATCAAGTTCTGGTTTGTAGTTTATAACTACTTCTAAATTAGGTTCCGTGTAAGTATCCACGAATATTTTCGATTTTGTTATTCTAATTTTTTAATTGTCTTTAATTTGATTTCCTTATAAGGTCTGTGAACACTCTTAATTTTAGAATTTTTAGAGACTATTGACATCCAATCATGAAAATCGCTGAATTTCACGTTATGTACTTCGTATGGCTTTGGTTTGTTTCTTGAATTCCTGATTAACGTTGGATATTCTGTATAGGACCAAACGATTTTGTTTTTTAGGTACTTTTCAATTACCCCATGCATTGAATCCACAGGCATATAAGTGTGACCGGTTATAAGAAACATAACTGATATTTCATTAAATGTTTAGCTATTGATAAAAAATGTTTTATCATAGCAATGGTATACCGATTCTTATTCTGGCCAGCACAATTATCGCAGTAAAACGAAATTTTATTTACCGTTTGGTGGCTATCTATCATATTTCAAAATTTCCATATATTACCATTAAATTAGGTCAATATTTAAGATTCTTATATAAAATGCACTATAAAATTTAAAACACACCAGGGTATGCTCGTGTTAATGAAAAGTAGTTCGATACTCATGTTGACACAAAGATTAATAACGTTCACAGTGCTGGTAAAAAAAATTGGACAAACAAATTTATTGCAAATTGGAGTCTTTTTTTGCTAAAATTACAAAACTTTTGAAAGTAATTGATTTATTGTTTCATTTTAAATACATGTATGACGTAATTTTTTGAAAAAAAAAATTGACCTGCAATTTAGGGGCAAAACACCGAAAAATGCCAACATATATTCAAAATACGTTTGATTGGAGTTAAAGTAATGGAATAAATTAAACACTTATTTTTATTTTTTTTTTGTTTTTTATTGATTTATAGAAGTTCAATCTTTAATATTAATATTTTGTTGGACCGCCTTTTGCTTTTATTACAGCGATACACCTCCGATTCATTGAATTTGATAAATTTTTCAAAGTCGCAAGAGATATGGATTCCCAAATCATCATCAACAAACTTTTTAAAGCTTCAATCGATTCTAGGCGCTTCCTTGCTACTTCTAGCTTCATTATAGACCTAATATTTTTAATTGGATTTAAGTCTGGACTATACGGGGGCCAGCTCAACACATCGATAGTTTTTTCTTCGAAGTACTTTTTTACCTTTAAATTAAGAGATAAGAAAAAAAAACAAGTTTTTAACAAATTATTTATGTTTATCTGAAAGCCAATTTGTCTATCTACAATTCAAAATTAATAACTCACAATTTTGGCGGTATGGCACGGAGCGTTGTCCTGTTGAAAAATAAATTTGCAAGTCTTGCCAAACAGCTTTAACGCAGAAGGCTCAAATTCGTTCTGAAGGACCTGCAGATAAACAGCTGCTGTAACGCTGGAACTAAGGAAGCACAAGCGACCGGTTTCATTTCCAGAAAAGCATCCCCAGACCATAACTCCTTCTTTTTTCGGTGGAAGTCTTAAAAGACATTAGTTGCTAAGTCTCTCGCCAGGTTTTCTCCTTACGAGAATTCTTCCATCTCCAACATGCAGCTTGAATTTTGATTCATCGGAGAAAATCATATCATTCCACATCTCTGGAGTCCAATTAACATGCTCCTGGGCCCATAGCAAACGTTTTTTTTCACTAGTAATGTGAACTCAGGCTTCTGGACTGATTTAAGTGCTCTCAAACCTGCTTTAACAAGTCTTTTTCTCACTAAGCCGGCTGAATTTTTTTTGCCCGTTGCCCGCTCAAGATCCACTCTTATATCCGATGAAGTTTTAAAATGGTTCCGACGACTTTGTAATAGTATAAAACGATCTTCCACAGGCGTTGTCTTTCTGGGCCTTCCAGAGCCTTTCTTTCTTTGTGTACCGCCCATCTCTCGATTTTTTTTAATATTCCACGCGACAGTACTTTTAGGAATGTTTAATCTTTCACCTATTTCACGCGTAGTTAAATTTTCTCGCGCCAAAATCAGCATATTGCTTTTACACTGGTCACTAACTTTTCCCATTTTTGTAAACTAAAATTGCACTTTATTCTTTATTTGTCTAGGATCACTTACAGAATAACTTAATCTTACAAAATATGCACTATTTATACTCAAAAAATAAATTACAGGCAATAAAACATCTGCACCCTAATGACGGCCAAGAACGGTAGACGTAAAAAAAAATAATTGTTTGCCCAATTTTTTTGCACATCAGTTGCGGGGTTGTACCGGTGTCATAAAAGCAAAAGACGGTTCAACAAAACATTAATATGAAAGATTGAACTTCTATAAATCAATAAAAAACAAACAAAAAAATAAAAAATAAGTTTTTAATTTATTCCATTACTTTAACACCAATCAACGTATTTTGAATATTTTGGCATTTTTCGGCGTTTTGCCCCTAAATTGCAGGTCAATTTTTTTTTTCAAAATATTACGTCATACATGTATTTAAAATGAAACAATAAACCAATTGCTTTCAAAAGTTTTATAATTTTAGCAAAAAAAGACTCCAATTTGCAATAAATTTGTTTGTCCAATTTTTTTTTACCAGCACTGTATATGATAATCGCAAATAGCACAAACGCCATATTCAACGTTAATAATTTCTTAAAAATACTACAAAACTTATTAATATAAAAACAATTAAATTGCATAATCTTGAAATGAGAAGACACAAATGACCATATTTTCTGGCAAAATTAAATTAATATTTCTGTTTATTTCATATTTAAATATTTTTTTTATATTTAACCAAGAAACCACAATTTCACAATCATTCCAAATCAATTTAACTTACCGTGCATCTAAAAATAATTATTATATTGTGACAATAATAACAACACTTCCACTTTACAAATTACTACCAAGTTCAGTCGCTTAGCTCGAAATCGACTTTGAAGTTTGAACACGAATTTTCTTTTGTTGTGTTTTCACAAACGGGGAACCCATCGCGCACTTACTTTTGACATGTGAAGGCGGTCATGTAATATGGTATAAGTGGTACCATAAGAAAGGGAAAGTCTCCACGCTAACCGCGAAACAGAAATACGGCGGTCCTCTAATACAAATGATTCCGCCAAAAGTATGTTTTCATGGCTAATAGCATCTGCGGGACGACCCGGGCGGTTGTCGTCTTCTAATGACTCCCGACCACTTTTGAACAATTTTACCCACCTTGTTACTGTGGAATATGATGGTGCAAATTCGCCGTGAACTTTTGATATGTAATTGAATATATAAATTGCATTGCGTCCATCTTTACAGGAAAATTTAATAACGGCACGATATTCAATTTCATTCATTTTAGAATTTTTTCAAAACACGGGCTACTAAATTGAAGAAAACAAACGAACTGTAAAATTTACATCGAATTTTGTTTCTACTATAAGTTTCACCGCGACAAAATTTTTTTTAAAAAAATATATAGTTGTCTCATTCACTCTTTTTTTTCATATGATATTGCAAGACATTTTGATTCACCCTCGTAGAATCATTTTTATAGAAAATAACGGTTTTTTCGTAATAAAAATAGATAAGTGTGTAAACAGTCGTATAGAGCAAAATCAGCGCTTTCCAATGATAAAAAAAACAGAATTTTCAAAAATTGGCGCTTGTGCTGTTCGATAAAAGTATCGTCGTAGTGCTTTATGGGATTAAATTTTTTTTTATGTTTCTTTTTTTTACGTTTTTTGACTTGTATTTTTGTACTTTGCTTTTAGATTCTTTGTTTTTTCTGATGATGGATGAATGGGATAACCATTTGAAACGTTAAATTAAAAATAAATATTTTTATTCATAATATAGGCTTTAAAACCAGAAATTATTAATAATCAAACAATAATATTAATATTTTTTGTAAGGGTTAAATTACCTAATAATTCTAAAGATAGTATTGTAATAAATAATAATTACATGGCATTTCTTCAATTATACATTTACTAAAAAATTTCTATTTTATTTAAAATGACCCCGCCGACGTCTCAAGAATAATAAATACTGGAAAAGAGTAGGAACCTAATTGAATTGTTACTAAAATAAGTGCCTATACACTTCAGAGCGATCAGCATTTGTAAAGGCTTCAGTATAAGGAGTGACTTGCATATACCGTTCTCCTGTTTTTTTTTCGATTAATACATACCGTTCTTGTCGCATGCGGTATAGTTTAATGAATTCATCTTCGAACAAACCGAAGGAAGGATCCTGTTGAACACCGCCAAGCGCCAAGGATTACGGATGAATTCTCGAATTAACCTTAAGAAGGATTATCTTTTATCTAACGAAGGATTATTCCCCTATACATTTATTCCCCAATTGACAGAACGCACTTTTGGAAAAATGGGGAATAAAAAGTTGAAATAATATGTCTGGGAATAATTGCTGTAAAAAGAAATATTCCCCGTTCCCCGGGAATTATTAGAATAGGGCCACAGAAGAAGAATAAGTCAAAAGTTGAAAAGGAGCTAACATTATTCGAAGCTCCGTGTACTAATAAATAAAATAAAATAAATAACTTTAGTACACAATGTATTCTCTTTTATTTTATTTTTATTTTTTCATCCATGCAATATTTTCTGGGGCTCAAAGCACTTCCAACTCTTTCGCAATTCATTTTACCGTCCTGATTTACGCCGTGATAGCCAAATCGGGGACATACAGCTAGAGAGCCGCTTTTGTTTAAACCGCCTGCACATTGCATTGCTTCATACCAGCCTATAGTGCTCCCAACAGGGGGTTGTAGATGTGTTCATCGTCATCACCGATCGTAATCAAATGATGAAAAATCCGTTTTGCATCAGAACCCGGTACCTCCCGATCTAACCGTCGCAGCTTAATCACCGCGCCGTTTTTTCGGTTTCTTTTATTTTTAAATGTTTTAATGTCTATTATAGATAAGAAAAAGAAACTGCAAATATAACCTAACTCTTTTTACTATATTTGATCTCACATATCAATTTTTCGTCTGCTCTTTTCTAAAAGCTGTTTTGAGAAAACTATTCTATTTATTCAAATAACCGCACAACAAACACTATGATACATTAAAAAAAAAAAATTATATCGATTTACAAGATAGATAGCGTATGAACTTTAGAAATTGGCCTATTTATTTCCCAAAATCGACACGGTCGGCAGTATACATGCATTTTTCTTATCTGTTCCACTCAAACGCTCTAAGCGAATACGATATGATAAATAAGTCGCCAAATGAGTTCCTGCGCAATAGAATACAACAATGAAACACTTGAACGCTTATTCACGTGAACTTTATCCTAAACTTTCCTAAAATAAAATAAAAAAAAATTAGGATAGTTTAGGAAAAACCTCACATTTTTGCGCAATCTCGTGAAGTTTTTCCTAACTCTTAATATATTTAAATGTATTTGTAACCATTTTATATTTTGTTCGGATTAACCGACATTCGAACTGGATTCATCATTTGAACGGTGAATTTATTTGCTAATAGGAAAAAATCAATTTAGGGTAAAATATTTTTAAATTTTGTTCAATACAATATCCGCGCTGCTATGTTTGTAAATTTTAACGTAAAATAAAAACTCAGTCTCTTGGATTGGGTAATATCAGAGCCTTCTAGAGTATAGAGCCATAATCATATTGACGTATTTTTTAGAAGCTTTTTTAGTGGTATAACTTTTCATTGATTTCTATAGGAATCCATAGTAAAAATGGTTTTTTTTGCCTTCAAGTTTTTCAATGAAAAAAGCAAATATATTATAAAACGTTTATATAAATGTTTTCTAGATACCTTGAACAACAACATTCAAGAAGACTATATTTTTATTAAAAAAATATTAATTGCAGAAATATTAAAATTAAACTATGCCTAAAATATATTTTTTGAATTTCCATTTTGAAAAATAAATCAAAGTTGGCTCTGATGAATTAAAATAATACTTGCTAAATTTATCTTTAGTTTTACTAGTGTACGTAAGATGTCTAAAATATTTACAGAAAAATACGAAAAAAAATTATTAAATCACAAAATTATCACTCGTACTTAATATTTTGTGAATTTGTTTTGCTTTTCCTACAATTTTTTTACTTGAAATTTCCTCAGGCGGTAATTTTTGGTATGATTTTACTAAATTTTTACGGCCATCACTGCCATCTATGTAATGTATATTGACTTAATGATCAAACGAATTGTAGTAAGCTTTCATTTTAATTTGACCAGAATGGTGTTGTTATGAAATTTTTTTATATTTTGGTTTAAATAATTCAATTATTACAAGAAAATGAAAACGATTTGCTTAAACGACATTCATATATGTTGAAATTTAAATATTTATGAAATTATTTCAGAAATCATAATTAAGAATTTGTAACGTTTTCATTTAGAAATTTGTCTTAGGAAAAACAGTGATTTCCCATATGTTTTGTGTATTTTACTATGAAAAGTTTGGTTTTTTCCTCGTTTCTAATTCCTTTATAAAAGCTGTGTTTTTTAGACTATGGCTTTGTAAAATCAAGGTTGCTTTGGTAATATCCCTGGCCGAACTGCGGTTTATTAGGACTTGTTTAGTGAATTTTTTGCAGTAAGCAAAGAACCTTTTATTGAAATATTCATTATCATACGTGGGATCCGAACCTTTTCCGATACTCAGAAACACCGGCCCAAAATCCTAAGTATATTTTTGTGTAATGTAATCTAATAGAAAAAAAATAGTCACTTGATTGTAAAGGAACTTATGAGAGAAAAAGGTGAATTGAATGAATAAAGCGATATTCCAGCATTTTTCTAATCATCGAAACATTTATTATAGGCACTTTCCTGGAGGTTGGTCAATTCGCACCCCGAATATTGTGTTATCGCTTCAATGGAGTCAAAACTAGTTCCACAGAGTAGCAATTTGAGTTTGGGAAACAGAAAAAAGTCACCTGCTATTAAATCAGGCGAATGTGGTGGTTGGTCGATCGTATTTATTGAGTTCTTGGCCTTATATTCGTTCACAATCGTAGCTCAGTGTTATGGCATGTTATCGTCGTGTAAAATCCACGAGACTTTCTTCCCATAATTCACTTAGGTCACTTTTTTCGCTTTAGCACAAGAAATTTCGTTTGAAACACAAAATTTAAGGCAACCTCTTTGTTCAATAATTTCGTTCATCGTAAAAATCGCATTGCACTAATGAGGTCGACTGACTTAACCAACTGCTGTAAAAAAACTGGTTGACAGACCGCGCTCAAAGTTTTTTACTTACAAAACGACCAAAACCCCCTAACTTTTCAAGTGACTATTTTTTTCTGTTACGTTACATCAATATCAAACCAAAAATATACTTAAGATTTTGGGCCGGTGTTTCTAAGTATCGGAAAATTTCGGAAAATTCACATATGATATTAGTATATTTTTAAGGAAAATAATAATAGAATATTGAAAAAATAGTACATGTTAATATTTAGACGGTTCAATACAAAAGTTTTAATTCGTTAATGCGTAGTTTTACTCATACATTCGCCCAATTTGTTGTTTCTGTTATTTTAGGAAAGTTTAGGAAGAAATATACATCCATTAACGCTTAATATTATTTTTGTCGTTTGTGGGCAGCACCCCATGTTCAAAACTTGGAGATCTGATTTTTTTTTTTTAATTTTAGTTCCAGGGTAGCGTATTTACTAGGGAGAAGCCTTAAATTATATCCAACTAATACTAGAGATATTGCTTAATGGGGTTTTGTATATTTACAGCTGAGCCATGATACCTAAGAGTTGCAGGTTCAAATTTACTGTCGGTTTACTGTAGATAAGTCATAAATTAAACTCTAACTTAATGGTTCAACTACTATTTGGTCCTTATTGGCCATATAAAAAACCATTACGTAACCTTTAGCTTCTTGTAAACGGTCTTTCTAATTGGAGTTTGAAAATATTTAGTTGGATTGAAAGAAGTTCAGCTTTTATGTTTCATTACGATGAATTTTTGTAAAATAGGGAATAATGAGAAATTTTAACAAATATTTATTTTGTTTTTAACTTTGTTGTAAAAATGACTTTCATTATTTTGGGTGCATTTTCTCATTGAAAGTTAAGTATCTTTGTTTTGAAAAAAAAAATAACTAAAGGACATCACAATTCTAAAAAGGAATCAAATTTAATGTTAGGAGCCAAAATTAGTTTTATTCTAAGTAATCGTATATGTTTTTAGAAACTTTCGTTGTTCAAGCTATATTTATAAAATTCAAGTTAATAAAATAATTGAACCAAAACCAACTATGTGTAATAAATAAAATATTATATTTTCATTTCACTAATTATCTATATAAACACATAATAAAAAAATAAACCCAGAAAATTAATTTCTAATTACCTCAATTGTCGCTACACCACCATCCGTATTTTTATTAAAGTCATTGTTATTATTCGCCTCATTGGGCGAAACTTTTCGACCACCCCCAAATGGTAAACAACAGCATTCACAACAACTAGTACACATATTTCTCTACAGTTCTAAAACAGTATCACATTTTTTTATTAAATCACAATAAATCCGTGAAATCACTGTCTATTCCGCTTCGATTATCGTTTACAACTGAAATGTTGTTACAAATTATTTCCATTCATTTTCCAGTAAAGTCCACCAGCCGAAGAAAGACAATTATATATTCATGTTTGTGTCTACTATGTATATATCTACTCGTACCTTCATCATTGCATATTTATTACCATTACGTTTTATAACTTTTTAATAATTCATTAGATTTATGTTTAGTTGTGTGTACGTACACTCGCAACTAGAAACTAAACACAACAACAACAAAAAAATGTATAAAATAATTATTGTTTACAGTTGAAATTTGTTGTAGGTGTATGAATTTGAAAAAGGCGGGAAATTTTTGTAAATTTTGTATGGTGTGGTACTGTATGTGTGCTGTCTTTCGTAAGCTGTGTTTCGCGAAACTCTTTCAGAAATAAAAATTTTTCGTTTTTATCTAAATTCAAAAAGATTCTGAAATATTAAATTTATAATAAGAAATTCTAAGATATCATCATCTTTCAAGTATTGCGAAAATCTTAGATAATTTCAAAATTAAATACGGCTGGACAGGCTCTGTAAAGATTATTCTCCAAACTTTCATTTTAACAGGATCCAGGAGTAACATAAAATTAAAATATTTTCATCCCATCCCAGTTGTTTTCGTTTTTCCTTAATCATTCATATAGATATGGTGAAAAATCGTGAAATCAAAAATTCAACATATGGGACCGGAAGTCATGTTTTAATTTTGTGATCAGAAAATTATTCATTTATAATGCAGAATGCAGCGCAGGGTTTTCATTGGTATAATAAGCAAGTGACCATTCACCCATTTGTTATTTATATAAATGTAGATGGGAAATTGCAGCACAACAGCTTCCTTGTTATATCGGATTGTCTTAGTCAAAGAAGTTCTGGAATATGGCCTAGTATGATGGAACTTGCCTATTTCTCATCCAATTATGATGAATTTCGGCGTGTGTATTTCAAATGGGATTTGAAAATGATTTTTAGAAGCAATTCTGGAATATGACTAAATATGATGGAATATAAAACTTGTCTATTTCTCAACCGATTATGATGAAATTTGACATGTGCGTTGTAAATAGAATTCTAAAATGATTTTTGAATCAAGTATATGGCCATGTATGATAAAACTTGGCTATTTTTCAACCGATATTAGTTAAGATAGAACTTGTCTATTTTTTAACGGATTTTAATGGAATTTTACATGTGCGATGGTAATGGGATTTTAAGATGATTTTTAGATAAAGTTTTGGAATATTCCTTAACCGAGCATAATGAAATTCGAGCTTTGGAATGACGATTTAAAATAATATTTCTAATTCTGAAAGTGTACTACCCTTATTAGTTTCGATACTGAGATGCGTGTCCGTTACACACTATATTTTTCTTAACAAGGCCAAACTTAACGCTCTGATAGCAAATACTTAGAGAACATAACCCAAAATTTAAAGCGATGGATTTGCAAGAAAATGTTCTACTGGAACTTGAATATATTGTTACGGAGATAATCTTGATCGGTTTGAATTGAAATATGTAGTATGTTTAGACTGTCTTAAAGAAACCTTAACAGCTGCATGATTCACAGAAGCCTAAATAGACAACATTATAAAAGCCATATTGACATATTTCTCATTACCTCGTCTAAAAATAATTTTTGGCTAACATTTACTTCTATTCGTTGAAACGTCAAAATTCATCATAATCGGTTAATTGCTAAGTTATATTCTTATTGACCATATTACAGAACTTTATTCAAAAATCATTTTAGAATCCCATTTTCAACGCATATGTCAATTTACATCATAATCGGTTAACTACTAGCCAAGATCCATCCTAATTGGCCATTCATATTATTTAAGGGTTCAATTTGAAATGTAGTAGATTCAATTTGGAATGTAAAAGGTCGAATTTGAAATGTAAAAAGTTCAGTTTGAAGTGTGAAAGGATCAATTTGAAGTATAAAACTTGTATGATGGTATAATGGTATGATGGTATATTGGTATGATGGAATGATCGTATGTTAGTATGACAGTACGATGGTATGATTAGATCGTCGTAAGATGGTATATATGATAGTATGATTGTGTGATATTATGATGATATAGTGGCATGATGGAATGATTGTTTAAGGTACGTATGCCGGTATGATGTGAGTTTAAATTGAGATGGATTTGAAAGAGAAGTTCGATTAGGGATTAATTTGAGGTCGAGTTTAGGGTTTAGTGGGAGGTTAGATTGAATTGAGTTCATACACTCATGTAGCTTTCGAATTGAGTTAATTTTGGGATTGGGTTGGAAAATAATTAAGGGTTGAGATTTGGGCCGAGCTGAGTTGAGTTGACGTAAAATTAGGATTAAGTTAGCTTGCATTGGGGTATGAGTTGTTCGGTTGGGGACGTTCCCCGTAAACCGTAGCAAACGTTTGAGATGACCGTTTGAGCAATGAATTGTTAAACGTGCTAATATAAATGTTGACTACAATTTGCGATGGAACATACAAATTGGACTGAACCTGATTGGAGCCCAGTCTTATTGACCGATAAATCGAGATTTGGTTTGCTGTCTCCTGATGGGCGAGGACGACGGGCATTACTCTCCAGCGAGAGGGGTTGACGCGAATAAGTCATGTTATGGGCGGAAATTTCGATGGAAGTACGCACCGAGCTTTACCTGGTTCCAACCGTATTTAAAACGGCCGTTCGCTATATTAACAAAATATTGGAAGAATATTTTGTTTCCTATACGTACCATTTATAGGCGATGTTCATACTAAACCACGATAATGAAACACCTCATGTTGCCAGAGTCGTCAATAAATACTTGGTAGGTGTAAATATTTCGAAAATGACGTGGCCGGCAAGGAGGCCCGATTTGGATCCTATAGAACATATTTGGGACATTCTTGTTAGAAGAATTCGGTCCCAGCTCCGAATACGATGAAACAACACCCAAGCACGCTCCTAGAAGAATGACAAAATATCTAACAGTATGGTACACATTTGAAAATTTACAGCATACACATTTGAACATTTTTTTATAAGCCAAGTTGTGGAATAAATAAAAAACTCAGCCACATGATGAGACAAAGTATGATGTGGTAATATTTTCAAAGATTGTTTTGAATGACCTAGAATTTGGTTTTTGTTTCATGTTTCCAGCTAGTGCGGTTCAAAAGATATTCGCATAAAATTTAGTTATAAGCCATGTTGTGGGATAAGTAAAAAACTGAGCCCACATGGTTAGACAAAGTATGCTATTGTAATATTTTAGATTGCTTATTAAAATAACCTAAAGGTTTTCGGATCTAGTTATAATCTTACCTTGTTCAATCGATTATGTATTTGTATGTGTGCACAGTTAATATTAATAAAATTTTCGAACCAACAACAAAATAATTCATATTTTTATTTCACTAATTATCTACATAAAATATGTACTTACTTACTAGAAAATAAATTTCTAATTACCTCAATTGTCGCTACACCACCATTGGTATTTGTAAACCCATTGTTATTATTATTCGCCTCATCGGGCGAAACTTTTCGATCACCCCCAAATGGTGAACAACAACAGCCACAACAACTAGAACACATATTTTTCTATAGTTCTAAAACACTATCACATTTTATTATTAAATCACAATAAATTCTTGGAATCATTTTCCACTCCCAGTCAAGCATTGTTTACAACTGAAATGTTCCATTCATTTTCAAGCAAAGTGCACTAGCCGATAATAAACAATTATAGTCATGTCTACCTTCATAATCGTATGTTAAAACGAACAATTTTAAATAATCTAACTCAAAAAACTGAAGTGGGGTATAAAAACACCCCACAATCATTCAAATCAAAAAAGGATTATTTTTTTGAGAGTGTCCTTTTTCAATGCCCCTGATATAGTTCTCAACCTTCGAGTAATTTGGCGACTCCAAATCATTAAAATTTTGGTATGTATTATGTTTCTCACTGGTGAGTGAGAGTAATGTCAAAACTGCTCCCCTAATATTTCTCCGTGACAACAACGTGTGATTTTAACAGAATAGATGAAAATTTACATCAAAAACACTTTAGGATTTAATTTTTTTTTTTTTTTAATATTAATTAAATATTGAACAAACATCTTTTTATTTAAAAATTTTTTTTATTATTTACAACAAACCATAAGTCAAACACCAAAAAGTTATCGCATGTACAAGTGTGTGGTAGAAATGTAGTCTCCATGGCAATAAATAACAAAAAAAAAATCGAAATTTACGTAAGAAAGCACGGCGTCGCTAACATTATCTTCAAAATTAACAAATTTTTTAGCGCATTAGTTTATTATTTTTAATAAAAAAAATTCAATAAAATAAATGAAATCTGCAAACCCACACTTTAAATTACATATTGATATCCATTTATTTTCGAATCATTACAATTTTAATAAATCAAAATTAAAATATTGTGGACAATATTTTCCAATAACTTCTTACCGCAAATGTTTGTTTACATTAATTTGAAGCTTGTAAATCCGCTGCTAGCGGCGCATTTTAGATTTTTCAACTTGTCAATTCTATTTATTTCTGTTCACGCCACTCATAAATAGGTGTCTCTTCACATATTGCATAATATTACAGTGACATCTAGGTTAGAATAGTATAGTTGCTGCGCTCCATTTAACGCGGCACAGCGCATATTTGTACATACATACTTCTGTCAGGGATGAAATTGGCATAAAAAGCACTAAAATATGCAGCATCAAAGTACTAAATTTGGCTTTAAAGTACTTTTTGATTTTTTTGATGTGTTTACAAATTTCTCTGATTTCTCTTGTGTACGATTGAATAGTTTTTAGAGCTTTGTATTTAATTAGATTTGTGTCCTAGACACGACTGTTATTTGTAGTGTTTTTTTATTCGCTCCGGGTAGCTGCTATCGAGAGCCGTCATTTTTATACGCCTAAATTTATACCCCTATCATGATTCTCGCCTCGCCGAACGATTCACCGTGATTCTTAAAGTCGTGTGAGTTAGTTTTTCTTATTATGGTTTTCGCCTTTATTTTGGCGAATACATGTATGGTAATATTAGAATGCATAAAGCACCCCTCTTTATTTTTTATAATTTTTTTGACATTTTATATCATTTGGCAGCTGTTATGTTATATTTGTTTTCAGTTTGTTGTGTTTCAATGAATTTAAATTTTTTTAAACGTTTCACAATTATGTATAATAAATATGTTATGCTGCGTTGATTTGTTATTTTTGATTTTCTAAAAAAATTACAAATAAAAATAATGTAAAAATACACGTAATAATAACAAAAAATCTTTTAATTATTCTTATACCCTCCATTTTTTATGTTGCTAAAATAAAAACGAACATTTTTATATAGATTCGCCTAAAAATAGATGGCGAGCAATTTTGACATTTCAGCTTGCTCACGGTGAAAACCATAATACGAAATTTTAAATTCGCCGACTTCAACTCGCCGTGAAAGTCAAATGTGAAAACCATAATAGGGGTATTAAATTTGACGTGCTATTTGTTGGTAAACTAAACTTATTTAACATCAAACTATCATTTTTAATTCAATTGTTTACCAAAAACTTCATATAAAAAATATTTGGCTCTACCTATTTATACGGAGCGCTATCGGGAGCCACTTTTTATATGACGGCTCTCGATAGCAGCTATCCGGAGCGAATAAAAAAACACTACTATTGTAGAACCCTTTGACCAGAATGTTTTATTTTTATAAAAGATGCACTAGCACTGCCGATTCTATTTGTACTCTGGGCGTTGGTTCGAAATATTAATTTAAACAATTTATTTGTTGATTAACAATATTTTATTTATTATATTTTTTTAGTTTAAATTAGCTTATCACACGAAGATGTCTAAAACCACCATGCACAATGAGAAAACTTCTTCTATCAAGAACGGCACATTACTCCTTCAACAAACAAAAATGAGAAAGAGAGTGAGAAAATGTATACATTAATGGGGGTGTTTACATTAGGCATTTTATTCCGGATTCTTCGGCAAGAAAATCCCTCATCGTTTACACTAAGCATTAAAAAACCGGAATTTTTTCATATGTATGTGTAAAAAATATTATCATTTCGTATTTGTTCTTCAAACCGTTAGGCCCTTTCCGAAAGTTATACTTATTTATTTAGACATACTTATTTGCCGCCATCTTAAATAAGTATGTAAAATCATCCGAATTGATTTCACATACTTATTTTTTATTTTGACTATTTTGTAACTATAAAATAATTTTTAATTAAATTTTTTATAAAACTTAATTACTACATAATATCACAATATGTATGCAATGAAATGAACAGAATTTTGGTTTTCGTTTTAGATTTTTTTTTTTGTAAGAACATACTTATTTTAAGTTACCTCGCCAACATACTTATTTAAATAAGTAGGTCTAAATAAATAAGTATAACTTTCGGAAAGGGCCTTAATAATTTTTGTTTGGTTAGTGCGAAGAATCCAAAGAAACCAACAAAATTTTGGTGTAAAAGAAATCCCAAAAATAAAATCACACAAAACCGGTTTTGTATGAAAAGAGAAAAAATTCCAGGAATAAAATGCCTAGTGTAAACACCGTCAATATGGAATAAATCATTGGATGTAAGCGTTCGTTTCTTTACACTAATACCACAGATAACTATACCAGATGTCGATCTTGTATGGCCCAAATTTACATAAGTTAATTCAATCAATGAAAATTACTCCAAATAAAATCTACCAAAACGAGAAATAGACCGATATATAAATTCATATTTTCATCCTTTTCTTTTATTTTTTAAAAACTAAAAACCAAAAACCAAAACAATCTTGTAAATTCTTGGTGTTTTGCCGAATTCACAAATCTGCTTATTCAAAACCAACAAAAATGTTTATACAAGCCAAACAGTACAAACACTTAAGGTATAAAAAAAGTACATTAAGGCGTAGTATTAGTGATGCATACAAATAAATCAGAAAGTATATATACACAAAACAGATAAGTATAGGTGATACATTCATAATAAATATACATAGTGTACATTTTTTGTGATAGAATCTGTGTAGGGCGCGAACGAGACGGCTTGTATAAACATTTTTGTTGGTTTTGGCTTATTTCATTTGAACACATTCATATACAAAAATCATGAAAATATGAATGAAATTATATTCAAGAAAACATACAAACCTCACAAATACATACGTAATAATGTATAACTCCTTTGTATTTTTTATTTTTATTTATTGTTGGATTTTTGGTTTTTGTCTATACAAAAATTATGGATAATAAAATAAAAAAAAAAAAAAAAACAAGTCCAATGCAATATAACTTTTATGCAAAATAAGGAACTTTTAAAAATAAGATTGATTACAGGCGATTGATGAAAGATAATTGTGAAATTTATAATTGATTTAGGTGGATAATTTTATTAGTAATGTAAGTTAATTACCTTTATAGTCGGGTTTAATGGAATAATTAAGTTCGTTGCTGGTACACAGCACCAACCCATCTAGATCAATATTTTGCGCTAATAAAATTTCACACAAAGCACATACTACTAAGTAATAAAATATGTAAAACATAAATGTAGGTTCGATTCGACAAGTAAAAGTGTTGGCAAAATAATATGTGCTTTACTTCTTTGAAATTTATTATTTTATTATTTCTCTAACTTAGTTTTGTTTTGCAAGAGAATTTGAATCTCTTTAAAACGCTGTATCTATAATGATTTGAGAAACGGTTACAACCCCCGCAAAATTTATTAGAATTTACCGTAAAAATGTGTCTTTTCGAATACAAAATTAACCTATTTTATGATAAAGGTAAGTCGAATGATTGCGACATAATCAGCCTGTTTAGTTTTCGTTCATAGTTTTGTTCGTACTCATTAATATACTCGAAGAGAGGAGAAGTTTCCCGTTATTTGAAAAATATTTATTTGTTGGTTTTGCTTTTTTTTTAAGTTGATAAAATGAGACAAAAGATAATAAGTCAATTTGTTTATATGACAGCAAAGCGAGATAAAACATTCTTTATTTGTGTTAGTGGTGAAAAATACCGTTAATTTTTAATTATTTTTGAAAATTTTTCTATACTCAAATTCAATCCTAATTCAGTTCTAATTTGAGTTACATGTGATTATAAAGAGTACTTTTAGTAAGTGAGTTTCATTGTTTATAATAAAAAACATGTCACACGGTAAAGCCAAATATACAAGTTGTATGGTTCGTAACTGTCGAGCCAAATCAGTTGCAAATAGGACAACAAAATTTTATACATTTCCGAAGGATCCTATCAGAAAAAACGAATGGGTTATGGCCATAGGGTTGACACAAAACGACTTAAAAAACAAATATAATTTTGTGTGTCAAGACCATTTTTTGAAGGAACAAATTGGAGTACGCCAGCTAACGCGAAATGCTGTTCCGGTACTTAACATTATAAAAGAGAGTGAATTACGTCATTTGGAATTAAGTGAAACATCAAATACAGCGGTATGCAGCGGTGTTACCTCGGAGATATCAACAAACAAAAGTCGCACAATTCCAATTCAAACAGACCTAATTGACGAGGAAGTTGAATTTTTAAATTTAATTAATAAAATTAATTGCCACTCATGTGACAAAGAACAGGACAACACAGAAAAATGCTGTAAAAGCTGTATTAAAAAAGTAACAATTATTCAAAAATATAAAAAATTGTTTAATAACTTACAGAAAAAATATAAATTGGTACATTCTAAATTGCGTAGAGTATACCGAAATTGCTACAATTTGCAACAAAAGCATCAACAGGTGAAAGTTATGACAATCGATGAAACGATAAACCAAATTCCAGTTAATAATAATTCGAAAAGTGTGTGTAAGTTATTATTAAAACAGGATTACTACTATAGTGACAGTGATAAAAATATTGCACAGTGCTTATATTAAAAATCTTCTTCGATCTATAAATATTTAAGAAACAGTTTAGATCTTAAACTGCCATCTATTTCCACGATACATAAGTGGTCTCCTATAAAATTCGTGCCAGCTGGGATAAATTATATTTTAATTAAACAATTAAAAGGATTATTCCAAAACAAATCTTCAACATCAAGAATTTGCGTGCTAACTTTCGATGAGATCAAAATTAAAAAAGATCTAACAATGAACCTACTAACGGAGAGAATCGATGGTTTTTGTGATGACGGAATTAATCGAACTAATGAATTGGCAACTTCAGCGTTATTTTTTATGTTAAGGGGGATAGTCGATAACTGGAAGCACGTGCTAAGTTACGTGCTAACAAATAATATGGATGCAGCTTCGTTGTCTAAATTAATTATTGACAATATCAAAACGTGTCAAGAAGTATTAAACCTAAACATCGTTATTATAACATGTGACCAGGCAACTACAAACATTGCCGCCTTTAAATGTCTTGGCATTGATTTAGATAAACCTTATTTTATGGTGAATAACCACAAAATTTTTGCACAATTTGATCCACCTCACCTTTTGAAGTCAGCCAGAAACGCGTTCCTTAATAACAATATTATGCACGAAGAATTTGGAATTTGTAATAGCATCATCGTCCGAAAAATGTACGAATACGAAGAGCTCAATAAAATAAAATTAATGCCTAAACTAACGAAATCCCATATATATCCCAATAATTTTCAAAAAATGAACGTGAAACTGGCAGTGCAACTACTAAGTTTAACTGTTGCCAGTGCTATACGAACAACATTAAAAGTTGCTCCTGATATTTTCAATAATCATTTGGACAATGTATTGGCAACAGCAAATATTATTGAATTTTTCAATAATTTGTTTGACTGCCTAAATTCAAGAAATTTTGCTTCAAAATCTCCATATGAGCAGCCTCTTTATAAGGACAATAAAATTTATTGTTTTTTGGAAAAAAGCCTGGATTATTTACAAAAACTCAAAATAGTGTCAAAAAATGAAAACTACTTCAAGTTTATAAAAGGATTTCAATTAACAATAAAATCTCAACTTGCACTCATTGACTATTTGTCACAAAATAATGTTGATTTTGTGCTGACAGGAAGAACGAATCAAGACGCGTTAGAAATTTTTTTTTCGCAACTTCGAGGAAAAGGTGGTTTTAACTATACTCCAACCAGCAATGACATTTTGCCAATATTATGGTAATGAAATTAATAAACAACTCAAATTGCTCCAATTGTATCATCGAGGATAGCGATCACATTGTGCTTGATTGGGCTGAATTCAAAGCCGAGTATAAGGAAAGTTTAAAGGAGTTTGGGGAGAAGAAGGACGACGGTCACGATGAGGAGGATTTGGATAATTTAATAGACATAGATTTTAAAAACCTTGAAAGTAACGCCATTACTTACTATGCAGGGTATTGCTTACACAAAAAAATATCATGTGATAAATGTAAACTAAAATTAATCAAAGGGGACGAAGAAATAGCCCATAGTGAAATATTTATCAACGAAAAAAATTTCAAGAAAGAAACAAGCAATTTCGGTTCATTAAAAGCTCCAACAGAGGAATTTGTTGTAATTGCGAAATTAGTATACACAATTTTTGATAGCAATTATTCGACAGAAGGCCATCTCCCAAACATACTAAAGAAAATTGCATTAAGTAGTTTTAAGAAAATTAACGAGCTGTATCCGACATTTCTTCCTCAAACAATTGATCCGTGTAACAAGCACAAAGAAAAATTAATATATTTTTTTATTTTGGTGCTAATACGGAAAAATTTGTAAATGGTCAATTTTAAATGGTGGGTTTAGCCAAAAAAAGGAAAAATCGCGGAACAATATCGCTCCGACGCAAGCATCCAAAAAATTAAGAATTTTGCATAGCTAATTTGGGAATGAAATCATATTTAACTTTAAATTTAAAATTATATTTTTAAAGGAAAATAAAAATTAATTTTGAAAATGAAATAAAAATGTGTTTTGATCTTTTTTTTTGTATGTTTCTCTAATAATTTTTGATAAAAATATAATTATTCAGAATTGAAAGCTGGCCTTTAGAAACAATGTGGTGCCATCATTTTCTTACAAGAAATCATCGTATTAAGCTAACTTACATTACAGACAATATTATTATTATATGTGGCAAAATATATAAAGAACAAAACAAGCACACAAGTGGCTCATTGAAAGCAAGAATCGAGAAATTTGTTTTAATACCAAAATTAATTTCATATATTTTGAAACGATTATTCCGAGAGAAATGTGTCCATATTATAACACAATCCTTAAAAACGACTAAACAACTACTCATGCTTCAAATAAATCTGTGTCCAAAAGCGAAAACCACTTAAGTGAAAATAAGCTATTTTTCAGCAGAAGCAAATAAAAATTTTAATCGGTTTCTGGAAAAACTGGATTAGTGTTTCTTTCAAAATTTATGACTTATAAGTGGCTTTAAAAATTGGACAGTGTAATTCACACATAAAATTGTATTAAATAAGCTAAAACTAATAAAATCGCTTAAGTGTACGTAAGTGGTTTTCGCTTTTGAACACAGAAATTGCAAAGAAGTAAAGCACATATTATTTTGCCAACACTTTTACTTGTCGAATCGAACCTACATTTATGTTTTACATATTTTATTACTTAGTAGTATGTGCTTTGTGTGAAATTTTATTAGCGCAAAATATTGATCTAGATGGGTTGGTGCTGTGTACCAGCAACGAACTTAATTATTCCATTAAACCCGACTATAAAGGTAATTAACTTACATTACTAATAAAATTATCCACCTAAATCAATTATAAATTTCACAATTATCTTTCATCAATCGCCTGTAATCAATCTTATTTTTAAAAGTTCCTTATTTTGCATAAAAGTTATATTGCATTGGACTTGTTTTTTTTTTTTTTTTATTTTATTATCCATAATTTTTGTATAGACAAAAACCAAAAATCCAACAATAAATAAAAATAAAAAATACAAAGGAGTTATACATTATTACGTATGTATTTGTGAGGTTTGTATGTTTTCTTGAATATAATTTCATTCATATTTTCATGATTTTTGTATATGAATGTGTTCAAAAGAAATAAGCAGATTTGTGAATTCGGCAAAACACCAAGAATTTACAACTTTGTTTTGGTTTTTGGTTTTTAGTTTTTAAAAAATAAAAGAAAAGGATGAAAATATGAATTTATATATCGGTCTATTTCTCGTTTTGGTAGATTTTATTTGGAGTAATTTTCAATGATTGAATTAACTTATGTAAATTTGGGCCATACAAGATCGACATCTGGTATAGTTATCTGTGCTAATACAGTACAGCCACTGTATATTGATACGATGTGCTGTCGCCACACCACTCCGGCTCTAGAGGAAACGCTTGGGCAAAATCACTCTTCTGCCAGTTCTAGTAACTTTGATTGTCGGTGTCTGTGTTACATTGCTCGAATCAGTTGATTTCGGAACAGAGGGTTGGAACTGGCTTATTCTGGTTGTCACGGCTTCTGTTAGTCTATCCGATTCTTCGATTGGTAAGAAGACAGCTTTCACTCTGTCGATTGATACTTTTGCACTTTTACCGTTTATACTTAACACGAAATATTTACCCTTCCGCTCCAGTATCTCAAATGGTCCATCATACGGACTTTGTAATGGGGTTCGGACTCTGTCGACTCTGACAAAAACGTGCGTACAATTCATCAAATGTTTTTGAATAAATACCTTACTGGTATCTTGATGAGCTGTAACTGTTGGGCGAATCTGACTCCTATGATGTCGAAATTCCTTAATAAATTCGGTTTCGGTTAAATCTGATTTGCCAGCTCGCGGTATTCGAAGAGTTGTTCCGTATATGAGCTCGGCAGGTGAGGCACCAATATCTTCTTTGAAGCACACTCTAAATCCCAATAAAATTGTTGGCAAAAGCTTCACCAACGCCCACAAGTTGGTGACCTATGACGTGAATTAAAACGTAAATTAGTGTGGCATATTAATTAAATAGTGGAAATATTTAAAAAAAGTGATTCGGAACAAAACTTTATTTTCCGACCGAATAATTTTTGGTTAAGCACATTTTTTGCAAGCATCAGTGTATTTCGTGACAATTGCAATTACAATGGTGAAAGACGAAGAAAACCAAGTCATTCAAAAAGTGTCAGTAAAACTACCACCATTTTGGAAGAACGAAGTGGAAATTTGGTTCCAACAGGTGGAGGCACAATTCGTACTGGGCGGGCGGTATTACAAAAGACGATACCAAATTTTATACGTTACTAACAGCGGTCGATACAAACATATTATCGCAAGTGAACGCGCGGTCATTAAGCCACCGGCAGCGGAAAAGTACGACAATTTAAAAAAGGCATTAATGGAAAGGTACGCAGTTTCGGAGCATACGAAATTCAAAACTTTGCTCGAAGGTATCCAGCTGGATGATAAAAAGCCTTCATCCCTTCTCAATGAGATGCATGCTGGGGGAGACAAAATTACCGACGAGTTAATAAAACAAATGTGGTTACAACGGTAACCATCACAAATCCGAATGATTGTGTCAACAAGCAACGATTCTATTGACGTCATAGCTAAGATGGCGGATAAATTGATAGAATTATGCGATTCATCACAAATTAACGGGACTTCAGCGAGTGAATTTTCGCCAGCAGCAAACGCTTCAAATTCGGCGTCATATATTACGTCGCTAGAAACTAAAATACAAACTTTGACGCAAAGGATCAATAAAATCGAAAGTGGTTCGCAAAATGGTTCCCAAATTAATACGTACCTATGGGGAAAAAAGATTATTTCGGTCTTCGTAGACAATTTATATGGAACTTCATAATCGCAGACGTAAATCATCTGTATAGATTTCATCACACATTATAACTTATTGATCAACATGAGTGGAAAAAAGTTAATAGGTGGTGTAACAAAGTTGTCTACACTCAAAAAAATATGCGGTGTTAATTTGTTTTTTATCCGAAAAAGTATTTTATTTTTGTCCAATCGAATATAGTTTTATAAAATTTAACACGCATCAACGGATAAATATTTTTAACCATCCGAAAAGATAAATAAATATTTTTAACTATCCGAAAAGATAAATACTTGGTCGTTGCGGTCGTAGGGTACGTGTGAGATGATAAGACGAATTATGTCGAAATTCGTTGTCTATGGAATGTGTGCACAATCTTCTTGTCAATTAAACATTAGCAACAAAGCGATTAATACCTCCAGTGAAATAAAAGTGCATTTTAATCAAATTTCAATATTTTGGCCCCAAAAAATGAATAAGAAAATTTTATGAATTTGAATCGGAGAAATTCATAAATAATAAAACATATGTTTTAACAAGTAAAAACATTCCTTATACGCCATTACCAACCACAAAAACAAACTACCTGGTCCATATGCTAAAATACAAAAAACCTAATTAAGGGATAACTATGTAAAACACATTTTTTTTTATACCGCAATAAAAATGGGATAAACAATATGTTTTTAGGAGTTCCTAAGAATGAGTGTGGAAATTTTCCAATATTATTTCGTATTTACATTTTTTTTTTGTTTTAGAATAAGGTTCATTACAAATTGTTTTTTTGCAGAGTGCAGAGTGAACAGTGACAGTGAATCAATATTGATATATATTTTTTTTAAATAGTGGTCATGCCTAATAATAACAACGAATTTTTATAGTGTTTTAATAATCTTAGTAGTGAATTTAATTAAAAAATAATCAAATAGTGAATTAAGATATAAAAACTATATTTATTAAGAAAAAACAATGGATGGAAAACGAGTTTTTTCCGTAATATTTAATTCAATAAAAAAATTTATTGTGGTGAACTCAACAAAAATAAATGATATTTTAGAAGCAGGTAAAATTAATACAAATATTGTTTCTTATGTCGAATTCTTTTCGTTTTTTCAAATCAATATAAATTTTGTGGTGTGAAAAGTACATGAAACAAACTGATGTTGAATTATGTCGAAATTCGTTGTCTATGGAATGTGTGCACAATCTTCTTGTCAATTAAACATTAGCAACAAAGCGATTAATACCTCCAGTGAAATAAAAGTGCATTTTAATCAAATTTCAATATTTTGGCCCCAAAAAATGAATAAGAAAATTTTATGAATTTGAATCGGAGAAATTCATAAATAATAAAACATATGTTTTAACAAGTAAAAACATTCCTTATACGCCATTACCAACCACAAAAACAAACTACCTGGTCCATATGCTAAAATACAAAAAACCTAATTAAGGGATAACTATGTAAAACACATTTTTTTTTATACCGCAATAAAAATGGGATAAACAATATGTTTTTAGGAGTTCCTAAGAATGAGTGTGGAAATTTTCCAATATTATTTCGTATTTACATTTTTTTTTTGTTTTAGAATAAGGTTCATTACAAATTGTTTTTTTGCAGAGTGCAGAGTGAACAGTGACAGTGAATCAATATTGATATATATTTTTTTTAAATAGTGGTCATGCCTAATAATAACAACGAATTTTTATAGTGTTTTAATAATCTTAGTAGTGAATTTAATTAAAAAATAATCAAATAGTGAATTAAGATATAAAAACTATATTTATTAAGAAAAAACAATGGATGGAAAACGAGTTTTTTCCGTAATATTTAATTCAATAAAAAAATTTATTGTGGTGAACTCAACAAAAATAAATGATATTTTAGAAGCAGGTAAAATTAATACAAATATTGTTTCTTATGTCGAATTCTTTTCGTTTTTTCAAATCAATATAAATTTTGTGGTGTGAAAAGTACATGAAACAAACTGATGTTGTTTTGTGACTAGAAGCGTCAACAACAAAAATAGAAACGTAAATTATTATTTGTCAAAGTTGTAAATAGTATATAGAGTATTTTGTGTCTTGATTTTAAATCATTTTAATTGTTGTTTAATTATTTTAATCGTTTAAATAAAGTTTTCAATATAAAGAGTTTTCTCCGTCTCGATTTTTATTATCCTTTTGTTTGTTTGTCGTGTTTAATTATTTTAATTTTGACGATGAAGATGCCACCAATTCCGCAATTACCTCTTCCATAATTGTCCTATAAATTATATATTTATTTTATTCAAATTTCAAAACAAAACACAGAATACACTCGACACAAAACTCTATAAAAATCGATTCGAAATCGAGACGGAAAAAACTGTTTATATTGAAAACTTTATTTAATACGATTAAAATAATTAAACACAACAATTAAAATAATTAAAAATCAAGACACAACTACAAATTGACGTTTCTAATTTTTTGTTGTTAGTAGATTAAAATTGAAGTACACGAAAAAACATTGATATTTTTTGACGAATCGAATATGGTTTTCGATGTACATCAATTTTTTTTTTGATGTTTTTGGGCGAAAAGAATTCAACATTAATTATTAATTTAATTGAAGTAGTGTTGATTGATATAAATAATATGGGCTGGGTACGAAATCTCCTATTACAAAATTTGGCATTTTATTATGTATTTAATTATTTTATATTTTAGCTTCATTAACTTTTGGTGTTTCAACAAGTCATTATGATTTGTGCTTATGTACAGAAGATAATATGGAACTAACTCAAGAAATATTTGATATTATTATTAACGACATGAAGTTGACTTATGAAAAATCATTTTTATTAAAATCTTTTCAAAATTTCGGTAAAAAACTAATTTTCCAAAATATTTAATTGTTTTAAAACGTACTGCTTAAATTTTTTGTTGCATGCATATGTTATTTTTAGAATCATACAAAGACAATTCCACACAAACTGAAACTAAAACATACATTGAAGTAGCTACGCAAATGAATTATGAAGCTACCCCAGTTTTTAAGGAAGATTCTTTTATTGGTTCACTGCCAAAAAAAATTAAAATGGAAAAATATATGCTAAAAGAGGTAATCCTTTAGAATTTAGTTATAAAAATGAGCACACTGTGCAATAAGGCTTGATACGTAATAATGCTCACAAGCGTTTTTTTTTTTTTTTTTTTTCAATTTTGCTGAAACATATTAAACTATAGATTTTATTGATTTGAATGAATTAAAATCCTTTCTTAACATGTTTTATCTTTTAGTAATATAGATTTTATCCCTTTTTATTAGCAAATAATATTAAAGCTTTTTACTAACTACAAATAATTACAGGAACTAGAAACATATTTGTTAAATCATCCTGAAGCAAAAATAATCATCGAAAAATACAATTCCACAGACATTCTTGAAAAAAAATTACGCGTAAAATTAGTGAATATTATAGTTAGCCATTTGATAGAAGTTCACGGTACATATCCAAGTTCAGAAAATAAAACTTTGTGGGCTCAAGCTACATCTCTAATTTTTCCTAAACTATGCGAGAACCATAATCCGGAACAATATGTAAGTTAAAATTATCATCACAGGAAAATGTAACTAAATTATTATTTTTTACGATTAAAGGAAATATTTTACAATCCCGTTAATAGAAGTGGATTTTTTGCATTCCGATTAAGAACTATTAATAGATCGCTGAACAATTCGTCGCGAATCTTAAAAAACTCTACAAAAGTAATTTCGGTTGAAGATTCTGAAGATGAATTTGAGGATTTTAGAGATGATATAGAATGGTTGAAACAAGCTTGCCCCAAAAACAATACGAAGGAAATCTTTTCAATAATGGCTAAGACTATCAAATGTAGACCTACTATATTCACTTTAGAGGAATTTCCAAGATTTCTTGATACTCCGGGATTGGTATTTTTTTTTTATATTTAGTTCATTAATTTAAAGAAACTATTTATGTTAATGTTTTTTTTTTATATTTGCTTTGCTCATAGGCAGTTCTTTTAAATATTTAGTATTATATGTTGTACCATAAGATAAAGCTTAATGTGGTTTCTGACTAATTATTTTCAATGTTCGTTTCAGATTGATTTAGATTTTGATACAGTCCATGGAGAAACAACATTTTTGAAAGAAAACTGGTCAACAATAAAAACAAAAATTGGCGAAATAGGAATCAATCGAAAAATTAAAATATACGAAGAACATACTCAAGAATACGAAAGTAAAATAAGTTTACAAAGTGATAAACAAACATAAAGTAATCAATTTTCATTTTGTTTCTTTCATTTTATTTAGAGTTTGATGACAATATCAGTGTGCTGCTTATACTAAAACATCTTTGCCGTACTTACAGAAAAAAAAATGTGTCATCGTCAGTACAGCCATATTCCTTTATCGTGTTTGAAAAAGTAAGTGTACTTTTACACTAGTTCATTGGTTCATATTTCTATAAATTAAAACATTCATTTTAATAAAATAATTACATATAAAATATTTTCAGACTGGGACAGCAATATCAGATCTGATTAAACAGCCACATCTAATTCTACGAGGTCCGTCCAAAAACCAAATTTTATCCTACAGCATTAGTGTCGATAATAAGGAAATTCCCCTATCCGTGAATATTACCAGCATAGATGCTTTTACATCGTTATTTAAAACGTTTTACGTACTCAACATTCAATATCCTGTTGATCACGATTCGTTTTATTTATTCATACAGGAGGCATTCTTAAGGATGAATAAAACTAAGCTTACGCCCAGATTAATGGAGTTAAAAAATATGTTAAGTTGCTAATTGTTTTAACTTAATTTTACTTTCAATAATGTACAGATGTAAAATTGAAAATTGTGGTAGATTTTTTTTAGATTATAAAATTTATATAAAACATTTCAGACTTATTCATAGTTTTATAAATTCAAGAACCAATGTAATATTTTGTGGCTATACCAATTGTGACTCACAGTATGAGAGTTTTGGTGGTTTAGCTAAACACTGTAAAAATAAACACGTTCCAAAACAAAACATTCATCAAATTAAAAGTACCATAAGTGTTGAAATAAGTAGCTTAATCAGTAGTAATGTAGAAACTACTCAAGTTTCTAATTCTCCTGATGATGAAATTGAAAACACAATAAATGATACCTTCAATATTTTTAACAATAATGAATGTTTAGAAAACAGAGAAATTTTTAACTTAACTGAAGTACGAAATGAATTTATGTCAGATTTTCTAAAACTTGATTTAAATTATAACCAGCAAAATACGATTTTAGGTTTAGTGACTAATTTTACACAAACGATAGCATTAAATATTCGTCAAAAAACTTTGCAAACTGACAATAATAACAATAATATTATTAATTTGCTACAACCAGAGCTACAAATAATGTCTAATCCCTTCAAAAACGAAAATACTACCTATAAGCGACGTAAACAAATTTTTAAGCAAGTGCCATTACCCAGAGAAATTGCTGTAGGTGTTAGAACTGACAGAATGTGGAACAAACAAAATTTAATTTATGACTGTCACCGGATTTTTACAAATACTTTTTGTTATATATCTATTCTGGACACCTTATCTTATTTATCGCAAAATACAAATTTTGTCAATAAAATATTTGAAAGTAGAAATTTGTCACATCCTTTTCATTATACACAATGCGAATATTTTAAATCAAATAGGCTGTTTTCATCGGAACTTCCATGTTTCCATTTGCAACTTTATTTTGATGAGTTTGAGGTTGTAAATCCGTTAGGGTCAAAAACAGGCATTCATAAGATACTAGCATTTTATCTAACCGTTTTAAATTTAGGAGATCATATCAATACACAACTACAGAATATTCACTTAGTCTCTTTATGCAATTACGCAGATGTTAAAGAGCTAGGTTATCAGCCGTTTTTAGCACCACTAGTTGCAGATATTAAAACTCTTGAATCCGATGGTATTGACATTATTCATAATGATACTTTATATAACATTAAAGGATCAATTTTTTCTCTCTGTCATGACAATCTCTCTGCTAACTCGTTGTATGGTTTAAGTGAATCATTTAGATCCAACTACTTTTGCCGCTTTTGCAAAATGAATATAAAAGATACTCAAAAATTATTTCAGGAAAATATCGATTTAATTCGAACCCGAAATGATTATAACATTTACATTCAGAACAAAGAATTCGGCATACAATCTTCATGTTTCCTAAATGAACTGATGTATTTTAACACACTTGAATCACATAGCGTTGACGTTATGCATGATTTATTAGAAGGTATTTGCCAACATGAAATGAAAATTTTCTTGTTATATATAACGAAAGAGCGAAAACTAATTTCAATACATGATCTAAATAATAATATCAAACATTTCAATTTTGGATATCTTAATAGATCAAATATTCCATCTCTTATTAATTTAGAGACTAAAACAAAAAATTTAAGGCAAAGAGCTTCGCAGATGTGGTGTTTGCTAAGATATTTTCCATTTTTAATTCGTAACTTGATTGATAATGCATCTTCTGATTTTTTGGCAAAATTCAATGTAATATTATTACTTATCCAAATAACCAAAATAGTTTTTTCGCCTGTTTACAATGACGAGTTAGTAAACAAGCTAGAAACTCTCATTGCAGAACACCACTCAGCGTTTTTAAAGCAATTTCCTGGAACTGATTTAACTCCAAAACAACATTTACTTATACACTATCCCCGTGTCATTCGTAAGATGGGAACTCTCACTAGCTTATGGACAATGCGTTTTGAAGGGAAGCACGAAAAATTAAAAAGAATTGCTAACTCTACACGCAATTTTAAAAATATTGGTTTCTTGTTAGCTACAAAGCACCAAGAATTTAATTATATGGACTTTGAAATATCAACATTTGAAATTAAGCTTCAATTTAAAAAGGAAACTAATGCAGAATTTCATACATTGAATTTAAATATTGAGAGTTTAACAAGCAAAGTAAATTTTTCTGAGAACGACAAAGTAAATATTCTTAAAGAAGTAAAACATGGATATTTATATAAAAAAAAATTTATCATTTGTATTAGTAGTAAGGATAGCCTTAACAACCCAATATTTGGTATAATTGAACATTTAGTTGAAAATAATCATAAGATATATTTTTTTTATCGAAATCTTCTAACGAAAAACTTTAATTACTATTTAAATGGATATGAAGTTGAAATTACAACTCAAACAAATGTTATTGAATTAAATGATTTAAAATATAAGGAACCGTTCGAGTTTTGTTATCACGAAAAATTTTGTAATCCTTTTATAATTCCAAAATATGAATTAATATAAAACATAATCATCAATCAGCGAAATATTGCAAAATAATTTTTTCTTTTTTCATAAATGAACAAAAACAATCTGCCAAAATCTGTATTATTAAAATTGAAAAACTTGGCACAAAAAAAAAAATAAAAATTGTTAAACATAATGTATTATTTACTAAATAAAATTAAAAATAAATAAAAAATATAAATGTATATATATTTATTTAAAAAATACCCCACTCGGATTTTTAAAAATGTCTAGGATGATTTTTCCAAATCATAAAAGAGGTGTTACGATTTTCGTCAAATCGGTGTTAATATGGTAATTATTATAATGGATATAATTTATAACCAAAATCGGTGTGTATATTTGACTGTTAGCGGTGCTATTTTTAGAACAAAATCGGTGTTAAGAAATAAAAGCTCCGAAAAATATAAAAATATATTTTTTATGCGGTGTAAAAGTTTTTATCCAAATGTACTTTATACCATTTTTATTAAAATATCCGATTGGATTCAAATTATAAATATCCGATCGGTGGGACACTATGTAACACCGATTCGGTGTTGTGGTAACCCTTTATTTTTTTGTGTGTATTGAGGGCTTCACTTCATCTGATAAAACATTCGGCATCCGGACATTCAACGTGAACGATCCTTTCGCAGATATTCTTTAATAATATCAAGATATTACATTGTTGCACGACAACCGAGAGCCAGCGAAGAGAAATATTACCCATCACATTATTACAAAAGGACCACCAGTTTTTTCTCGACCGAGAAGACTTTCATCAGATAAATTAGAGGCAGCACAAGCCGAATTTGAATATATGATGAAGCGGCGACTACCGGAAACTTAATTTAATCACCACACCTGACAGGTATCCCATTCCGTTTATTCAGGACTTTGCAAGTGTTTTGCACGGTAAAACGATTTTTTCAACTATTGATTTGCAAAGAGCATTTCACCAAGTTCCGGTCGAGCCTGCTGACATACCAAAGTCGGCTATAACAACACTGTTTGGCCTCTTTGAGTTCGTGTAAATGCCATTTGGTTTACGAAACGCTGCCCAGACGCAACAACGTTTGATAAATAAGGTACTGCAAGGATTAAATTTTGTGTTCCGGCGTACATTGACGATATTGCGATCTCGTCAACATCTTTAGACGAGCACAAACAGCACTTACAAATTGTGTTTCAACGCCTTCGAGAATTTCAACTTAGCATCAATGTCGCGAAATGTAATTTCGGCAAAACGAAATTTCGGAGAAAAGGAATAGAAAAGTTCGAATAATTTCAGAATTCGATGAAATATTTTAAGTTGTTGAATTTATTACCAAAATAATATTGAAGAATTTGACGAAACTTCAGAATTCGAAACGAATATTTCAAAATTGAATTTAATTTAGAATTTAGTCGAATAATATTATTAATAACGAAAGAGACGCAAAAACCGTTCAATGTTTGTAATCGGTGGTGTTTATATACCAGTTTAATAATGGTCTTGAACATTCCACTTATTGCCTGTTATACCGTCTAAATTCTTAAACATTCCGTTAATGACCCATACTCAAATAATCGTTTGTGTATTTTGTGGGACGAGTTAAACGGGCCACAGATCTGCAATTTATCGTACTATTAATCCTACAGATAATTGAACCAATTTATCGTACAGTGTTTTGCCCACACTCCGTAACGATATTCGAACCAATTAACAATCAAAGCAAGAACAGCTTTTGGGGTTACTTCCTTTAATTAATTTTTTTATCCCTCCTAACTTGTGCTGCGCTTATGCTTGTTGGAGCAGCCTTTACAGGTATAAAGTTTCCTTAAATAAATCAGTCATCTTTCATAAAAGTTGCATTTAGCCAGAAAGGTACAGTTATTGCAAACAATGTGCAGTTTTAGAGCGAAATATAAAAACCTGTAAACAATTACCGTAAATCCATCCAGACATTTAAATAAATCGTTTAATCGTATGTACAATTTTATTACACGCCATACTACCGTCAGTTGCGATTAAACCATACTGTTTGTTGTACAAAACCCCACCCACGTTGAGATTATCGATTCAATAATCGCTTCAAGGCAAATTGTTAGGTTTTTGTATTTGTTATCCAATCTTAAAACCACGTCTTTCTTTGTAGTATTCCTCGTACTCCTTGTCACACCTCGAACGTTCTTGTTTTTTACTGGATCAGTATGCATTTCCAGTTCCAACGGCACTTCAATTGCAGATTTGATTCCTTAGAAAAATCTAACTTAGTTTGTTGCATTAGTAAAGCCCAAAGGGGTTTCAATATTCCGCCATCGTAATAAGCAATCCTTCACTGTCGAGTAATATAAATATTCCATGTTCTGCCATGAAACCCAATCTCAGGATGCATTCGTCTTAAATGTTTGCCATAATAAACTTATGACGAAAGTTTAGGTTTCTAAACTTTACGGCAATACCGTGTACTCTTCTCGGACGGCTAAGCTCTCTTCGTAAGCGGTTTTCAGTCGATATCGAACCTCTGGGTAAATGGCTTCTCTTGTTACTACGTCTGGTCTTTCAACAGATTTTGATGCACCGGTGTCAAGAGTAATCTTACTCGGCCTGCTGTTAGTATTCCCTCAACGAGGAGACTGTGGTTGTTTCGCTTTAGCTGTGCAACTATCATGGTGGTTCTGGGCCTTTTTCTATCTACGGCCAACTTCTGTCCCGCAAAGCTAACGGATTTTAGTTTAACAGCTACGGTCACGTCAGTGACTCACGTTCGCAGCCTTCAATTTCTTTAGTCTAACAGTCTCTAGATAGAGCGAATGTTTTCCGACCTCATACCGGGTCTCGTACCAAATTGATGAATGCAGCCACAGTCAAACTGTTTACAATGGTTGCGTGAGCTGAGCTGTGCCATATGCTAGTCTTGCAAGGTGTATAATTTTCGTTGGATACTTTCACCCAAGAATAGCGTAGCTAAATCTGGTTGTGCGATTAGCCGCACTCTTGAGAGTTTTTGATCTTATGTTTCTTATCATAATCGCATATACACATTTCAATAATTTATTAAAAAATCCATTACTAACTTAAAAACAATAACTAAAACACAATCGCGTAACAACTATATTTTTTTAAATTTTAATACTTATACTGGAAACACATGAGCATAATTTCTGCTAGGACCGCTGCCGGCAGAAATTCGGATGAACTAAATGAGCGTCTTCAGTGGTTTATTGGTGCTAGAGCGGCTATCCCCCCGGGATCTATTTTTAAACAAAATTTTAAAGCTACAGTTATAGCCTTTGCTGATGATCTGGCGTTTGCGTACAATAGTTGTGATTATTCATCTGCTGTATCATACTTAAATCATGATTTAAAAATTCTGGCTAAATGGTTCGCGGCACATATGCTATTATTGAGCTCCAAAACTAAAACAATGCTCTTTAATTTAAATGATACTAGTTCGTTTAATGATGGTAACTAACATTAAATTCAATTTTTTCCAGACTCTCTTCATTTTGGAATTAGGCAAATGTATCTACTGCGTTCATACTGTCCATCTGGTATTTTTAAAATGCTGGAGTGGTACATATCTTGAGATTATCAGAACATTAGTAATAACTGAAAAGTATGTAGTTAGTTTGATGTATTTCAAGAATAAACGTAGTCTTTCTTGGCTGTTATTCTTGAGCTAAAGGTTTCTTCCATTGAAACCTTTTTATGTTTGTAAGGTTATGAACAAATATTTTGAAGTTGGTGGGAATTGTAACTTGAGTTGTCACAGCTATTCACTGCGTAAAAATGTCACGCAATTCAAAAGTGATCCAAAATTTTGCAAAACACAGTTTTATAATTATTTTTTAGTAGCTGCACCAACCATTTTTAATAAACTTCCGATTGAATTCAAAAACTAAGTTCCTATTAAGTCTAAAAATTTGGCTAGTCTAATTTAGCAATATTGATTTTTTGTTTTAAGTTATTAATTTATTATTAAATAGTAAACTTCCAATTTTGCATGTGAGATCAATTTTTACATAGATGAGGGGAGTGATAATGTCGGGGAAATCAGGGTTTTATAAATTAAAGCTGACATTTTTTAACAAAAGTTTTTAAATTGCTTCAACCATTTCTTCTTTTATTATTATTTAAAATGTATTGGTTGTATAATGTTGTATTTATTAAACTATTATCATTCCAATTAATAATATTATTATTATTAGCTATATGAATGCCTGCTACTGACCTTATGATGACCTGTTATTGATATTGATGGTCCGATGTCGTTGTTGTGAATCCAAAAATATCCGAGACTCATGTTGAAGTTTTGTAACAATAAAGTTTTACAGATTGGCCTGTTAACCCAACGCTAACGTTATGCTCCCTGTAGAAACAATATTTAGATAAGCCAATCTACATTTTCTCCATTTGAATTTGAAAGTAATTTTCCGTCTCAGAGAAAAGGTCCTTTAGGGCAAAACGACTTCTATGCCTTTGCTTCGTGTCTGAATTATATTCATAAAATTTGCTTTCCCATGAGAAACGTTACATCGATCAAAGTTAGAGACACATTTTCATTTAAAAAGCATTCGTTGTAAAACGTTTCTTTCATTTCTTATTCAGAATGAAAGATAAATCAATAATGACATAATCTTTGGTATTATTAGATGTCAATGTCGAATCAATGTTTTCAATATTATTATTGTTGTTTTTAGTATTTTTCAATTTACGGAAAAAATATTGATTTTTATCAAGACGAATAATTAGAGGGTCTATCAAGAATTTTTGTCGATATCGAGTTGTTCAATAAAAAAGAATTGTCACAAAATATACGCAACAAAAATACGCTGTAAGAAATTTCATGATAGCTATTTTCGATGGGATCGAAATGGTCGATATTATCGAATATTTTTGAAAATAAACTGAATTGAATCCACTGCTGTTCTCGTGATCCACTCCAAAATAAAAACAGTTTACGTTTGGTTAATTATCTCATTTCAAATAATTTTTTACCTTCATATATTTTAATTTTCTATACATGTCTAAAAAAAATTAGAAACTCTTAAAATATTTTTGGTTTGGTATTGAATAATATAATTAACTCAAATTATTAATTAGAAAAATTTAAGTTGTTAATTAAAATATAATAAAATACAGCTCGAAACGGTTGCCCCACTACATATGATCACAAACAAATATCATTGCAATGATTTTAAAAAATTATATAAAATTACAAATTAATTTATACTATACTATGTATTAGGCTAGCCTATCGATCTTCTTTGGACACGTTGCTTTACACTATTTTCTTAACAATTCTTACTAAAAAATTAAAAATAAATTAAAAACTAAACATAATTAAATTACAATAATACTACAAGAACGTCTCTAACAAAAAAAAAAAAAAAAACAGGAATGACCGTCGTCTAATTTCTTGTTATTGTAGCTATTAGCTAGTGCAAATATAGATATCACAAAAATATTCTAAAAATTTATTTTAAAACTTTTGATAAGTAAATTAAAAATTATATTTTACAAAAGTGAAATCTATTGTGCTTTTATCGCATTTACTGTCTGACTTTTTTGAATTAAGAATGTATCATCTAAATCAGCGTTATCAATTTCTTCTAAATTATTTTGACTTCTTCTACTTTTAATAGTTTTAGTTGGAGTAACGTCAGTTGTCGTATTTTTATCAACCCCGTTTGTAGTAACACTTTGCTGGTGATTGTTATGGTTTGTTGTCTTATGTTTATTACAATCACTAGTATTGCTAGCCACTAATCTTGCACTACTCTGAGATTGAAGTTCTTTTGTGTTCACCTTGAATTTTTCTATCATCATGGCACGCGTACGTTCGAGTAATGCCTCCAGATCGTCTGGTGTTAGTCCCACTGTTGATATTTTGGGTAGCGCCTCAATAATTACGGTACCTGAGAATATAAAAAAACAGGAAAATTTTGAGACAAAAGAAAATACAAGCTGTATTTATTCACTAAATTTTCACCCACGTGAAAATAAATTTTCCTGAAAAATTATTTTAGTTTTAATTACTTCTAAAAATATAATTTTTTTAATTTACGTAAGTAGATTGACGTTTGTATTGCTCGTAAATGTACTAACTAAAAATAAATTTCAGGAAATTGTAGTAATTTACGGTTAATTCTAAAATTGTTTTTCTATAATTCTTATCAGAGAATATTGTCACTTGCTAGAGGGTTGTTAATTATGGGATGTGATATGCTTATTAGAAATTAGATAATAAGTGATAACAAAAATGTTGAAATAAAGCAATAAATTATTGAAATGATATTACCTTTTAGTTCAGTGAATTTATAAAGTTTCGAACGATCATAAATAATATTGGCAATAATTTGTATTTTAATTAAAAATAGTGAATATTTGTTAAAGTTGAACTGTCACATCAAACCAACGCAAAATTTGGAATACTTGAGCCAAATATAAATTGCGTACTTCAACCAAAACTTAAATTTTTGATATTCTTTTTGTCACGGAAAAGCTTACAGTTTATTTCGCAGAACTAAATGCAATAGTAGAATGTTTTTCTTTTGATTGGTAGATATAGCTCACATCCAAGGGAAAATTGATAAATATCTTCTATATTCCACCTATTCATTTCCACACCCAGGACAGTGGCCTCGGTATTTGCAGAATCGCCCGTGAGGAAGGATTTTCAGGCAATTTCTTGATTTCGGAATGGGGACTTCATCATCTATGATATTATAGTCTAGTTTGCTAGCCGGATTAAGGTGAGAGAGCTGAATGTCCAACAGCCGAATGTGAAAAAGGCCCTAATATCAAGGACCGAATGTGAAAAAAGAACCAAAGTTAGTTCCGGACATACCTATAGCATAAAATAAGGAGCTATTTTCTTTAAGGTTATAGGCAATTTAAGTAATTGCCTTAGACGCACATTTTAATACGGATCAAAAACTGCATATACATACATACATTCATTAAATTGATTGAACAAACTACCTATGAATTTATTTTATTTTTTATTTATTAAAAAGAACAGACATTGGAAGAACTGATTAAAAAAAGTACAATTTTCTCATAAAATTTCTGGTTAGTAGTTCTCATTGCATTATCCAACAAGCAAAATACTTGGAAGACAATTATCACACATTTATCAAGTAAAACTCTTGAAATATTCAAGTAAAAGCATTTTTTTCTTTATTTCACCCACATACGTACATGTACAAATTCAAATTTCATTCATATTAATTTTGAGATAATTTCAAAAATTTGTGCGTAAAGGGGTCTTTTACTTATGTAGATACTGCCAAACTTGTACAAATTATATTGTTGTTTATTCTCTCCGTGCGTGTATTTTCTTCGAAAAAAAACGAATTTCAACGGTGTATGATTTTGTGATATTAATTGGAATATTATTATTCAGGTCTATTATAGAATCCGCGGAAGTGATTCGAATACGATTCTTATATAAAAAAATGGAAACCAATAATTTTAAATTATACCTTGCGTTCACTGTGGAGAAAACCATCCGGCTAACTACAGAGGATGCAGCGTTGCTATTGAACTGCAAAACATCAAAAATAAGAACGGGATTGCTAAAAATCCAAGTTTATTCAGGAAGCAAGCGGTTAAGATGAACCAACCCGAAGTAAATCGTAGAGTTTCGGGAACTACTCAAGGACAATTTGGTAGAATGACTTATGCTCAAGTAATGATGAGCAACGGAAATCCAGGAAAAACTGCTCAAAATGACGATATAAGTCAAACACTTAAATTAATTTTAAGCAGACTAAATACATTTGATGAGCGATTACAGAAACTAGAGTACAGCACTAAGGGAGCCAAACCTAAACAGAAAAATGGCCAATGATCTTAGAATCTTATGTTGGAATGCAACATCAACAAGAACTGCAAGTGGTCCTGGACACAGAAAAAATCGATGTATGTCTCATCACGGAAACACACTTCACTAGACAATCAATCATTAAATTAACAAATTATCAAATATATCACACTATTCACCCTGGAAACACTGCTAAAGGAGGTACACTAGAGGAAATAAATATAACGGCAACCACGAAACATGTTAAATTATTAAAAATATAAATTTGGCAAATAAATATTTTGTATTATTTAATTCTCTTTGATATTCTACAACATTCTTATTTACTATTTCTTTCTCCTTCTTTCTTATTAGAGTATAATAACAATATTTAGTTTTTTTTCTTGTTTCCCATAGGAAATATTTATAACGGCACTTACGATTATCGTTTTTTTGCTATTGTGTCAATGTATTTTAGTTTCGTATTTTATCTTCTATAGTTAGGACCTATTCACTTTTGAAATTAAAATAGTTTTTATTAGTTTTTGTGGTGTTATAATTACATTAAATTAAAATGCCTAGAGGAGTATCGCTTAGCGAAATAGAAAAAGGCCGAATTCAATCCTACAAGTCAATGGGACTTTCTAATAGGCGAATAGCAAAAGAAATAGGAAGAAATCCAACCGTGGTGGACAATTTTGTTAATTTGGGACAATTTTATGGCAAGACAAAAAGACCAGGACGAAAACCAACCATATCAAAAAGAATGAAAAATGCCATCATCGAGAAAGCTAGAAAAGAACACAGCACATCGTCTGAGATAAAAGCAGATCTAAACGTACCAACAACAACAAGAAGGATTCGGCAAATTTTACAGCAATCTGAGAAGGTAAAATGGCTGAAAAGGAAAAAGAAACCTAAATTAACACCACACCATAAACAGGCACGATTGGAATTCGCAAAAAAACATATGCATTGGCGGTCGGAATGGCAGAATGTAATTTTTAGCGATGAAAAAAAAATTCAATTTAGATGGGCCTGATGGAAATCAATTCTATTGGCATAATTTGTCTAAAGATGTTGAAGTTAGAATGAGCAGAAATTTTGGAGGAGGATCTCTTATGGTTTGGGCAGCTTTTTGTTACAACGGTAAAACCCCAATTTGTTGGATAAGTACTAAAATGAATGCCGACTATTACATTAATTTATTAGACAACGTTTTGTTGGAGTTTGCGGATAGAATCAATGAAAATTTTATATTTCAACACGATAATGCTTCCATTCATTCTGCAAAGGCAACAAAAAATTGGCTAAGAAGTAAAAATATTGAAGTACTAGAGTGGCCTGCTATTAGCCCTGATTTAAACCCTATAGAAAATCTATGGGGTATATTAGTGCGAAAGGTATACGCTAAAGGAAGGCAATTTACGACGGTCGAACAACTAAAGGATGCAATTCAAAAAGAATGGAGGGATATACCTGTATCAGAGCTTCAAAAATTAATCAATTCGATGCCCGATAGAATTTTTGAAGTTATCAATAAAGGCGGCGCTAGCACACACTATTAGCTAAACAACAAATCATATAAATGCTCGTTGCCGTTATAATTATTTCCAATTATTTTGGTACAAAAAATATTGAATTTTAAAAACCGTTAATTGTTAATCTTAATGCAATTAATAGATATTATGAATCATTGCGCAATAAATATTATTTTAAGATAATAACTGAATTTTTAATTTTTATAATCGTTATCACATGTTTAGATCATTTTTGCAGTTGCCGTTATATTTATTTCCACTAGTGTAGTGCTGTTATAATTAGAAATAGTATTCATCACTATGAGGAATTAAAATATGAAACGGAAGAAATACAAGCAACTGCTGTTATTGTCAAATCTAAAAGTAGTTCTATTTATATTGCTAGTATTTACTGCCCACCGAAGCACTCAATGCAAGAAAAAGATTATCTCGAGTTCGTCAGTAAATTAGGAAAACGATTTGTACTTGGAGGAGACTTTAATGCAAAAAATGTCCACTGGGGATCCAGATTAACAACGACTAAGGGTAAAGATCGGGTCCACGATCGGTCGCCTCCGGGTTCACGGTTATTGAGCGGGTGTTAATAAGTGACCTAGGTATAAGGCGGGTCACGCTAAATGATGGCAAATGGGCCGGATTAAGGTGTAAAGCGACCCGTGCTGACGATCTGCCAGGCTGGGGGCCCATTTAACAAAGCCCAGTCGTGAACGGAGCCCTCTGGATACCTGGCGACCTCCAGTTGTAATTAGCCTTACCTGCGTATACGGATCTCTGCGCAGGCGGACCTTTATTTCTCCGATACTCGTGGGAATCATAATGGACAGATCTAATAATAAGAAAACCAAGGGCACCGGCTCTCCTCAAAAGACGGTATCAACGAAGGGAGGTCGCGAACCAGACGGGTGGGGCCTCTAAGGTTGCAAAGGTGGTTGACTCTAGGGCACCAGTCCCGGGAGCTAGCGGTACCAACGCAGCACAGGGGAGTGGGATGAGAGACATTCCTCCGGCGAAAAGGCGGTACAGAAATCGCCGCTCGGCATTTCGAATTCTCGAGAAGTGGGCTGCGACCCTCGAGCGGCAGCTCACGGAAGAACAGAGAACATCAGTAGCTTGGGCAAGGAGCATTGTGGGCTGCGGAAGCTCGGAAAGGGACCATGAGTCGAAAAGACAGCGGTCCCAGGACGAGGTGGAAGTAGTCGACAGCAAGCGGGCCAAGTTGCTGACTGACACGAAGCCGAGCTCTAACTTAGGGACAAAGCTGTTCAGCGACGTCCTGAGGGAGCATGTGTTGATGCTAGCCGTAATTGACGAAAGTCAAAAAGATGGGAGCATCACTCAACCTTGTTTTTTTAAAGGTCCTGGGAGAAAATCCAGGACCACCCCCATCCTGCAGGGATGTGCGATGGCATCAAGGGCGTGTGAAGATGACTGCATGCTCGGACTCTATATCTGTGGATCTATACAAAAAGGCTATAGCCAAAGTAGGGGAGGTGTGGCCAAACGCAAAGCTTGCGGCAGTTAGCCGGGAGGAAACTCCCAGCAGGCCGAGGGCACGTGTCTGGCTGCCATCCGAACCGGCTAGCTCTGATGAGGCTTTGAAAATCAATCAGGCCAGTAACCCGAATCTTCCGACCGGAAATTGGAAGATCGTCAAGCAGGAGGAGCCGAAGAAAGAAATAATATTCCTGCGGTAGGTAAAGGTTAAAAGGTTATGATTAAGATAACTCAAATTAACATTCACCATTCTAAGGCTGCTTCGGCAGCTCTACTCCTCAGGCTGGCTACTTCGGGTGAGGATTTGATACTAATCCAAGAACCTTGGATTAACAACAACAGGATCTGTGGCCTCAGAATCAAGGGGTACAAAATTATATCCTGTAGTAAGTCTGGAAAGGTCAGATCTTGTATTCATGGGAAAAATAATTTTAATCTTTTCCTTCTCTCTCAATACAGCAATGATGACACTACTGCAGTTAGCCTGGAAGTAGGCACTTAGGTAGATTCTGGCTAGTTTCAGCCTACATGGACCGGGAGAAGGAGGTTCCTCCGGATAACCTGGAGGAGCTGATCCGTGAAGCGGAACAATCAAAGGTAGGTGTGGTACTGGGAGTTGATGCTAATGCGCATCACACTATCTGGGAAAGCACGGACATTAATGAAAGAGGTGAGTCACTTTTTGATTATTTGATGAGTACTAACCTTTCAGTGACTAATATTGGGCGAGAACCCACATTTATTACTAGTAACAGGCAGGAGGTTTGAGACGTGACCCTTGCCTCAAATAATATTCTTAGACTCTCTAGACATGGTGGCTAGTGTTGCAAGCGCATGCAACCGATCCTTTCGTGCTGCCTGCCCTCTGGCTACGCCTAGGGGTAGGCAAAACCAGTATGGTGGTCCAGGGAACTGGGAACCTATCGTAAGGGTGTTAGGACAGCCTTTAATAGAGCCAAATATACAAGGAAGGCTCAGGATTGGGACTCCTATAAGGATAAACTCGGAATTTATAAGAAAGAATTAAGAAAGGCACAAAGGAGGTCTTGGAGAATCTTCTGTGATAAAATGGAAGAGGTATCCGAAACCTCCCGCCTTAGGAAGATTCTTTCCAAAAGTACAGCTAGTCCCAATTTTTTGATAAAACCGGACGGATCTTGGACAGCTTCTAGTGGAGAATCTCTGGAGCTTTTCTTCAAGACACACTTCCCAGGGAGCTTTGAAGACCTGTTGGTGCGTAGCAATCATCAGGAATCACTGTCAGTGTTCACAGAGGATATCGTAACCAGGAAACGGATCCTATGGGCACTGAGGGGTTTTAAACCATTTAAATCGGCTGGTCCGGATCAAATTATACCAGCGGAACTTCAAAACAACTCAGTAATTATTCTTCCTTACCTGGAAGCTATATTCAAAGGGTGTTTGAAGCTGGGCTATATTCCTAGGTACTGGACGGAGGTCATTGTGGTGATTATGCCGAAAGCGGGGAAAAGCTCACATGTCTATCCTAAGGACCTAAGACTAATAACTCTATCATCCTTTCTTTTGAAAACCTTGGAAAGGCTGCAGGATGTATACATGTGCCAGGAAGTGGGCACCGTCTCAGCATGCGTACACAAAGGGTAGATCTGTGGACACTGCTCTGCACGCCTTCGTGTGTACCAGACGACGTAGCTTTAGCTGTTACCGGGAAATTCCTGGGTACGATTGTAGACGTAATGCAGAATGCGCTTACCATCGTTACGAAATGGGCTGGCAAATGTGGACTTGGTATTAACCCATCTAAGACAGAGCTGGTACTCTTCACTAAGAAATACAAAATCCCGGTATTTGTCCCTCCTACCTTAAATGGCACGAGATTTGCTTTTACTGATAGAGCTAGATATCTGGGCATTATCTTAGATAGTAAGCTTAGTTGGAGGCCCAATATGTTGGAGAGAATAAACAAAGCTACTATAGCTTTGTACTCCTGTAGGAACGCCATTGGTCATAGATGGGGTCTGAAGCCAGAGCTGGTACACTGGCTCTACACCGCTGTAGTGAGACCTGTACTCATGTACGGGGTGGGTGTTTGGTGGCCGGCTCTGGACAAGGTAACTTATAAAAGTAGGATTGAGAGGGTGCAAAGAACGGTCTGTATGCTTGTTAGCGGGGCATTGAGGTCGACACCGACAAGTGCCTTAGAGGTTATGTTGCACCCTCTTCCGGTCGACATTTTTGGCAAACAGATGGCGGCAAATACGGCTGTACGACTTGCAGCCGTCTCTCAGTGGAGGTGTCTTAGTACAGGACACTCTACTATCGTTAGATCGTTGAAGGATGAGCTGGCAAATCTTGACTTCATTAAACCTACTCTACGCTTCGAGAAGCGATTTCGGACCTCCTTCCCTTCAAGGGAATCCTGGAGGGATATACCGTTATCGGAAACCGAAGCGTTGCAATTCTTCACAGATGGCTCCAAGCTAGACGGCAAAGTGGGAGCTGGAGTATTCTGTGACAAATTAAATGTAAACATTTCTATTCATCTCCCTGATTACTGCAGAGTGCACCAAGTTGAAGTCGTAGCGATTGAAGAGGTCATGACGTGGTTGAAGCATAATGTGGTATCCTCAGATGATATCGCAATCTATGTGGACAGTCAAGCGACGATCCGGTCGTTAGAATCGGTGTCTTTGGCGTCACGGGTGGCGTTGAGTTGTCACTCATCTCTAAATGAGATGGGTGAGCATTTCAATATCCAGGTAATCTGGGTCCCAGGTCACTCGGGCATCATGGGGAACAGCAGGGCGGATGAACTTGCTAGGCATGGTACGACTCTCCAGCTGCAACCGGAATTCTCACGGGACACTGCCTTTTTGGAGAACATGCAAGAAGGCTGGGTCTGGAGGCAAATTACTTCTGCAGAAGCTGCTTGGACGAAGAGGAGGAAGAGACGTTGGTCCACTTCCTTTGCTCGTGTCCAGCATTGGCACTCAGAAAGCACAAACACTTGGGTAAGTTCAGGATAGACTGCCTCTCGGATCTCGAAAACATTAATGTGCGGGACGTCTTACACTACATAAGTAGCTCGAAATGGTGCCAATAGGGGTAAAGGGGATATATTCTGTGGTATCACAATGGACCGTCATCGGTCTAAGTGTGCCTAAGCAGCCACTCCAACCTAACCTAGCGTAAGGGTAAAGAAATCCTAAAAGCTATCAGAAAATGCAGTTGTGAAGCCCTCTCAACTGGAAAACCAACGTACTGGCCAATTGATCCAAACAAAGTACCAGATCTGATTGATTTCTTCATAATAACATTATAAAGAACATATGTATTTGTAAATTATGTACAAGTAGATGAAAGCCATGACCTAAACTCTGATCATTCACCAATACTTCTAACGTTAAGTGAAAAAATCATTCAGAAAGAAAGAAACCCATTCCTAGTAAATAATCACAATAATTGGGAATGCTTTAGACTATCCCTAGAAGAAAAAATTAACTTAATGGTTCCATTCAAGACTGAAGAACAATTAGACAAAGCGTTCACAAATTTGTAAACGATATACAGCAATCAGCTTGAGAAAATACCCCTGAAATTAAAACGAAAATCAAGGGAAACAACTAACCTATGGAAATTAGGGAACTCCTCGCAGAAAAAAAGAAGAGCGAAAAGAGTATGGCAACAAACAAGGGCCCCCCAAGATAAAACTCATTTGAACAACCTCACTCAACAATTAAGAAGAGAGATCAAAGAATTGAAAGATGTATCAATCAGCAACTATTTAAGAAAATTAACTAATGATAACAGTACTGATTATTCTCTTTGGAAAGCAACCAAAAGAATCAAAAGACCAATAATGCAGATTCCCCCAATAAAAATAGCAGGTGAGAAATGGGCTAGAAATAATGAAGACAAAGCTCGAGAATTTGCTGAACACCTCGAAAAAAATATTCCAGCCACATGAAGACCAAACGTTGGAAGCCGAGATAATAACTGAACAAGCTGTGCAAGAAAGAAAAAAATCCTACCCACAACACCAAAAGAAGTTATGCGTGAGATAAAAGCTAATATGAATACGAAAAAACCTCCTGGGTACGATCTTATTACTGCAGAAATCTTAAAAGAACTACCAAGGACAGCTCTGGTGAAACTCACCAATCTTATAAATGCAGCATTTAGAATCAAATGTGTACCAAGCTTATGAAAAATTGCAGAAGTAATTATGATCCCAAAACCTGGGAAACCACCACACATAACATCGTCTTATAGGCCAATTTCGCTATTGCCAGTCATGTCCAAACTCTTTGAGAAGCTTCTGGTAAAAAGATTAAATCCGATAATCGAGAGTAAAAACTTGATCCCAAATCATCAGTTCGGTTTTCGCAACCAACACTCAACAATTGATCAAGTACACAGAATAACAGTATAATTGAGAAAGCATTAGAGGAGAAAAAAGTCTGTTCAACAGTATTTCTAGATGTTGCACAAGCGTTTGATAGAGTGTGGCATGAAGGACTTAAACACAATTTAAGGAATCTTCTACCAATGCAATTTGCTAAGATACTGGAATCTTACTTGAAAGACAGGTTCTTCAGGATTAAGTTAGATGATACATTTTCTGAATTGAAAGAAATCAATGCAGGAGTTCCGCAGGGCAGTATATTAGGGCCGGTTTTATACCTACTATACACTTATGATCTTCCTACATTAGAAAACAACACAGTGGCAACTTTTGCAGATGATACGGCGATCTTAGCTGTTGGAAAAAGCAACGGAGAATCATCACAGAAGTTACAATCAGCTATAACTCAAATATATAAATGGACAAAAAGATGGAGAATAAAACTAAATGAAGCTAAATCAGTTAACATCAACTTTACAAACAGACGATTCGAACATATTCCGATTACCATAAATCGGGAAATAATACCGCATGCGAACACAGCTAAGTATCTCGGCAAGACCCTGGATGCTAAACTACGATGGAAAGCACACGTCAAGAAGAAAAGTGAAGAATTAAGACTTAAATACAGAAAAATGTATTGGCTGATGGGAAGGAACTCTTCTTTATCAACAAACAACAAGCTTCTACTTTATAAGCAAATATTGAAACCGATTTGGACTTATGGTATTCAGCTTTGGGGTTGTACCAAACAGAGCAACGTAAATATCATCCAAAGATTTGGTATGTCAGGAACAATGACCTTCATAGGGACCTTAAAATGAACCTCATCTTAACGAAATCCAGGAAAAAGCACGGAGACATGAAGAAAGGCTTCGCCAACATGCGAACATTGAGGCAACTCAGCTCCTAAGCATCACGAATTTAGTACGCAGACTTAAAAGAACCAAGCCTTTTGAGCTGGTGTGATTGTCAGTTTAAGCAGCATTGTGCTGATCTAAAATCCACTACAAAGATGTGGTTTACTTCAATTTACCAAACACTATGGAACGCCAATGGGAAGAAGCCATAGATTAATTTAAGTTAGTAAATTAAGTCAGAAACAAATTGCTCATTAGTCCAGGAGACTAGATTGTAATTACAAATTTATTTTTAAATAAAAAAATAAATTTAAAAAAAATTAAAATTCCTATACATTTCCTCCTAAAACACATTTGTAAATAGATCCTAAGTTATTTTAAAATAACTTTTAATTTTCCTATGTTATAAATTACTCAAGTTTCCCATCTCAAACAAAGAAGGAAGATAATATTTTGGACGCAAAATCTGTTTGAAAGCAAATTCGAAGAGACATTCTGTTGAGATAAAAAATTGAACTGAGATCAATTTCTACTCTTAAGAGTTCAGCATTTTTGATCTAAGTAGGCTCCGGTTTTGTGAGTCAATACAATACGACAATAAAACCAAAATTAAAGCGACAGTAATTTGTGCCACTCATAAAATCTAAATTGCTTTCTAATCTCGTGCTAAGAAAAAAAAGTCATAACTATTTGCCTTTTTGTAGTTTTGCGTAATTTCAATTTTTCTGTTTTTCCTTGCCATGTGTTAAGCCCCGTAGGCTGCTGAAGTGAAATGAAATTTCTCATATAAAAATGACACAAGCGAGAACGAAAATGAAAATTTCACCGCTGTATTTCACTTTGTGGTACGCAGTTTAGCTAGCGAAATGGTAGTTTTCGTATTAGAATACAGATGTCTCTATTTTATCTCTATACATTTTTCACTTGATTTTTATATTCCTGTGGCCCTATTCTGGAAAAATATTGCTTTATTTCCAAACTTCAATTATTCCCAATTCTTTATTTCCCAGTTCCCAAAAGAGCATTCTGGCGTAATTGGAAATAATTTTCAATGGAAAAAACACTATTTCAAGTATTACAGCCGCCATTAATTAAAAATTTTATTTTACATATATAAAATAAAAACTTTACTGATACTACGTTGTAAATAAAACAATGAAAATACACAAAACAACTATGTAGTTTCTTCTAATTCCCCCAAAAAAATTTAAGGGAAAAATAAACGTCAAAACTTACATAAAATGGAATTATTTTTCCCTATACACACTTTTGGAAAAAATAATTCCCAACTGTTAGAATAATGTCAGAATAGTTCAATTCCCAATTTCCTGGGAATAGCCAGAATAGGGCCAATGGAAGATACATTTTGACAATTTCATTTGAGTTTTTGCGTTTTGAGAATAGGCTTTAATATGAAAAACTTGACTACTAAATAACGTGATTTTATGGTATTTAATGAAGGATATTTGGCTTTTTATAAAAGCAGAATACTACGTATTTGTTTGCAGAGTTCAAATATGCTCCTAATTCATTTTTAGACTTTTGGCGTTTGTGACTTTTTTTCTTGGCACGGCAAAACAATGGTTTTCCATGCTAAAACATTTCTCGTATTCGATGTTTCGATACACTATCTCACGGGTTCTCTAATCTACCTGATTAAAAGGCTGATTTTTTTTTTTTTTTTTTTTTTTTGAGATCGGTCTGGCAATACCGGGTGAACAAGACTAACAAAGCATTCACAATGAAAAAAAATTTTACTTTTTATTTATAGTATTGTATAAATTTCCAACGTAACTATAATAAAGAATAAACATTTTTGTTCATCATGTTGGAAATCCACCCAAACCTGTAAGTCAGAAGAAAAATGTTTTCATGATGAATGCCTTGTAGAGCTATGAAGCGTTTGGGGTCAGTTTTTTAAAATTGTGTTTTTACAAACGCAACAAATGATAAAAGAATTTATAAAAAGTGAGGTTCAAGGGATATGTCAAAATTTTTGTTATTTTGTTATTCTAGCTGACCATATATTTTATATGTATTTTTTGGCGGCACAATGTTTGATCCCATTTTCAATAGATCAATTTTGTTAGGCTTATTATAATAGATCTATTTAGTTAGGCTTTAACTAGTCTTGCCAAAGAGAACCTGCCAATATTTTTAACCCCCTCAAAGAAAGAAATTAATTGAAATTACTATGTTTATGTTTATACATTATACTGGTAAATATTACAAAGTCATTTTGAGAGTGTAAAATTATTTAAATCTCTATAAGTTTACGATGTGGTAATGCTATATGACGACATGACCGCAGAAAAAAACAGTACGGCATTTCGTTTGTATTTTTATTTCTGTATACAATTTTTTTCTGTGCCTATTACACGAAATTTTATGTTCTAAGACTTTGGAATTCAATTTTTTTTTTTTTTTTTTTTAATCAAGAAGTTCTAAAAATTTAGAAAATAAAAATAAAAAACGATACAACCACAATAAAAATCCAAAAATGATAGCAGCGCTAGATGATTTATTTTAATCCAGATGTCTGGAACTTGGGCAATTTAATATTTTGATAATCAAACGCATTTTGGGTGGTAAATCGCGATTATCAAAAAGTTAAATTGTGTAAGTTGAATTGTGCAAGTTGAAATGTGCCAGCTGGAATTGTGCCCAGTAGAATTGTGCCAAGTGGAATTTTCCCAGTGGGATTGTGTGCAGTGAAATTTTCTCTAATGAAATTGTGCTGTAAATGCGGTGGAGGCGGACGCTTCAGGCCCCACAAGCCAAAGATATCAACATTAATGTTATGTTGATAATCTGATAATGCCGAATACATGTAAATCGTCAACGAATTTAACAAAAACTATTTTATTTTATGATTGATAGGGGTCTGAACTTTGCATTTTGAGAGCATGAAATGCAAATGATAATATTCTCATTACTCATTTGCAATTTAAATTAAATATAAAATTCCAATTTATAATTGTTAGTATTTTCAAAAGCAGGAAGTAAGGATGCACCGTTTAATTAAGATTGCTAAAGTTGCTCGTTCAATTTTCAGATAAGGTATGAACATTTTTGGAAATGAATCCAAGGGGCAAAATTATTCAACATAAGGGCCCCCAAACATTTTTTCCGCCTCGAATGCGTCAAACGCATGATTCGCTACTGAATGTATAAGTTTTATTAAATATGCAAAATAAAGTTTATGTAGAACTCCAGCACTCTTGCATTAGAAGCTTCCCAACATCATATTATATCTTATTCCAACAATGCAAATAAAAAAAATTATAATTTTTTGGGCATTTTTTTTGGCAGAAAATTTATTTAATTTTGTTAAACACTTTTATTTTGTTTCAACCCAGCTACACTCCAGAGCAACTAAATCGACTCAAACCTCTGTATAAAAAGACATATTATTTTAAAATAGCTTCACCGATTTTCGTAAAACAACTTTTTTTGACAGCTTAGTATTTTATCTTTACAAGGAGATCTTTATCATTAAAATCTATACAATAAATTTCAAAATAAAGTAATCGTAGCAAAATGCGCTGTTTCGGTGAAAACATGGATACTACTCCAGAAAAAGTCACACAAATTTTTGCTTTATTGCAAGAAGGACGCAATCAACGAGAAGTCGCTCATCAGCTAAACATGAGCCAATCTGCTGTCTCAAGAGTATCAAGAAGGTCTCAGGAAACTGGTATCTTCAATCGGAGTTGACATACCAGCCGGTATCGGTGTACATCTGAGAGGGACGATAGATTTATCGTCCTAATTTCACTGCGAAATCGCCATCTCACGGGTGTCGATGGTAGCAGGAGCTAAGACAAGTTCGAGATGTAGCTGTTAGTCGATGGACAGTAAGAAGACGCTTGAAGGAAGCCAACCTCACTCTAAGACGGCCCGCCAGAGGCCCAAAATTGACAGCACGCCACCGCAAAGAGCGACTCGAATTTGCTCGCGAACACATCAATTGGAGCATGGAACAATGGAGGTCCGTTCTATTCACTGACGAGTGCAGAATATGTCTCCATGGTAGTGATAGGAGAGACCAAATCTACCGGTGCCCAGGAGAGCGATTTTCGCAGTGCTGTTTTGCTAAAACAGCTTCGTACGGCGGCGGTTTGAGCATGGTGTGGGGTGCCATATCGCTGGAGGGAAAAACAGATCTTGTTTTCATACCTGGTGGAGGCTGTATAGGAGGTCTGACCGCTGAACTTTATATCGGCGACATTCTCTTGGATCATGTAGTGCCCTACGCAGGATATATAGGGGAAGATTTCATATTGATGCATGACAATGCCCGGTGTCACACAGCTCGAACCATTCGGCAGTTCATGTATGAGCTTAGACTAGACACTAACATCAGTGACCTCAAGATTGCGTTGGATGTGGAGTGAGGTGCGATCCCCCAAGTCTTTGTCAAAAACTTAATAAGATTAATGGGAAACCGCATGCGAACCATAGTACCCCAGGGGCAGGGGGGAAGTAAGGGCAATACTAAGTATTAACCAAAAAAATTGTTTTTGTTTTGCTTGAATTTTTTGTTGTAATTTAAATTTAAATATCCCCAATATTTTTTTTTCATAATCATCAATTTTGCTTGCGTTTTCAATCAAACTTCATTATAAAAAAAACTACTTAACCAATTTCAATGAAAATAGTGCCATTTTAAAGTAAAAATATCAGGCTTTCAAAAAAATAATGTCTTGTTAATATCGCTTAAGCCGTTTTAAAGAAATTCGCCTTTCTGTGAGCGCTTAAGGTTTGAGTCGATTTAGTTGCTCGTTATTATCCACTTAAGGTGCTAAATATGTTTTGTTTTCTAATCACTATTCAGATCAAAAGAGAGGAGGAAAGTTGAGAAATTCATTTTAAAAAAAACAGAAAGGGAATAAAGACAAACTGAAGTTTTAATCGCTGATGATAGACTAGTAAACATTTTTCTGATTTATCCGTAATTTCACGGGAAGTTGTGGAGATCGCTTTCAGAGACTGACAATTTCAGAGGAATTTAACAATTTAATAAAAAGGTCACAGGAACTCAGAAAAAAATCAGACTAGAAAGCTTAAATTTTCTAATTGACTTTTGAAATTCTAAGCTCATTCACAAATTTATGAGTCTGAAATTTAATTTAGACTGACTTTAATTTAGTAAATATATCAAAATTAAAAGTTTTGTATTTCAGGTTTTGTCAAAGTTAGAGAAATTAATCTTTCAGAGGAAAATTTCGAAATACTCGAATACATGAGCCATTTATTTTGAAAATGGCCTAATTTCATTTTCCAAACAAAATCAAGCTAGCTAGTTATAATATCTAAAATTCTACGATATCTTTTCATTTTAAAAAAATTTGCAACTATTTCTGTTTGTGGTTGATTAGTATATATCTGCATACTTTTTACAAATGAAAAGATAATTGTTTTTTTTTTTAGTTTGTGGTCGTTAATGTAGAGTTGGTCATTTCAACGGGGAGATTGATAAGCTTGAAGAGGGTTTTAATGTATTAATTACATCCTCATTTTTAAGCGATTAGTGAACTAAGGAGAGAATTTATAGAATTTAGTATATTTAGTAATAATAAATGGAATTTTAATTACGAATCTAAAAAATATATGTATTTGTACCTGCATCGAAATGTTTATTTGTTTCATCCAAAAATGTTGTGTACGATGAAAACACCACCGGCACAATGGGTAATTGAGCGTTGATGGCCACGTGAAATGCACCCTTCTTAAATGAATGTATTTCATTTGTATTCCGTCGTGTTCCCTCCGGAAATACCCACAGCTTTGTTTTGGATTTAATCAAAAAATCGGTACAATCATTCATCAATTTTTTCGCTTTGTCCGAATGAATTCGATCGATGAATATTAGCCCAGCGAGCCAAGCTGCTAAACCAAATGGCCATACATAAAATATTTCCTTTTTTGCAATCACAGTACATCGGCCCATAATCGGCCATATATGAAACATTCCCAATACATCCAAAGATGATTGATGATTAGACACAATGATGCACGCTTCTTGCGGTTCCAATTGATTTCGTCCTCTTAGCTCCCATTTTAGTCCAATTACTTTGGAAACTGGTGCTATTGCATAACTAGCCGTTCTGTAAAATGTAAACAAAAAATTTGATTCGATTAAAATGGCTCAACGTCTGATGAAGTCATAAAATAAAAATAACAAAAAACCTTATGAAACAAATCAACTAATTGATATTCTTGAATGCAAGTTCATGATTTTTTCTGTATACATATTTACATTTTACTGTTTAAAAATTGCATAATAAGCTATCGCCTGCATTAATCTCAATTAATAAAAAATAATATGGGTGAAATTGTAAATAAATATTCACTTTCTCGAATTGAAAAGGTTTCATTGATATGTAAATCTGCTGAAAATGTTTGCAAAACATAAAAAGATTTATAGCCGATCAAGTAAAAGCGTACTACGTCCTTCGAGTAATTTTTACTTGTTTCTTGCCAATAGAATAGAAACTTTTATCAATAAAATTTTCCGTCAATTATTTAAGAGGAATACAAAAAATGTATTCTCGACGAACTTTTGATCAACATTTTTAATCTTAGCTCATGAATTGTAATGTTTCTTAAATAATTCTGTCAATAAAAATTTTCATTATTGGGAATTAGTGACCATTTTATTGCTTCTATGAGTGTAAATTATTCTTGCAGCTGATTTTGAGCCATTAATTTTCTGAAGAACCATAAATATACGAAAGGCTAGTATTTATTATTTTTGCGATCAGTTTTTAATGAGTGTAAGGTGTGAGTTAAAGGGTTTTCGAGTCTTGACCCAAGTTTGATGTAAGAGTTGAACAAAAACTTAACATTAAGTACCCTGTATTTTTCTATAAGCTAACCTTTAAGTTGTAGCTAATTTCAAATTTACTGAATACATATTTTCGGAATTAATCCGATTGGTTCTTGCCCTTGTAATATATTTTAATACAAACTTGTGTATGCCCAATCTTGCTGAAAGCAGTAATACGCTTCCCCGTACATTTCGCGAACTCCTGCTCCGCTTTAAGAAGAATTATTTTCTCGTTGAAAAAGATTATCACATTGCCTGTACGCCAAAAGATAAACCTTTACTTCTCTCCTACCTTTTTTGAAGCTGTCGTAACACCATTGTTTCTGGTGGGTGTCATTTTTCAATTATTTTTGAGAAATTTTCTCATAAATCAACTAGTATAAAAAAATTTATAGTAAAATAAATCAAAGTATCTGTAGGATTGCTTGTACCTGTTTGCTATAGGACTTTTTGGAAAAACAAATACAACTCGAGCTTCGTGTTAGCCGGATAAATTTTTATTTAGCACTCTTAATTATGGTTAGCAATTTAACGATTAACTCTCATATAAATATTTGTTTGATGTCAATTAATGAAACGTTTTAATGTACAGTGGCGACCATGACCGGACACTGGTGGTTTGGCGACTATTGGAGGGGGGGGGGGGACTAAAGTTGAGTAGATTAATCTACCAGCTCCGTAACCTTCCAGTAGGATGCGCATCACGTGAGCTGTTCTGGTCTTGTCATTAGGCAGCTGCGTGATGGGTACAATTGTGTAAGGGGTAACCTGTTCACAATTCGCAAGTGTACGTACTGCCTCCTCGTGGCAACCACTGGTAACTAAGGCCACTTGGCACATTTTTGGCCATTTGGCACAGGCTAAAGTACGGCGCTAAAGGAGAAAACCTTGACAAAAAACCGTAATCTAAGGTGGAACAGCATATGCCGAAAGATGAATGGCTGATAGGTTAATCAGCCCAAAATATGCGGACTCTGGATACCAGGCACCCTCCAGTTTTATTTAGCCTTCCTGTAGTAAAGCTGGGTGACCTACAGGTGATTTGCAATTCCGAGCAACTCGTAAGAGTAAAATCAAACGGAATACGGGGCAGGAGTAGGAATATACGAGAGTGGGACAACCCTCTCGAGGTCCTTGAGCTCCAATGCTACCGTCTTTCTAGCGGAACTACATGCTGTAGTAAACATCTAGGAGGGAGAGCAATAAGCCCAGATAGTATTATCACGTACCGGGAGGCAGTATCGTCAGGTTCATTAAGAACCTGAATATTGACTGGACGGATAATTAGGCAGGGGCCAGCACAATAGATCTTTTAGGTCGCAGTGCGAAGTGGCTGATCGCCCGCATGGCCTCCCCAATAATAATAATAATAATAATGACCGGACACTGCAATATCAATAACGGAGTTGGTCTTTTACATAGTTATAGTGTAAAAAGATGTTAGTCGAGTCGTTTTACACATAAAAAGTATTGGGAAATAAAGATTAGAAATTGCTACCAATAAAATCGCCTTTTATCAAATATAGTGGTAACGGTACGTATTATACACATATGTACCCAATATTAATGCCCTTATTTTTAGTGCTGGGAAAATTTTACCACGTTGATTCGAAACTCTTAGAGGCGATTATTTAACTTAGCAGAAACTCGCTTTGTTGGAAAAATGGGCAAAATATGCGGTAATTCACAAATACATATTTGAATTTTTTTATATTCTCTTGTTACATGAGTTGAGTTATACGAGATTAGTACACCCAATCCTCTTTTTACACGATGATTCGGTTCCATCGTGTAAAAAAAAATCGTGTAAAAAAGACGATGTAAAAACAGGTTTAGATGTACTCATTTATTAGCATCTAAAAACAATGCAAAATAATGGAATTACTTTTACCCTTTCGTAATTTCCTTTACAATTGTGATCATTTAAAAACCAAAAATCGTGCAAAAAAAGACCGTGTAAAAAAAGGATTGGGTGTATTTTGTGACCGACACACAGCTCACACCGGAATACCGGATATACGAATTAATAATTTCTAATTTATTCAGAGAATTACATGTACTTTTATCGCAATATTGATTTGAAACTACCGATTTTCACTGTTGGTGGATTTTCTAATTTCCCTAACTTGTAAGAAACCGGCAACCTTTTACCTAGCAAATATTATTGTAGATGGTTGCTTTGCTTATTTGGTGGTACAGATAATGAGACAAATTTGACTTTGAATATTTGGATTTGATGTGGAAGTTATCAGATAATCGCCCTAAATTTAGAAGGCTTCTAAATTTAGGGCGATTATCTGATAACTTCCACATCATGTGTGATTGCTATGCAAATTCAACTTGGTTTACTTTAATTTAATGTTGTTGTAATTTCGTAATTTTATTCTGAAATGAATTAATTGTTTCGAGTAGATTGTTCTAATTAAATTAAACGAAAGGATATTAAAACTGCTCAGTTTAAGTGTAAATCAGAGCAAAGTAAGTCTTCCCACCAAGGGCCGTTCCAACAAAAAATTAAGAAAAATAAAATGTTCATTTCAAATCATTTATAATTTTTCTCGAAAAAATTGTTCCAATTCCATATTCCTTAATAACTAAAGAAGCTTAACAACTAACGATATCTTAACGAATTCAACTTTATCATGATTACTTAATGAATTTTTGGTAATACAACATTTCTCAACATGGGAATATTTTAATAATTTGTTAAGCTCCAAAAATTTTATAAATCATATTTTAATTTTTAGTCTCTAGTGCTTTCAATAGATGACTCACTCTTAACGCTAAGGAAAACGCTAAATTAAAGAAATTTTATATACTTTATCAGGATATATGTAAATAAGATTACAGTTGCTCCTTAAAAATAGTTGAATTCAATATAGAATTAACGAGACTGCCGCCATATATTTCTCACGTTTAGAAAATAATGATCTCTGTATTTGCTATAAATTTATAAATAATGAAAACACGTGAGAATTATTGATATTTTTGGGGGAGGGACGAATTCATTTATTTATATCAAGAAACAGAATGAAATTTACATAAAATATACATAAAAGCTTTTTCGAAAATTCTTCTATTCGTTTAGATGTAATTCAAGTATGTACGCGCAGACACATTATACGTAAATGTTTTGTAGCAAATTTTAGAGAGTAGAAAGATACTCGTAGCTTTATCTGTAGGTAGGATAAACATACTTTAAATTTCCATAACAATCCAAAATACGCCCAATACTCCGGTGATAATTCATTAAAATATAATCAATAATCTTAGACAAGTGTACTGTTTTTATAATGTAGTTCGGCAACTCAGCAGCGCAACGGATAGAATGCGATTATGAAGAAATCGAACGGCAAGGTGAATTTTGAACAGGCAGCAAAATACAAAATATTTGAACTTAATGTTCTTCTTACTTAATAATTTATTATGGCTATTTACACTAAAGCACTTCCTGATCAACAAAAAACACTTGAACTACATAAATATGCTTAACAAAATGTTTGGTGAAAAAAATTAATAGGTATGATGAAACTATGCCAAATAACGTATAATTACGTAAATTGACACTATCATTAGTCTCTGCAATATAATTAAGTATTCAGTGAACGCAAGTTATTTTTGTTTTCCTTTATTTTACAATCTATCTCCTTGCTACGAGATATTCAGTCGTTTTTGTATTTTTAATTGTCTCGATCTTAGTATTTTTATCCATTGATATAACTTTGCTTACATTGTAATTAGTATAAATTGATACAATACGTAAGATTATCTACTATTGATGCGATTCATTAGAGATTTTAAAAATGAATGATTTTAGAGATGTATCTGACAGCAATTTGGCAAATCTAAAATAGTGTGGCGTTTGAATCTTTCCCTCGTAGTGGTAGTGAGAAGTTTGTTCACCAGTTCGTTTGGATGAACTGTCAATCCTGAATCTAGTTGCTGGCCGTTCCCCATAACTGTATACTATACGTCCAGAAAGATTTTGTTAAACTAAATAAAAAAATTTGATTTTCTGCATAATGCGTTTTACTTTTTCCGATAGCCCAACAAAATTTTTCCGCTCTTTTAAAAATTTGAATCTCTTTTAATATATAGTCGTCGAGAAACGCAGAATGTGTAAGTCCATTTTTTTCAATTTTGCTTTTTTCGCATCAAACGAAAGAGGGGAACATTTTGCATCGATGGCCATTTATAATATATTAAAAAAAGTTTTTTTAAGGTGAAAAATTTAGAAAATAATTTAGTGTTTGCATGTAGACGATAATGAGGCTTTAGACACTTAGGTCATAATTTTTCAAATAATTTAGACATAATCGGAAGTACATCATAACGTCTTCTAGGTGCTTGCCTGGTTTTGATGTTAATATTCCAGTTCTAAGTATTGTGTTGAATAAGATCTTATCGTGGCGCCTTTTAGGATTTAAATCACTCTATCATTTTCAATTATTTATTTATTTATTTATTTACTAGTTGCCAACAAATTTGATTAGTACACCAATACCGATCCCACTTACACAATCCACTTTGAGCTATATAGCTCATTTATAGCAGATTGTGCAATATGAGGTATGAGTAATTTTATAGTGTAATAAGATGTAATAGCCATGTCCTGATAGCTCAGCTAACTCTGGATTTCTGGATTTAAGGCATAATTGCAGACCTTCTACTGGCACTTCAGTGATCTACGGCTGACGGTTACCATTTTTCGCAACTCTCACTGAATGGAGCTGTGGCTGCTGCTATTGTTTCTTGCTGAACCATCCACTGCCAATACTTAACTCATTTTGCCATACAACAAATAATACAAGGTAATATTAATATTTCCATGCCGCCACTATTGCTTGGCTTAGTTTTGGTCCACTCGGGGAATTTTATTTCCTCAAATTTGAAAATTTAAATTAAAAAAGAAAAAATTGCAGAAAATAAAATATATAAAACCGACGACGTGAAAGTCATTGTTCTTACTTCTAAGGTTGTAACTTCGTGATTGTACAATTAAGTTAGAATGGCGTTCCCAAATAGCTTTGAATGTTGTTATTCTCTTCGTCCGTAGCTTCTGATGGATGTGGTTGAAATACTCTCTCATAATGGTCTGCAGAGACTGTCATCACTATTACGTATCGGCGGAATATGTTGTTATGATGGTTTTATCTTCTTAGTCGCTTTCACAGTGAATAATCTGAGCAGCAATACTTTTAAATGTTTCTTAGTTTTGTTTAGCTTACGTTTATCTTCCACTAGTCGATATTGTTGCCACTGCGGTCTTAATTTTCTTTTCTCCTTAATCATTTTCTTGACAACATTTGAAAATTCCCCATGCTTTCCTTTCTCCCTTTATACTGATTTGAACTTCCAAGCTGCCGTCTGAGTACATTCATTGAAATGTTCCATTGCTTAAAGTTGTTTCTGTGTGTTCACTAGCTTTGTTCTCAAAATGATTAAAACAGGCGAGTGGTCCAATGACAGGTCCAAACAAGGCGACATTTTAACATAATTTCTTGTAATTCCTTTAGTGATGCAGATATCAGTTTACTTATCAGTCTATACGTCTGGGATCTTTCTCTTATCACTAGGCCAATTGGTAGGGTCACTGGTTGACACATGATGACAATTTTGTTTTTTTTTAAATTGATTTTAATAAGGCCTCTCATTGCCGGCCAATCTTAATCCCCATTTTCATGGCATGTTTTGATGTACAGTATATGGCCGAAATGGTTATACTTAGGTGTTAAATTATGTTTTTGATTAAAACTGCAGTGCCACCATGTGCTGTTCCTTCAGGATGATTTGTGTCATAGATAGTGTATCTGGGTATTTTTAGGAAACTTCTGCTGAAGTTTTGCGTTTCGGATATTACATGACATCGTGACAAGCAGTTGGCCTTCCTGATTGCTAATTTAAGGGTTCTGGACATTGAATAACTTGGCGACAATGGTCGTTAAAAGAATAAGCATATTATCGATTTTGTCATTAACTTTTTCATCATAATTTTCAACCGTTGTGAGAAAGACTGCTCGGGCAGTTCATGATTTTTTTATTACTTATTGTTAGTTATTTACAATTGAATAAATTTAGATTATACTTATATGTATAACATAAACGTTTAATAAATTTACAGGTTCACAGGTTCATCAGTTCGAGTGAATCTGTTCTTCTCAGTTGCCTAAATTACGGCTGTTTTAGCTTAACCATGGCCAATTCGTTGGGATGTGCTTCAAGTTTTGAGTAATACTTCGAATTGAATTTTTTAATTATTTCTTTAATGGTTTTAATCCCAAGGTCGTCATGTATACTAGTATTACTATTTCAAACGTACCACGGATCATTGGTAATACTGCGAAGTATTTTCGCTTGACATTTTCTTTCCATCAGCCAATACATTTTGGAAAATGTAATTTTTATTTGGCTGCGCTTTGTTTCAATATGATTTTTCCAAGTTAACCTTTTATCCAGGTGCAAAGGTCAGACCTTTGTTTCTTGAGGAATATTTTTATGGTTTAATTTCACTGGTAGCCAGGTGCGTTTGTTCAGTGTGAATGTGACCTCATTTCAAGTGATTTCATTGGCAGAGGTCGGAAATAAATACTACGGTATTTTGTCACGTGAGTACTATAGTGTCCTATAGAAAATTTTTCCCAAAAATTACTTTTTTATGGATTCTTATATCCAAATTGAACTATCGTTTAACAATAGAAGTATATGAAAAGTGTTCTATATCCATTTTTGATTTTTTGGGGAAAAATTTATTTTCCGATTATCACAGAAAGAAAATTTAATTTGGCTTTCTTGAAAAATATTCAAAAATGTTAGAACTTTAAACTGAAATTAACAAAACATAAAAATTTGATTTGAATGGCGAACAAATTTTAGTCATTCGATTTCTCGAAAATATAGGAACTGGTCACCATAGTATACACATGACGATTTGTTCCCGATGTTATGTATACAGCTTTACTGTACTTTCTATTAATCTCAAATTTTCTATTTGAGTGATTAGAGGAGAAAAGTTAAATTCTTGAATGAAGTGAATAGCAACGCCGATCTCTAAAATGTTAGGCACCTTACAGCCAACTCAATAGTGTTGAATTTGTTTATCTTCTATTTAATACATACAAATAAAAACCAAAATTAATATACATATGTAACAAAATTATCCATCATAAATAACATTTCTAATCTTTCTCTAATATCAATATTAAATAAAAATACGTTCAAATTATAAACGCACAAAAAAAAATTAACAAAACATAAAATTTTTATAGCAGACTTATTGGATTTTATGTTTTGTTTTTGTTATCTTATTCTAAAAATTAAAATTAATTTAAATTGATTACGATACGACGGCTCATATATCAAATACACTTATAATCAGTTTCATCTTTGTACATAATAGTCGTTAAAACACTTGTTGCATCAAGTTCGTATAGTTATACAAATAACAAACAGGTGCCCCATTATATGCAAATTACAAACAAATCAACCGAGCTCACAACATTTGTTTTTGTTTAGAAGTTTGAAGAATACATAAATTACTGCCAATAATCTTACCTTGATTTTATCGATAAAATCATCTTATTTAATTTGACCGATTAATGATTAATTAAAAGTGTTTTCTTTATCTGTTCTTTTATCAAAGTAAGCGGATTAGTTATTAAACCTTAATTAAGACAAATATTTATTTTTATACGTTCTACGAGTAGTATCTAGATATTGTTTCAATTCTTATCAGCATTGCATAAGTACATAATGTGTTTTTGTTTTTATTATCATACTAATTACATATTCGTATACATATTATTTGGACATGCGAACGTTGATTAGCAATTTAGTATAACCTATCTCTTATACAACTACTACAAGTTATAATTATTAATGATTTTGATTTTTAATTAACACTTGGTTCATTTGTAATTTATAAGGCTGTGTTTCGTGTTTCTTGAATTAAATATTCGTGTTCATGTAGCGGCGTAGTAATAAATTATTTAATAAAATCGTAGTAAAATGCTATCGTAGTAAAATGCTTAACTCAATTATAAACTTTGCTAATTTAGAAATATTTTATTAGTTTAATTGGAGTTTTTTTTTTTTTTTTGCATAAATAATTTATGATAAAATATTAAACCTTTTGCTGCCTTTATACCTCATTGATTTTCATAAACGCTGATTAGATTGTTTTTTTTTCGTTTTTTGATAGAAATGCCAAGGTATTCTGCAGTTGTTCATCTTATATTTAAATTACAATAACTAAAATAATTTCTTTATAGGCTCGGCTTAATCCAAAAAATTGTAAAATCTCTTACAGTTTACAAAATTCTCTAAAACGTAGAATAGTTAAAGCATTAGAAATTGTCAACAACTTTTTTTTTCTTAAAATTTCTTAAACAAATCAACCTTAAAATTTTTAAATCAAACGCTTTCCTAAATTCCTCATATTCCAAAGATTTCAATATACCATAGCTAACGAATAAGAATTGGTGGTTTGGCGTCTATTGGAGGGGGGGATCAAAGTTGAGTAGATTAATCTACCAGCTCCGTAACCTTCCAGTAGGATGCGCATCACGTGAGCTGTTCTGGTCTTGTCATTAGGCAGCTCACGTGATAAGTACAATTGTGTAAGGGGTAACCTGTTCACAATTCGCAAGTGTACGTACTGCCTCCTCGTGGCAACCACTGGTAACTAAGGCCACTTGGCACATTTTTGGCCATTTGGCACAGGCTAAAGTACGGCGCTAAAGGAGAAAACCTTGACAAAAAACCCTAATCTAAGGTGGAACAGCATATGCCGAAAGATGAATGGCTGATAGGTTAATCAGCCCAAAATATGCGGACTCTGGATACCAGGCACCCTCCAGTTTTATTTAGCCTTCCTGTAGTAAAGCTGGGTGACCTACAGGTGATTTGCAATTCCGAGCAACTCGTAAGAGTAAAATCAAACGCAATACGGGGCAGGAGTAGGAATATACGAGAGCGGGACAACCCTCTCGAGGTCCTTGAGCTCCAATGCTACCGTCTTTCTAGCGGAACTACATGCTGTAGTAAACATCTAGGAGGGAGAGCAATAAGCCCAGATAGTATGTATCACGTACCGGGAGGCAGTATCGTCAGGTTCATTAAGAACCTGAATATTGACTGGACGGATAATTAAGCAGGGGCCAGCACAATAGATCTTTTAGGTCGCAGTGCGAAGTGGCTGATCGCCCGCATGGCCCCCCCCAATAATAATAATAATAAACGAATAAGAATGCTTCAAAAATCCTTATTCCTTAAACAAAGTAAAAAAATCATAAAATTCTAATTATTTGGTTAAATTTCCTAGAACTTAGATCATGATTTCCTTTAAATTTGTTTCTTCAACTTTTTGAAAATTATTAAAATTTCTAGGAATTTCTAGAAATTCTTTTAATTATGATTATATATTACAAAAATAAAGTTTTAAATTCTACAATACTTTAGTTTTAAATTCTTAAGTTTAAATTCTTTAATTTGTTAAAATTATTGAAAATCCAAAATTCTTAAATTTGTACTTACAATTTTATATTGAACTGCCAGGTTTGAAAAGGCTTTAAACTTCTATATTCCTATACTGAAAAGGACAACTCAAGTCCTACTTACGTAATATGCTACCTAAAGGCGCGATTCCGCTATGTAACAAATAACACAACAGATGTTATAAAAACATTGTTATATAATATGAAAAACGTTATTTTACATATTGTTACATAACAATTTTTGTTAATTTTTGTAACATATTATATAACATGTTTGGTTATATAGCGAAAAAGGTCCTTTAATTAAAATTTGTTTTTGTAGCATTTGTTGTATAATATTGCTATTTGCTACATAGTGGAAATGCGCCTTTTATTGTGTTTGATGGAACATACCATCATTTTATAATTGAGTCGTTTATTATGTAAGCGGAGCAAGCCTTTTTTTGTTGTAATGAGATACCGTATCCTAAATTCAAAAGTTTTTGCAATTATTTACAACGCCGTTTATTTATAATGTTATTTAAAATAATTTGTGCAGACAAATTTTAATTCATAATTGTTTGTGCAACGCAATTAAAAAAAGTAGTGTATCAATTAAGTAGTGTATCGTATGACCATGGTAAGTTTTATTACGTCTCTACGACATAGCAAGTGGCCAAAAAGTTGGTTGATAAAATCAGCTAGAATCTTATTTCGCGCTACCACCATAGAAATATTTGACCTACTAGATCGCAAATAACCTCCGATTTCTATTAAATCCTCACAAGTTTAAATCGAAAATCTACCCTAGCTGAGGCAACTAAATATGCTCATGATTTTTATTTAGTTTTAAGCAATTTGTTTAGTTGTTTATTTGTTTTTTTTGTGTTTTGTTTTTTCCGCAAGAGATACTATAGTAATAATAACAGAGGGAGTCAGCTTGAACATCTATTGAGAAATTTAGTTCAATCTGAAGAAGATGTTGGATGTAGGGATCAGGTAAGTCGAAATAATTTAATTTAGGTAATTTATTTGTAGGTTACTAATTAAGATTTGCAGTTCGGTTATTTCTTGATAGGCCTCATTGTCGACAGTATTTTAGAAGTGTATTTACGTAGCCATTGAAAATAGTAAAATATGAATATGATGTGACCGATTTTTACCTTGCGTTGATGCGATTTTTACCAGTCATTTTGATAAAAAATGGTAGTTACACATGAATATTTTAACGCGATGATTTGCGGGTCCTTTAACCCCATTCGGTCAAAATTACATCAGTCCCTTAGCCTTCAACGAATATAAAAAAACACAGTTGGTCGTGATCTTTACATTTTGTAATGTGAGAAGCTCACATAGCCAGTATCACTTAATAACTATCATGTCGAGATTTCGACAATAAGCGTACCAGTCAGAATTTGTCCTACGGGAAGGAGCCTCCTAAATTTGAAGAAACAAGTTCAGCTAAAATTTTCCAACTTAAGAAATAAAAAAAAAGTCTTTAAACCGCTGATAATAATCGCGTTACTATAGCTAAAGAGAGCAGCCCAAAAGTTCAGTTTGAAAATAATGCCTAGCGGTGCGATTATTTGAGATCTTCTTTAATTCGAATTTTGCACCCGAACGATCCCAATTTGCATCCAAACAAAATTCAAGTAGTCTAGGTATTATGGTATCTACACAAGAGACAGTAATACGGTGGTCAAACAGCAAATTTGCCGTCTACAAGCTTGAACGCTGTGAGAAAAAAATGATGTTTGGAGAGTTAATGTTTACCGTACCAAATAGTAAGTACAGTGATGCTACTATCTACGTGTTGATACTTTCAAGTCTCTGGAGGGACCTTTATATATACCTACTGTATACTCTATTTAAAATGTTAAAAAAAGTTACGAAGTGTCTACACAGTTTACTGTTAAATGCTTAATAATTGTTTTAATATTAAAATTAAATTGTATACATATTTGGCGGCGAATCAATATTTTCTAATGGTGTTACCAATTTCGAATATGCTTAACTATTTATTCATATACTCGAAGTTTGGCTGCCCGATGCCTACGTTTGAACAGTAACTGAAGCATAGTAAGCTTATCTGAATTTCACATCGCACGAACGAATGATTCAGCGAACGATTCAGAGTGCTTAGGCAATAATTGGACTGTAAGGAGATACTGCCGGGTAAATAGCTTTGTGAAGCGATCGACAACAATCGCTTACATTTGAAAATTTTAAAATGAATTTCATTCTGTTCAAGGTAGATTTCTGGTGGAAAATATATGCGGCGAAGTTAGCTATACATGAGTTGAATACGTAACGAATTGGTTACTTTATTCGTAACCCTTCGAGTTGAAATTTTGACCTGTGAACCATTTTAGTTACGTTATGTTGGTAATCCTAGTCGAGAATAATTCATCTCATTTAGCTAACTTAATGGTGAACATTTTTTCATCAGAAATGTACCATGTACCCTCGATTCAATAAAGGTGCCGAAATCGATTTTTTTTCAGATAAATGTTATTTTTCGTTTAATTAAGATAATGTTTGGTTTTTGTGCATACTAGGTGATTTGAAAAGGTTATGGAACGGAAAAGGTTGTTTTTTCCACCTTTAGTTCTGAAATTAACATTATTCTTCAATATTCAGTTACTCAGCGATTTTCCAATTCAGATATCTCAAATGTCAAGTGATTTTCCAGAAGACCTTCAAAATAATCATATTTTATACGTTAAGTCGTTTTGTATCAAATTTCGTTTTCAATTGAAATATGAAATCTTGTTTACCTTTTGTTATTTTATACTATATGTCGTTTGCATAAATATGCCGTTTTGTAATATAGTATTCCATTTTTATATATACCACCTCAAGTAAGACGTGCGTAGGATAAGAAACTTTCCCCAAAATTGATTTGGCTACTAGGCTCGTGATATCAGAGAGCCCAATATTCATAATACAATGGAACCAACAAACTAACTTTTTCTGTTTTATACAAAAGCACAACTAATATTAAAAATGTTATTTTAAGTACATCTCTAACATTACCCGAATATAGTCCTCACCAATATTACCGATAGCAATAAATGGAAGCTGTTCAGAATTATAAATAGTGAGCTAGACCATTTTTAAACCTCAGCGATAAATCGTGGGGAATGGTATAAAATCATGTGTATACTAGGCCATTTAGGCCAAACATTCTTCGGTGCGCTAATATTATTCAATGATAATATCGAGAACTCGTTTCTACAAATTTTTAATTTAAATTTATAATTAGGCCTTTACTTATGAAAGTAAATTATGTTAATTATGTCATTTTCAAAAATTTGTGTGTCTCCAATAGCACTTAGAATAGGTAAAATTCTTGTAGACGTAGATAACATTTCGAACAAATGTTTTCGTCCCAATGTGATATAAACAGACATTTGTTAAAATGTTATGGTGTACAGTACTGCATCATAACATGTCTAACATTTATATATCAACAAACAGCTGATTTTGTAGATAATTATAAAGAATTAGTATTTCGCTTCAAATAATTAAAGGCGTTTAATGTGCGAAAGACATAAACAATACTGGAAATATGCAATTAAAAAAGAAATTACGATTATCGTTCCATTCGCTTTCATCCCAATAAATACGATTACGTTATATTCTTGCAACAACTGTATTTTATTTTATTTGTCAGAACGGCGACAGTTTTTCTTGTATGTTCTTGCTAAGTTGATGTTTTTTTAAAACCAAATGAATGAATGCAACGTATAATTTCTCGAATCAAACTCTTTAAATACCCATACCCACTATAGTCTTAGAATTAAACAAATGATAACTGCTGAGGTCATATCGAGAATATCACAAGTGAATATGATAATAATTTATCATGATGTCATAAGTACTTGGTAATATTTCGGAACTATCTCGTGCAAAGTTCATTTTTTATACACACGCTTACATTATACCAGATCATATAATTCTAAAAAATATTTAACGACGAAAAAAAGTTATCAGTTTATTTAAACAATTGTGTATAAACATAAAGTATAATAACGTAACAATATATGTTTGGTGTTGTTATCTCGATAAAATATACGCTAACTATATCTACCTTTCGAATTTTAAGATTAAAGTATTACAGTCTGGACTTTCTTCTATTAAAATAAATATTTCTATATTTAAGAGATAAGATTACATTTTCTAATATTGATCGATGAGCAATAAAATTAATTTTAAGTAAACAAAAATTGCAGGTAGAGAAGAAGCGTTAAATGTGTTTCCACTTTCCAACAAATATTCAAGTAATCGTTTTGATTCATCTTTATTCTTAAACTTTAATTTTTCTTCAATTTAATTACGATTTAATCTAATTAATGTTGCTCTCTTTTATTTATAGTTTCCGGAGACGATGTACATAAATAAATGAAAGAGGCTATTCATTTTTCAAAATATTCTTAATGTTCGTAAAACGTAATTTATTGAATCGTTTATGATAGTCAAACAGTATAAATAGTGAAAATGCTGAGAGTTTCTATTTATTAAAAACAAAGTGGTGCTTTTATTCTTCACGCAACAAAATAAAGGCCTAACCTTTACTCAATATCAAATCATGAATCTACAATCTAGAATAAATCCCTAATTTTTCATTGATAATTCATCGTATTTTGCATGTTTGTTGGAATTGATGTAACTCTTACGAATTGTGAATTTTCAACAAAAACAAAAATCCGTATTATCCTCTCTAAAAATTTGCGACTTAAGTGAGAATCACCTTTTTGATTCAGAAATATTTCTATGTAATAAAAATCTATGTAACTAAAACGCGTACCTTGTTAGGTTGAGTTACTTTAGTAAATATTTTTAATGTACATACGAGTTACTTTAGTAAACATTTTTAATGAATATACATAATATGTGTCGTAATATGTATAACTGTTTAGGTTCTTATTTCGACAATTAATAATTACTTATTTAAAAAGCTATAAAAAGGTAATATTTTTAAAAATTCGTCAAGGTAACATGTTTTAAAATAATAAAAAATTAATGTTAGTAATTTATATTTATAAGCCTGCAAATATGTATTAGGGCACATCTATGTGACCTCCCCTTGATTGGTTGCCAGAGTTTCTGGCGTTATTGAGTTCCAAGCTGATTCAAGTTTGTTCCACATGACTGATTCCATATTACCCGGATCCAGTTGTTCCCACAGTAATTCGATCGGATTCAAGTCAAGCCTACAGAGACCGAGCTCCATGGCCTTATTGCTGTGAAGAAACCATTACTATGCAAACAAAATAAGCAAAAGCGACTTAAGTGGGCTCGTGAACACTAACATTGGACGATGGAAAATTGAAACAACGGTTTATGAACGGATGAGTCCAAATTTGAAGTGTTCGGTACCCGAAGACGAATATTCGTGAGAATATTTGTGGGTAAACAGAAAAGAGTATTATTGCCAGAAAAGAGTGTATTGCCGCTATCGTAAAGCATGGAGATGGTTCAGTGATGTTTTGGGGCTGTTATACTAGTACTGGAGTAGGGGATATTGAGAAAATTGAAGGAATACTAAGAAAAGAAGGATACCGAGAAATTTTGGAGGACCAAGCAATACCTTCAGGAATTCGACTTCTTTAGTCAGAGCGAAGGAAGACGTTTTTGTTGAGTTTGTTGTTTTAGAACTACCGTTATTTAGGAAAATTTCTGGTTTA